>OV816029.1:3719653-4380275 GCA_929113105.1 Agrypnus murinus
ATAAACGCAAATCTCTCAATGACATAAAACATCAAAAGTAAGTGAAATTGACTAGTTGAGTCAATCATAATGGTTTCAAATAAACTAGGAAAGGTAAACGTGCCAGATTGCAATAAATACACGAGACTACTGAACAATAATCATATCATATTTGACATAGTAACAATCATTTTGTGACGATACATATACACCGTTTCCAAGATAAGAATGCACAGCATGGGGATCTTGAAAACGGTAAAAGATACAGGTTGGCTTAAATTAGGAAATTTAACAAATTCAACGATGTATCACACATTATGTTTCTAAAGCCAAAAAACAGAGAAAAATAAATTTTAATATTTTTTTAGATTCTTAATCTAGTAGGCATTGGAAAAAGAATTCAAAGATTATTGCAAGTGTTCAAATAAGTTCCCATTATTTTCTAGACACAAGTATGCTCTTTGTACAGTTGAATTTAAAACTTTGGCTAACATTTCTGAGGAGATTATGTTAACTGCTGCTATAACCGATGCCAATAATTGTTCTTCAGTTTCAAAAGTTGAGTCATACACTTGATTTTTTACATAACCCCACAGGAAAAAGTCTAACGGGCTCAAATCTGGTGATCGGGCTGGCCAAGCTAATTCACTGTGAGTTCCAATCCATTTTTCAGGAAACCTCTGCGACAAATACTGCCGTACATTTCTTGAGTTATGTGCTGGGGCACCATCTTGCTGAAACCAGCAGTTGTTAATTATTGCTAGAGGTAATCCATCCAAGGCGTCTTCCAAATCAGTCTGCAGCAGGTCAAGATACCGCTCGGAATTTAAATTGTTGTGATAAATAAAGGGTCCTATTATTCTGCTACCTAAAATACCTATCCACATATTAAATCCAGATCGGTGTTGATGCCTTGCATCTTTTTTTAAATGAGGATTGTCTGTTGCCCAATAATGTTTGTTACGCCGGTTGAAAATGCCATTGTTGGTTATCATGCTTTCATCAGACCAAATTACTTGAAAAGGAAAAGTTTGATTTTCTTGACATTTTCTGGTATACTATTCACAAAAACTTGCTCGCCTTCTCTCGTCACCAGGTCTAAGACCCTGACAAATTTTAAATTTATATGGATGAAATTTATTCTTTTGTAAAATGAAGTGGGCTGTAGATCTAGCTACTCCAGTCTGACGCTCAATTAGTCTTGTGGATATTTCAGGATTTTACACAACGGCTAGTAGAACAGTATTCGCTTTTTCTTCGTTGGATTGTTTTTACGAGATGAAAGTGGTTTTTTGAATGAACCAAATTCCTTTAAATTAGATACCAAACCTCTAAACATGGATTTCTCAGGTTGTCTTCGTTCAGAATAATTATCAGAATACATCTGCTCAGCAGCCACACAATTTTTGTGGCACAAGATGTAACACGTCAACATATCAAATTTTTCTTCGTTTGTGAAATTTCCTCTTTCCATCGTAACACAAATAAATTAAAACACTTTAACTTCTTATAAACAAAACAAACAACTTCAAAATACGTTAGAACGTTTTTAACAATAATGTGACAGATTAAATAGAAATATTGCAATTGTTCCAATGCCTACTATTTAAAAAGTAAAAAAAAACAATACTTAATTACATTCTCGGCAGAAGTGTTAGACCATGTTTTAAATTCAGCTGTTTTTTCTAGGCTGTACTTGTGTCTAGAAAATAATGGGAACTTATTTGAACACTTGAAATAATCTTTGAATTCTTTTTCCAATGCCTACTAGATTAAGAATCTAAAAAAATATTAAAATTCATTTTTCTCTGTTTTTTGGCTTTAGAAACATAATGTGTGATACATCGTTGAATTTGTAATAAAAAATGCTACCGTATATAAGGTGTTTCTACTTTTGTGGCCATATAAAAAAATTAAGTTGATGATGATTTCTCGAAGATGAAACATCAGATAAAAAATCTGAAGACGGCATTTTGTAGAGCTTAAAAAGTAATAACGACAAAGTGTCATTAGTTTTTTAATATCTTTTAAAATAAATACAAAAATTGGAAAAATCGAAAATCCTAAAAATTACATTTTTTGGAAAATTTCGAAAACGATAAACAATCATGGATTTCTGCGATCGGCATGTAACCATACTCTAAATAGTGCAACTTTTTCCTAATTTAAGCCAACCTGTATATTTTACTGTTTTCAAGATCCCCATGCTGTGCATTCTTATCTTGGACACGGTGTATACTTAATAAGAAATGTCAGAAAAATGTCTTTTACGAGACAGTATTTTTCTGTCAGCAACGGGAAAAGCTCATATCTAGATAAGCGAGAGTGTGTTATAAGCACTGAAGAATAATAACATAGCACATATAAATAACATAAACATGCAAGTGTATACAAAGTAAAATAATTTGAGGGTTCTACGACACGGCCTATCAAATGGGGTTAAGCCACCGTGGAGCCTTCCTCTCTTAAATACTAAATCAGTTTTTCTCATACACGGCCTATCATGGGTTTTATTACCACCGTGAACTTTAATACACCCTTAAATAATAATAAGTCTAACCTCTTGTTTTGGGCCAAAAGATTATCCCTTCATTCTTTTAGTCACAAGGTAAAACTATTTAGTTAGGTTAGAAATCAACCAAATCAAAATACTGACAGTGAAACACATAAGACACATAATAACTGTAGTCATGTTTAAATGCACGAATAACACTTCCAGTTAACAATACTTAGTTGTAAGGAGACTACAAACGTTAATAAAACATTGTTTTCTAATAACATATACACTTCA
Source organism: Agrypnus murinus (assembly GCA_929113105.1). Classification (NCBI taxonomy): domain Eukaryota; kingdom Metazoa; phylum Arthropoda; class Insecta; order Coleoptera; family Elateridae; genus Agrypnus; species Agrypnus murinus. Next base: position 3,722,424 of record OV816029.1, read on the forward strand.
AACGGTCAAATTTATAAATTATTAAAAAGTATCCAACGAATATTTTTAATTTAGTTACCATATAGATATTGACTTATCTATAGGTTCCAACGAGATATTTGGGTTTTATATTAATTAGATAATATCAAAATTACATTACACAACTAGAATCAACATAAATTAAACAAGAATAAAATGGACTTACATGAAGAGAATTATTTTTTAAAACCAAGCCAATATGGCTACTTCCTACCTGTTTACATCCCATAATCCTTTTATCAAAACAAAAACAAAAAAGTATCGTTCCTTAACTACCCCCTAGCAACACAACTGAAACTAACAACATTAAAGAACCTGTAATAAACATCCCTAAACATAAAATCAAGTTACCAACCCCAAAGAAACTGTAATAAACATCTCCAACATTTTATATTGAAGCAAATAGTTGTTATTTTTAAAATCAATTATATATTTGCCTAAACCTGTATGTAATAATACAACTAGGTAAATTGATTATTTTGCAAATTGTTTTGTGATTAAATGACTTGCTACAGCTACTTTGATAATTTTGGTTGACTGTAGGTCTGACCACTACAAGATATGCACGACCATTTACTTGATAGTGTTGTGGTGCACCATCTTGTCGTAACCAAAGATTTGGCTGTAGAACAGCTCACACAGAAACAATGTATTCTTGTTATAACTGGAGATATCGTTCCCCGGTCAGTATTCCGTCAAGGAAAAGCGGAATTATAACTCTGCCTGCAAAATTTCCGACCTAGGCGTTTACTTTTTATGGCCTTTGTGTGAGACACTGTATCATCCAGTGCGGATTTCCTCCGGAAGCCCGGTAATGACCATGGTGTCTGTTGACCGTTTCATTTAAGCAAAATTGATTTAATCTGAAAATAATAAAATATTATTGACGAGTTGGGCTGGTTGTTAATCCGGTCCGTCATTTTTTCGCAAAACTGCGATTGTCTATCCCAATCATCGTCTGATAATTGTTGTAATAATACAACTTTGTAATCATCTCAATTATTCCTTTTTCCGATAAATGAACCATTTTACAATCTGACATGACGCTTTTCTTGGACAATACTGTTGGCCATGTCAACAGTATTGTTGATTTGTTTAAAAAGCATGGTCCTTCTTGTTTTAATTTTGATAAAGTTGAAATTTATGTTTTAGAAAATCTAAAAATCCTTTTCTCAAAAACTTTCTCATCTAAGGTGGTGTAAAATTTGTGTGTGATCATTTAGACGATTAAACGTTTTGTTAAAAAAAGGTTTGCCATTAAAAAAACGCTGATGACGTAATTATTCAAAAGTGACAGTTAAAAAAAGTTTTCGGCAGTATTAACCTACGCGAAACATGTAACCAAAACTATTTTCTAAACATCTTTTTGATAAAATGATTATTAAGGGCTCTAAAATCGTTATTCCATAGCTGTTGGGTACCCTGTATTTATATTATAAATAAATCTAGATGGCAATATAAGTTTATTTTTGACGCCCAAAATTAAAAATTTTAAAGTAATATATTGAACAAACGACTAAAGTAAACATACGAGTACGTACATATAACATAATTATATATTTGAAATACGGGAAGAGTAGACAATCAAAATGAAATGGACTTGACAATGCCGAGCTTCCAGGTGACGCTCTTTTCAAAAAGAAATCCTTATACGTGCCTCGTTCTTATCCTAATCATTATACACACTCGAATAAGACAGTAGTAGAAAATTTAATTGAGAGAATGTTAACGAGGTTAAAGAAGGCACATTTTAAAATTAGTGGCGCATGTACAATTGTACACAGTGTCTCAGAAAAGTTTGGCGCATAAAAGCGTATTTTTTTAAATGGAACAACCTATATTGTCTTATCTCCAATGAATGAAGCCTGATTAGACACTGTCTATAACCCTATTATAGATGTTTTTGCTCTAAGATGCGACGTTGCCAAGTTAGAGTTTTTAACGTATGGTTTGGCCAATATAATCCCTTGATTTAAATTTTAATATCTACGCGAACTTTGTTGATTTTTTGGAAAACTCTGAGTAAGGTCTTAGCTAGAATCAATTTATTCCAAGCAAGTGTTAGAAAGCTAGCTTTTTGATACAGGGTGATCAAAATAATTTTTTAAATAGCGACATTTTCAAATCTATATATTGCAATTTTTTAACGTTAACGCGAGTCAAAGGCTTGCTTGCTTTTTTAATTGTGGCCAATTCTAAGTATGACCAAAACTTCAATATTATTAATACTGGAAACTCCATATACTTTACCATATGAAATAGTGGACATTTTTGAGGCGCCATCTTCGCAGATGGGTGTACAACTAATAAATGTTTTTTCGTTGAGAAACCTGCAGCTAATTAAAAAATAACACTATTTTTGATACGATATTTGGTATGGTCTAATCAGTTCCTTATTAAGTATTATTACACCATAGTAACAGGAATGGAATAACAACTGGAACTAGATAAATAAAATTCAGGTTTTTCCTAATATATTTCAATTTGATGTGTGTCCATTGATCTTTTGCTAATCAATTATAGTCAATCGCCTGAGGAATACTGAATACTTCTAGATGATTCTAAAAAGAACATTTGCAGTGGTATTGTCCTTACCACTTTACCAGATATGCATTATGTAAATTGAGTAATAACATTTAGATATCTGGACTACCTAGGCAAGCAATTCTGTAGACGTTGCCGAATGGCAAATGTGTACGGTTTATAACTACATGTCCGAGAGTTTCTGCACCTTTAAGGTAGTTAAAGAGCGAATCATTTCTATTTTTACAATACTTAGTATAAATTGTCTATAAAAACTGGCTAAATATATTGTCGCAATTATAAATCCACTGATTGATTGCTAGAAGCTTGTCGAGAAGAGGTCTAAAATGCCATTTGCAGTGATAAAATGACACAAGAAATTTTGTTTGGTCAAAACTAAATTAGTCGTTAATCACTTTTATTTTGAGAAGCTATAAGGGTATCGACCAGTTAGACATAAAAGAACTCCAGATCCGTTGTTTCAATATAAATACACCTTTGAAAAGTCCGGGCAATATTACAAAGTTCGAAGGCCATAACAGGAAACTTGAAAAGCCTGAAAGTGGCGCTTACCTCAGCGTATAATATGCTCTAGTGAAATCGACAGCAGAGGAAATTTGAGTTTTGTTTAAAAAAATTAGTGAAATCTTGCAGAGGATTGGGTATCGGATTAGTAAGGTCTGAGCCTTAATTTTTGTTAAAGCTGGTTGAACTGAAATTGTCACATGAATTTACCTACTTGAATCTACAAGTTTCGTCGTTCTACCTGACTCCAAATTTATTTGGTACCAACAGTATCTTGGGGTTTGATCTGGTTCTTTTTTTGGGCTCGAGAATAGTTTCAGAGGAAGGAATTCCTTCTGGAACCACCTTCCTCCAATATTTCATTAATTTGACGTTGAAGTTTATTCAAAAGAGCCGTATTCTTGTATAATAACTGTTACTGGTCTGCATGTGGAGTAATAACTGTTGAAATCACTTCTAAATCTTGTAAAGCTGCAATAAGATATTTATAAGAATCTTGTGTACCATGTTTGTTAACAAAAACCATTAAATGGGATAGATCTTCGCCTCTGACTGATAAAACTGCCTGCAGCTAGTTAAGGAGATCAAAGAGATCTAATAAGGAAGTCTTCTGTAGACTTGTTCGACCCTAGTTCTCTTATTTTTGGTGATGGTCTGTTATAAAGGTTGCCTATACTCTTTTGTTTTTTATCCTGTATTTTGAAATAAAAACACAATTGTAAATATTTTGGATATCTTCTACCTTTGTTGGTTGTTACGATTGCAATATTTAATTAATAAAATACTTGTCTCAAAATAGTTTTATTGTCAGCAGAATACCACTTATTGCTTGGCTAGTGTTTTAAAGTTTTACAATGTAAACAATGGCCTAGTGAATAAAATATGTGTAATATGTAAATACTTCTCACTTGTGAGTTTATAAAAAGCAAAATGCAAATTGACATCTTTACCACATAAAGTTTACCCAATATGGGTTGTGAGCATGACACCTAACTTATTTTTAATTATTGATTGAAACTAAAATGTGGTATCTAATGCATTAAGATACAGATCTTTTAAATCTCTGATAGATATAGAAAAAAGGCCTTTACAAACATATTATTTAAATATGCATTTTTTAAAAATTATTCTTAAATTTAAGAAAGTTCATAAAAAACGATTATCTTCTAAAACTCCTTAAAATAGCAAGATTCACAAAAATACTCTTGATAAAATTTAAAATTTTTAACATTATTATAATCTTTTTCTACTTAGCAATTAAGTGTCAACAATTATTTAAAATTTTCATTAATAACAAGATAACATTATAGACCGAACTGTTTCTCTAATTTATCAGTCATCATCTTCGCTATTGCCAAAGAGCTAGTAGCACCTGGTGAAGGAGCATTCCTGCAATGCAAAATTCTTTTCCCTAATTCATTTTCACCCATATCAAAATAGAAATCGTCTACTAAATTTCCATGGTAATCTAAAGCTTGAGCACGAACTCCTGCAGGTCCTCTCGTCACATCCTTCACACTAATACTAGGAACAAATCGTTGCAAGTCTCGCACTTGAAGGCCAGTAAAAATAGATTTCGTTACTTCACTAGCTCCTGCTAATAAATATTTAAATGCCATCCTTTGGAAACCTGGATACCTTAGGGCATCAATTAACTCGGATGCATTCATATCGAACCACCTTAAAAAAATTAAGTATTAAGAAAATTTATTTGACCAGTCAAAAGTTTTATATTTACGAATATCCTTCTCTTTTAAATGCAAGAACAGCATTAGGCCCCAACCATACACTACCATCCATTCTAGGAGTGAAGTGTACACCCAAAAAGGGGAATCTTGGATCAGGAACCGGATAAATATTACCCTTAATCATATGGCACTTTTCTGGCTTGAGTAGTAAATATTCGCCCCTGAACGGTACTATTCTTGGTTCACGAGAACATCCTGAATATTCTGCTAGTTTATCAGAATATAATCCACCACAGGTTAAAACATATTTTGATCTGATTGTTTGGCCACTCTTTGCTACTAAAACTACAGGATGTGTTGCATTAGTAGCTTGCTTGAAAGCATTAACCTGCATAAATAGGAATTTGTATCATTTGATCAAGAAACTTTTTTCTATAGTAGCTACCCACCTCAAAGTTCAAATAAACATCTCCTCCACCCTCTTTAAAATCCTTCGCATAATTCTCTGTCACTAAAGTAAAATCAACAATGCCCGTGTGAGGTGAATACAATGCTTTAACACCACGACAATGCGGTTCTATTTCAGGTATTTGTTTCCCATCTATTAATTGTAAATCTTGCACACCATTCTTAACACCTCTATTGTGTAAATCGAGTAGTCTTTTTACTTCTATGTCATTGGTTGCTACGATGAGCTTTCCAACTTTTTTATAAGGAATATTCTTTTCATCTAAATAAGCATAAGTTAAACGTAAGCCTTCGACACATAGCTTCGCTTTTAAAGAACCAGGCTTATAATAAATCCCAGCATGTATAACACCACTATTATGACCGCTTTGATGATATGCTAGTTTATGTTCTTTTTCAACTATTGCCATGCGTAGATGGGGATGCTTTTTTATGACTTCCCTTCCAGTTGCCACTCCTACTATTCCACCCCCTACTATGACTAAATCATAGTCAGTATTTGATCTGAAATAAATTTCATAAATTTATTAAATGAGAAGAGAAATTTGATTGGCTTATAATTAGCTACTTGTGTGCTATGTAAGAACTTTAGGATAAGGTGCTCATTGGCGAGTGAAAGTTAAGGTGGCTTACTAACCAACAATTTTAAACTTTTCTAATTGCTTTATTGTTATTAGAGGTAAATCAATAGTATCTTAGTTTCGAATTACTATATTACGTATCTTTAACGCTACGTTGCGTTTTTTTATTATACTTTTAAATTAATGTTTTAATTAATTAACTGAGTTAACATTTACAGTTACATTTTCTTCGTAGCGGCAAAGCTGTAACTTTCATTAACACGTTTAAAAAAAATGAAATCATAAAACGTTTCGAAAACAAATAGAAAAGTCGCGTTAACCAATTGATTAATAAAAATTAATTAACCATGGCATAACAGATCATCACCTCTCACAGTTTGGTTTCTTGTGGTGGGAAAATGTTCACTGTGCAGTGTGCAGGACCAAACATCAAATTTTGGTACCTTTTCGGCTTAAAACGAAATTTCACTATGAAATAAATTACAAAAGCAAATTATAAATCATAAAAAAAATTAAATAAAAATAGTTTTGCTCGTAGTTATGTTAATTACCGTATTTGCAGTGCAGTGCCTAGCCCAATAAGTACCAATTCGGTGATTCCCCCACATTCACTTTAATTGTTATAAAAATAAACTTAAGCTATTTTTGTTTATACGTACGTACTGAATACTGACCTGTCATTAATAGAATTGGCGGTGGAGTAGTTGCTCGTGAAAATTCTACAATAATTCACAGAATTTTTGTTGTTTAATAAAACTCGACCATAGATATGCGACATGTTTGAAAAAAAAGCTTATCTTATTATTGCCACTTTTTCACGTATTCATAATTTTATCAGCTGTTGATATTTTAATAAAATAATATTATCTATAATATTTGCAATTTCAAGGAGATAGAAGGTGGAATGTTTACACGTGATGTTGGCATTGTGACGTTGATTGTGGCATTGGATAGTCTCGTCGGGCTAGTGTTACCACGATTAACGAGTAATGACCTTTTAATTGATAAAACCATGTGATATGTTAACAATCATACTACTTGTGTACAATTAATATTCGATCGATTTAAATTTGGGTTACGCAAGCGCCAACATTCCGTCCGCAATTTCTTTTTGGTCTAAATAGAGCAAGGCTGGTGCATAGGCGTAGATGTAAACTGCTCTTGGTTTAGATTTTTCGCAACTCCTGCACTTCAAGATGGAGGGACAAGGAAAAAAGTTCACATATGATCGAATTGATATAATGATATACACATGTGGAAATAAAGTAGCGGATAAATTCCATAACTTCGTTAAAATTAATTTTTTGGAAAAAGCTCGAGGGGTATAGCGATTTTAATTACTTGACACTATACTGTCCATTTTCAACTGTTACGTCATTTGTTTTTATAGTTATGATGTCATCGATATTTTTTTTAAATAACAACCTATATTTTTTATTATCGATTTCGGTAGTTCTTTTTATTCTCTTTTCAACTGTATACAATTTTCAATATGTTACATTTGAAAAAATTGAGAAAAACTGCCCTAAAGTTCGAATATTAAAAATTCTTTAAATTTGCAAAATAAATCTAGTCACCGTATAAAAAACGTTACGTTTAAAAAACAGTTGAGAAAAACAGTCTAAAATTTAATTTAGACTAAAAAGAAACTCAATTGATTAACAAGAAAAAAAACTCGAATAACAATAACATCAATTACAAAAATAAACACAGAAATAACAGTTTTTATTACACTAGATTAGATGTTCAAAGTGACGATCCTGTACCATCTGACAATACCCAAACCGATTATGAAATTCCTTTCTCACATTCTGAAGAGTTTCAAGTAATATTAATCTAATCTCATGTCGAATTCTTTGCTTGAGATCTTCTAAATTATTGGGTCGATTTTTATACACTTTACTTTTTAAGTACCCCTACAGAAAGAAGTCTAATGGCGTTAAATCAGAGGATCTAGCCGGCCATTCCATCGGACCTCTTCTTCCTATTCACCTTCCTGGGAAAACTTGGTGCAAATAGCGTTGTACATTAATTGCGTAATGAGGCGGAGCGCCATCATGTTGTAACCAAACGCTATTGTTTGGTAGCTCGGGATTGTTTGCATTGGGAAATAATGCAGCTAATGCAGGCATCAGTTCCAACTGTAAAAATTGCAGGTATCTTTCTCCAGTTAAATTATTTGCGAAAAAAATGGACCTATGATTTGGTCACCAATAATAATCCTTGCCCATACATTAAGCTTCTGAGGATGGTGTGTATGAGTTTCCTGAAATCCAATAAGGATTTTCTCTAGCCCAATATCTACAATTCTGTTTATTAACCGTACCGTTTAAACAAAATGTCGCTTCATCCGAAAATAAAATACGCTAGGAAAACATTGGATCGCGAAGACAAGTTTCCATCATCTGGTCACAGAATTCTTGTCTACGATCAAAGTTATTTTCTGTTAACTCATGAACCAATTGCGGCTCATATGGGTGAAATTTGTGAACTTTCAAAAATTTTAAAACTGAAGTGTGGCTTACGTCGTCGTCCAAAGCAATGCTTCTACTATAGTCTGTGTCACGAACAGATAGAGTAATTATTTAAGATGGGTGGAGCTCCGTGACAGAAACCCGTTTCACACTGTAAGCACATTTTATTTAATTATTGCGTTAATAGATGTCACTTTCAGGATTATTTTAATTAAAAAATTTGCGTTAATTTATTTAGCATTTATTATTACAACGCTGAATAGATATTGACTGCATAATTTGTAACTAAAATGATGATATTTATTAAAAAATCAACTCGGGGCTGAATAATAAGACGAATGAACCTAACCTTACCTTGGCATCTTGTATTATTTATTAAAAACGAGTTTAATTGTTCTGTATTTAAGTTGTAATAAATACATCCAGGGTTTACTGTAATAAATATTCAATTAAAGTCTTAATTATAAAGAAATTGAATTAGGATGGTTCTGCATTAAATGTGCAATACTGTAAACTGCAACTACTAGGCTCGAAAATGCAATTTTTGCAAAAATTGACCTAGACTAATTCTGCATTAGACTGAGGATATAGGTATAAATAAATAACAGAAGCAAAGAAACTGTTCATTTTTGAAATTGCGTTTCAAAATTCTAATTCTGAGCTACAAAACTGCACTCAAATAAAAACAGGTTAAGTACTTAAAAATATTTTGTTTGCTCACCTAAATAGGTACTTATTTAGAGAAAATTATTAAATTTGTGGAATTTTGTCTTCAGGAAAAGCGTATGCATCACACTGTAGATGCAATTACTACGTAACTTGAGCATTTATTTTATCAAATTAAGCAGGCCATTAATCCTGAAATGCAATTTATTAAAATTATGCAGAATATAAACATTCTCGAAGAGAAAAGTTGTCATTTTAAACTTTCTGTTTTGTTAAAAAAAACTTTCTGCCTATTGGAATCGAACCCGTGGCGGCGGCAACTCGAGGTTATTATCACTCCACTTCGACTAACTGAGCTATGGAATCATAGCGCTTGCGTGTACCACATTTATTTTCAAAGTAGGTTCTACTAATTTAAATCATTTTTCATTAAGATTAAATGCAGTTTTTTGTCATTTTCAAGACATAGAAGTTAGAATATTTGAAGTTTTGTTTTTAAAGTATCTGTCAAGTAGGCAAAAAACTATTTATGTCACTCCAGTGTTCTCCCAAGAATTGTTTTTTTGTGATTCTTTACAATTCTAGTAAACAAGTAATAGTAAATAACAATATCGTGTTTCATTTTTATTTCATACCCGTTCATAATTTGACGTTTTTCGGATCTTTTATAGTACGAAAAATGCATCTTTAAAGTACTAGGACTTTAAAGTAAAATATTAAAGTCCTAGTACTTTAAAGTAAAATATTAAAGTCCTATTTTACTTTAAAGTACTAGTACTTTAAATTAAAATATTAAAGTCCTAGTACGTTAAAATTTTACGTCAATTGTTTCTATGGTAACGAATTTAATTTATTATATAGAAATTACTCAACGCGCACTTTAATTATTACAGATTACATAGAAATCTCAAATTTTTGATTCGTACTAATTCAATACGGTAACAGTCCAGTATGAAATAAAGTTTTGTATTTACTTCGAACGAAAAGTGTCTCTAAAGTATTCACAAGTAATTTCAGCCTCGGCTAAACGCCTCGGCCGAAAACAACTTATTCATACTTTAAAGATTCACTTTTCGTTCTTGTTAAATAAATAACTATTAATGTACTATTGATTTCATAATGGTCTAGGACAGCAAGGCTAATATGATACTATTTTAATTTTTTTTTCAATGTCAATGCATAGGATAAAATATACTCCAGTAAAATAAGGATTCAACCTCGGAATGAAAGTAAGAAAGCTGTATTTTTGCATGAACCTTTGTCTTGACGTTCTGAAGACTGGCTGAAAAGTCTCCTATAATCTCGTGTCCGCGTCACAAGATATTAAAGGTCAAAGGTCACGAAAATCGGTTTTTCGCAATTATCTCGTTTTCTATTCATCATATGTCATGTAAGGTTGTTATAAAACTTGTAGATCATAAAATTATCTTATTTTATTATTATTTTATATGATGCATTTTGTCGTATGATCAACCGTTCTCGAGATATAGCGTGGAGAGTGGCACGCGCGCGTGTAAACTGCGGAGCCAGGTATTAGTTCGCTATACAAAGTTAATTATTGAATAAAATAATTTTTATTCAATATAAAAATAATAATATCATAATAATGATATTATTATTTTTTATTCGATGTTAACAGTTTTTAATTAAGAATAAATGAATAAAAAGTAATAATTTCAATATTGTGCCATTTTATTCAATAATTAACTTTGTATAGCGAACTATACAGGGTGGGATTCAAGTATGGAATATTAAAAAAAAAAGCGAACTCAACCGTTTTTTTAAAAACGCTGAAACACGTCGATTTTGTTTTTTAAGAATACACATTAATATGTGCGATTTACCTCCCGACCTGCATTTGTTTCTAAGTTATGACGTCATTACAAAAAAATTAAATGACAATATAGATTTTTTATAGTGGAATCCGATAGTGATTTTTCTTCCCTTTATGATCATGCAAATAAATCATAAGGTTGCATAAAAAAACTCTGAGAAAAATCGATCTGAACTTTGTAAATGTTTGTTAGTTATGACGTCATCACAAAAAATTTAAATGACAATATAGATTTTTAGTAGTGGAATCCGATAGTGGTTTCTCTTCCCTTTATGATCATGCAAATAAATCATAAGGTTGCATAACAAAGATTCCGACAAAAATTGATCTGAACATTTAATGTTATTGATATTATGGTATCAATATATCAATATATCAAATCGATTTTTCTCAGAATCTTTGTTATGCAACCTTATGATTTATTTGCATCATCATAAAGAGAAGAAAAATCACTATCGGATTCCACTATAAAAAATCTATATTGTCATTTATTTGATTTATTTTTTTTGTGATGACGTCATAGCTTAAAAACAAATGAAAGTCGGGAGGTGAATCGCAGATATTAATGTGTATTTTTAAAAAACAAAATCGACGTGTTTTAGCGTTTTAAAAAAACCGGTTGAGTTCGCTTTTTTTTTAATATTCCATAATTTAATCCCACCCTGTACCCCATACCTGGCTCCGCTGTTTACATGCGCGCGTGCCACTGTTTGCGCTATATCTCGAGAACGGTTGATCATACGACAAAATGCATCAAATAAAAATAGTAGATAATTTTACGGTCTAGAAGTTTTAAATAACCTTAAATGACATATGACGCATAGAAAACGAGATAATTGCGAAAAACCGATTTTCGTGACCTTTGACCTTTAATATTTTGTGACGCGGACACGGGACTATAGGAGACTTTTCAGCCAGTCTTCATAACGTCAAGACAAAGGTTCATGCAAAAATACAGCTTTCTTACTTTCATTCCGAGGTTTACCCCTTATTTCACCTTATTTGACTGTACTAATAATAAAAAATAGCATCGTATTAGCCTTGCTGTCCTAGATCATTATGAAACCAATAGTACGCTAAATGAGTACAATAACATCATTTTTTCCCTATAAATGAGTAATTTTATTAGTCGGTCGGTAAGAAAAAAACATGCAGGCACTCGGGTGCTTGCTGCCAAACAATTGTGGGCTGCAAATCTCAACTTTCTGTTCTTGAGACACAAACTAAGTGCTAGTGTTTAATTGGAGACTTTTATGTTGGAAACTGGAGTGTCAACCTCGATCTGTTAATTCAAAATAAAACCTAAACTTGTCAAAATGTGTAGCCTTAACAATGCGTATTTAACTGTTAGTATGACGATTTAAATATAGCGATTATAGTGTACCGAGATTTGAGTGGATACTATACAAGAGGTATCCGATATAGGCCGAGTTGGCATTAACGCTTAAGATTATAACGTGTTAAAAATCCAGATTTAACCTTAATGTATTTGTAAATGTATTAATAGCAAATAATCTTAGTTCGGCCCTGTTCATTTCAATATATCTTAGTTGGATTAAAAATACAGATCATATAAAGAATTAAATGGAGATCTTTTAAATATCAGAGGTCACCCTAAAATGTTTTCATACGAGTGACATTCCTTCTAGAATAAAATTCCAGATAATATTGCTCCTAGAATAAACATGTCGACTTTATTTCGTAGCAACTGACGTCTTTCTAAATACCAAAATTCATTGCAAAGCATTCCCATGGCTGCAAATTGTTTTTCGTAACGAAAATACAAACAAAAATTGAGTTTATAACTATTCCGAAATAGTATCGTCTTTTTAATAAAGGAACTTCTAGTTCAAAATTTATATATCCCGTACGTGCCAATTCTCAATTTGGATGAACAAACTTTCATAGTGCAGACGTAGGAAAAAAAAATTATTTGGCCATCTGCAAAACATTAAGCTACACCCGGTAAAGTGAACGTTAAGTCCGGTGAATTCCCCTCGAAAATCTAGAAGGTTCCAGAAAGTTCTTTTAAATGTTGATTCCTTATTGCCTTATGAAGTGTTAACTTTGTTGGGATAGGGTGATTTAAATAAAATCCAGAGGAGAGAATAATTTTTCCGCACCTCAAACAGAAGCAGTCTAGCATTGAAGCTTCACTTAGATAGTCGAGTACAGGGTTTCGTATCGTTGAGTAGAGTTAACAGACGGATCGACCTGAGGCTTTCTCCTCGGAGAAGCATTAAGAAGTTTTATGTATGGAACAAAGTTACAGTTTGAAAAGCACTAATTACGTGTGTCAATACTGTTTTGTGTAGTATTGTATAGTACAGGAAGCTTACTTGATTCAGTTACAGTTTAAATTCTCGGTGTTAATAAATTAACACAAATAATTCAGTTTACCGGACTTGAAAAAGTTGTGAGGAAAATTCAATCTTGAATTAAATTTTAAAGCTTGTCGTTTTGGTTAACGAACTTATGTTTAATTCAGAGTGTTATTAGTTACAAATTTAAGAAGATAAGTTATAGTATTTGGAATTTTAACGCTAATAATAATCCTTCCCTTTGGGAATTTTTGTTTTAATAGTAATATAGTGGATTAGCAGAATTTGTGTTAGCTCTACACAAATTATTACGTCGAAACGATACAACCTTTTAATAACGAAATTTTGTTAAAAAATAAATCTTGTAACTATTAAATGAATTATTGAAATTATTGCAGTTTAAGAGTTTTAGTATTGCGAATTAGTGACGAATCATTACGAAAATAATTTTCGTAATATCCATTAACAAAGTTCAGTTCATTGTTGCAGTATCTTACCACAATTCAAAGTTTTACCTGTTTTACAGCTATTATCATGTGAAGTGTTTTGCCTTTTGAGTTAAGTGAAATAAGGGCATTCATTATAGTGTTGTGTTCTTTTGAAAGTTTAAAGAATTGTAAGATTCTAACTATGTTCCAAGGATTTAAGGATAACTTGTTTGAGTAAAGTAAGTTGTATTGAACATTATTTGTACCATTATTATGAAGTCTGTTTGCTACTGATATAATTATTTCCTTCTCACTAAAAATCTTATCTTGAAACAACCTATCATTTTATCTACAAATAAATGAACATATAAATTAAATTCTATTATGATGATACTGGACAGACCATTGATTGAAGTTATTTATTTATCCTTTTTGCTTGAGTATCCAGTACCGCATTCATGACTTCAAGCATGCCCTATTCCTTTTTATTGTGTCTACCAATCCTTATTTTTTCTTCACAATTAGTACGTTATGGAAATCAATACCTACTGCCTGAGTTATAATTTGTCATAAGATGTCTAGACCCAGTGCAATTATGAGTTTTACAGTAAGTATTTGAATTTTTATTAAAGTACAGTGACGTCCATCGCGCGGCGTGTATTTTTATGTTTTGAGTATTCAAAATAATAGTACGAACATTTGATGTTTCAAGATGTATATCGCAAGTTAGATCTCGTCGAGTAAATGTTAAAAAATGTAAAATGTCAGGGTTTCATATCCGAGAAAACGATGCGAGTCTAACGATTTCAGACTTCGTCAATTTAACATCCATAGGATGTTTAACATCTCGTAGGTTTTCCGAAACAAAATTTTGGCATTTTTAATATTTTCTAGCATCTGCTTGTTGAGATGTATCCTACAATATACATCTTAAATATATATACGTTGACCTCGACTAAAAATAGCCTCTGTCGGATGTCTCTTTTAAATATAAAATTGTTATTTTCAATTTTTTGTGAGTTATGGCTACGACGCGACGTTGTTTGGATGTTTGGGTAGACCTCCACATGGCAGTAGCAATGATATTAATTGTTATTTTTAGTGGTAAATAAACATTACATAAGTTTGGAGTAATCCCAAGCAGCATTTTTAGTCATCGCTACGTACTAGCAACTACCAGTGGAACTATTAAGTTTTTGCCAATAGTCACATGCACGTAATTACTACGGTTTCATTACGTGTCTGGAACCAAAATGGTGAACAATTTTTGGGAAGCAGATATGTGGCGGCGGAGTAATTGCTACTTTCGTGGAACTTATTTTCTCTACTCTTCTTCTCTTTGACACATCGTGTCGCGTAGTTACTCTCTCTTACTCTTGCAACTTAACAAATATTCTATCATTTTCTTTACTAATGCTGCGATCGTGTCACAAAATGGATTACTATTTTATTTGTAATACGTACTTAATAATACAAAGAGCGCTGAATTGTTTGGTTATTTTGTCATTCCAGTAAAGCAAAATTATAAATTATTGTAACTTTTCTGTTGAATTTGATGGTGATAGGTCGAAAAATAACAACGCGCCTTCTTTAAATATATTTCTTAATAAAAAATGGTTCTAATAAAATATGACAAAATACTTATACGTTTTTACACATGATAGAAACCTATCCTATCCTACCGAAGTATTATTCCTGTTATGTTGTTTTATGTGTTTAAAGAAAATATACTCAATTATTGTCATTAATTAACTCTATTAATATTGAGTGAGCAGGAAGCATTACATTACATACACAATGCATACACTGTACAAGATGTGTGTCCTCAAAGCCGACTCAAGCGGTACTGGCGGACGGGCCAGGATTGGCTAGTTACTGTTACATCACTACAAATAAATGTTGCCAACTTCAAATTACATACATAACAATTCCTAAGGCACAATTTGGCTCAAATTTGGTATTTTTATTGAAGGTTATGTAGTAAAACATCTAATAACAATCGTCACAAATTGCAAATTGATTAATGACCTCCAACATTTTACAAGTAAATATGGAGATGGAGTAGTTTAAGAAAGATTACTTTAAAGTGATTCTCCTGGGTAGCAAAAACGTAAGTTTTATTTTCGATACTACTGTAAGGTTCCGTTACATTAAAGGGTTAAGCAATGGTTCCAGGCAGGCGGCAGGAACTTTCAGTACTACTTTAAAGTTTTCAAAACTTTAAAGTAGCTTCGGGCAAGTTACTGCTACAATCATAATACCACTTTGAAGTTGTAACGACTTTAAAGTAATTATACTAAGTGGCAATACCGGTCCAAATACTTTAAAACTTACTTAGAAGTAATCGAACTTCATAGTTCCAATAAATAGTGTAAGCAACCACACAATTACTAAAATATTCCGAATTGAAGTAATAAAACCTATAAAGTCATAAATTTAGTTGTAGTTACGTAACTCAATCAAAGTTCCGATCTCAGTTACTGCTACTTAGACGCTGCTTGGGATGTATTGTTTATGTAGTTGACTCGCCGAAGTGTAGAGGGAAAATGGTTTTTTCAAAGCTATTTTCACAATTCACCACACACCGCATACAGTTTAGCATACTTACTTTTTAAATTGAATTGTAATCGTTTATAATACGATGCCTGCTGAATTAAATAACCGGCACGGGGTTATTATGGCCGTTCCAATTTAAATTTGATAATTAAAAAGTAATGCTGGGATGAGCGAACGGTAGCGGCACCTACAAAGCCTGCTATACTAATACACACGGCCTTCTCGATTGAGAGACAAACGTCTCTTATCCAGACGTTGCGTTTGTAGTTCCAGGCATTATTTCTGTTATGAATAGGTAGGCACAATGCAAACCATTTAGGTTGCGCATTATCGATGTCTCTTTGGAAATATTATATTGCTGTCCAGTTGCGAATTCTCAAAGTTGCTAAGAAAAAATAACTTCTCATAAAATACGTGCTTTTATATTGTGCTATTTCTATTTTAACATCTTTGGTATAGTGGCACCAACTGTCAGGCCCTGTAGTAATTATTCTAATAAATAATACATTAAAAAATTTCGTTTGGCACTGTTTAAGTTTATTTTTATAATTTCTAATTAATGATATACGAGGTGTGTAAATTAAGTAATGAGACTGGCAACGTAGCGTTCGATCTGGCGACACTTAGGACGCGGGACTTGGAGGAGCGGCAGGTGAACATGTGATACGCCTTCAGTACGAGTTTTTAACTCGCTAAAGTCATTTGGTTGTCTGTAGCGATTTTTTTCGTGAAACAGTTTTTTCTAGTGCGTTTTAAAAATAAGTGACATCAATTTCGAGCAACGGTGTGCTATCAGGTTTTGCTTCAGACTTGGGCACAGTGCAACGGAAACTTTTGCAAAACTTCAACAGGCCTACGGAGACAGGGTTTTGTCAAGGCCCCAAGTTTTTCAGTGGTTTAAGGCATTTTCAGAAGGAAGAGAGTCGATTGAATATGAAGGCCTTCATCTTCAAGAACCGATGAAAATGTCAACAGAATCCGGGATCTTGTGTGTTCAGATCGTCGGTTGACATGAAAATTTCAAGTATATTTTACGTGGGGCACCTGTGTAAACTTAATTCCCACGTTCCTTCCAGAAGGAAGTGATTGGGATACGCCCAATCAGCGCGCAAGTTGCATAACCGGCAGTCGTGCAATTGCTACCAGATTAACTCACTGGTAGGAGCGAGGTTGCCTATCCACCCTCTACTAGCTAAGTCGCGCATAGTGACCGAGCAGTTGACTTAACACGCTGCTCACCCGCCGGCACTAGAAGTACCTCGTCCAGCAATAGGACTATTCCCCGACTTGACGCTATTATCAAGTGGGACCACTGCCCGATCGAATCCAACCTCAGATGTGGCAGGACTTGGTTTTTAAGCGGTTTTGCCACCCCGATCTACCAATTTTAGGCTTGGTGGGCCCTCGACAGAGCTTCTTTTAAGTCTACACGTTATAGACTCCCGGTGCGTACCGTGGACGGTGGACGGGAGACCACACGACGTTCACCCCTAGAATTGGCTGTCTTCTACCCCAACCCGCTGACGGGCAACGGATGAAGCTGTCAGAATAAAGTGTGTGGCAGAGAAATTCGTGAGAATTCTCGACGGTAACTCTGACCGATCAGGGGGAGCCCTAGTAGATGAGACCGGCGTGGGCGGATTCGAATCTCGCCTAGGGAAGAGGTCATTTATGGTCACCAATGGAACCCGCTGTTTTGCCGAAGTCATTTATGGTCGCCAAGGAACCGCTGCATGACCTAGGTCATGTAAGGTCACCAAAGGAACCCGCTGTTTGACCGAGGTCATTTATGGTCACCAAAGGAACCCGCTGTTTGACTGAATCTCTAGAGCGGTGACTAGAAGTGAGGTTTATCCCGACCTTTGGGCAGATGGGAAACTGCAAGCCGCCAGGTAAATGTGCTTAGGAGCTATCCCGGCCACCCTTTGATCCGGACTGCAGCCGGGTACAGTGATTGGGAGAAGCTCTGAAGGCCATTACTCTTAAGGATAGTTGAAGCGAATAGATAGCCTCTCACTATTAAGACAACTTCACCAATTTCGGGTACGCACCGTCGGTTGACAGTCAGAATGATCGGGGAAGAGTTGAATTTGAACCAAACATCAAGAACAGCTGGGTGTTCCATCACGATAATGCGCCTTGTCACACAGCAATTTCAATAAACGAGTTTTTGGCCAGTAAAAACATTCCTGTGGCTCCTCAGCCTCCTTATTCGCCTGACTTGAGTCCTTGTGACTTTTTCCTCTTCCCGAGATTGAAAAATCACCTCAAGGGAACTCATTTTGGGACACTCGAAAACATTACCAAGTACCATATTGTTCCAATATTAGGCCAATGCCGAAGATATATTGGGCCAATGGAAAATGTGGACATTTTGCAATATTGGCCCAACAACATAACGACAATATTTGCCCTACAACATATGCCAATGGTAATATTAACACAATAACTTGTCTAAAATAAATGAATGCTAGTTAAAGTACCTGTATAATTGACCGACATTATACAAGTGTTCTATTTATCCACTATACTTTTGATGATGGCGATGAACAACACTTTCATTAAACCACCATGAAACTATTTAACGCACCGGAAGAGTCAGTAAGTACAAATCAAACGCTACGGTATCACATGACTCGCAGACGCCAGGGTTTTATTTTCCCGACATCCAACTGCCCAATCAAGTTATCCGAATTATTATGTTAATTAAAACATTGTCAGTTAAAACTACCTTTGAGATAAATCAGAGATAAGTCATAATTATAAGCAATGTTATTGTTCAAATAACTATTTTTATGTATCTGGATTAATATTGGTTTCTTAGCATAAATGACGATTTAAATATTGCACACAACAATATTGTAAATCACATATAGAACCAACATTGATAAATCTAAACATCGACTGAAACTAGTAAATCAATGCTGAGGTATTATTGACTTACATTCCCAAAACAATATTGCGCCAATATTGGCAGGATATTGAAATAACAATGAAACTGAATCAATATGGGGCCAATATGAAAACAATGTCTAACCAAAGTCATGTGCTACGTGGGTTCAAACGACTGTAACCAACCAGATGAAGGCTATTCCAGTATCCGAGTTCCAGCACTGCTATGAGGATTGGAAGAACCGTCTCCAACGCTGTGTGGCTTCCCAAGGAAGTTATTTTGAGGGAGACAATATTGAATTGTAATTCTAATCGAATAAAAAAATTTAAAAAACCAGTCTCATTACTTAATTTACACACCTCGTAGATACATTCCAGCTCTATTGTCCAAACTTTATCCAGTTTGTTAGAAAAAAAAACTTGTTTAAAAGTCTTCAATTTTTGTTGATAGAAACGAAAATAGATAGTTTTGTTGGTTTTGTTCTTAACGTAATGTATATAAATGCACGTATTTCATGAGAGGTTATGTTTTCTTAGCCACTTTGAGAATTCGTAGCTCAGCAGCAACTTAATATTTCCAAGAGAGATCGATAATAGACAGCCTGAATGCTCCGCATTATGACACCCCCTTCAAAACGGGAATAATGTCTGAAACTATACCTAAGAACTTTGTAGAGTCACTACATCTAATGCCCAGGAACCCTGGTGGATCAAAGTACCGCAAACGACGCTGAAACTGTTCATTATTGGTGTCTATGTGTTGAATTTAATTAAGTCCACGTTTAATTTAAAATGAATCTCCAATGAAAGCCCCAAATCTGTAATCTACCAAAAACGTAAAATACTATTTTAATTTGCCCATTATTAAATTGTATGCCTCTTTTGTCCCTGATCCGCCAACTTGACTTGGCTGATTAGATGTAGGTAGTGACTCTAGATTTTTGAGATTTTGAACTTAGATCAGTTTTCCCCTGTGCTCTTCATTTGATTTTATTGCATTCTTAACTCTTTAACTGACTGTACTTTTATGAACTTTAATTATTGTACTTGTGCGTATCCTAATCAAAATGTTTAGCGCCGCCTATGACAGTACTATCAATGTTGCGATGTATTCCCTATGCAAAAGCACTTGTTTTTATCACATCACACATGATTTATATTCTTTATTAATTTATCTGTACAAATATACTGATTATTACGAAAAAAATAGTAGTTTGCTTTAGATGCTTTTAAAATTTAATTCACGTTTTTAAAATATTACAAAATATCCCTTACTACGTTACGCCACTGCGTGCTATACATAAAGTGTAGGTTCCTAGAAAGAGTGAGATGAAATCCCGTCAGATGGCTCAGCCTAGGCCTTCGTTACATAAAATGTGATATAATTAATTATAGATTATAGTTTTTATCGCCAGACAAGTTATTATCCTAATATAAAAACTGTTTTTTTAAAACTATTTTAGAACGTTATCATTAAATTTACTATTAATAAAAACAAATACATGAATGAAAATTATTTTTCTTGTTAAATTTAACTAAACTTTTTATAGTTTTTTAAACTAAAAACAATAATATGTATTAAGAATTGGCATTATCTTTGCAAACCTTACAATTTTATTTTCTGCTCTAAAAAGGTGTAAAATCGTAAAAGTAAAAACATCGTAGTAAAAACATACTAATTCTATTCGTACCTTTCCGTATTGTTTCGTGCACCGTCGCCGTATGTTTTCAAACAAACGCCGGCATCTCTCAGACTCGCCGTCAAAGCGGCGATCGGCATGTACTTTCAGTTGAGTTCCGTATTTCGTATATGATGGAGGAGGAGTTGCGTTGCGCCACGTGTAAACAATTTTACAGCAACCCGGTGTTGTTGCCCTGTTATCATGCATTGTGTTTGAATTGTGCGGTTCATTTGCAACAGCCGGCCCAAAGCGCCGGCACCAGTGCCGGTTCCGCTGCCGCTTCCGAAAATGCGGAAAGCGTAGCTTCCGGAAGCTCCGGAGATTACCAAGAAAGCGATAAATTGTCGATTTTGAGTGAAACCGACAGCGGTGTCGTCTGCACTTCTAGGCCAAACAGTTACGTCGGCACCCCAAACGGTCTCTTGTTTCCTAGTGCCCTATCATTAGCTTGTCCTGCTTGCCACAAGCTCGTTTACTTCGACGAAAACGGTGCCCACAATCTGCCAAAATATCGAGTCATGCAAACAATTGTGGACCGATATTGCGAAGTAAGAAGTCTCACATTGAAATGTCAGATGTGCGAAAACGAACCGGCAAAAGAAGCCACCGTCATGTGTGAACAATGCGAGGTCCTTTATTGCGATTCCTGTAGGGAATCGTGCCATCCCTCGCGTGGTCCTCTTGCAAAACATACATTGAGCGAACCGAAACGTGGTCGTTCCTCTAACCATAAGGTTAAAGATGGTAAATGTCCAGAACACGAAGATGAGACCCTCTCCATGTACTGTCTAGTGTGTAAAGTTGGTGTCTGTGCCGTGTGCTTGATGGATTCCCGTCACGCTTCCCATGATGTGCAGGCGATAGCAACGATGTGCAAAGCGCAAAAGGTTAGTTGCATGAAGATGAGGGTTTTCCTAAACACCAGTTTCATTTTTGGTGTTTTCTTTAAATAATAAATAATAGAAAATGCCATGAAGTTAAAAAAAGGAACAATAAATTACAATGTTCTTTTAAAACGAAAGAATGTGTACATATTTTGCGTTGTGTAAATATAAAAACATTTGAATTTACCGAATTTGTTTTTTGTGTAGGCGATTATACAAAAGTGTTTTGCTACGCCTACTTGATTTTATGTAGAAGAATAGGCTCATCAAATATTTGAAATTCTTGTATTTGTAATGTTTTGTTTATGATAATATCGATAACAATTGTTTGTTTTGGGAAATCAATGGTAAAATAAAAAAAAGAGGCGGCGTTTGCATGTTTACTTTTTATTAAAAAAAAACTTATTTGCCTAAAGATTCCGTTTGCCGCTTACTTCGTTTTATAATAAGTAATTTGTTTTCTACCAAAAACGATCATGTTTTATTCAACTACGAAATCACCAGCGCTTGATGTTACTACAGTTTGAAAAACAAACCTTATGAATCTTTCAAAACTTTTTTAAACTCTAGAATTCTAAAGATTTAAAACTATTTACATTTCTAAAACATGAAAAGATTCTAAAAGAATAAAACTCTTGAGTGTTTGGAATGTCTCCAACTCCCTAAATATTTGGTATCTCCAAATTATCTTCCAAAATTTCAATATGCTTAATTCAACAGCTGCGTGAAGTTGGCATCCCCATATCAGAATTTCGAGAAAAAAACTATTGCATAATTTTGCCCAAGTTATGCCCAGTTTTGACCAATACTTGTTTTATTTTGCTCAGCCCCTCTTAAGCCAATATTGTAGTATTCGCTTATGGGGAGTTAAGGGGGGCTGGGCAAAATAAAACAACTATTGGTCAAAACTGGGCATAACTTGGGAATTATGCAATAGTTTTTTCTCTCGAAATTCTTATATGGGGGTGCAACTTCACGCAGCTTAATTCAACGCCTCATCTATGTACAAAATTCAACATCACATCCTAGAAACTAGATAAAATGCTTTCCTTTCTAGAAAATCTGCAAGAAATCTTAAGTAGAGCTGATAACAAAGCGGCCACCTTATTACACTATCGGTTTAAAGCCTAAGATGAATCTTTATTTTACGATTAAATGGTTCGTGTTATTCTTGAAGACCGTATTATTTTACAGTTTGGATTCATACAGTTTTGGAGATCGCGTTCCGTGTTATTGAAGACTATGCAATTCAAGACTCCAAACTTTGTTTGAGACATCATCGATCTTAGAGTCTTTCCGTCCCCGAAAAGGAGGACGACAAGCTCCAACGACGCCATTCCTCGATGGTTACCTCACTACGAGCCGCGGTGATCATGTGATCTTCTCCCCTAACGGGTACAATTCAGCTTTTCATTAATAGAAGAGAAACGAGCGATGCGACTGGAACCTCCTCGAAGACACCAAGATTCCGGATCCCCACGACAAGCAAATACGCGCGTGCGCTGATGGTTAAAAACCGGAGGAAGATTATCGAAAAGATTTTAGATAATCATTCTTTGGAAGAACTCACCAACTTATGCGAAGACATATTCAACACCAGTTCTTCTGAAATTTTTTTTCAAATTGGACAACGTCTCTCCGTGCTAGTGGTGCACTATCTTAAATTCTCCAAGCTCTCCTACAACTTCGTAAATGTCGGTTGAAGTTTCCCGCCTGAGATGATTCGGTCTTGGATTGTGCGTGCCTCAAAAGTTCAATTACTGTTTGATCAGTTGTGGTGCGTCAGAGTCATAGGATCATCGTGTGATCAGCTTTTCGACATATTCGACAATCGACAGCAAGCCTTCTTGCCAGCGGATAGATAGGCTGAGAACGTCGCCATCCTGAACACCTTGATTGGAGATACACATTTCAATCGTGTAAAAGGCGTTCGATTGTCTCAGCCACTATTATTATGCAAGCTGGGCTGTCTCGTGGAATTGCGTTCTACACCACCAACTTGTACCAACAAGACCAGTGTCGTCTTTGTGCCACGCTCTAACCATTCACTCATCTGGGTATGCAGGGTATTTCAACGAGACCTAGCTATGAAATCAATTCGGTCCGCTATTCCTCAGTTAGAACCTGATTTTCACAAACATCTCCCCCTTGAGTTTTACCAACGACATTGTTTTTGCAACATTGCCTGTCGGGATTTATTGTTCTCTAAGGAATTACAAGGAGGTGTAGTTGAAACGTTAGGGCCTTTTCTCAGTCACAAAAAAAGCTGTTCACTCGTACTGAATTTTCACTAACCTACTGCCACCTTTATGAACGCTTTTATATCCTAATATTAAACCCATCCGTTTCCAGTCCGTATGTTAAAAAGTAAGGGAAATATTTTTCTTGTAAGAACAACAAAGATGGGAAATGCAATTGTTTTTGTTCGCAGTAACTTTGATTTAAAGTCTATAAGACCACGTTTTATTTTTTGTAATTCCCAGAATTCGGTAGTTATCTTACCTGTCTCTCTTGCAAGAAATATGTATCTCTTGTTTTTCAATCTGTAGAATTTCCGCATTCCGCAAGAAATTGGTCGATTTGTAGACCTTTACAAGAACTATAAGAACATAAATTATCATTTGGAGCCTAAAGCAAGTGTTTATGATGCCTTTGATGATATAGGGCTAATTATAATGCTAGTCTGTTGCATTGGGGTACAATTGACAAAAAAAAAGTATATTGGTGGTGATCACTCACTCCAATATCAACTATTCGAAGTATCGCATGATCAAAAAGTCTTTGGATCCAAATAGCCATGGAATGTAAAAACCATTTATAGAATTATTTACTTCTACTGCCCGTAGTTTTTGTGAACTGCACTGAGTAGGGCCAATGTATCTTGAGTAGCGCTAATGGAGACACAGCCACCTGTGTCAAGAAAATACGACGCGCTGACACCGCTAAACAGAACCCCATAGTTCACAGAAAATGTTAGATTAGCATTACGCTATTATTATTTCTAGTGCTTGCAGTTATTTTAAGTAGTATTACTTAATAACATTTATAAAAAGAACACAGAATGGAATTTATTTGAACTATTATCTATTGACATGACGAGTAAATGTCAAAAATAATAGAAATAAATAATTTCATAGATAGCTTGTTAATTCCATGGCAACCCTGATCCAAAGACTTTTTGATCATACTATAAATTGCTAAAGTTAGCTCCGCACTCTCTGCTTATCCGAGGTGGAAAACCTCTTCGACGACAAACTTCGAATGGATAGTCCGGGCCTTTAGTGGCGTAAGCTAATCATATGATCATCATTTGGAGCCTAAAGCAAGAGTTTATGATACCTTTGATGATATAGGCTAATTATATTGCTAGCCTCTTGCAGTGGGGTACAGTTGACTAAAAAAAAAGTATATTGGTGGTGACCACTCACACCAATTGCACTATAAATTGCTAAAGTTAGCTCCACACTCTCTGCTTGTCCGAGGTGGACCACATCTTCGACGACAAACTTCGAATGGATAATCCGGGCCTTTAGTGGCGTAAGCTAATCATACGATTTAAAATACACTTTTTCTGACTGAATTACTTAGAGCTGTTGGGGATAAAAAAACAATTACAATAATTAACGGTAACCTAGTATTTGCGTAGAACTGCTTGATCTTTCGTATGTATCGTTTTTTTTCTTTGTTTTAGGCCAGAAAGGTGAGCAACTCCATATACGAAGCCCGAGATGTCCCCCCACCCACTTCCTATGTCCTCGAAAGGTACCGTGAGATGAACAAAATAATGAGTACTATTAATCCTCATAATAGTGCCCAGAAGAGTAATTCGAAGTATCATTGTTGTAAATATGTATTATTAAATTATAAAGGCTTCTTGTTTATTATGTGATCTCATAAGATTACTGGGGCTTAATATTTTGCGTTTGAATTTTGTAGCGGTGAAAAACCTTATAATCACTATACTATAAAAGTCACTACTAGTTCTAAAACCCACCACACACCATCCAACTCGGATGATATCGCGGTTGTCATTCGGCTAGATTGACCGTATAAAAACGTGTATTCCAAGTGGTGAAAAGCTTTCGCAATATTTTCTTCGAAAGTACGGAAAGTCAGTTTTTCTGCTGTATAACTGTGAAAGTAGGAGACATAGTTATTTTGCAATAAAGCTCTTTCCATACTTGTATTACATAAATACATTGCTGACCACATTGAAGAATACCTTTCCACATTAATTCCTGTATTATGACAGTTCATGCTGTTCCTTTGTAGCTATAAAATTGCATGATTTAACTAACTGTAATACAAATAAGGAGCTATTTACCGAGAAATTGTTTGTTGTTACAACTACCAGCACAAACAAGGCAAAGAGAGAATATTCGGTTGTGTTTTGTCTAAATATTTATGGTTATTCCACGTCAATATATACTATCGTAGGTAGTAGAACTACCCAGGCACACGAAAGGGGCTGGAATTCATTTTGTATACCCTCTAAACACAACAAACCAGATCGAAAACTCGCTTTGGTCGGGCTTTCACTCTCTATTAGATAGGTTACAGCATAATAAAGGGTACCTAATATACCGTTGTTGGAGAACTCCCTTTAATGGCCGACTGTAAATGCAAACATCTGCTTTTGCCATTGTCCTTTGGTGCACTTTCCTTATTCATCTATTTTATTATTAAATGTATTCAAGTTATTCTTATAATCGTCTGAAAACGATTTGAATGAATTAAAACCATTATTATTGTCGCATAAAATGAATGGAATTTTAGAAATGCATAATAAGAATATAATAATTGAACCAAAGATGACCTTTTAGGGAACTCCCAAAGAAACTAAAAAGTGCCGTTTAAAATCTGGTAGAAAATGAGTTTCTGTGGTAAAGCTTTGAATTTCACTAATTAAGTAGTGTTAATTAAGGATGCTGGTTAAATATCAAGTCACTTTAAGGGCGGGAAAGGGCAAAAACGCCCAATGACATTTAAATCTTAATCTTAAATCATAAAAATTGCCGACAAATGCAAATGCAACAGTAGTTTTATGCACTTCCAAGTAAATCTGTTCTAGGAAGGACGGGCAGATAGCTTATTATTGTTATTAATATTAAAGTTTAGATTTAGGTAACAAATAGTATTTGCGTAAAACTTAAACACGTCTTTGAACCGCACGTGTGCCGGCACTATAGCTGAACGTATTTTCGTAACACTTTCGAAATAATGAAATTGAAGATAAAAGAATTCAAAGTCTATACCCAAACGAGTTTTCTTTTTCCAAACTTATTTGGGCTTAGACTGCGAGTTCCTCTATTTATTCCATTGGGAATAGTTGGCTTTACTTGTTTCTAATTGATTGTTGTCCTGGAAGAGGTATCGGGGTTTCAAAACCAAAAAATTCAAGTAAGTCGATGCTATCATGAAACCCTTCATCTGAAAATATGTGTTTAAATTAACACAACAGTTACTTTCAGTCTTGAGAAGTGGTATGGTACAATGGTACTATAGTGCCATACGAGAACAATGCCAAATAAGATAGTGAGAGTGTTTAGTGAATTTTCAACCAGGACCCACTAAATGATATCAATGGATGGACTCTAGCTAATAAGTATAGTATGAGCAAAAAGTAAGTTCATCAAAGGTGCCTTTGTAATTTTGAACTCATGTGTATTAAAACACCAGAAAATAATATAAAGTAGAGTGACAGTGACAGTTGTTAAAAACTTTCAGGTGTTATAATACACTTGGATTCAAAATTCCAAAGGCACCTTTGATAGATTTACTTTTTGCTCATACTTTATTATCTTTTGAGAATTATTAGATAAAAATTAATAGTTGATTAACTTTGATCAGTTTTAATGGCTCAAACACCACACGGGTGTTTAAATTAAAAAAACCAAACCATTCGGGATAAAATTGTTTGCATTTACTTGTAGACTGTCTCTAACGATATAGTGGTAGGGTGAATTAGAGTAAAGTAAGTCGGTAGTAGAAATTAGGTAACATGAACAAAGAGGATACTAGTTGGGTAAAAAAGAACAGTACTAAAGAACGAATGAGAATGGATTAAAGAGTTCAGAGAAAAGAGGATTCAGTGCAGGTTTGAAAGTGAATGTTTCAAAATGGGGACCATCTGGGCTGCAAGGTTTCTAAATTATAAGGACCTGTTCTCAGTGTCCGCGGCACGCCTACGGACTAAATAATACATATTGAAGCAAATGAAGACTTTAATTTCAAATTGTAGAAAGGAAACTTACAATGCGCAACGCCGGTACATTGTAGAAGGCTTGTAGCGACGTCAATAAAGCTAGCACCCCCACTTCAAAAAAAATAAAAAAAAACTAGCCTATAATTTAGTACTAATTAAGGACAAATTTGTACCAAAAAAATTAAATTTGTACCAAGCACCGTTTGGGCGCAATTCGCATTTGAAAAGTGGGGGTGCTGGCTTGAGCTCAAGCTAGCACCCCCACTTTAACAAAACTGAAAATTTTCTGCATTACCAATTAGTTCTAATTAAGGACAAATTTGGACCAAATTATTTTTTCTCGTAATTACAACCATATGGCCGCTATTCGCATATAAAGACTCGCTGCGTTAATTGGCAATCAAGCTAGCACCCCCACTTTAATAAAAATAAAAATTTTCTACACTACCATTTAGTTCAAATTAAGGACAAATTTGGACCAAATTTTTTTTCTCGTAATTACAACCATATAGCCGCTATTCGCATATCAAGACTCTCAGCGCGAACTAATAATCAAACGCGTTTGTTTAAGCCCCCACTTTTATAAAAATAAATATTTTCTACGCTATCATTAAGTTCTAATTAAGGACAAATTTGGACCAAATTTTTTTTTCTCGTAATTACAACCATATAGCCGCTATTCGCATATCAAGACTGTCAGCGCGAACTAATAATCAAACGCGCTTGTTTAAGACCCCACTTTTATAAAAATAAAAATTTTCTAAGCTATCATTTAGTTCTAATTAAGGACAAATTTGGACCAATTTTTTTTTCTCGTAATTACAACCATATAGCCGCTATTCGCATATCAAGACTGTCAGCGCGAACTAATAATCAAACGCGCTTGTTTAAGACCCCACTTTTATAAAAATAAAAATTTTCTACGCTATCATTTAGTTCTAATTAAGGACAAATTTGGACCAAATTTTTTTTCTCGTAATTCCAACCATATAGCCGCTATTCGCATATCAAGACTGGTAGCTCGAACTGGCATGCAAGTTATCACTCCCACTTTAATAAAAATAAAAATTTTCTACGCTATCTTAGTACTAAATCGGACCATTAAGTCAAGTGTCGATAATTGCTTGCAATTAAAAAAATGAAAAAAAAATCGTAATAGTTTAAGCATATTATTTGAAGTGCAGTTTGTGGTAATAATATTGCAGCTGGCAGCGGGCGTTTGCACGTCACCCTTTGTACTTTAAGGTTATTATTTATGACTAGCAATAAAATGGTATGGGTTGAATTGGAAGTGCATTGCTTTTTGTTAAAAATTAAAGGAATTGAAGTACAAACGATCGAAAGGTGATATAAGAGGGGATATAAATCGAATGGTCGAGAAATTAAAATCTTTTCATACAAATCATTATGCGTTAGAATTAATTGAGTCGTCATGAACGAAATATGAAACGTTAGTTAAGTGTTCACGATTGACAAGATAATGAAATGTTATAATTTATAAAAATGTAATTTAATGTAAATAACTTATTTAAGGTTCTTTTCTTTATTTAACTATCTGTATCATTTAAAAACGCAGCATTTTTTCATCTTTTCTTTGTTGTTTTATTAAAACCCTTATGTCAACATATAGGCCTGGCCAGACCTATAACTAACTACAATGTTAAATAAATATAATTCTTATTTTGACTTTGAAGCTAATATTATATTACATCCTCAACAAGACTGTTAGGAAACGTATAAAACACAGAAACTGAAAATAAAATTTTTGGTTTGTATTTTAGGAGGGAATTCCCATTTTACTACCTCTAACGTATAACACAGGTCTGCACAGACCTATGTGTAAATGCATGTAAATACCCAAACTTTTCCGTTATCAGTTGCAATTAGGACTGTGCATGATAATCGATTAATTGATTAATAATCGATTAATCGGAACTTCGATTAATTTTTTAAATAATCGACCAATCGATCATTCGATTAATCGAGTTAAGCGATCGATCAGGTTAATGCCGCTTCTCGAGTGAGGTCTAGTGCAAAATCTGCTATACAAATGAAAAACTACAATGCAAAACGAGGTTTCGCTGTATAACTTGCAATTAACCTGTTTGCTTGCAACACAGCCAGCATTTACACAATTGTCATAAGTGCATCTATACCCACCAGGACAAAGGAAACATTAATATTGATTAAAATTTAATTCAATAAACATGTTTTAAATTCTTAAATATACAAAGTAGTTATTCCTTAAAATGCCGTTTTATTTCAATATCCTTGATATTTTATATGAAAATATTTACAGGTCTAGTCAGACCTATGTTGTTGGTTCTTGTTAGTGTAAACCGTTGTCGACATAAGGGTTAATTAGTTACCACTTTTTATTGCTTGCACAGCAAGGTATTACTTTCTTTCTTTCTGCTTACGATTAAAAAATATCAGGTCCATTGATAATACACAGTTTGAATATAATAAAAGTGTAGGGGAGATCAAGTGTAAACAAAAAGAAAAAATCAAAAACATCTGTATTTATTTAAAAATTCTCAATAATCAATATTATTGTATCTAGTAGTAGTACTTTTTAAAAAGAGTATTATGTCAAAAAGCTTTTGTTTTAAATTAAAATCGAATTTAAATTTTAAAATTAAATTAAAACTTCACATAAGTTCATTCCATATGCATTTATTTAATGTTATTATTAAGTAAAACATACAGTATACATTACAAATATTATGAACAACTACTATAACCTGCTACAATTTGAAATAATTTTATTACAGTTTTAATTAGACAATCCAACTCGAAAATTTTTAACAAATAAAATTACAGAATTTTTCAAATTGGGACCAATGAAATTAGTTTTATAGTGAAAAAACCACTAGTGGTTTTTTTCTTAGTGAAAAAATTTATGTCAAAATGAAATGTCAAATTTAATTAAATTAATATTAACTACACACGCTAAATAAAAATTTGCTCGATATATAAAGCCCACGCGTTTTCAACCGGTATAGTACGAAAACTATCGTAATATTAAGCAACCATCATTCGTTTGCTTGTAAGTGGTAATACACTATATGTATAATGTTTTGAATGAATTTGCAACACTCTTTTATACCTCAACACTTCAATATAGTTAACACTACACTGATGAAATAAACAATGTACCCAAGAAAAGATTTTTTTGAAGTTATCAAGTTATCATTTATTACAGAAAACGTTACATTTTTAAATTTACAAAAATTAACATTTTATATGAACAGGTTTATTTTAGCAAATTTGAAAAACATAAATAGACGGGTTGCACTTCCAATTCAACCCATACCATTTTATTGCTAGTCATAAATAATAACCTTAAAGTACAAAGGGTGACGTGCAAACGCCCGCTGCCAGCTGCAATATTATTACCACAAACTGCACTCCAAATAATATGCTTAAACTATTACGATTTTTTTTTTCATTTTTTTAATTGCAAGCAATTATGGACACTTGACTTAATGGTCCGATTTAGTACTAAGATAGCGTAGAAAATTTTTATTTTTATTAAAGTGGGAGTGATAACTTGCATGCCAGTTCGAGCTACCAGTCTTGATATGCGAATAGCGGCTATATGGTTGTAATTACGAGAAAAAAAATTTGGTCCAAATTTGTCCTTAATTAGAACTAAATGATAGCGTAGAAAATTTTTATTTTTACTAAAGTGGGGGCTTAAACAAGCGCGTTTGATTATTAGTTCGCGCTGACAGTCTTGATATGCGAATAGCGGCTATATGGTTGTAATTAGGAGAAAAAAAAATTGGTCCAAATTTGTCCTTAATTAGAACTAAATGATAGCGTAGAAAATTTTTATTTTTATTAAAGTGGGGGTAATAGCTTGATTGTCAGTTCGCGCTGCCAGTCTTGATATGCGAATAGCGGCTATATGGTTGTAATTACGAGAAAAAAAAATTTGGTCCAAATTTGTCCTTAATTAGAACTAAATGATAGCGTAGAAAATTTTTATTTTTACTAAAGTGGGGGCTTAAACAAGCGCGTTTGATTATTAGTTCGCGCTGAGAGTCTTGATATGCAAATAGCGGCTATATGGTTGTAATTAGGGGAAAAAAAAATTTGGTCCAAATTTGTCCTTAATTTGAACTAAATGATAGCGTAGAAAATTTTTATTTTTATAAAAGTGGGGTCTTAAACAGGCGCGTTTGATTATTAGTTCGCGCTGACACTCTTGATATGCGAATAGCGGCTATATGGTTGTAATTACGAGAAAAAAAATTTGGTCCAAATTTGTCCTTAATTTGAACTAAATGATAGCGTAGAAAATTTTTATTTTTATAAAAGTGGGGTCTTAAACAAGCGCGTTTGATTATTAGTTCGCGCTGACAGTCTTGATATGCGAATAGCGGCTATATGGTTGTAATTACGAGAAAAAAAAATTGGTCCAAATTTGTCTTTAATTAGAACTTAATGATAGCGTAGAAAATATTTATTTTTATAAAAGTGGGGGCTTAAACAAACGCGTTTGATTATTAGTTCGCGCTGAGAGTCTTGATATGCGAATAGCGGCTATATGGTTGTAATTACGAGAAAAAAAAATTTGGTCCAAATTTGTCCTTAATTTGAACTAAATGGTAGTGTAGAAAATTTTTATTTTTATTAAAGCGGGGGTGCTAGCTTGATTGCCAATTAACGCTGCGAGTCTTTATATGCGAATAGCGGCCATATGGTTGTAATTACGAGAAAAAAAAATTTGGTCCAAATTTGTCCTTAATTAGAACTAATTGGTAGTGCAGAAAATTTTCAGTTTTCTTAAAGTGGGGGTGCTAGCTTGAGCTCAAGCCAGCACCCCCACTTTTCAAATGCGAATTGCGCCCAAACGGTGCTTGGTACAAATTTAATTTTTTTGGTACAAATTTGTCCTTAATTAGTACTAAATTATAGGCTAGTTTTTTTTTATTTTTTTTGAAGTGGGGGTGCTAGCTTTATTGACGTCTTGTAGCGGCGCTTTTGATTCTATGGTATCCTCTTGAAGTACGTAAAAAGCCTACATGTACATAAATATATTTTTAATACTAAAACTTTTTTAGCTTTACAAATCAAACTATTAGAGTTACAAGAAAGTGTCTCATTTAAACATAGCGCAGGATGATGTGTTCTAGCAGTATGGTGAAGTTGGGGTATTTGCAACCACTGGGTATTTCCGGACAGCGCATGTATCTGATTTATGGCCGGTACAAATGTAAGCTATTTTTTGTTACTTTTATGCCTACAGAATTGTTATTTACCCAGGTTTGGTATTTTGGCAGAAAATAATCCAGGAAAGAACTGGCGATTGGCTTTTATGAAAAGACACCTCCGCTTACCTCTAAAGAAGCCAGATCTTTTTTGCAAGCTCCGTCAAGTTTATGTATGTATTACTTTTAAAATTGTGTGCAATGTCTACAATAAATTGGCATAATAAGGCAAATACTACGGAATGCATTCAACCACAGTACCTGCTTGCATTTCAGTTGACGGGAATCTTGTGGAATTGATGGAACCACCCTATTATCTTTGTTATTATTGGACATAAAAAAAGTTTCCTAGAGAAGTAGAAAAGTTGTGTTGGTATACCAATATTTTCCTAAGTGTCATAAAAAAAATATATCGCATGACACCTGATACGGAATATTGATATATATTTTTAAATGGAACACCCTGTATGTTGCATTTTCGAATAGGAGGATATAACATTTTCGGAATATTTTTCCGCTGATTCTATATATTTGTTATATAAGTCTCTCGTTAATACTTTTTGACTTAATGCAAAAAACTTCTATTGAAAGAACAGTAGGCTACGCTTTTCAAAATGCGGGTAAACTGAAATAACTTTTTACTCCCTATACAACGTATATGGGATGTCTGAATCCACACAGAAATTAAAATATGAAAAATTTAATAAGTTCAGAGTTTGCTGTTGCCTCCTTAACTTGAAGTATTGATGTAAATGTTCTTCTCAAAAACACCTATTCTCACTGCCCCAATAAATTATTTTATAAATGTCAATTATCTTTTCAAATTGTACCAATATAAATTAAATAATATCGAATCATGAAAAGATAATAGTGTATTGTGTTACAAGTGCAGAAAAACGCCAATTTCTCACGAGTGTGAGGAAGTTGCTGCATGAGACGAAGTCGTATGTCGCAATCACATCAGTGTAAAATTGGTGTTTTTGCACGCATTACACACTATACTTTATCTACGACAACAAAAAAAGTAATATACCACCAGAAGCTAAGAAAAATATTGAACCTAGAATTTATACTCGCATTCATACTTTTTACACGAAATCTCTGGCAATAAATCAAGAGATGTAATGTGAGCAGCTTCCACGATGTTTGAAGGCGTACAAGTGTACAGCCCACTTTCCCATCGTGGGATTCACTCATGATAAATCTAGAATTTCGAAAACGACAGTAAATATTACATTTTTTAAAGACAATAGTAATAATATGTTTACAATCTGTATAATTTCATTCAATCTACTATTTAGTACTTACAGCTAAATAGTCATACCTATGTACTCGTTTTCAAAAAGTAATTTTTTATAAACAATCACAATTCTATTGTTAAGGTTATTAACCCCTTTTCCGCGTAATCTAAACATATTCTGGCAGGTTTTGTGATGACAAGAAAGGTAGCTTTAAGTGTACCCATCGCGCTTGCACTTATAATAATATAATAATAACGAATAATATTATATTAATAATTATATAATAATGTAAAAAATTAATCAATTTTACGTTAATTGAATAACAATTTCATAATAACTATATACAGTAATAATAACTAAATAATGTTAAGTCGCCTAGATAGCTGAATGGTTGTGGTCTGGCTTAGCAAGCAGGCGATCCAGGGTTCAATTTCCCGCCGAAGCGGGAATATATTGTACAACATTAATTAAACAAAATAAGTTTACCTTTATCTAATATTTGTAACTTTTATGTTTCAAATAATCAATAATATTATAATATTACATGTGCTGACATATATGGCGTTTTAATAGAACTACTGATAATCGGAAATCATTTCCCATGGTCATTACCGTTCAGTTTAGAGATTGTGAGCGATGAGTCATTTTCACGGTTACTAGATTGTGCGAAATGTGTAACTTTCTATAGTGGTCGTAGATAAACGAATATGTGTCACCGTAATTAACTTTTTTAAATTTTAAAATAATTGTTAAATTACTTTGCAACTGTAAACAACAATTATTGTAATAATAAAATTTTGACTCTGCAGTAAAATTTAATTTATCCTTTTGTGTTTGCAATAAATTTTCTCGATGTATTATAAGCCACAGCAAGCTCTGATCTTATTCATTTTTTACCATTTAAAGTTTTAAGGTGGCGTAGACACCCTGTATGTATATTTAGAATCGGGAGAAAAAAGGGCTAGTTGAAAATGTAGTGTACTTATATACAGTCTGTTTTTTTTTGTAAACGATAATATAGGAAATCCCATGGAATTTTATTATTTTCCTCCTAAATTTGTACCCTTGCAAATGTAAGTAGAAATTTTGGTATCAATCAAATGAAGAATTTATTTTACATCAAAAACATATTGAACTTTATGAAGAAACCCAAAAACTATTTAGAAAAATATTTAAAAAGCTTATAGAGTTATTGCTTTTTGTAATAAGCTATAAAGAAAAGCTGGAAGCTGTACGCCGATTGGTCTAGCGGTTAACGCATCCTTGTATACTTTTTTTAATTTGTATTGCTTACTAATGATTATTTTTAGTACATTATTACAATTATAATTATTTTTTATTGTTAGATAATTTTGCTATGGGGGGTTTACCGTTACTTTTTGTACAATTTTAACTAACTATTAGAAAAGCAAATGAAAAAAAGGGCATAAAACGAATAATAGTTGTAATAAAGTTCTAAAAATAATAATTAGTAAGCAATACAATTAAAAAAAGTATACGAGGATGGGGCTTGATCTCGCGATTTCTGATTACGAATCTGGTGCGTTAACTGCTAGACCAATCGGCGTACAGCTTCCAGCTTTTCTTTATAGTTTATTACCAAAAGCAATAAATCAACAAGCTTTTTAAGTATTTTTCTAAATATTTTTTGGTTTTCTTCATAAAGTCTAATATGTTTTTGACGTAAAATGAATTCTTTTTTCGATTGATACCAAAGTTTTTACTTAGTTTTGCAAGGGTACAAATTTATGAGAAAAATGATAAAAATTCATTGGATTTCCTATATGATCGTTTACAAAAAATAGACTGTAGAAGAATTATTGTTTCCGCTTGTAATCATCTCAAATATCTCAGCGGTATAACTTTTGCCTGGATTTCAGAGAGTCCCGGGTTCGATTCCTGGTCTGAGATAATATTTTTTTTATGTTTATAACTTCTTAAATTAATTTATAATAAACTTAAGCAGGGTGTTCCATTTAAAAAAATCGATATTATGTGCCAGGTGACCAAACACGCAATTGGTTTTTTGATGACATTTAAAAAATGTAGTAGCAATACCACTTTTATAGGAAATTTTTTTGTAATTTTTGTATGGTTTGCCAAGTACTGTTTAAGCCTTAATTTAAATATTATGTAATTACATAATTTCCTATTGATTTCTTTAATAATAAATAGTTAACATAATAATACCTTGCTTAAAACATCACATCAATTGCTTAGAAGTGCACAGATACGTGCAGAAAGGTGCATACGATGCGGTTCATTGATTTAGTCGTGAATGCCGGTTAACGGTCCTCCAATAGAACGATTCTATCTGATAAATTTATGATTGCATGTAATGATGTTTCCTATAATTTTAGTTTTACTTTTGTTTGATCTCATTATGGCGAACTGTAAGTAATAATATATATACTAATAGAAGGGTTTTGCTTTTCCTTGTTTACTTTTATTTTTAAACTAACGACCGCTCATTACACAATTACCAAAACAATTCTTATCATAATTCCTCTATTTATTTATTGATAAAATGATAAACATATTATTGGTTGTTTAATTAAACCAAGCCATATCTAATCGATACAATGCCTACTGCAGAACCCCAAACCTCCAAAAAAGAACTAATTGATCCTTCAGGAAGTTAATAATAATCAAGACAGCTTGAATGACGTCTCAATGATAAGCTGTCTGTCTATGTCAATCATCGCAAGGAAAGGAAGAATTTCCCTTTTCAATTTAACTACAAATAATTTCCTGCTATTCCCCACCCCTCGAACTCGAACGTTTGTCATTTTTTTCTGTAGAATTTAAAATCGTCAGATGGATTTATGAGCTAACAATGTAAAATAACAATCAATATGGAAATCTGGTTGGATTACATCGTTAAAATATCTATACATAAAACCAAACAGATGCTGACACACAATGAAGAAACAAAGCACTTCCAGTAAAATTATGGGCGAGGATTAATATTTCAGTGACGATATGTATACATATATATACACTGACAATAATATCCAAAAAATACGTTTTGGGCGTATTGGAAAGCGGAAAATGATACGTGTAAGCGTTTATGGATGTAACAGTATTCGTGTTGGAATTGAACTGGGATCGATTTGGTGATAAATTGCTGCAATAACAAGCACTTTCGAATATGCTCTAGTTAGCTGTGATTCGGGATATATCGCCTTGAATAAGATTGGAGCAGGAAAACTTGATTTAATAGGGTTTCAATGATCATGCATTCTTTAGCAACAGTTTCAAAACATACTATTGGTTTCATAATGATCTATGACAGCAAGGCTAATATGATGCAATTTTTTTAGTGTAGATGCATAGGCTAAAATAATAGAAAATAGCATCATATTAGCCTTGCTGTCCTAGATCGTTATGAAACCAATAGTACGTCTTACAAGGACTATGATTTATAGCAACACTACATTCAAACATTCAAAACCGCACACTTATTTACTACGTTTCTCAATAACAGTTGTCTTAAATACGAAGACTTTCACGGTCTGAGTCAATGGACAATTAACGACTTCTGGGTTTGAACCGTGTCATATTGAAAACAACGAATGAGCAAAGGAATATGTTTGCAATATGACACAGTCCAACCACAACCATGGACGTTGTTCCTTGGTGACGACAAAATCAGTAGTCAAATACAAATGTATGGCTTGGAGATTTAAAACCATGTTCCTCTGATCGGAAGGCCGGATTTCTACCACTCATCTATGGAGGGTCTCAAACAAGTTTAAGAAAGTCTTCTTTTCCCGCTAGTTTTTACAACTTCGTTCCCTTGGCAGTGGGTTTGCTAGATAGCAGGTCAGCACGATGATGCGGAGTGTACTGCAGGCACGCGGAGCCCCCGGGAGAGAAAGATGGAGCTCGACTGTTCACTTGTCCGCAACTTAGGGGTTAGGGCTCAGTACTGGAATGGGTGTACACATTTTTGAAAATATATCTGGAATATACGGAGAATTCGGAAATACACGGCAATTCCTGGAGAATACTCGGAAATGCTAGGGAATAGTTGGGAATAATCGCGAATGTTTGGGGAATATACAGGAATAACGGCAATACTTGAACCACCAGGAAATTTGGGAGTGGCATACAACGAACTCTGATACTATTTCATGAAGTTTTTGTTAGGAAATACGGGAATACATTAGGAAATACCGAAAGTTAATTCAGAAATAACCGTAGGTATTGCCGGGAATAGGTGTACACAATTTTTTCCGAGTTGCCTCAGTCTCATTACTGGAATAGATGTACAAATCTTCGAAAATATATCGGGAATATACAGAGAATAATCGGGAATACACGTCAATGCCTGAGAAATATTCAGGAATACTACGGAATATACGGGAATATTTGGGGAGTACACGGTAATACTTGAGGAATACTCGGAAATATTACGAAAATGCATGAAAATTTTGTAGTGGAGTAAAACGAATCCTGATGCTTCTTCATTAAGTTTTAGTTAGGAAATACGGGAATACATTCGGAAATACCGGAAATTACCGCAGATATTTCCGTATTCCCGGGAATAGGTGGTCAAAATTTGTTTAGTGAGATGTCCCTCGGGTTATTGTTAGTTTGGCCGGTTCCGGTTCTACCAGGCCATTTAAGTTCATTATGCACCTAAGAATTCTCCCTAGTTCCTGGAAAGGCTGATAGACTTGCATTTCAGTTTCCTTTTACCTAAACACGCAATGCACCTACAACATGCCTAGAACTGCCGATCCCTGCCGGATCAATTGCGTTTCTTAATCTGACTATGGTGTTACATTGACCTGTGTAACCTCAGTCACATACAGTCCAACCCGAATGGGCAATACAGACAAAACAGAATTAGCTGGAATTATGCTGGGCTTGTAGTACCCAACCCTATGTACCAGTTATAGGCTTGGTGTGCCTTCGATAGCGCCTGATTCGACTCTATCTAAAGTAGAGACCTGGTCGGTACGTTGTGGTGGTGGAATTGTCTTACCTTGAGGAGCTACGTAGATAGCATCAACAATCCTTAAATTTAATGCCCTTTATACGTTTCTTTGGATCAAGTAGACCAACTGCGCTGTACCTGTAACCAGGGGACGCCCGACGAACCGACCGGGGAACCCTTTAAAAAGGGGCGGCGCGAAGGCCCGATCAGCAACAGATTGGATATCGCAAGAGTGGTCTGGTCAATCAGTCAAAGTGTGATCCTCGTACTACCTAGGTATTCGAACCAGCTACCTAGTGGTATGCAGTTTCCCATTAGGCCGGTGGACACGACCTCACCAGCCGGAATAAACCTTACTAGACTTCCCTCGACCCAACTAGCTTTTAACCAAGCGAGCGTGGGGCATTATAGAAGACCTAATCGTAATGAAAGACCCAAGTAACGACTCCAATGAAAGTCATAGTTACTCTCGCTGTTTACCCGTGTTGCGTCGTCACCTCACGTCACCATTCGATGTCCGAGGACTGAAATTCTCAAATAACGTACAATCGACAGAATCCCACATGTGGTATTCGATTGCTTACCACGTGGTCACACATAAAAAAATACCTGACCGATCCAAGCCTACAGACACCTTTTTTTTAAATTAATTTTCTATTGATTTCTATTAATTTACTGTTGATTTTCTAACCCTATAATTCTTGCAGGAACAGAACACTACACCGAAATCTAACCCTTTCTCCAGAACTATTTGTGTGATTAAAAGGTAATCTTTCTAGTAGATGCAAAATTGACCAGAACTAAAAAACTGAACTATTTCTCTCGTAATACAATAAATTAACATATCTAACCAAGATTAAACTTTTCTCGAAGAAGTAGTGCCATAATAGCATTCTTCTCGCACGTGTGACTAAATTTAAATTACTCTGGAGACTTTTTCTGTTAAAATTAGTTTGAAAGAAGTTACTTTTTCAGACCCACAGATTTAAACTTGATTTACTCGACTGAAATTAAAACAGTAGCATTTTTCCATAATTACCTTCACTAGCACCCCCCAAATCTGGCACTTCTTTGTAAAACATAAAAAACATTCTTTCCACTAATTTTTATGAAAATACATTTTAAAAAGGTAGACAAAAGGTGTAATTTAAAACTTTTCCAAAAAAAAGGGGTTGCGAAGAATTCATTTTGCGCCAGTTTTTTTAAGGTTGAACTAAGGTCTTTGTTTTAGGAGAAGAAACACCGCACGACGAAACTAATCAATGCTAATGTGCGTTCAGGAAATTTTGTTTAAAGGGACGACGCAGTGTGCTATGGGAGGAAGGGATGAGTAAAAGTTGGATGATGAGTTTTTACAAAGTTATTAAATGCAAATTTGGCTGTTAAATTACGTTTTAATTATGCAGATACGAGTTTTGTTTAAAATGAC
Organism: Agrypnus murinus; assembly: GCA_929113105.1. NCBI lineage: Eukaryota > Metazoa > Arthropoda > Insecta > Coleoptera > Elateridae > Agrypnus > Agrypnus murinus. The sequence continues at coordinate 3,763,003 of OV816029.1, forward strand.
ACTTCACATATGTGTGTGTGTGTGTGTGTGCGCGCGCGCGCGTATGCGAGAACGCACGCGTGTGTGTCCATAGTATCTATGTGAATGTCCGTCTCTTGCGTTGTGTTCCTTTTTTACACTTGTTGCATAATTCATGATATTAGGGTTTTAAAGTTTTCTTTATCTAGAATGTGCAGTTTTATGGAGAGTAAAATAATTTAGTAAATTGTTTCATGCGTTCTGCCGGTAGTAAAAGAGGAAAAATATGTAATGACAAAAGTTTAAAAATAAGCTAATCGATATCATTTTAACGATTGAGTTAATCCAAATTGATTCCTTTGTAAATAATTGATACGTAAGATCTATTTCGGGCAAGGTTGTAGTGATTAGCGTGGGAGATTCTACGTACGTATTTACATGCTAACTATACCAAGCGAACAAAAAGCCCTGATATACACTTTCGAATGTGTAGTACTCACCCGGTATCTAATTATCGTAACTCCATTGCCCTAGTTATCACTTATCACGTTAATCGTTTATTTATTTTAAAAGTAAATGGCCGTTTTATTATATAATCTTGTTGTTTAATGTTAGTTGTTGAACTGTAAAAAGTAAATATAAACATAGGTATATAATAAATTTAAAAATTTGAGTTAAAATATTCAAGAATAGAAAAATATTCATTGAATGTTGTCACTTGTCATTCGTTCTTTTTGTTTTGAATCATGAAATTTTTGATCTATAAGATTCTTGATAAAACTAATTCTTATACAATACACCAAAATAAACCTGAAATTTTGAACAAAATCCAGAAACTCCCTTTTTTAGACACACAGTCACAAAATAGAAGAGAATGCCGTTTTATGCAGTAGATGCTGCGTAAGGTAAAATTAAAGTAAGATCGAGAAGAAATTTAGATAAAATTGAGTTTAGACTAAGATGAAGTTGAGCTACAGTTGAAATGACGTAGAGGTGAAATTGAAAGAAATAAGGAAATTGGAGTGAAGTCGAGATGAAATTGAAGTGAAATTGAGGTGAGATTGAAGTGAAATTGAGGTAAAATTGAGGTGAAATTGAGTTGAAGTTGACATAAAATCGAGATTAGGCTGAGTTGAAATTGATATAAGATAGAGAGAAAGATTTGAGATAAATCGAGACTAAGGTGAAATTTTGAGGGATTTTTAAGTCATCTTAAGAACATTTAGAGATACTGAAACAGAGAGCATATTTCTTGGGTAGGTTTCCAAACTGTATCACAATAATAATTAGAGTGCTGCCTATGTCAATTTAAAAATTTAATGCAAAAACCAAACAGTGCCAGTACAATGGTTCGAAATCTAAACTCTTTTTTTGACGAGATTAAAAGTCTATAATTCGATATGTTTAAAAACAACATAGGTCTCCCAATGTTCCTCCTTTGTCTCTTCTGATAGGTGATCCCTACCATAGCAAATCAGGATCGTTCATCATGACACTGCTACACACCCTATTTACTTCGCCCTTTGAGAGTTCCATGTTTTATTTTCTTTACAGCTGATACCTATGGAGTATATCACAAAACGTTTCTTAACTTTATGACGCACTAGCTTTTGTAAAACTTTTAAAATATTACAAGAAACATTAAAGGCTTTGAGAAAGGATCAGGTTTTAATGTACTATTTCCCTCAACTCCAATAAACCCATAGAATTTATGATGTAGTGCATATTAAAGAAATTGTCAAGAAATTGTATGAAACAGCTAGGAAATTTCAAGAAATATTGCAGAATTAAAAGAATCTAGGTAGGAATTTAAAGGAATTGTGTCGAGATATAATGGGTCAGTGGAGGAATTTAAAGGAATGTTGGGAAATCTAAAGAACGTATGGAGGAATTTAAAAAATGTAATGGAAATTAGAGGACTATTGGAAAAAATTAAAGGAGTATGGGCGAATGTAACGACTTTATGGGGGGGGATTTAAAGAAATTGTGAGGAAAGTTATTGAAGAACTTGGGAAATTTAAAGAATTTATGGAGGAAGTGACTAATTTAAAGACTTTATGGGGGGGACTTGTGAGGGTATTTAATATTGGCAAATTTAAAGAATTTATGGAAGAGTTTAGAGGAAATTTAGTGGAGTATGAAGTATTGGCGAATCTAAAGACTTTATTTAGGGATTTCAAGGAATTATGAGGAAATGAAGCAGTTGGGAGATTTAAAGGGATATTGGCTAATTTAAAGAATTTATGGTGGAGGTTAAACGAATTGTAATGGGAATTAATGGACTGGAAAAGTTAAAGGAGTATTGGCGAATGTAACGAATTTATGGAGGAATTTATACGAATTGTGAGGAAACTTATTGGAGTACTGAAAAATTTAAAGTAGTATTGGCGAATTTAAAGACTTTGTGGACGGACTTCAAGGAATTGCGAGGATATTTAACTGAGAAATCGGTACGTTCGAAGGAATAGCGGCAAACTTAAAGAATTTATGGAGGGGTTTAAAATAATTGTAATGGAAATTAGTGGACTATTGGGAAAAGTTAACGTAGTATTGGCGAATTTAAAGACTATATGGAGGTACTTGTGAGGATATTTAATATTGGTTAATTTAAAGAATTTATGGAGGAGTTTAAACGAATTGTGAGGAAATCTAGTGGAGCATTGAAGTATTGGTGAATTTAAAAACTTTATTTAGGGATTTCGAGGAATTGCGATAAAATTGAATGAAGCAGAAATTTAAAGGAATATTGGCTATTTTAAAGAATTTATGGTGGAGATTAAACGAAGTGTGCGGAGACTTAGTGGAGTGTTGGAAAACTTTAAAAGAGTATTGGGAATTTAAAGACTACGGGAGAATTTACATAAATTGCGGGAAAATGGAGTAGTTGGGAAATTTCTAGGAATATTGACAAATTTAAAGATTTTAAAGGAATTGTGGGAGACTAAGTGGGGTATTGGAAAAACCTAACGGAATATTATCAAACTTACAAGATTTTATGGAGGGATTTAAATGAATTGCGAGGAAATTTAATAGAGCAGTTGGAAAATTTAAAGGAATAATAAAGTTAAAAAAATTAATGAAATTCCGAGGAAATTTAACAGGTCGGCAGGAGAATTTAAAGAATTTATGGAGGGATTGAAAAGTATCGCGCGGAGATTTAATTAGTGACGTAAAGAACTTTAGCTCCTGGACGCTATCTTCTTCCATCTTTATCTAGAAAGCTGCCCGGAAGTCGGACAGCCTTCCCACATTTCCTCCATCCCTCGTGATTCAGGATTCCTATAAGACTTCCGGAGATTTGGAAGAATCAAAATTGTACGAGGGATGCTCAATAGATATGCGATAGGTGATAACACAACCTTCAATGCTCAATCACCCAACATGATAATTGCATAACTAATTTTAATAAAACACCTGCTAGAGCGCTTTAACTCTAACTCTTTTCTATTCTCACTGTGTATATCAGAAATATCTTCTGAGAAACCAATCAAAATGAATGGCAACTATTGTTTCAATTTTAAATTAACCGAGACAAGAAAAATCTCAGCAATAAATCAAATTTTCCCATTTATATTAAATTAATGTAAATTCCTAATTTAGCCTGGATTTTAATCGTCAGTCGAGTTTATGCAACGGTTAACCTAAATCAGTTGTTAAATGCTATGCGCTGGCTATAGTATACACACTGCATTATTATTTCCTTGCCGAGAGAAATTAATCAAACACTCGAGTTCTTTAACCCAATGTTTGAACTTTGTATACCATGTACTAAATCAGTTTGTTAGATCAGAATTAATCGTACGGAAATATTCCAGAAGGTAGACAGTATTGGTTATTGATTGTATCATGTGATTGATTATGTTTTTCTTTTTACACGTGTTTTATTCTTTCCTGATCTTTCCAATCTCGTTTATTTCCTCAATCAGAAAAGAAACGCTAATATGGATTTACTTGTACGCACAACTCATTTTAAGAAAATGTTCTTAATTTTCTACTGTTTATTATTGAAATTTCAATATCTTACTAATATTATTTGTTATTTTCAGGTATGTATGTTGATGAGGGAGGTTTAATCATACGGTGAGTCAAAGCTATTTAAAACTTATTCATAACAATGGAATTATCGAGTACAAAAATTAAACGTTATAACTTATAAGTAAAGAGACGTTTTGTACAAACTAATAATAGTCGAAATTAGAATTTTACATTATTATTTACTTAAAGTTTACCTTAATGGAATTTAGAAATTGAATATCACCAAAATCATTGTTGCTAAGTCAATTGACGATAAACTTGTAGCGTAACTTATAAATAGGGTAACTGTCGTCTGAATTAAATGTTTTGGTTGAATCGGTCATATTTGATGACAAATTACGCTATTAGCTATGACTACTTTAATTAATAACAATGATACGCCACGAATTATTATACAACCTCTTGGAGATTTCTCTGTGTTTAATCTATAAATCCACAGAGCACTTATTATCCATCCGGTTATTAATCAGTGGTCTATAGGATAAAAACTATATACAAATTAAGTAGGTTAGCAATAGATTCAAAGCAACTGTGGAATCTTGTAGAGTTATAGGAAAATCTAATGAAATCAAAGAAATACTGGTGAATATGAAGAAATCCGCGGAGGAATCCATAGCAATTGTGAGGGAGTTTTAATGGTCAGTGGCGGAATTTAAAGGAACTTTGGCGAATTTGAAGAATTCATGAAAGAACTCCAAGGAATTGAGAAGATATTTAGCAGAAATGTAAAGGAATTTTAGCAAATTTAAAGAATTTATTGAAGGATTTAAATAAATGGCCAGGAAATTGTATGGAGCAGCTGAGAAATTTAAAGAATTTATTGGTGAAGTCAACGAATCTATAGAGAAATTTAAAAGAATTTTTCAGTGGATCAATTTAAAGAAATATTGACAATTTATTGAGATATTTAAAGAATTTAAAGAAATTTGTGAAGAAACTTATTGGAGTATTGGGAAAATTTAATGGAATCACGAGGGAGCTTAATGAACCGTTTGGGGAATTTATATGAATACTAGTTAATTAAAATAATTTATATGAAGAGGATTTACAGAACTTAAGTAGTTACATTAGTTAAGTTTATAGTAATTAAATTTAAAAAAAGCATTTACGAAACTTGGCGAGTTTAAAGAAATGAGAACATTTCATGAAACAGTTGGGAATTCTAAACGAATATTGGTGAATTTGGAGAATAAATAGAGGAATCTATAGCAATTGAGAAGTTTAATGGATTTAATTTTGGGGAGTTTAAAAAATCATTAATTATGAAGAAATCTAATAAAGCAGTTGAGAAATTTAAAGAATTTATAGCAATTGAGAAGAAATTTAATGAGTTTAACTTTAGCGAATTTAAATGAAAATTATGGGGATCTAAACGAATATTGGTGAATTTAAAGAATAAATGTAGGAATTTAAAGGAATTGTGAAGAAATTTAATGGGTCAATGGAAGAGTTTAATGAAATATTGACGAAAGAAGTGGGAGATTTAATGAACTAGTTGAGAAATTTAAACGAATATTAAGCACTAAATAATAATAATAAATAAACGAATGTTACAGCATTTATGTGGGGATTCCAAGGAATTGTGAGGACATTTATTGAAACAGTTGGTGAATTTAAAGAATTTATGAAGAAATTTATAGCTATTGAGAAGAAAATTAATTGGTTTAATTTTGGTGAATTTAAAGAATTTATTCCGAAATTTAAAATAATTATGAGGAAATCTAATGAAGCAGTTGAGCAATTTAAAGAAATATTGGTTAATTTAAGGAATTTGTGGAGGTAAGCATGATGACATGTATTGAGATAGCTGGGAAATTTAAACGCGTATTGGTGAATTTAAAGAATCAATGGAGGAATTTAAAACAATTGAGAACAAATATAATGTGTTTCATTTTGGGGAATTTAAAAAAATTATTGGTGGATTTCAAACAATTATGAGGAAATCTAGTGAAGCAGTTTAACGGAACAATTTAAAGGAATATTGCGTAATTTAAAGAATTTATGGAGGGAATTGAAGGAGTTATGAGGAAATTTTATGAGCTAGTGGAGGAATTCAAAGAAACATTGGCGTATTTAAAGAATTTATGGAGGGATTTGAAGGAATTGCTAGAAAACTTAGTGGAATAGTGGGGAAATTTAAAGGACGTATGGAGGGAATTAAAGAAACTGCGAAGACATTTAATAAAGCAGTGAAATAATTAAATATTGGTGAATTTAAAGAATTTATTTTAATTTAAGGAGGAGCAATTTAAAGGAACTTTAAGGAAACGTAATGGAATAGTGACGAATTTAAAAGGAATTTTAACAAATTTAGAGAAAAAATGGAAGGAATTAAAGGAATATTAAAAAATGTAATGAAATTGACGTTTTTTTCTGAGACTCGTTTGTTTCATCAAATTTTTGTTGTTTACAGTTCAGTTTACTAAAAATTTGATTTTTAAAAGGTTCCTAAAGAGCTTTTAACTCTTTCAAAGAGAAAAATGTTGTTTTCCAAATATTTTGTTTAAAAAAGTTCTTCAGCTAAAGATTTTTTCTAAATAGCTGTATTACGATATGACATTTAATCAAATTCTTGGATAGTTCGACCCTTTTGTTAGCTCAGAAGTTTAACGTTTAAAAGCTCATTTCAAAACTTGAAACAAAATCGTCCGTAAGTCGTTCTTTGTCCATTGAGTCAGGCCGTGAAAGTCTCCTTTTTAATTCCAGATGGCAGCAAAATATTTCCCATCCAATAAAATGTATAAATTTGAAAGTTTATTGATTAGAATTTCTATTTTAAAATTAACAGTAACAAAATTAGAATAGCAACATGTGTTGACATATTCTATTATTTAAAAAAAATCTCTTTGTCATAAAACTTTAAATAAAATACACCATTTTGATTGATTATTCCAACCAAGCAAAAAATGGTGGTTGTAATAATATAAAGCAATAAGAGTGCATAGCAAGAGAAATTTCATAAATAAACGGGGAATCTGCTGCGCTTGACTTGAAACAAATTGAATTTGTGTTTTCCTATATAATAATCTACACCGAATCTGACGACGGAATTCTGATAGATAAGAGAAGAAAAAACGCACATCTAGTCAGTGCGAGAGAGGGTTTGGGAATGGAGAAGCAGTTACATCAGAAAGAGGAGATGAAATAAAAGCGGCGTACATTTTTGTATCGTATGGCGTCAAGAAAATTCGTTTTTCTCTGCAGTTTCTCTGCAGGCACTATAAATCACCTGTGACTTTCGATTACCACATTCTCTTCCAGAAAGGATATATTATAAAATAAGATAAAAAATTATTTTGAATATACCATGTGCGCCGGTATGATTGTGGTATTCTTTATTAGTTTGACAGTTCAAGAATTCTAATTATGTTGCTAAAACTAATAATTTCATGTATTAATTTGTTTAGTTAGAAATAATTAGATTAAACTGTTAAAGTTATTTATGTTAAAATCAACTTAAAATTAATCTGATTTATAATCGAATTCTGGTTTACTTATGGCACTAGACACATTTAATGTGGTGGCTAATTTTCGAATTGACAGTAAGAATGAAAACGGCAACTGTGTAAGTATTCGTTTTTGCTTCAGTTACCACTTAACCAGAAATTGAGGTAAATTATAGTGTCCTTGTGCAACATTGCAGTAGGGTTGTGGAATAGCAACTAAACTTAGAATACCTGTAGGCCAGTAAACGTGTTTGAAGATATACGCCAGACCGGATATAGGTTTCTGGAATGGCAATTATGGTCAAGTGCCTTATTATTCTTAGAGTAATCCATTAAAAAGGCAAAGTTTAGCAGTTATAAAAGTAAAAAATATAATATTCCTCGCAAAAAAAGTGTAAAACAAAAGACACTCATACAAATTATGGTCAAATGGTGCCTTATTATTCTACGAGTATTAAATTAAAAAGGCAAAGTTCAGCCGTTTACAAAAGTAAAAATATATAGTATTCGTCGAAAGAAAAAGCAGTAAAACAAAAGGCAGTCATAGAAATTATAGTCAAGTGCCTTTATCATTCTACGAGTATTAAATTAAAAAGGCAAAGTTTAGCCGTTTATAAAAGTAAAAAAAAAGTATATAAAAGAATAGTATTCGTCGAAATAAAAAGCGTAAAAAAAAGGCAAAAGGGAGTCATAAAAATATAGTCAAGTGCCTTTATTATTCTACGAGTATTAAATAAAAAGGCAAAGTCTAGCCGTTTATAAAAGTAAAAAAATAAGTGTTGGTCGAAATAAAAAGTGTAGAACAAAAGGCTGTCATAGCAGTTATAGTCAAGTACGTTTATTATTCTACGGGTATTAAATTAAAAAGGGAAAGTTTAACCGTTTATAAACGTACAAAATATATAGCATTCGCCGAAAGAAAAAGCGTAAAACAAAAGGCAGTCATATAAATTATAGTCAAGTGCCTTTATTATTCTACGAGTATTAAATCTAAAAGGCAAAGTCTAGCCGTTTATAAAAGTAAAAAAATAAGTATTCGTCGAAATAAAAAGTGTAAAACAAAAGGCTGTCATAGAAGTTATAGTCAAGTGCCTTTATTATTCTACGGGTATTAAATTAAAAAGGGAAAGATTAGCCGTTTATAAAAGTATAAAATATATAACAGTCGTCGAAAGAAAAAGCGTAAAACAAAAGGCAGTCATACAAATTATAGTCAAGTGTCTTTATTATTCTACGAGTATTAAATTTAAAAGGCAAAGTCTAGCCGTTTATAAAAGTAAAAAAATAAGTATTCGCCGAAATAAAAAGTGTAAAACAAAAGGCTGTCATAGAAGTTATAGTCAAGTGCCTTTATTATTCTACGAGTATTAAATTAAAAAGGCAAAATCTAGTCATTTATAAAAGTAAAAAATATATAGTATTCGTCGAAATAAAAAGAGTGTAAAACAAAAGGCAGTCATAGAAATTATAGTCAAGTGCCTTTATTATTCTACGAGTATTAAATTAAAAAGGCAAAGTCTAGTCATTTATAAAAGTAAAAAATATATAGTATTAGTCAAAATAAAGTGTAAAACAAAAGGCAGTCATAGAAATTATAGTCAAGTGCCTTTATTATTCTACGAGTATTAAATTAAAAAGGCAAAGTCTAGCCGTTTATAAAAGTAAAAAAATATAGTAATTCGTCGAAATAAAAAGTGAAAAACAAAAGGCAGTCGTTGAAATTATAGTGAAGTGCCTTTATTATTCTACGAGTATTAAATTAAAAAGGCAAAGTCTAGCCGTTTATAAAAATAAAAAATATAGTATTTGTCGAAATAAAAAGTGAAAAACAAAAGGCAGTCATAGAAATTATAGTCAAGTGCCTTTATTATTCTACGGGTATTAAATTAAAAAGGTAAAGTCTAGCCGTTTATAAAAGTAAAAAATATATATTATATTCGTCGAAATAAAAAGTGTAAAACAAAAGGCAGTCATAGAAATTATAGTCAAGTGCCTTTATTATTTTACGAGTATTAAATTAAAAAGGCAAAGTCTAGTCATTTATAAAATTAAAAAATATATAGTATTAGTCAAAATAAAGTGTAAAACAAAAGGCAGTCATAGAGATTATAGTCAAGTGCCTTTATTATTCTACGAGTATTAAATTAAAAAGACAAAGTCTAGCCGTTTATAAAAATAAAAAAATATAGTATTCGTCGAAATAAAAAGTGAAAAACAAAAGGCAGTCATAGAAATTATAGTCAAGTGCCTTTATTATTCTACGGGTATTAAATTAAAAAGGCAAAGTCTAGCCGTTTATAAAAATAAAAAATATAGTATTCGTCGAAATAAAAAGTGAAAAACAAAAGGCAGTCATAGAAATTATAGTCAAGTGCTTTATTATTCTACGGGTATTAAATTAAAAAGGTAAAGTCTAGCCGTTTATAAAAGTAAAAAATATATATTGTATTCGTCGAAATAAAAAGTGTAAAACAAAAGGCAGTCATAGAAATTATAGTCAAGTGCCTTTATTATTCTACGAGTATTAAATTAAAAAGGCAGAGTTTAATCGTTTATAAAAGTAAAAAATATTTTTAACTTTTATTAACAACTGAACTTTAATTTAATACTCGTGGACTCATAAGGAAGGCACTTACTTGGCTATATTTTCTATGAGTGTCTTTGTTTTACACTTTTTATTTTAACGAATACTTATACGAATGATTTTATTTAATCTGTTAGAATAAAGGCACTTGATTATAATGTCTAAACGGTACTTGGCCTAAAAACTGTAAAACAAAAAGCACTAGTAGAAATAATAAAAAAAATTATAAATTAGTTTTCCCGGCCCTTACAAGACTCGATTAAAATTTATAACATAAATTTCTTATTATTTTGCATTATTAGCCAGCGCGACTGCGCTATATGAAAAAAACTGACTCTTTCGGCGATTTGAACACGAATGCTTTAACATTAAAAATCGGAACTTTAGATACAGAGTATTAACATAATAACTTTTATCTATTTTATACAAAATATACAAAAATTATTTACAAAGGTGCACACAAGATAATTGCTTGTATAAAATGCCATTCTATAAATGATCTCAGCACTTTAACATTTATAACATCAACTGCTATTTAATACTATTGTTAATAATTTTATGTAATTGCTTTTATAATAACAATGACTTGTTTCACAAAACATAATCAAACAATTCTATTAAAATTGATCTAGATAAGATCCTAACTTGAAGTTTAGAACCTTTGAGTTCCTTACATCATCAACAAATTGTTGATATACATATTGTTATAATGACGGAAATCTCACGTTAATAATTTTTTCGCCTACCTGATCAGAAAGTGCTTTCTAAATGTTCTGTTTTGAGGGCAGTTAAGGCTTCTTTGCGGGCCTCTTACGTCAAACTTTTTACTGCCCTCTTATGTCAAATACATAACCTCTATACTACTACTAGATGAAAGCACGATTTATTTATGTTAAGTTGGAGATACTGTAAAAATTGAAATTGTTTTTTAAATTGTCATACTTTGACTACTCCTGTGCATTATCCTAAAAAGATTTTAATCAAAAAATGAAATCATTAGTTTTTAACATTAAAAATATAACTCATTCGTAAAACTTTTAGCAACGGAATATGACGGAAAATGTAATCTGAAACATATTTTTACTTAACCTTTAAAAATATAAAAAACATACGTCAAATTTTTCTAGGCTTCTTAGATCAGAACTTTGATTTTCATGTCTTCGTCGATAAATTTGTCGTTTGTTTTTTTCTTTTCACAGTGTCATTGTATGTATAATAATAAATTATACAATGATAGACAACAATAACGACATTATTGAAAGCGATGAGTTGCTGTACACCACCTGAACGTCGAGAACAAGCTATTGTCTTTTTATATATTTTTTATTATTATTTATTAGTGTTTACAAGTAAAGCCGGCTGAGCTGAGCGGCTCGGGACAACAACAATCCTGTCTAGCGGCCTACCCAGTACTAAAGACTAAAAGTCTAACAGAGCGACCGTGCGAGACGCAAGCTGTTTGCCGTAAGCGCCCGTATGCATAAAAAATGTAGCAAATTCGTCTACTATAAATTGATCTAACTCATACTAATTAAAAATCATATCCTGTTCTTTTTATTTACCAATAATGATAAAAACATTTACTATACGGCCATCTTGTATGTAATGTAATGATTATTAGGTTAATTTAAGTAATAAATTACTAAAAACGTCTGGCATTATTTTGATTTTCATTCATTCCCTCTAACATATGCCTATTTAATTTACTAATAAGTTACGTTACTGTTTAACTTTTGGAATTCTTTTTTAAACTTTCAAACAGGTAGGCGAAAAACTTTTGTATGTCACTCGGACCGAAAAGCATTTGTAGCCCTAAGTTGTCCGCTGCCCTCGCTACGCTACGCTTCGCTCGGACATCAAACAACTGCGGGCTACAAATGCTAATTTTCTGCCCTTGAGACACAAAATACTATAATTATTAGAATCTACACATCAAGAAAAACAAATTTCTATGTAATTTGTACATTGATCTTTGGGTTATCAAAAACAGCTAATTTTTTTATTATTATTAAAGGGGGTCTAGTGCAAAAAAATAAATTTTAGAATAAACAAATCTAAGAACAACAGTGAAAACCGCACATTTTTAAGATAACTAATAACCGAGATAGAGCCGCTAGAAGTTTGTCAGAGTTCCGACATGGAGCCGTGAAACCTCAATAGTGTTACATGCATTTTAGATGCAGGCGCTCTTCGCGTTCATCATATTTCTTTAACAATGACGTTTAGGGTTGAACCAAAATATGCACAGGCTCAATTAAGGCAAATAAAGGAATACAGAAAAAGAGAAGATGAAAATCAGTCTAATATTACAAGATTAAACAATCTAAATTGGTGCAAATGCAATAATTGTATGCTTATGTCAACTGTAAGGTGATGCATTTGCTGCAAGGAATATGATCTTGAAAATGGAGTAAGTGAAGAAAACGTGCATTATTCTTCACGAATCATTTGTAAATGTAGTTTTACACTTAGATAGTTTAAATATGATAAGGCACAGTTTACTTTTAAACTGTAAAACGGAAGAAGAAAGACAACGATACTATAATTGTTGCGGCATTTAGCTTGTCGCAATTTTGTCTGTTGCAACCAAATCTTAACAAACGCTTTTCTTTTGGTTAATTGGTTTAGTTGGATTTCAGTTGTAAGATTTATTTTCATATTTGTTTTTGAAATGCCAAACGTCATTTATCACTGAAAATGTTCCTAATTTTAATAATAAAAATGCGGAAACAAAAAAACGATTTTTGATGACAAGCGATTTCGACAAAAAACGGTTTTTTTGTTACTGCACTTTTATTGTTAAAATTCGGAACATTTTGTTAAAGAAAATAATGTCTACATACGAAAAGTGTTAATTTAACGAAAGAATTTGACGCTATCTCCATTAATAAACAAGAACGCATAATTCACTATTTTCTCATATAAATCTTAAATAAAACACTTTTTTGTCCGAAAATTAATAGGATAACAACCGTAAGGCTTCTTTCAAACCCCTACAAAAATCTCATAAGATATATGAGATATACTTTCTGAGAAAAAAAAATTTAACTTTCAATGAAATTATCCCTAAAAATGGGTACCTTTTATTATGTATCGTCCAATAAAAATAAAAGTATACCAGTTAGAAATATGATATTTTACTGTTGCATGTAGAAATAAATTTACCATTTGGTCGTTTTTAAAATACTTAATTTGGTTCAGTGGTTCTCGAGCAATAAAATATCAAAGTCAGAGGACTGTAGAAAAAAATGGATAGTAGTGTCTACGAAAACGAAAGATATCTACGAAACTACTATCACTAGAAAAGTGCGCTTTTCATTTTCATTCTTAGAATTTTTTATTCTAGATCATATTAAAAAATATCTTTTTGCGCTACACCCCCTATAAGTAAGCGTTCGTTCTTGTTGATACTTGGCAAGGAATGCGCAGTGATATGCTTCATATACTGTTGGCATATGAGCATGCCGTCAATCCCTATCAGGTGATAAGTAAAGTTTAGTCAGCGAGCACGTTTAGTCAATGTGTTAATCAAAAATCGGCATTCTGTGATTATTCGAGCAGCTGCAGCTGCGAATCGCTCCTGAGCAATTAGCAGATAATAATGGATATCAAAAAATGCCAACCACGTATGTATGTAAGCAGATGCACAAAATAAAAAAAAATGCTGCTTTCCTTTTTTCACGGTTATACTCTCATGCACCTCATCATCGTCATGCATTATTATTTTCTTTAAAATAATTTTAATTTATGTAGTACAAGAGGACAGCTTGGCGCAGGTGATAAAACAAACCTTAACGAGCCACTTTTTTTTTAATTTCTCAACGCAGGTGTAACTAAAAAGGTTAAAATTCTAAAATAACGCTGCTGTAATGGAAGAAGCATTTTCAACTTTTAATAAAGGCAATGAACTTTACCTCTCTCCTGGAGGGTTGTGTTTAAAAATTTATAATAAAATTTGATTAAGTGACGAAAAGTTTATTTTTTGTGTCGTTGTACCTCCTTTCAGAATTTTTAGCCATTTACATCCTCAATTATGAAACATTGATTTTCTTCAAGTGGGGAAAGCTCTCTTCGAGCAAATTTAATTTCTAGAAAAAAAATTGAGGGAGGTATATTTTTTAAAACGTGATAAGAATTCAGTTTTATTACAATTTAATACGATATTCTATGGCGGTGCGGAAAATAGCTTTCGCCTGTGGCTTTAAGACATTCATTACGAGTACCTTACCTATACTACTATAATATTACAGTTTTATGGGTGTGTTCGCGGCTTTTTAATATCCTACCATTTCCTTGACGAGAAATAAAACGATATTTTTTTTATTATTACTACTCCTGCTTTGGTCGAATCAAAAATTGCATGCAATAATGAAATTATTAAATCTGTACGCTTGGTTGAGGTTACGCACTTTCAAACTTTTCATTTATTTATTACAACAAAACAGCATTCTTGAAGAATGCACAATTGCATATATCACATTTTAAAAAGAATTATATTATTGGGAAGTCCTAGAATTGGATAGTATCAGTTTATTCTAATTGATAGACTAATATTCTAAGGGTTGCAAAATTTGAAAGCGTTATAGATTTAATACTTTCAGCGAGTTTTAAATTCAACTTTGAAGCGCCCTTAAAGCCGTTGAAGTTTCATTGATTCGTAACTTGTAACTTGTTTGAAATTTGATGTTTCAAAATGTAAGTTTCAAAATTCAAAGAATAACATTTTCGATCGTTAATAGTTGCGAACAATCAATTATTGTGTATCGAATTTATTTTTTGACTTTAGAATGTTGACAGTCCGCGATTAATTGTCTATGGCGGATTATCCGCGAAGAGACAAATCATTTAGTTTAGTATGGAAGTAAGGCTACAAAATGACATAAGACGATGAAATCGGGAACAAATTTCCAGTATAAGTACTTAAAATCCCGTCTTTTTATAATCGGCCTTAGGGTGATAATCAGCGACAGATTATCTGCGATGAATCTACAATAGGTGTATTTTGTATAGTAAGTGCGGCGCCGAATAACCTGTCCGCTAGTTACGCTTGTCAACTTCAATGCAAAAAATAATCCAATTCAAATCCGCTGCGATCATCATCATCATCATGAATTATCCGTGTGTTCTTTCGATAAACAGACGATAACTATAACCAGTGTTCACAATAAGATCTTTTTTATATCTCAGTCATTTGTATTCGGTATTTGGTATTTGTATTCGGTCATTTGTATTTGTATGTGGTACAGAGTGACAAAACAGATGAATACTACCAACAGAAGTTCCAGTAGAAAACAAACAAAAAGCAAATCCTCTGCAGATAGCTCATTACGAATTTTCCATTCTCTATCAAAAGGAATATGACAAAAGGAGGGAATATATTGTTGCTGTACACAGGGTATTTATTTGATAATTATTTTGAATTCTGCGTTAACTATTTTAAATGGTCTTATTAGACTGTCTGTGCGACACAATATAAAAAATACCATGGTTGTGCCAGCTTGATATCAAGCTATATACAGGAGCTGATATACAGGATATCTTTATTGACCAGCACTGCACTATTATTATAGTTACTTATGGTAAATAGTATTATATAGACTTGCAATACAAAAAAATTATTAGCTGCGGATAATCCGTTGCGAATTTCTGTTTTTCAACTAAATACTTTGTATCAGCCTGGGTATAACGCAAATCTGTCGGAAACAGTCGTTTGTTGGATTGTCATCAGTTTAAGATAGATAACCTAACTATTGCATGAATCTAACCGGGGATTTGTTTTGTGCATAATCTATCCATTTATAGCAAGGTATGACTGATTATAATGTAATACTTGGTATAAGTACAGTCAGAACAAAACGAAAGAATGTAATAGGCTAACTCTTAATGTAATGTAAAATACAAATGCACCGCGGATAATCCGTTGCAAGTTGTCTCTCTATTTACTATCACTCTTAGAGTAATGACAAAAAATGACAGAGAATGTTGCACGGATTATCCGAGACGAATTTGTATTTAACTACTTTACATAGGGTTTCTCATCAGTGTAAGATAGATAATCTACGTATGCACAACGTGCTTCCGTACAGTGTAACTGCTGTATGAATCTGGCATGGCATATCTATCATTTATGCGTTTGATATCAAGGTATGACTGATGATAATTTAATATATAGTGTAAGTAGGAGAATCGAGAAATAATTTAATGTATAATGGCTAACTTTCAATGCAAAATAAATACAAATCCATTGCGGATTATCCGTTGTAAGTTATCCGCTATTTATCATTGATTCAAGAATGATGACAAAAAAGTATTTATTAAAAGTACTTATTTGACTTATTTTTTATTGAGTGTTGACAAGTATGAACGGACGGATAACCAATATAGCAGTATACATAATATAAAGTGGATAGAGTGCAGTTCGTCGTGGAGAATCCGTTCTAGTGTAGGTAGAAGTGAAATAGTTTACTGTATCTGTTGTTATTTCTAGGTGACGTTGATTGAACTATACTTAATTGGAAATTATACGAAAATGATATGGCTGTACAAGAATTTCATATTTTTATAGTTAACAAGCATTAAGTTGAGGTTATATCATTCTATTTTTATTGTATAGTGCAAAGCCGAAATGAAAATTAAAAATAACGATTCTACCCTCAAAAGCGTAGTTTTCTTTGATAAAAAAGTAAAATGATCATAAATAGCGATAATAGCCGACTCGTAATACTACAGAAAACTGATAAAGTATTCATAACGAACAGAGACAAAGTGACAGTGGTTGTAATATCGGGCAGTATAATGCAAGCACTACAATCACATTGCGTGACAATAACCAGAGTGAATGACACCATAAGCACCGTCTAGAATTACCGATTAGGAACGAACTACTGCGGCCTAAACTGCCTAAAGAAAGCATTCTCTGTTTTACTGGGAAAACGCTTCTTACTTTAATCCATTTAGGTATTATGTGTGTCTAATAGGGGGGAAAGATCTTTTTTTAGTAAGTGGTATTTTAGTTCGTATAGTAGAATAACTTCGAAACGTGTTACAAAAAGTGACCGTTATTCCACAACTTAATGATTGATGGCGATTATTTATTTATGATGGATTTATTGTGGCAATTAAGTGTTTAAATAATTATGTTCATTTATCAAATAGTAAAAGATTGCGATAGAAAGTCGGTAATGGTGGCTGCGTATGGTTTATTCTAGGAGTGATGGTGATTTGATAAGTTAGTAATACACGGGGTGACTACACTTGAGCGCATTTAATCATTACTTTAAAATGTGTACTTCAACTTTCTTGTACTAAATTTCTTTGTGTAGTAATTTTTAGTTTTGTAACCGACGTTAGTTACTTGCATTTCTATACCAAATGAAGTTTAGGTTCTAATGGCTCTAAATCCAAAATTTGTCAAAAATGGGACCATGGAGAAGGGCACTAAACTCGAAATTTCAGATATGTACATGGCCGTAAAATAGAGAAAAAAAGTTCATTGTGTTCTATGAAATTCAAAAACAATATAGTACCGTATATATTTTTATAATGGTAGAAATTCTAAAATAACATTGGCGCTTATGGAGCCAAATACTATAAACAAGTGCATATCTCGGTTCGAACTGCCTCGAAATCCGTCTCAATTTTATTAAATCTGCAATTTACATCGCCCTGCCCTGTCTTCGAAACGAAAGTCTAAATCGAAAAAAGTATTTTTTATAAAATATTGGCCTATCTATGTAGAATACAGTGAAGAGTGAGTGCATTATATTTTTACGAGTAATTGTTCAGAAAATATATAATTAAATGTACAAAATGTTACTTTTCGTCAAATACGCTACCGCTTGACCAGTCCGCGTGTCACTATCGTGCAACTTACTTTCCTGCGCAGCTCCATCTCGCTCTATCGCATCGTTTTAAATGAACGTGTTCAATTTGCATTCTTTTGATTTGTTTTCAGTTTTAAATTTTCGTGTTTGTTATTTTGTTATATTGAATTTGCCCCAAAAATCTAAAAGTACTTCCATCATGTATTGGGAATAAATAACTTTAAAATTAATTAACGTTATCGCATTTCGTGAAGAACATATACATTTTCTGAAAAAGTGCAAGAGGTTGTAAACTGTTCAAAGATAATTAGTTGGTACTTTTACTGCTACCATAGCAGATTTGAGAAATTTCATCTGTGAAAGGGTTGTTGCCCTAAAAAATAATGTATGTAGTGATGCAACGCAAAACCGATTTAGGAAGCAAAATACTAAAAGTGTAGAAGTTCCTAGTGCTCTCAGTGAAGAAGAAGAGAATTTACGTGTTGTGTCAGCACTTGTGCCTCTTGGTCCAGTTTCTCTAAGCACGTCCGACATAAGAGTTCTTGTGAAGATTTACCTGGATGGTCAGGGATCGAACGTGCCAAATTTTAAAATAACTTCTCAGAAGAAGATTTCGCAGCTCTACATTCCTGAAACACTTACGGATGTTAAAAGTCAGCAAATTGCTCAACAAGAAGCCGAGTTAAAATTCGGGAATATTCTGCCAATCTAGAGATCTGCTTGTTGGATGTTCCAGCCCAGAATATTTCGAACTACGATAAATTCTATTTTTCCGATCAGTGAGTTCATTAAAAACCAGATTTTTATAAAAGTATCCAGTATCATAAAGAGTATCGAGAATGTATTGTAACTTCTACATAGACTGACATTAGTTCTATGAAGCACGTTTTAGCTAATGGACTTCCTTACCACAATATTATATTGCTTATACGTAAAAGCACTTTTGTAGACATGGTACCAGTTCAACAGATCACGACTTTTCAAACTTTTTTCCTGATGCAAAGCATTTGAGGAACAAAAGTGCAAAAGTTTACTGTGCACTTAGTACTCAGTTTAACAGAACCCGGCATGGTTGGTTTGCCAATTACTGCGTGGAAAATTGCTTTTTCCAATATTTATTTCTTATGGAAGGACAAAAGTTCAAAGATTTGCTGTGTAGATGGTACCCAGTTTAACAGAACCCGGCATGGTTGGTTTGTCGATCACTGTGTTGAGATTGCGTTTTCCATTTTTTCCATATGCAAAGCATTTAGAAGGACAAAAGCTTAAAGGTTTGCTGTGCACGTGGTACCCAGTTTAACAGAACCCGGCATGGTTGGTTTGTCAATCACTGTGTGGAAGATTGCTTTTTCCAATGTGTGTTTCTCATGGAAGAGCCCGTCAGGGTTGGGTTGTCAATCACTGTGTTGAAGATTGCTTTTTCCATTTTTTTTCTTATGCAAAGAATTTGGAAGGAGAAAAAATGAAAGTTTTGCTATGCACGTGGAACCCAGGTTAAAAGAATCCGGCATGGGCTGTTTGTCAATCACCGTGTTGAAGATTGTTTTTCCAACTTTTTTCCATTACGCAAAACATTTGGAAGGAGAAAAGTTCAAAGGTTTGCTGCGCACGTGGTACCAGTTTAACAGAATCCGGCATGGTTGGTTTGTCTATCACTGTGTTGAAGATTGTTGTTTCCAACTTTTTCCCTTGGGCAAAGCATTTGGAAGGACAAAAACAAAGGTTTGCTTTGCACATGGTACCCAGTTTAACAGAACCCGGCATGGTTGGTTTGTCAATCACTGTGTAGAACATTGGTTTTTCCAACTGTTTTCTCTTGTGCAAAGCATTTAGAAGGACAAAATTTCAAAGGAGCCACATTAGTGTTAACTATTTTAATGATATGACTGAAGTAGATAACCCAGAAGTAAGTTGTTACCTTTATACAATAAAATATGAAGAATACTAGTAGCAAATACCTCATGCCATCCTCGTCAAGAAAAAATTTATTTTGTTTTAATATAAGAAGTTCTGCTGCTAGAAACACGCGAAAAAGATGGTTGCGAGGGGTAACTTTGGCCAAAGAATACAAATATGAAATAATAAATCGGGTTGCTAAAGCTGTCCCAGATGGAAGAGAAGTCTGTACAGGTCAAAAATAGCCAAAACTACCTTGGTCGACGGTAACTAGTTGACTCTAGCTCTAAAGGCTGTACAGAAATGTCTAATTAGAATACCTACGAAACGCACGTTTATTAGTGTAACGGTTGTAGTGCGTGTAATTTTAATTTCTAACCATTCAATTTTGGAGGTTATGATTAAATCCAGTATCATGCAAAGGTAAAGCATTCGATGCATTGGAAATTCAGACCTAAAAGAAATGTAGGTACTTTTTACAGAAAATGTTTGTGGATGTAAAAGGAAATTTGAAAACAAAAAATGTTAATTGAAGCGTCCTTAGTAGTACGTCAAAGGGAGTTCTAGACCAGGAAGTAACATCATCACCGTTAAAAAGCCGGTTCGAGTCTGATTAAAGGCGTTCTGAGCCGGTTAAAAGCTTTTATCCACTTTTCGACCTGTTTCGAGCCGCTTTTAACAGTGATGATGTCACTTACAGGCCTAGAAGTTTCTTTAAGATATTAATAAACACGTTCTATTACTCTGATAAAGCTAGCACATTCTTTTGATAATGTATCTTTTAGTTTATCAATTAAATCAAGCAAAGGCCGTGCAGCGTTGTATTTTTTAGACACGGGAATTCGCGAAGTCTATAACAGTTAAAGCTAGCACCTTTAGCACGAAAACTTTGCAAGATGTTTATGTACGATCGCTCTATAATACGCGTATTTAAAATTACTCAACGCTAGATAGCTCATTCTATCTTGCAAGCTGCATTAGGTTACGTCCTCGGATTTTAAACTTTAACAGAATTTAAATTACTCATCATTTACCAACGACATCGCATGATCTGGGATCATTACTACAAAATAAATGATTCTGAAGTGACACAATAAAAACATTCCCATGACCTAAGAAGTCTGCAGATATACCAGAACCACCACTCTCATACCTAATTTCCTGTTTTCCTGAACCCCAAGATCTCTAGCCGTAATTCGTAGTTCGCAAGAGTATACTGAAAGTACCACGGTACTATATTGCAGAAGGTCATGGTTTATGTATCACAGTAATCAACTGTGTTCGAGATCACAAATCAAGTGCTAACACTCTTAGACGATTTTATGTGCCTATATGGGCTCCGGTTGCCTCTAATAACGTAACGGCCACTGGCCCAGCGATTTACACTACAAAAGCCATACGTGTAACAAATAACTGCCCTGTATGTCAGAAGTCGAGTAGTAATACTCCTGGGTCGTTTTGGTAGGAGTTTCTCAATTTTTCCTTGGGTTATAGCAGGGGTGGATCCAGAGAATTATTTGGGGGGGGGGAATTTTTGAAAAATAATTGTTTTAAATAAATAATAATTAAACAAATATTGTTTGTTTTTATCCTATGTATATTTATTTATAAATGTTATATATTACACAATATTTAATAAACATTAACTACGTTTACATTCAAAATTTATTTAACTATAATACTAAAGTATATAAGATTAAATATTTGGGGGGGGGGAATTTTCCCATATCCCCCCCGTGGATCCGCGCCTGGTTATAGGGAGACTTTGCTAACCTTTTTTTACTGAGCAACTTGCGCCGACTGGGGCGTTCCTACACACTTGGCTGCCCTTGTGCAAAGATTACTACTGCTGCCTCCAATTCTTATATATGTTGACCACCCTTTGATTGATCATACTCATAGATATAAAAAAGATCAGATGTCTAAATCAAGGAAGTAGGTTGGAAGTCAAATTTATATTTTTCACTTGCGTATTATTAGTTGCTTATACCTGTGATACGAACTATATAAACAAGTCCATAACAAACAGGGCATTATCATTTATAACGGATTGGAATTTGTTACTGCTATTTGTCGCCGTATAGTATATTAATTTTAAATTTATTTGGTTGCCCTAAAATTCGGCTGCCCGTGTGCCGTGCATACCTTCGCCCACTGCTGGGGACGCCCCTATGCGCCGATGTAACCAAATAAATTATTAAAGTTCAAACGTAATAATTAGTTTCAAAATTATCAGCTTGGAAATAATATTTGTCTTTCTATTGAATTTGAATTGATTTATATCAAGAATAAGATAATTAATTATAAGTAAATATTTCGCAATTCTTATTGTTAGTATTTGTTGATGAGATTCATAATCGTCAGTTTGAGTAATTATTAATACAGAATGTGCAAATCCAAGTGTATTTAATTAAATTTAGAATGGTATAATAAAACTGCTAATGAATTTGAATAGGGATTTACAAAGGGATTTTAATAAAAACAATTCCCCTTGAATTCTTTACGCTTATTCAAGTGAATGATTCGGTTGTTTGTTGTTAGGGTATAATTTTCCGTTTTTAAATGTGTTTTTCTTTCCTTTTGTGGTCCCTCAAATAAAATTTCCGCTTTAATTTTCTAACCTCACTCTTGTTTTTTTTGTTCGTTTATTTCTGTGTGTGTGTGTTTGATGGTATCAAAAATAGTAGTTTGATGAATATTCATGCCGTTCATTCATCTCATTATATAATTAATTCAATTAACAAACAAAAAAATAATGAGAAAATGTGTATATTTTATTCACGTTTCAAAGTAGAACCTTCATTTAAAAAAACTGGTCTGTATGTATGGATGGAAGAGATACTAAAAAAGTATAGTCGTCTCACACAGACACTTTCGAGATGATCTACTTGACCCTTTAAAAGAAATCTCTAGCGTTTTAAATTATGTTGTAACCTTTTTTAAAAAAGGTTGTTCGAGGTTTCTATAACATTTAAATTTCTCTATTACTGTTCTTTTTTACATAAAGATAAACAACTAAGGACGAAACTTTTTTTTATAATTATTTAACACTTAACTGAAATAGTTATAAAGTTGTAATCATTTGAAAACGACCCATCTTAATATCTAATAAACGGATAGTATGTGGAATTATTTTGTTATTGTTATGTAAACGATCTTTGTCGATTGACTATTGAATATTCTGAAAATGATATAATCCGTTAACCTGTTGATGATGTGATATAATTAGAGCAGTTTTCACAAAAATGCAAGATGTTTTATTATCAAAGAGAGTGCCTTATGATCAGTATTCATTTGTTCCTATTACTGGTGAAAATAAATAACTTAAGGATGAGTATTTTTGGGTCGAGATGTCTGTGTTCTGCGCCCTGTAATAGAAATACTTGGTCACCCACCCTTACATGATTTCGTGATAGTTATTACTTCATGACACTGGAGTACATATCGCACCTCTACTTCATTTTCTACACGACGATTCTTGCTTAATAAAGAATAATAAGAGCAAAACATATTTTTGTTTTTAAACTTTTGCTGGTGTCTTTCCTTTTTATCGGTTTCTTTAGGGTCTACGAGCTTTTGGGATTATTTAAATTGCAGGTTCGCCGAGTCTAGCCGTTCTAGAGTCTAGAACTGTCTACAAGTGTTTATTGTTTTGGTTTGTTGTTTGGGTCTGCATGTGCTGACCTGTTTAGGAAGGGGGGGTGTTCGAATTTAAAAAATAAAGAATATTAATTTTCTTACCAGGAACAATGACACTAACTAAAATAAAAATAAACACATTTCTTTACTGACAAAACATCCGCCAAAAAGTAGCAACCTCACCTATAAGGGAATTCCTTCATGTTCAATCAGAATTACACTTTATGATAATCCTGTTTGAGGGATGAATTCTTAAATTATTTGATCAAAACTTACATTTTTTTCTGCTCCTTTCTCAAAATTGTTTTTCCTCGCAACCAAAACGAAAAAATAATTGAACAGCTGATTTCAGCCCATAACACATGCGCGATTTGAATATGGCCCATTTCAAAACTACTAATTTACCAAAAAAATGTACAGCGCCTTTCAGATTTTAAAAGAGTGAGTTTAAGAGATATAAGATTAATATATTAATAACGGAAGAATCTATCCGTTACACAAAGGATTTGAAAGACGAAACACAACGATCTTGTGTTTGTTCGATGTCGATCCAACAAGCACCCTCTTAGCATTCTGAAAGAAAAAAAATCTGTTTGCACAGTGATTTTCCAAGTGACAGGGAGTTTGAAGACTTGGTCATAACTTGCACACCTAATGGATGGATCACTTCAGAAAAAAATGGTTAATTAGTTCTCCAAGGATCACTTTGTTAGTCAAGTAACGGAGAGCCTTTTTTTCGGATGTAAGACGGCTATAGTTCTCATCACACCTTAGAGGTTATTGAAGTTGCTATGGAAGTTGAAGAATTCTGTCAGTTCAATGGTTATTGTCAATAGCTTCAAACCCATTAGAATCTAAAATGCAAAAATAGAAAGAGGAGTTGATCCCCGGCAGGTGACATGAGGAGAAAATGCAAATTTCCATTGTCTAGAAGTAAATTATTCTCCGCATGTAATTTACTTTTCTAAGTTCTAATTGAACTGATTTTTTAATTTTTTTCACAGCCCCCCCCCCCACGAAACAAATTTAACTGTCTCTGCTATTCTTCATATTTCTATCCATCTTTAAATATTTAAGATGGGTCGTTTCGAAATGATCACACTGTATAACTTAATCACGGTTACCTATGAATTTATAAAATCAGACATTTTAGATTAATTCCTAAAAAATCCCATCACTATTTCAATTCAAATCAATTATAAATGTAAAGGTTGTTTATTCCCGTCTGTCGTTCGAATTATAGAAAAAAACTTGAGGTTATGGTAAATTCGGTATGTGCTTAAAGCATTCTTTCAAGAAATATCACCTTTCAAGAGTGCACTCAACCGATTTTGAAATATAAAAGTGATGGACAGGAAGAACTCTTTTTGATGTTGCTGCTTTTTTCTTGTTGGCGACGACTCCATCTTAGAAGACGATGCATTATTGACTGGTAATAAAAAATTACTTAAACGAGTTAAATGTAAAAGGGGTTCTTCTTTTTAATAGCAGCTTCATCTTTCTTTTTTGTTTGCTGTATTTTATAGACCGGTAAAAGAAAATAAAAATCTATCTTTGGGAATATCGTCAAGTTATGAACTAACTTTTCATGAGAGATAAAAGTGACCTTTCAGGAGGGTCTTGCAATATTTGATAACTTCAATTAGTCTGTGGGGGCATTACGAACGTTTAAATTTTTGCCAATACTCTTAAATGTCAGTTGTGCAGCTTAAATTCAACGGTCTCAAGCGATCACCTGGTAAGCATTTTTTCATATCATTGTTTTGGAAGTGGGATTACAAGAGATGTTGTTTTAAAAGCCGTCTAATGTGGGTGATATCACTTTGGCTGCTCCGCAAGTCGAAAAGAGGATATTACCGTGCATTGACGGTTGTATCAATCGACTCCTTTTGTGTGTGTCTTGGCTATAAACTTTTGCTGTAGCTAAATACTGTGGAGTAAAGGGCTCGACACCGAGGTTAATGACCTGCGGTCATCGGGCGCTCCAAGTCGGCTCTCAAGTAGGTGCTGTAACACTCAGCAAGTTTTATAACTGTGTACCCGAAATATACAGGGTTCGGCAAAAATACTTTCTCAATTTTAAAAGGTAATAAAAACCAAACCAATATAATGACATATGTCATTTTAAATTAATGAGTTTAGAAAATTACGTCACTCAAATGACGGCCTCCTTGATTGATGCAACTTCGAAGTCTCTCGCGAAAATGTTCCATAACCCTCCGGGTCATTTCAGGCGGAGTTACAGCAATTCCCTGAGTTACTGCCTCCTTCAAGGCCTCTAGAGTTCGGGGACGATGTTGATAAACCTTGGCTTTAAGATGTCCCCACAAAAAGAAGTTACATGGGTTCAAATCGGGTGAAAATGGGTGCCATCCGATGTTGCCGTGCAAGGAAACAAGATGCCCAGGAAACATTTCTCTCAGAATTCCCGTCCTGTTGGAACCATAGAATGTGTTGTTGTGTTCTTAGAGCATTCAATTTTGGCCGAAGAAATTTCTCAAGCATGTTGTAATATCGGTCAGAAGTCACCGTTACTGTGATGCCATCCTCTTCAAAAAAGTCGGACTCCAGATACCAAAATCACCTACGACACAAGAAACCAGTCGCTCGTGGAGTTCCGGGGGGTTTTCTGCAGACCGGAAATTTTGCTTATTGATTGTGCCGCACAGGTGGAAATGCGCTTTCGGCACTTCAAATCAAGACATTTGTAGGCGGAACGTTATTAGGGATACCCTGAAACAAATCTACAAGGTTTCCCAGTCTCTTTCACTCAATTTTTTTGTTCAGCATCTTTTTGTAGGGATGTATTGTAGGCAGTTGTTTGCAGTTGTTGTATGCAAAATTCTCACACTTCGATTAGATTACCCTACTTCAGCAATGTGTTGCATTCCTGAACGTCTTTGCGATCGCTCAACTGAAACTATCGCCTCTGCCACATTTTCCGGTATCGGTGGAATCCGAGCTCGGCCAGGGGAGTTCCTTTTCAACGCAGAACCTATTTGTCTAAAATTTGACATCCAAACACGAACACATCCGGAACAGAATCATGCCGACCGAGCGCGAAGCGGATACGAAAGGGTCGCCATTACGAATTAACTCCAAACCCAATTCATGGTGGCAACTTAAAATAGCATACGTACCGCTGTCTAGAGAGACCACGGTCACCTCTTTACTCTCCTCTCAACTCGACCAAGACCTTTTAAAATCGGGGAGGTCGTTCTACCAGATCCTGTACTATGCCAGAGAAAATTGGGTGGTTCTGGAAAAATTATGGAAGTAACACCTTTAAAAAGATCTTAGGACAAAAATGATCAAAACTTTTGATAGAGATCGCCATTTTGATTTCCGGGCAAAGGAGGAACATTCCAGTGTCCTTAAGATTTTCCGTAATATCACTTTATACAACTTTTTACAGTCTTTGGCCCTGTCTAACTTAAAGTTCTACGAATTCGGATCCATTAGATAACGGAAGTTGTAGACACTAGTGAAGAATTGCTTTGAAATGTAATTCACCGGTATTTAGTAATATTAAAGGTGGGGGCAAGAGGGGTGACCAGAATGATCACTCCTTTCGATAAATAACGAAGGGCTGAAAGCTCACATCAGTTTGTAGATCTGTGTGAAGATCAGGAAGAGCTTTGTTATTATCAGAATTATTAATGAGGATGAAATTTGGATTTACCATTTTGACCCTGAGAGTAACGAAAAGTCTATGCAATGGAAACACCCACGTTCCCCAATACCAAAGCTCAACAATTACCAGACTAGGTGATGACCAGGACGTTATGGGATTTGGAAGGAATTTTGGATAATACAGTACCTTTTCCATAAAACTGCAATAAATGGATTGATTTCGTTACAATAAAATTCTAAATGTTGTTTTTGGTCTCAGTTAATGTCACGATGGATGTAGGTTTCCAAAAAGTCCAACTACTCTCCGGCACTCTCCGACTATTTCCTTTTTAGAACAGGACAGCGATTTTTATGCGACGAGAAATTGAAGTTGTAAATCTAAAGGGTTTCCTTTACAGAGTCAGGCAACAGTTTTGAAAATGACTAAATGAATACAACAGAGATCGCTACAAGACACACTCTTTAAAAAATAGTATTTTTATAATTATTTGAACTTCAGAACAGACATACAATAAACTGATCCTAACAAACAAGATTCACCTTCAAGAGTCTAGATCTCTAGATGCTCACCAAATGTGCAAATGCAAAATAATTATTTAATAATGACCACAAACTATTAAACAAATATTTTAAATTGATGCTAAATGAGTTTTGAAATTTATAATCAAAGCAATGAGAATACAATCAGGGTATTTACCAATAACAACAAGAAGCTCCCAAACTATCGAAAGAGGATACAAAATCATAAAATAAACAAACTCAAACGAACCTAGCCTATCCCATATCCTTGACATCATTTCAAATTAAAAAAGAAACTAAAATAATAATTAACCTACTAGTATATTACAAACAAACAACTCAAATTATACAAAGTGGGGCAGGGTGCTTAAAAAGGAATATGTTCAAATCGGTATGAAAAAAGTGTGAAGGTCGGATTTTCGTCCTAGCGGCCTAGAATCCCGAAAATGTAAAAATGACCAACCAAAACACGCTAGAGAAAATTCACCCATCTTGCTACTTTCTTCTTTAATGTTTATAATCATGTATCCTATGTAAAATTTATTTTCTATTATTTTTTAACTGTTTAAAGATTCTTTTACTAATACTATTTGTTTTTCTTTCAGGTATGTAACTACGTGAACTATATTTTCATTGGGTAATAGGATGATGTGGTAAGTAATCGCATTTAAAGGGCAATTTATTGAACTGATAAAGTAATGGTACAACCGGAAGTTAAATTAAGATATCGTTTTTGAAGATATTATTGTGAATAGGATGGCGTTGATTTGTTTTTGAGAACCTGTACCTTCAGTTTCTCCCTAAACTGAAATTATTCGTTAAAAATGAAATTTGAGGTTAACACTCTTGCGAAAGCATTTTCTATTTTTAATGAAAATATTGTCACGAATGAACATTTGAATTATTACATTATTGGTAATGGTGGTGGCGGTTGTTGAGAGCGAGATAGAATGCACAATCAAACCAGATAAGTGAATAATGCACTGAACACTTGACCGGAAATCACTTTGCCATATTCACAACCATGTGCTTGTTCTAGTAATACGATACAAGTCTTACTAATATGTAACCATGCGCCTGCAGCAGGATGCTGTACACACCAGTATGTCTCCCAAACTTATATAAAGCTTACTTGTATTTAAACCAAGCTGCTGCAAGCATACTTTCAGTTTCAATCTGAAGCTCGATGCAAAAAAAGAATAAGTATTTGCACGTTATTATAGGCATGTTCTGTCTTCTTGTTTCTTACTCAATACTTGTAGTACTTGTTTGTGTACTTAGTTTGTTTTTTAATAAACAGGTACCTAAATGGGATATAGTTTTCGATTAAAAAGCGTTTAATAAAAAATCCCATTTGTTATAAAATTCTCGTTTCGAACAAAGATGGAATAAAATGAAAAAATCTTGAATAAAAAGACGATTGAAATTCAATGTATAATAGGTAAGAGGGACATTATGCACGCACACTACTTATAGCGTGCACGGTTCTAAAAAAGTTTTTTGTCACGTTTCGCGTGTTAAAGGAAGGATGTTGTGTGTGTGACTGAGTAAGTTATAAATTATAGAAAAATCGTAAAAATGAATGACCCAAACTTTTTTCTATATCATATTAAATAAATTTCAAATTTAAGAAAACCCCGAAAGAAAAATAAAAAAATCTTTTCAGGAGCTTTGACATAATTTCTCCATTACTGTAGCTATCTATATACAAAATTGCTACCCAAAGGTGGATATTCGGCAGAATGTAGAAAAATGTGCCGAATCTCAACATTATTTTCGATATAACAATAATAATTGCCTAATTAGTATCTTTAAAACTATACCTAAAATCTTTATTTATTTGAAGTGATTTCCTCAGACTTGTGATCTCTTTCACTGTAGTTTTTTAATTATTAGAAAAAAAATATTGCTGACTTTTCTTATTGCTTATTTTCATTACTTAGTAATATTTGAAACAAAATATTTTCACATAAGAAAATACTTGCATTAAAAATAGTGATACTGTAAATAAAATTATTGCTTTACCAAAAATGAATATAATACCGCAAAAAATAGAAAAGGAAAAGTATAAATTCAGCCATTTGAGTTTTCACGGGGAAACGGCGAATGGCGCATTCAAAGTGACGACTCCGTACATTTGAAAAATATACAACAATTACATACTTAGAAGGTTATAGAATATTTTTAAATTTAATTACGATGCCGTTATTACGGTCCTGCATACGCAATGCAGGCAGGCTGTATGCTGTTGTATAAAACTCCATACGTTAGGTATTTCAGTTCCAACAGGTAAATGCTCTTGTGATGAAGGTTGCTGCAGCCTTTTTATCGAACGTTAAACCGGTTACATTAGCTCCGGTCGAACTCGTATCCAACAATGCAAACACTATCAGAAAAAGCGCCTCCACCAAATCCATGTGCTACATCATTATTATTACCTACCTCACGGGGCATGCCCAACTTTTATTACTCTTTTACTTTTCTTTATCTCTAACCCCTTCAGCTAACCTTAGTAATATCTTAAATTTAAATAACAACTTGTTTGAGTTTGAACTTCCCTCAAAGCTTCCAAAAAGAGAGAATTGAAGAAGTGAAATTTAAATAATTAAAAGCCCGCCATAAAAATCTAAAAACGCGACATGCTAATGGGCACCACTCACGGTGTCTCCCCGACGACGTCGGCGAAAACGTCGTCGACGACGTCGGGGACAAGGTCGAAATAATGAGGTAATGTTTACATTTACTGTAATTTAATGCATGACTGTGTATAATAAAATTATGAATATCGTATTTCTTTTAAGACATCAAAATGAAAGAAAGTAGTTTTGAGCATAATAAAATGCGTACTGAATTACTTTCTTTAAAGTATTTCGAAATAGCTTATGCAATTAACAAAACTTTTCATAAGCGGAATAATATTGATATCCATCGATAGAATTACAAGTAACCCTTTATTATAAAACGAAAACTCTTTGTTTTTTTTATTAATCTCATTCTTACTTTAGTTTAAAAATGGATATAATTAACGCAGGATTTAGGAGTTCTGGTGCGCAAATAAGGATTTCCTATAAAGGACTAAAAATATCATGTTTAAAAATGTAATGGTTTCACCGTCGCTTCCTTTTCCGTGTAGTTTTAAAATTTTATGCTGATGGTACATAACCTTATACTATATCTATCTTTTTCGGGTTTACTTGAATTATTTCATTTTTATTACATTTGTTTACAAACAACTGTTTACAACTGTGAAAATAAAACCCTTGTCAACTGTAAATTATTATTAGGCAAAATAAACATATACATCTGGGATTACTAAAAAATATATGCTTTCTTTATTATACTTTTTAAGAAAACATTATGAATTCAATATGCTGTGACACTTTCAAGTGATAAGATGGATTTTTATAAATTATCTTTGAGAAAAAAAATTGCAGTTGGTGTGGCAGTTGCCTTGTGCTTCGAAGAAGAAGAAACTGAAACACCACGAAAAAAAAGAAAATAGGCAAAGAATTGGTTTTTAGATCGCAAACAATATTCACACATGTCCTTGTTAAAAGAATTGCGACAAAATGAGCCGAAGGATTTTTATTATAAGGTTATGTACCATCAGCATAAAATTTTAAAACTACACGGAAAAGGAAGCGACGGTGAAACCATTACATTTTTAAACATGATATTTTTCCGACGATTATCACTACCAAATTTTATCAAAAGTCCTTTATAGGAAATCCTTATTTGCGCACCAGAACTCCTAAATCCTGCGTTAATTATATCCATTTTTAAACTAAATTAAGAATGAGATTAATAAAAAAAACAAAGAGTTTTCGTTTTATAATAAAGGGTTACTTGTAATTCTATCGATGGATATCAATATTATTCCGCTTATGAAAAGTTTTGTTAATTGCATAAGCTATTTCGAAATACTTTAAAGAAAGTAATTCAGTACGCATTTTATTATGCTCAAAACTACTTTCTTTCATTTTGATGTCTTAAAAGAAATACGATATTCATAATTTTATTATACACAGTCATGCATTAAATTACAGTAAATGTAAACATTACCTCATTATTTCGACCTTGTCCCCGACGTCGTCGACGACGTTTTCGCCGACGTCGTCGGGGAGACACCGTGTATGTGCTATTTAAGTTTTGTAATAAAGCTGAACTCCGGCCAACAAAACTGCTTTTAATAATAGAAACGTTTTTGATATTTGAAATTTTAATATACGAAACTCCTTTTTACATTTGGTATTCATATTGTGTTCCATAAATCATTTTTTGACAAAAAAAGCAGTTGCTACAAAACTCTCATTAAAGGACGTAAATTTTCTAGGATTTTCAGCTCTTTTTTTTGTAGAGGAGAAACTTACTTTAATGTTGTCGTTTCAAAAGATAAAATTGCAAATTAATTATTCATACAAAATATATCATCTTGCATTAGTTAATATTCCTTCCGCGATTAAATAGAACTTCATAAACAAAATAATTATACGCGAGCGGCGAACTCAATACCTATATCCAAAATGCATTTGAATATTAATACATCCCTAGTGAATTCCTCGTTATTTAGTGAGTTCACTTATAGATTACTCTGGTTTCTAAATTATTAAATACGAATCCCAACTGTCACATTAGCTTGCGTTCCAATTAAAAAGGCAAGGCCTAAAATAGAAAAGGTAAACGAAGAGAATACATTATTCATAAATAAAGAATTGTTTATGGCTCTTACTTCATCACACATTTCAAATAAGTTAAACACTTATATGGAATAATATTTTTGTAACTATACTGGTCGAGATAATTATTCATAATTATGATAACTTCCTATCCTCGTCGCCATTTAGAATATCGTGTTTGTATTGTACAAGCCTCCAAAGCCACCAAGGTTGCTTGGTCCTTGGTTAGATAAGTTACTCAATGTTTGGTAAACTGATTTTTTTGTAAAATTGGCGAGTTAGTCGCAAAAAAGAAGTACATTTAAGCATTACCCTGCGGCTATATTGCCCTAGTAAGACCAAAGGCCATATATCAAGAATATTCAATTTTGAAATATTGAGCATTTTATTGTAATATGTTGGTCAGCACAAATTTAAAAAAATAGCAAAAAAATCTTTGTGCCATGTTCAATACTACTGAAATGACAAAATTTATTTAACACAACAAATAATCAAACAAAAAAATTGAAAGATAAATAATTAAAAAAATGAAATTCGGATACCCTGAATCAACGAAAGATCAATCCTTAGGATAGTCTAATGTTTTTTATCTTCAGGAGTAATATATCTATCATTTTAATTATCTTAAACACTAAAATTAAACCAATTAAATACCGAAAATATTTAAATAATATCACTGTGTTGCCACCTTTTCAATTACCAACTGATGTAGTAACAAAACAGAAATCCTCTCTCTTCCATATGGTTTATAACTAAAATGGTTGAAATATAAAAATTCAACTCTCTTCATTATGTACAAATTATTAAATGGTATTAATAAAAATTATTAAAGACTAGCTGTTTTCTTGAGATACGGTAAGTCCATTCAATAATTAAATTGATATATAAACCGCAGGTTAATATTCTCAAATACCATAAAAATCTTCTTTAGAAAAATTATTCCACTAATAAAAATTCACAGCACTGAATATTATTTTATATAAAAGTGAATATTATTAAAACAAACTAGTTAAATTCAAAGAACTTTAACAAATTATTAATCACTTGACGTTTCACCAAAATATAACCTAACATTTTGACGTTTAGAATTGTTTACATTTTTTTAATTCACAACATAACCTTTAAATTTTAAAATTTTGCTTTGGACGTATGTGCACTGCTTGAAAGATCGAAATTTACAGAGAGTTTGTCACTAAATTGCTCGCTGTTTTTATATCCTTTTGAGAACCAACGAATGTTTTAGTTGAGATGTGAGATTTTTGGTGGAAAACAAACGACAATTTAAATACTACATAACCACATAATTGTTTATAATTATTAATAATTGTTTAAACAAATTCAATAAATAGATAGAGAAAAAAATCTCTTTTTAATGATATAATATACTTGTAATAAGACAAAATATAATAAGATGGCTAGAACTTGTCAACCAAATCAAATTTTTAAAACGCATTTAATTAATAATTAAAAATTAAATTAATTATTTAAAACCGCCTTGTTACACCCTTCTAAGCCCACAAAATCCATCCTTACATCCTAGTGAACATCATTCACATATTTTTAGATATCCAAACTATAAAATAACAACTAAATTACATAATTTCAGGTTACCATGGTAAAACGCAGAAATCTGTATTTTCAAACTAAAAGATCATCTATAAAAAACAATCCTAACATTTACTTTTATTTCTCAGTTGTGCCAAAGGAACTGCTTGACAAAACTCAATGAAATATTTCGGTCCATAAGCTTTTATAATCTTAGTAAACAAAAAATAAATCGAACAACATCATCAAATCGTTATTTTTTATAAAATAAACATGCAGGAAAGGTTATAAATACTTGCATACATCTTCACAACCATTGACCTTGTCTGTTCTAGGTCAAAACAATCCTTGAATAGACTTCAAATTCATATTTGTGTACTAAATTATGTAACGATAGCACATCGTTAGCTAAACAATGAAATTTTATCAATATAGTCAGAAAATCCAACTTTAAAATTTAACCTTTTTCTACCTAGTGTGTTCTAAAGTGTTTCTTTATTAAACTAAAACAATTTTCTTTGGTTACATTAAAAAAATTATTAAATATTATTCCAAAAACCGCCAAATAGGCTGACATTACTTATTATTCAGGAACAGGTCGCGCATCTCTAAAATTGTTTCTCATATTGCTCTTTACCACTGACTTGACATATTTATTAAAACGAACCAACTTGTTGAATAAGTTGGAAGAACGTCATACACAGTATCAACTGTTTTTGATGTGACCTTTGGAAGGTACACTCAATTTTTCTTGGTGAAAGTGCTCAATTAAAACGTAGCGCAGAGTAGACCTAGCGGTCTACAGAAAGGCTTGACATGTATAACTTCAAAATATCAGCTTATCTTATGGGAGCTTTACAAGACACTTTTTGGTTGCTATGAGAGCACTTAGCGGTCTACAGAAAGGCTTGACATGTATAACTTCAAAATATCAGCTTATCTTATGGGAGCTTTACAAGACACTTTTTGGTTACTATGAGAGCACTTAGCTGCGTACTTATTTATCATGTGACTTTCGCAACCTACCAAGAGCAGAGTGAAATCTTGCCTCATTCAATTCATATTCTCCTCGTACTATATACAATTCGACCAGCCTGTTTAAAGACTGGCAATGGTTGCTTGTGTGACCTCTTGAACACACAGTCGTATCTTGTCATGAAAATAATCTACTTAAATTTCTCTCAGGACATCTCTCCATCTACCTACCCACCAAATTTAAGCGTCTTATCTATTTAAGCGTCTATCAGGGCAGTAGATTACTTAACCGCCAAATTTGAAGAACACCGTGCAATTAAACAAATCAATATATGTAATTTTTAGTGTTTTTTGAAGGGCACATTTAAACTGTTTCTTGAAAGTGGACACTATAGAATATCTGATCACTACAACTGTTCCTCATACGATTAA
The DNA here is from genome assembly GCA_929113105.1 of Agrypnus murinus. NCBI lineage: Eukaryota > Metazoa > Arthropoda > Insecta > Coleoptera > Elateridae > Agrypnus > Agrypnus murinus. The sequence goes on from OV816029.1 coordinate 3,798,164, forward strand.
TGGTCACCTTTGCAAAGTACTTGTGAATTCTGTCTTGAGTGCCATGTGTCCTCTATCCTTAATTTCTTCAAGTTTCTTGGACTCTTATATGGTGTCGTCAAATGCTTTTACTGTGAGCTTGGGAAGACAGCAAACTAAAGGGCGCACTTTACAAACATGAAGGTCATATGAAGGCAGTATTTGAAGAATACGAATAAGAACACTATATGCTTCCTTTTCATCAAATTCTTCAGAAATTTATAGCGTTCTATATAGTATCAACAACCTATTGGAAAGAATCTCCCATCTCTGTCTGTCGCTGATTCAGTTAAAACACTGTAACAGATAGAGGAGACTGACAACAGGTAAACTACAATGCAATAACCCCGGAGATCTCGAAATTGCTGTTAACTTTAACTTCCTACCTGACCTTCGACTTCTGCGGAGAGGTCATTGGTAAAAATTAGGCATATTTTAAATGTTACACATGATCTAACCAAAAGTCACTAATTGAGGTAAAAGAATCAATTTTGTCTTCGTAAATCGACCTTATTTGAAGTGTGATGGCACATGATATATGCGTTATTTGACATGACAAGAACTGCTTCAATGTTCGTTTGATCTATCTCAAGGTTATTAATTGAAGTCAAAGGTCAAATTTATCAAACATGACAAAATCTTTCAAGGTCACTAATTGCGGTCAAATAATACATTTTGTCATCTGCCAAGAAGCGATTGGTCAAAATTAAGCTTATTTTAACAAAAACGGTTAGCTAAAATATCCTTTTCCTCATACAAGTTACCTTAAGGTCACTAATTGATGCAAAAGGTCAAATCCAATCTTTTGCAGAGAGATCACCGGTCAAAATTGAGCTTATCTCAAGTCAGACGTGTATATAGCGGTTATTAGAGATGACAAAAACGACTATATGATCTACCTCAATGCCACTAATTGAGGTCAAATCTTGTCTTGTACGGCGAAGGCATTGTTCAAAATTAAGGTTAGTTCAAGTGTGAAATATGTCTATAAGGGTTATCAAACGTGAAGGACGCTTCCAATGTGCGATTGATCATATGACCTACCTCAAGGTCACTAACTGAGATCAAAGGTAAAATCTTGTTCTATGCAAAGAGGTCACTGGGCAAAATGGACCTTATTTCAAGTGTGACATATGTATATAAAGCTTATTAGATATGAGAAGAACGAGTACAACATCCCATTGATCATATGACCTACCTTAAGGTAACTAATTGAGGTCAAAGGTTGCATTTTGTCTACTGCTAAGAAGTGATTGGTCAAAATTAAGCTTATTTCAACAAAAACTGCTAGAATATCTGTTTGCTCATGCAACCTCCCTAAGGTCACTAATTGTTGTAAAAGGTCAAATCTTTTCTTGTCTGCAGACAGGTCACTGGTCAAGTTGGAGCTTATTTCAAGTGTAAAACATGTATGTACCATTTATTAGATATGGCAATAAGACTATATGACCTACCTTAATGTCACTATTTGAGGTCATAGGTCAAGTTTTGCTTTCTACGAGAAGTCGAAAACGACGGTTGTAATATCCGGTTGAAGTCATTGGTTAAAATTGAGCTTATTTTAAGTGTGACATATGTATATAAGAGTTATTAGACATGACGAGAACGACGCTTACTCCACCCAATGTCCATTTGATCATATGACCTCCCTCAAGTTTACTAATTGAGGTCAAAGGTCAAATTTGATCTGCTGTGGAGAGGTGTGGATCAGAATTGAGATTAACTGTGAAATGTGAACTGTAAATGTGAAACATGTTTGTATTAACCTTGGTAGTGTAGCGATTAGCGTGCTGTCTCTCATCCACGCGTCCCGATATCTCTCCTGGTGTCGGCAACTGTGGTTAAAGTTTTCTACAGTCAAATGTAGGATTTGTGCTACAACATCTGTAAATCACCTACTTGGTCCAAAAACTTATTTGAACAAAACGGTTATAATGTTCGTTCGATCATATGAACTACCTTAAGGTCACTAATTAAGATCGAATTTAAAATTATTCAAAATTAATATAAAAAGCTCATTTCCAGTCACAGTTCTTACTGGCTTTTCCTTTCCTTGGTCTTATAGCAGCGTAGCTTTTTTCAGGGCGTTATATGTCTCTCTGGAAGAATATATTTCCGGGGTGGCTGAATGCAACTACAAAGAAACATGCTCATTGCAAGTGTGCCTGTAGATTGTACAGAAGCTTTTTTGCGAGGCGTTATCTCTTTGGAAACATCTATTGTCAGAATGATTGAATACAAGTGCGTACAGACATGGCCGCTGCAAGCGTACCTGTAGATTATACAACAGCGATCTGTTATAGCTCTGCGGGTTTTTAAAGCGTTATGTCCTTAGAACAACTGTTGCCAGGACGAATGAATACTACGATCGTGTAGGTGGTACAAGAGCGATTTATTACAGATTACAGTACCGTCGTTTATATTTTGGGTGTCGTCTCTCTGTAAGTATCTATTGTCAGGGTGATTGAACAGGAGTGCCCGCCACAAGCGTACCCTGTAGGTTGTACAAGAGCAATTTTTTGTAACAGTGCGACCATTCTCAGAGCGTTATCTCTTTGGAGGAATTTATTAGTGGAATGATTGAATAGAAGCGCGTACAGATATGGCCGTCGCAAGTGAATCTATAGATTTCACAGAAGCATCTCTTCACCTTTACTGTGGATTTTCACCAGGGCGCCGTTTCTCTAGAAGAACCTGTTGTCAGGATGATTGACTAATAGTACTTATAAACGTTATTATGTAGTCACAAGTATACCTGTAGATTGTACTATAGCGTACTAGATGTTCGTTTACCTTTAGATGTACTATTTTAAGAGTAGATTTTTGTAAGAATAGCTCAAGCAATAAAAAGCGCCTTGACTTATAGAATCTTTATTTTTTCTGGTTATTTATTATGGTTGCTATAGCAATCCCTATGCTTCAATACCTTCCTGATTAAAGTTATGCGTGTAATGATACCGTGGTGACCATGTATATGGCAAGATCATTACATAACACTCCTCGTAAAAAAGGCTGAACATATGGTAAAAATAATAACTTAGAAGAACATTCAACGCATTCCCCAAGAAAAAGATAGGATCTATTACCGTCCTTGCATATGGATGTAGATTACATTCTAGCTACAAAAAACTGTACAAATACAAACATGGCCACTACAAGCATACGGGGGATTATACAAGAGCGATTCTTTTGTAGCAGGTGCTTTTTTCTATTCAAGACTTGATAGCTCTGAAACAATCTACGGCCAGGATGACCGAATAGAAGTGCATGGAAACATAGCCGCCACAAGCGTACCTGTAGATTGTACAATATATAGCACCGTGGCTTTATTCAGGACGTTACCTCCTTGGAACAATCTAGTACCAGGATGATAGAATAGAAGTGCGTACAATGATGGCCTCCGCAAGCGTATCGGCATATTGTGCAAGAGTGATTTCTTGTAGCAATGTAACTTTTTTCGGGGCGTTTCTTTGGACGTATCTATTGCCAGAATGATTGCGCGAATTGATGACCGCGTACAAATATGGCCGCCGCAGGTGTACCTGTAGATTGTAAAGAACTGTTTTTAAACATCACCGTCGTTTTTATCGTATCCTCATCTCTGCGGAAGACTGAATAAAAATGCATACAAACATGGTCGCCGCAAGCGTACCTGCAAATTGATCGAGAATGATTTATTGTAGCGCCATGATTTTTTCAGGACTTTATCTCTCTGGCGGAATATATTGCTAGGATGACTGATACATGCGGTGAATTTAAATAAGAAAACATTAAACAGAATAGATTTAAAATATGTGTGTATGTAGAAGGATGTAAATGAATGCCGTGTAATATAAAACTAAAAGTAATAAAGAAAATATTTCCGGATAAAAACCGGAAAAAAGGCAGCTTTGGTAAATTTGTTATGATTCACATCGGCTGCTCAACAACACGAAAACATCTTGAATAATCTAGTTGTTTATCAACTACTAACTGCGTCCTCAGTTTGAACATGCCATGAACATGGGATGCCACCGTCAATATTTAATGGTGTCGGCGCAAAGAATTTAGTAAATAATGTTTAGTTTACATTTTTTAACAAGTTAAGAGAGTTAATGTGAACCGATTAACGTTTCACAATTAAGGTTATGAAACACAGCTTACTATGTATTTGTCCAAAATTTAATTAGCAGTAAGAAACTAAATTTCAGCTACTCCAGTTTAGAAACCGGGGAAGAGAGAAAATGTTATATGTCCGTACATATTCACAAAAGTAAATGTAATATTTACGCTCTTCCAGCTTAATTTATATGGACCAGGAGCATGGAGCGGTTTAAACCGAGTACTCGGTTCAACCCGGGTCGGTTACGTTGTTTCTTTTATGATATTTCTAGGGGTGATTTATACAGCAATGACAAGAGGTTAATTACACGTGCTCATTGTGCTATAGCACACTGAATACTGAAAATTCATTTTACACGACGAATATTTTCATAATGCTCATTAACGTATTTTTGGAATGTTTATTTAACTCTACTCAACTCTCGAAATATCACTGCTGCATTTTACTCTCTGTCCTGTTACAATTTTACCGTATTTACCCTTCGGCCATGACATTATTATTCATACAAGAGAACAAATTTTAATTAACTTTAAAATGGATAAAATAATTTAATAAAACAACCCCCCTTCAACTGGTAAGGACGGAAAACATTTATTTAATATTTTGAATACTAATAGGTATAATAACAATAACATTATTATGACGACAAAAGGATTTTCTCTTCGAAATCCTGAGGACTTTACAACGCAAGATTTTGTTAACAAATCCAATAGAGAAAAAAGTAAAATATACACATAAGATAAAAAATTATAGGCGCCAGTCGATTTCAAAATCTCATAAAGTGAAGCTAGTCAGGAAAGTTTATCTGAGGGAAATGGAGACTTTCAGGAAGATGCAATCAGGCAAATGCTTTGTTGAGATGAAACAACAAAATGGCTATAAAAGTTGAAACGTCAATATTTTCCTGATTCCTCTAAAAGATTCAGGGGAAAAAGTATCCTTTTGTAGGCGAATAAAAAAAGTTTTGCGGAAGAAACAAACTAGAAAATTTAAATATTGGATTTTTCGGTTGTTTTGAGACAGTGCAATACGGCTAATAGTATAAAGTGACACTATTGTAAGGGTCTAGATATTTCCAACTTTTCAAAGATCGAAGTTTTGTCATGTTGCGTTCGACTGGTTGAGAGTAATAAAAAGTAATACGGTTTTCAGTTTTCGTTTAATGAAATATTTTTCGAAAGAATCATACAAAGTTATGTGAAAGTATAATGTGTTATGTGAAACGTGGATTACAGCCGCTGTACATCCCTTTGTCGTTAAAATTGGAAAAAGGTTGTAGCTGATATTAAAATAAATGTAATAAAAGCAGAATGAAAACTCCTGAGTTATAAATATTCGTTAGTGCGCAGCCAGTCGATGGAATCGGATCGATGGCTTCGTATCGGATCGAAATAATCATCGAGTGGATTTCATCAGCAGGTGTCGGTCCGGGAGCGTCTTTTTGTGAGCGTTGTTCCTAGTTATCCTGTGCAGGAAGAGTTGCAGTGAAAGCGAAGGTCATCGGAGATAAAACTGCATAATTGAGATTTGTGTCAATATACAAGTGCTACTTGCTGGCCAGTATCTTCACTTTTCATGTATTGATAGACATAACATTAATTGTTCCAGAATCTGTTGTAATTAGCTGGAGTAACTGGGAGCTTTGACGCACGACAAACAATCCGCCAAAATGGCATGCAGAATGGACTTCTAACGATTATCAATGCTAGAAAATTCTTCAATTCTTGACACAAATTTAAAAATGGAAATGGATAAGATGCCGACAGATTCTAAGCCACGTCTCAAGGTCATCACGTAGATCAGTTGCAAATTTAATGAACCGAAAGCTGAAAATCTAGTTTCAGTAGAAAAGCGTCTAACGAAGCTTTAAGCAAGAAGAGTGGCGTAGAGAACAAATAGAAAGGTTGGTGCAATATTTCGAAATGTGGACCTGACATGTCTTGCTACAACAAATTAATGAAGCTGTGATTAGTGTAGAGTATGGGAGCTAAGATGTAATCAACGGATTACGAACGTGTCTGAAGGAACATCTGTAGAAGCTTGGGTTCTTCAAATTACTCCTTGTGCCCCAATTCCGATATCATTCACGGTGGCGTCTCGAACTCGAATAAGATTTCCAAAACTCAAAATGCCGGTAATGATGCAATTCGGCGATTAACAGATGCCTTGTTGAAGAGAACATCAAATAACAAGGATGGCGTCAACAACAATAAGTTTTTGTCACGCAGGGTTTACCAAAGTGACCTATTTCTTACAGCGGTTGCCCTGAATACTTTTATCATCATGTACTTAATGAATTCTGAATCCTGTAAACACAAGGTGTCAAATCTTCTCCTCCAATGTTGTCCGAACAGTGTCTAACGGAAAATCCAGACAATACACCAAGAATCCTGAAAATTGAGGAAGACGGTTTCGGACAGCCTCGATTTATCATTGAGTCGCTCGTTGACAAGTTTGAAACCCTGTTGCTCTTGTCAGAGAAGAAAGATTATGAAAGCTTGATTTCGTATTAATTTAATACATTTCAATAACTTTTGCGTTATTTGCGAATCACCTTAGAGCTTGTCACGGATTCCAAGCGGACCACTACTCCACTTTGAGAACCACTGCTCTAGACCACTATTCTCGTACATGCGCCATCCACACGGCCAAATAATAAGGTTTGATGATAATTTCAAAATTGCTGTGATTATAATAGTCATAACTCAAGTTTCAGAATGGAGTCTACATAATCTTGTCTTTTTGCGACTCAAATTTGGAAATCTGCAACCTTTTGCAACACTTTTAAAACTCTGAAACATTGAAACTGGGGATTTCTCAAACTTCATAACGAAAATTCATAAACTAAGTGAATCATTGAACTCTGAAACCTTAAAAATTCCCATTTCTGAAACTAAAGAGTTTACAATTTCAAAGATACATGTGTTGATGTTTTTTATGGCGAAGGTGTTAAAATGCAAAGACCTACATTTACCGGTTTTATTGATGTGACTAGGAAATAAATAAAAATGCCAAAAGGATGAATTAAAAAACAGTGAAATATTAAAAGTTTACTGCTCTTTAGTTTAAAAAAAGTGAAGGAAAAAACAACTACAAAAACCATAAAGTGTGTCATAAAAATATCAGCACCAAAATAGCTTGGAGCTTCAACATGTGTGCACGCGAAGAAAACATTGGATAGAAGGTTTTGAATGAAATTACTAATACTCAATGAATCTTAAAAAGCTTTAATGCATTGGTACATTATTAAACACATTTGTGTACAAAGTACGGTACTACGGTTAGTAGAAACATTAAGAAGTCGAAGTTATACTATATGTATCCTGAAATCCTGGAACTTTTAAATCGCTAATATCTTGAACCCGATTCTAAATCATGAATTCTTGATACAATTAAAAATAACAATCTGAAAATCTGAAAGTATGAATAACTTTAATATTTAAAATATGAAATTGTTAATATGGGAGCTTCAGCTTTCTGAAACTGGTAAAATGTTTGAAATGCCTCAATTTTTTAAGATATCGCTAGTTCACTATTCTTGTTATCGCAGAGTTGGCAATATTCTATTCTACGCGAAGGTGAAAAGACTTGTTGAAACTGTTCATGTAAGAATTTACAATTCCGGGTTATCTATCTCGCCTAGAAGCCTCCTTACAAGAAGCGAAGGAAAATCAACTGAGTATATTATAAAAACGAAGTGGGCACGTTAAAAACCCACAAAACTGATGTGGAATCCTAAAAATAAATTCCTTAAATTACATCTTGGTGCATAAACAAATCGAGCGTTTTTTATTTGTCGATAATTTATCATTAAGCTAGAGAAGATAAGGGGAATCCTAATGACAAAGGGGTGTGAGATGTGGAGACCTCCTCAACGTGGACAAAAGTCGATTAGTACAAAAACAGCAACACAAGAAGACGACTCAAGTGAAGAACAAGAAAATGAGAAGAAAATGAAGAGAAGAGCACATACTCAAAACAGCAACGTGGAATGTTAGGTTCGCTTAGGCATTATAGAGACGAAGAAAAAGAACAATAAAGTAGAAAAAATACACAAGGGATACTGAGGGGAGGGACATACGAGGGAGGGAGTGTTTTTATAGAAAAGAAGAACAGTATAATTAGAACAAAATCATAGAAATCATGTATAGAAGTGAAAGAATAGTAATACTACAAGAACAGTTTGAAGGAGATAATGAACCACAGAGAATAAGACTAGTTTACGGTTCAAACGAAAATGCGTGAAAAGAAGAAATATAAGAAGAGTTACAAGAAAAAGAAATATAAGAGAATTAGCAATTAGATGAAGAAGAATGCAATAAATATAAAAATGAAGAATATGTGGAAAACCAAAAATGGACAAAAAGTATAGTATAAGAAATACAAGCACAGCGATCCATATACACATCAGAAGTATCAAACAGGCGACAAGAAATTGCTATACATAAATAATAATAATAATAATAATAATAATAATAATTGCTACAACCCATAGCCTGGAAACCAGGCCCCACAAGCTATAAGCTTGTGCGGGAGGGAGGGGGCGATTATTATTATTACGTAGGCCCTAATAAATTATACAATGATTAAACATCTTACTAAGCAGAAAGAACTGAAGATCGGTTAAAGATGTAAGAGTAAAATTAATAAAATTAAAAACAAATTGAAATATCTCAAAACTATTGGGCTTTGTATAAGTGACATTCTGGCTAAATCGATTGCAAATGAGCTCCACTAACACCTCCTAAAAGGAATATGTCGACTTACCAATCACCCTGTATGTATGACTATATATGTCTGATACTAGAGAGCACCAAAATTTTATAAAGTTACGAATACATCGAGAACGTTTTTTATTGAACGGATAATTAATTAAAAACACATTTTGATATATGTATGTGTATGTGTATGTGTATCTGTATCTGTATCTGAATCTGTATCTGTATCTGTATCTGTATCTGTATGTGTATGTGTATGTGCATGCGTATGCGTATGCGTATGCGTATGCGTATGCATATGTATATGTATATGTATATATATATATATATATATATATATATATATATATATATATATATATATATATATATATATACAGTGTGTCCACGGATTGAGTTCACAAGAGGGAAAAAACTTTTATTTTTAGTTTTATCGAAAAATGTCATAGTTACTTGATAAAAAAATTTTGCTTCTTGTAAGACCGCAGAAAATTAAAACAAATTCACGTTTTATTTTACTTGCTTCATTTTATAGTCAATTTTCTGTGAAAGTATATGAAATTTTGCACTAAGTTTAAAACTTTAACAATAACCTAGTGGGTGATATGTCATTATTAAGCAATAATTCTCTCAAATTAAAGTATTTCGAATTAGAGTGGAAAGATGTTATGCGGTTGGTGGAGGCTACGTCAGTACGTCAAATAGAGTTCATTTTTACTTAATGTTAGTTCTTCATTATTATTTTTGTTATTGATTAGAAACAAACGATTACTGTTGCACAATCTGAAAGAATTATTGCTTAATAATGACATAAACGTCACCTACTAGACTATTGTTAAAGTTTTGAAATGCAAAATTTCATATAGTTTCACAGAAAACTGACTATATGATGACTAAACTGAAATGAAAAAAACTGACTAAATGAAGCAGGTTAAATAAAACATGATTTTTTTAAATTTTCTGGGGTCTTACAACAAGCAAAGCTTTTTATCAAGAATGACATTTTTCGATAAAACTAAAAATAAAAATCTTTCCCCTCTTGTGAACTCAATCTGTGGACACACTGTACTATGTACACCCTTGTAACTTAATGTTGTTTCATATTCCATAGGGCTGATAGCGACTTTTATACCTCAATACATTCATTTATAAAAGCCCTTTCGTCATTTTAGATGCACTATATTTAGCGGTCGTGAAAATGAATTAATATTGTGCAATAGTATCCACAGACAGGCCAATATTTTACACATTGCGCATTAATTTCAAACAGTTTTTGATTGACACAATATATTGCGCAATCTTTCAATATACGCTCCAGACGATCAATAATATTGCGCAATATCAATTATTGTACAATATTATTGAGCGTCTAGGGGCCGCTTTAGGATTAAATAATTTTCTATTCAAATTCTGGTGTGTTTTATTTAGTTTCAAGACTTTCTAAAATTCTTATGGAAAATAACACAATTAGGATTTTATGATGAATCATTTAAGGTCCATTAAAACGTTTTATGTGTATAAACAAAGGGTATGTAAATATGGAACCTTTTTGACCTCTTATCTCTTAAACAACAACAATAGCAACAAACACTATTTAATATAAATTGCAAATTTTGCTAATAAATTTCAAAGCGGTTTTAGTTAGATGTGTGTAGACGACCCCTTACATTCATTACCATCCCTAATGTAAGTTGGCCGAAAAGTTTTCATAGACACGTCATGTTTGATATACGGTGTTATTCGTAGTAAAGTGAGGTTTACTAGGAATATACGTGGAAAGTCCCCTAGGACCGTCACTTGTTCACTGCACACACGGTCCCCATAGGATTCTACATCTAACAAAGCACTGAATCCCTCTACATTTCGCAAGGGATATGTGTGGAATTGTGAAAAGTGTTTGGGGGTTTTACTTTTTAACCTTTTGGGTCAGATCTCTGTTTAAAAGTAGTTTTCCTATTGTTATACTAAAAGCTTTCACTAATTTGCGAAAAACTGCACCGTCGTGTTGTAATATAAGTGTCGTTAAGCTCAATAATATGTGATATTTACAATTTTAATGCAAACGATAACAACGATAAGTGATTTTTATCATAATCGTCCATAAAATGATGTTATGATTGCTTTTCCTCGACATTTAACTTTACCTTAAAAACATTTTATGGTTGTTGCATGTAGAGTACGTGCAGGAGAGAGTATGGGAGTAAAAGTACATCATTATCGACGTTCTACAGATGGTATAACGGGGCGGTAACCGGTGTTCATATCCCTTCAGAACGAAGCCTGGCTCTTATACCGCAACATCTGGCCATTATTGCAGTCGTTTTATGTTGTCTTTTTATACTCGTTCAATGCCGCGTTTACCTTTTAGGTCGTGATTTGTTATGCAAGACACTACATAACACACTGTCTTTGTTATTATTATTATTTAATCTTGGAAACGTACTTGCCGTCCTGCAAATCTAATTCTCTCTTTAATTGACGCAGTTTTTCTACCATTATAAAAGATTTTTCCTTCAGCTTCAGCTTCACTATCTTCAGGATACCCTTTTTAACAAGCTCTCCTGTTGTCAACGAGATTTACGAGGACAAAGTTTGCGGCAAGTTGGCTTTCACTACTGTTGAAAATAAACTTTACCGCCACATTTTTAGTTTCGATGCCTTTCTTTTTCGCCGTTTTCCACCTCGAACGCGATTATTGTGTGTATGTGGAAAATGTCTGTTGCTTTGATGTATTGTTATTTTCTAATCTTATTTTAAAACGTACTGTAGATAAATCAATGTAACCTACATTCTACATACTGTATATGTTTTTCTATTCCTTTACTTTTTTCTCATTGAACCAATTCACACCTTCCAACATTATAATGCTGTTGACCTTCTTGTTGTAATACTAAAAATAAATATGGAAACATTTGCATGATTACGTAAGAGAAATCTTGCTGGATGTATAATTAGCATAAGTGTTCTAATACAATGAATTTAGTAACATTTCAAATATTTATTTTAATATTTAGAGTTATGTGCGAAATGTTAGGTAAATATAATTAACAATGGGGGGAAATCGATCAAGGTAAGGATTTTACGGACAGACAGCTCACAAAAATATAAACTTATAAACAAGAAATAAGCAGAAATAAAAAGTTTTTAAAATCGTACCAAGTGTGTGAAAAAGAAGAAAATTTCAAAAAACGGGAGCTACTACCAGAACTAGAACGTTTAGTATACCAACTCTTACTACAAAAACTAACTTTGCAGTAACTCATATAATTTAAATATAACTTATTCATGGTCTAACCATTTAAATAATATACATATTACATTACTAGTGTGGAAAGTGAAAGTCACTTTCCAACGTGTAATGTACAATATTTTTCCTATGACCCCCAAATTTAAAAATTTTAAAAATTTTGATTTTTTAAATTTTCAAGAATATAATTTTTAAAGATTTTAAAGCAAAATTTTTATGGTTAGGTTTAACAAAGAAAATCACACTTAAAGCTAATTTTCTTAAGCCATTTATTTTTAGAATATAAAGTTTAATTTTTTAAACAATTTAGTTTTACAATATGAATAATTATAACGAAATTTCTATCAACACATTTCCAGAAAAATAAAATAAAATTAATTAATATTATATATTAATATAATATATTAATATTAATATTAAGTTAATTAATTAATAGAATTAATTAAATTTTGATAACTAAATTTTATTTTTCTGGGGCTGAATAGAAGTTAAATGTAAAGGTATTGTTATAACAATTGTTGAAGTGAATGGGTGTTTGTTAACATTTTATTTAATAGATTCTTTTTCTAAATATAAATTTCAATTTTAGAAAAATCATATCTTCATAATTTATTTAAACATAGTATAAAATTAAACCTTGGGTTTAGCTCCAAAATTAATTAAATGAATTACTATTACAATTTACAATATAATAATTTGAGAGGCACATAATTTATTTTTTATTTATATTAAATAATATCTTCATAATATTTAACAACTTCAACTAATAACAAAATGCCAGGTGTGAATGAGGTTGCCTAACTAAATTATTTGATATTACTTTTATTTTTCTCCCAGTTGGCATCGCTTATTTTAATCTTGGCAAACTTGCTTCAATAATTTTCATTTATTATAGTGAGGTTACGTTAGGTGTAATCTATTAGATATTTCTTTTTGATAGCTAAAATAACTAATTAAACATTAATTAAGGTTATATTTATAAGAAAAGAATAGATACATAATGGTTAAAATGCTTCTCAAAATTGGATTAAACATTAATGTCATCATTTTAATGTAAACAAAATTTATGGATTTCTAGCTATTGTTTAGCGTTTCCTAACACACACGTGTGTTATGTTCGTAACACACGCGTGTTATATGTCTCACTTTCTTAATGTCGGTAGCGTTTGCTATTGTTCACTTTCGTATGGGATCGTAGGAAAATAATATAACAAATAGTGGTATAATATGAATTGACTGCCTCTAGTATTGGACTGGCCCGCCAGGCAAGTTCACGGTGGGCCCTCCGTCTCGGGCTCCCCTGGGCCTTACCATGTAGTAAAAACATCATTTTTAACAGAAAAGAAGCATCCAACCATTAACTGAAGAGATTCCGACCACATCTTTCGAGTTTTATTTTACCTAACTACAATTAACACTAACTCTAAGCAGAGGTTAATTGCCATTAATGTAGTTGTTTCAACAAACGTATTCATGGCAATGAAAATCTGGTTAGAGTTAACTAAAGTTGGTGAAATTGACCCTAAGCTAAATAAAACACTTTGCATCAAATGCAAATAATTTTAAATTTCGTTGCGAATCTTTAAATGTTCTGGAATTCCCGACCGGTGCGCTGCGATGAAGATGTTTCTTTTTTACCCGTACTCAAGGTCGTGCTTGCTAGTACGATTCTATATTAATTCTAGTACGTTCAAGTTTTGTTTGGAATTCGGTACCTCGTTACAACCGTTCGCATTATATTTTTATACTTTATGCACAAAATGCTATAATAACTGCCATGTAAGTGCTGGGTTGACAAAACTCTTTTTAGAAAAAACTGCCTAAATTTTGACAAAATTCGACTCCTTTTTAGGTTTTTGCCATATTTTAATTTCATTTACTAGACTATATTTAACGGTGCCTCCTAACCACACATTGTACTTCACTAATTGCCAATACGTATTTCGGTAACGATGTTACCTTCTTTCTTGGCATAAAACCGTCTGAGACGATATTACCTTTTTCTCGGCATAAAACCGTCTGAGACGATGCTACCTTTTTCTCGGCATAAAACCGTCTGAGACGATGTTACCTTTTTCTCGGCATAAAACCGCCTGAGACGATCCTACCTTTTTTTCGGCATAAGACCGTCTCAGACGGACGGTATTTAGCCCGATAATTTTAGATAAACCACAGTCCTTAAGTACATTATTTATTTACTAGAATAAACAAAGACGTGTAAAACTAAGTTAATGATAAATTATTTACTCGATAACCAAACTGTCAAAATTTTACTACTTTTGATAGTTAATCACAGACTTCAAGATATCTAGGCATTCTCTATCTCACTTGATTCATTATTAGTAGAAAGACAAAAAGACAAGACAAAAAGACTACTGACGTGGTGTAAATTTCAAGTTTACATTATTTGTAATTAATGTTAATACCAATGTGGTAATTTTTGATGAGTTTTAGCGATTGAGGATTATTTTCAAAATATCTCTTGGGATTAGGGATTGGGTATTATTGCATTTTTTTAAAATATTTATTGAGATTGAGGATTGAATTTTTTTGGGACTAGAGATTGAAGATTGAATTTTTGAAAATTCATTATATTTAATATTTTTTTGAATTAAGAATTGAATTAGTAAAAATATTTTTGGCACTAGCGATCGAATTTTCAAAGATATTTTTTAAGATTAGAGATAATAGAATAGATTTTTTATATATCAATATATTTAATATTTTTTGGGGTTAGGAATTGAATTGTTAAAAATATTCTTTGGAATTAGAGATGGAATATATTAAATATTCTTGGGATTAGGAATTGAATTATTAAAATATTCTTTGGGATTAGCGATCGAATTTTTAAAGATACTTTTTGGGATTAGAGGTAAAAGATTATATTTTGTATATTTCAATGTATTAAATATTTGGGATTACGAATTGAATAGCTAAAAATGTTTTTTTTTGGGATTAGCGATCGAATTTTTAAAGATGCTTTTTGGGATTAGAGGCAAAAGATTATATTTTGTATATTTCAAGGTATTAAATATTTTGGGATTACGAATTGAATTGCTAAAAATGTTTTTTTGGGATTAGTGATCGGATTTTTAAAGATACTTTCTGGGATTAGAGATAAAGAATTAGATTTTTTATATATCAATATATTAAAGATTTTCTGGGATTAGGAATTGAATTACTAACAATATTCTTTGGGATTAGTGATCGAATTTTTAAAGATACTTTTTGTGATTAGAGGTAAAAGAATATATTTTGTATAATTCAATGTATTAAATATTTGGGATTACGAATTGAATTGCTAAAAATGTTTGTTGGGATTAGCGATCGAATTTTTAAAGATACTTTCTGGGGTTAGAGATAAAGAATTAGATTTTTTATATATCAATATATAAAATATTTTCTGGGATTAGGAATTGAATTATTAAAAAAATTCTTTGGGATTGCGATCGAATTTTTAACGATACTTTTTGGGATTAGAGATAAAAGATTAGATTTTTTATATTTCAATATATTAAATATTTTTGGGATTAAGAATTGAATTACTAAAAATATTCTTTGGGATTAGCGATCGAATTTTTAAAGATGCGTTTTGTGATTAGAGGTAAAAGATTATATTTTGTATATTTCAATGTATTAAATATTTGGGATTACGAATTGAATTGCTAAAAATATTTGTTGGGATTAGCGATCGAATTTTTAAAGATACTTTCTGGGATTAGGAATTGAATTACTAAAAATATTCTTTGGGATTAGCGATCGAATTTTTAAAGATGCTTTTTGGGATTAGAGGCAAAAGATTATATTTTGTATATTTCAAGGTATTAAATATTTTTGGGATTACGAATTGAATTGCTAAAAATGTTTTTTTGGGATTAGCGATCGAATTTTTAAAGATACTTTCTGGGATTAGAGATAAAGAATTAGATTTTTTATATATCAATATATTAAATATTTTCTGGGATTAGGAATTGAATCACTAAAAATATTCTTTGGAATTAGTGATCGAATTTGTAAAGATACTTTTTGTGATTAGAGGTAAAAGATTATATTTTGTATAATTCAATGTAGTAATATTTGGGATTACGAATTGAATTGCTAAAAAAGTTTGTTGGGATTAGCGATCGAATTTTTAAAGATACTTTCTGGGATTAGAGATAAAGAGTTAGATTTTTTATATATCAATATATTAAATATTTTCTGGGATTAGGAATTGAATTACTAAAAATATTCTTTGGAATTAGTGATCGAATTTTTAAAGATACTTTTTGTGATTAGAGGTAAAAGATTATATTTTGTATAATTCAATGTATTAAATATTTGGGATTACGAATTGAATTGCTAAAAATGTTTGTTGGGATTAGCGATCGAATTTTTAAAGATACTTTCTGGGATTAGAGATAAAAAATTAGATTTTTTATATATCAATATATTAAATATTTTTTGGGATTAGGAATTGAATTATTAAAAATATTGTTTTGGATTAGAGATTGAATCTTTAAAGATATTTTTTAAAATTAGTAATTGAAAATTGAATTTTTAAAAATATTTCTTAGAATGAGGGAGTCTGACATGTGGAAGTTATTTTTTGTCTTGGTTAAGCCTGATGAACTAGGAAACTAACGTCGTCGCTAGAAAATTAATATTCATGAAATTCCTACCTCAAAATAGTTATTTTCGAAGTACTTCTTTACAGCGAAAGTCACTACTGTGAATGTCATTATAGCGAATGTTAACTATAGCGCAAGTCAATTACAGCGAATAAGCATTCTTACAAACTGTGATTAGGTTAGGTTAGTTTAGTTCAGTTTAGTAAAACAATTATATGTGTTGGACGACTGGTTAGTTATGCGTTTTGCAGTTGTTGGCATTCGTAGCAAAGGCTTTCGCAGTAATTGTCATTCACAGTAAAGGATTTTCGCTATAATCGATTTTCACAGAGAGGCTTTCTCTGTAATTGTTATTAGCAGTAAAAGGTTTTCGCTGTAATAATTCGCGGTAAGCAGTTTTCGCTCTAAATGACTTGCTGTCAGAATGACGTATGTCAGTAATAACTTCCACAGTACTAAGATGAACTCGTCATTTTCTGCCAGTGCTGAATAGAACCACCTGGACACGTTCTACAAATGAATTATGCATGCATAGGAGAAGGTAGCTACAATTATTATAGTTAAATATGGATTTTATAGTTTTCGATGACATTTATAGCATTTCCTGTGTATCTTTAATAAGGTTGTCCTCAATTTTTAATTGAACTAATTTTCAAGTTTGAATTTTTTCACATCAGCTGAGATCAAGCTAAAAATACACGAGAAAAAATTAAAAAGTTATTTTTCTGCTTTAATTTTTTTACTTTCAGTCGTAAAAGCCGCTTTTTTTCTGTATAAAATTCGTTTTATTCATTATAACAGGTTTGAAAAAGTGGAAGTTTTCATTTCCCCAGAAAAATCACAAATTCTTCTTGTGTACTCTGGTTTTGTATTTTTTTCTCTCCTTTGCAAAAATCCTCATCCCTCCAGCTTGAAACAAACCAAAAAGCTTCACTTTTTTTCCTCTTTGATTAAACGCCGTTGACCTGGGAATGTCGATTTTTAAAGTGGAACCACCATTTTGCAATATTAGTCTCCTCTCGTGTAATTTACTGTGATTTAAGCAGCTGCAATAATAATAACTAAATCCATCTCTGGCTTGTAATTATTTATAATTAGAACTGCCCGCATCTTCTTAGCTGCACACATCTGTCCTGTCTGTATGTTTTGCCATATCTTCTAAATTTAACAAGAAGTTTGTTTCTTTTTGCATTTACAATGATTATTCAGGGACAGCTACGAGACTAATTTTAGTAGATATAAATATCGGCAGAAAATGAGATTCTGTGGGAATGCGAAATTCTCCAATTAGTGATACTTAATGATATTGGCGAAATGTCAGTCCACACTAGGGTTGGGAAAGGGCAAAAAATGGCAGTTTTGTATGATTATTTTTCGTATTTTGTTCAATTATTAGTTAATCCCACATAAACTGATCTTCTGCCAAATCTGCAAGCCCTCATAAACTCTCGTAAACTCTTAAATGGTTTATGGATTCTCAAAATGTTAAAAATTACCCTATAGAGCACTTTTTAAAGTGTACTTTTTCATATCAGTATAGTGCTCTTCAAATGAAACAACGTTTTTCTGGAGCGTCTGAAAATAGACCAGCAACAGCAATTCACCCTTAAATAGAATTAAAGTTGTGGCCTGATATAAAATGGCCGAGTGGCTAGTAATTTCCGATGTCTATTGTTTTTTTGATTGGTCCTTCTCTTTTAATGGGTTTGCACCATTACAAAGATATTAAATCTCTTGCTCGTGTACAAAAATAAACTTAAGATCAACGCAATAAAGAAGATTTAAGGAAGAATGACATCTTGAAAAAAATCCCCTCCAAATTAATTCTGATAAAAAAACATCAAAAGAGTATCTTCCTGGCGGAATAAATCAATTTCCTTGAGTCTTTTATATTTTGTGTAATTTTGTAAAAGGGAAGCTGATGTATATAAAAACAAATTGCTTTAAATTGACATTTCAGTCTGATTTAATAGAGTTTTCCCTTTCGTTTAGATGATTGTGTACATACAAAACATTACGTTGGAAAATTCAATATTTAATATTATCATTTTAGGGTGCAATTTAGGTATTTTTAGTTTTATCGTGTTTCATGAATATTTAGTCATTGTTTATAAAACAAACGGGAGAATGAAACAAGTTAGTAATTTCGAATTTTTTGTTTTGGAATGAAAGCATCAAATTCCAAATACGATATCACGAAGCGAAATTATCTCAAATATTCTGTTGAATTGCAACGAACCAAATTAATGATGAAATAACATAGTTTGCTGAATTTAAAATATTTGTAAATGTGGGACTAGCCAAATAAAATTAAAAATTTTACTTCTAATAAATTTTACGTTACTTATAAGAACTATACGCCACCTTACCATTGCCATCGGGGTAAAAAATCTAGTCGAATGAAAAACCCCTTCGAGATCAAACTATAAATAACGGAGATATGAAAGAAAAGATCTACAAAATGATCAAATCTAACATACCTAAAACCAAAACCAGATGTCAAACCAAGCGACAAGAGAAAGCATTCCATTATTCCACAAATTGTAGATAATAGCTAAAAGAAAAACTGACCAATTAATTATGAAATCTTCAGGAAGATGGCGGAATATTTTATCTCCACCACTTGCGCTGTCTTAAGAATGGTGTTTTTGTAGTTTGTTGTCGGTCACAAACCAAACCCAACAGAGGAAACCGCGTCCAAAGTCGCAGGATGGCGGAATATTTTATCACCGTCACTTGGTCCCATATTTCGTTGCTTTCCATACTGGCGGTGACACATCAAACTTGATAAAGGAAACCACATCCCAATCCGTCCACAAATTGCAGACTTACGACAAACTTTCTTAGATATCCCCACCAATCATGGAATCTACAAGATGGAGGCATTTTTTATCACAGCCACTTGGTCTTATAATTTGTTGACGGCGACAAACCAAACCAGACAAACGAAACCACATTTCAGTTGGCCTACAAATTGTAGAGATACGAAGGAAAATAGCTACCAAATAAACTGACGTAATATCACAGCCAGTTGGGGTTATATTTTGTTGCTTTCCGTGCAGACCATGACAAACCAAACCGGACAAAAGAAACCACGTTTGAGTTGGTCCATAAATTGCAGAGAAACAGGAAATATCTACCAAACTTAAAATAAACGTAATATCCCCACCAATCAATTTATATAGATATACGGAAGAAGAAAGCTAAAAAAACTGTTGCAATCCCCACCAATCAATCGATCACGAAATCTACAACATGGCAGAATCTTTTATTACGGTCACTTGGTCTCGTGTTTTGTTGCTGTGGCAAACCAAATCAAACAAAATAAACTACGTCACAATTCCTTAACAAAATGCAGATATACGGAGGATGATAGCTAAGAAAAAAACTGACGTAATCCCCACCAATCAACGCGGAATCTATAAGATGGCGAAATCTTTTATCACCGCCACTTGGTCTCGTATCTTGTTGCTGTGACAAAACAAACCACGTCACAATTGTTTAACAAAACACAAATATATGGAGGAAGATAGCTACCAAAAAAAAAACTGGTACGTAATCCCCACCAATCAATCGATCACGGAATCTATAAGATGGCGAAATCTTTAACACCGCCACTTGGTCTCATATTTTATTGCCCTCTGTAATGACGGTGGCAATTCAAACTAGACACAAGTAACCATATCATAATTAGGGATACGAAAGAATGTGTTAATACCAAAAAAATTGCCACTCCCGACCAATCAAACTGTTCACATAATCAAGTCATGAAGGAATGTTTTATCCCAACACTTCACACAGTCGAGTTGACTAGACAAAATAAAGCCAGCTAAGGTGACCCCCCCTCCCAAAAAAGATTTAATTATTTTTGTCTTATATTAATAGTACTTTTCTTTTCCAGGTACGTAAACTACTTGTTTTGGAACTGATTGCTGTCGTTACAGTGTACGATGAGTGAATACTTCGTATATATCTTAGAATCACTCGTAGATAACTAATTGTAAGTACTTTTAAACAAGTCCACTTTATTATATATTGACTCGATTTAATCATTAATGAGTTATTGAATAATCTAACAATTTCAATAGAACAAACAAACATACTGAAATTGGCCTATAAGGCGCAGAAGGCTGCAAAATTCATTAGAAGTTTTAGGTCAACTTTCATATGTACTATGCTCTCTATTCGACCACGCCATTTACCAACCTTCTTAGTATTGGCCCATTTCGACGCGGTTATTGTAATCGATCCACAGACACACTTGCTGTGCTTTAACCTAACTTATCATAAAAGAAGAACGTTACTTTAATCACGGTCGCTGAAGGGCTTTAATTAAAAATTAATCTCAGGGTTCACGATACGGATGAACAATGCTTCTCGTAGCTCAGTAACTCAAGGTTACTTTTTACTAATTTATTTTTTTGGCCTTATTCACCGAATTCGATTAGTTGTTAATCTTGGTATGTATATCATCACAAATTACGAGTGGTAGGTATCCGCAATCATGTGTTTATTGCCTACTGCGAGCGAGTCATTCAACTATAGTGCAAGAGCCAGTTGTAGCCCTTTTATGTCGTTGTTACGTGCTAATTTCGTGGCACCCTGTATAGCTATGCTTTTGTGTTAGTTTGTATAGCGTTTAGGGATTTTCGCATTTTCTCTCCGTTGGGTATAAGAAACTGAATGCAAAGAAAAGATAATCTATAAACTTACGAGATCGTGCTCCTAACCTTCAAAAAAGAACTAGTGGAAAATTCCGCCAATACGGTTACCAATAAACTTGGAAATCGCACCAAAAATTAATTATAGATCTGCACAAATGCAATTCCCATATCACAACATAAAGGAAAAATTAATTGAAAGGCGATGCCACTAAAATATTCTTTAAAGAATGTTCTTATCAACTCTTATCAACAACATGAAGTTCGTTCCAAACAAAAAAGGCAACTTTATGAACAGTAAGTACCCTAAAATGAGGACACATCGTTACGTGCACCGCTGACATTTTGGACTACATGCAATATGCGTTTGTTACCCCTCCGTGTTGTTTTTGCAGGACGAGTTATTCACGCGGGCCACTATTTTCTTAATTTTCTTGTCGGACTATAGTGCTAATTGTTTTTATTTCAATCCAATTACCATTTACCTGAGAAGCACAGCAACATGTATGTCAGATGTTGCTCGGCTTACACAAAACGCTATAAAATAAGGCTTCTATCTTCTAAGGCTTGTATTGAGTAGATATTATTTGACAACCTCCTGAACCCTGAGAGCGTGTGATATGACAACGGATCTGTATTCATACAGATTGTGATAGAATTATTTGTCGAAGGTGCTCAGTGAGATCGATAAAGTGTTTATTGGAAAAGAATAAATCTATCATTATGTTTCTCAGTTACAAACATATACATTTTATTTTATTTATTTACTTATTTATTTTTGGCCGTTTATCCCACGTACAACCTCATGGCACCGATTACTATGATATTTGAATTCCTATCATCCTGTGTGATTAGTAGGCGTAGTTAATTTTGTTTTTCTGTTAGGGAGGAATAAACAAGCAAAAATGTTTGTTGATATAAATGAAGAAGAGGTTTAATTCCCTAGAGGATTTAAAAATTCATTATCTCATAAGGTTTTTATGCAAAAAAGTCCTTCAGGCTTTACCAGGTAAGGGATGTTTGATATTGTTACGTAATATTTGTTTAACTCTTCTTCTTTGTTTAACACTTTTTTATGGTTATCTACTGGTTAATTATATAATAATCCTTAGAGAAGGGCTCACTTTAATTAGTTACAACAGTTAAGATTTAGATTTTGCTTAATTATTTTTTTACTGCAAAGGTTTTATTTTATTTCTTTTTAGAGTTAGTTTCTATTGTTTGTTTCTTTCTTTTTACGAGGCTACTGGCAAATGGGTTCTGAGGTTCAATGTTTGCTACATTGTGTACTTGCAGCACAGGTAGGATAATCTTGGAATAGAAGATATAATAAACAAGAGACCAAGCAATTATACACGAATTGAATAAATGGAATGTACTTGCTTTTGCTTAAAAAATTCAAATTCAATAAAGGCTTTTATAAGGATTGTTATTAGCTATTAGTGCGTCTTGTTTAAACACGGTATCTAACAACAAGATCTAGTACTTTCTTTCAGTAAAGTGAATGGTGATTACCGTTAGCTGCTTGCCTAACAACTTAAGTAACATTTTTAACAAGTGTTTGCGTAAATTGATAATATTGATAATATCGAAATAAGTAATTGCGTGTTGCATACTTCTACAGATAACTTTTTTAACGTTACAATCAATTAACCTTTAAACAAAGGTTATTTGCAGTGTATTATTTGATTGACTTATGGCTTGCATACAAACTTAGATGCCCTTATGCAAAAATTACTACTGCTGCCTAGTCCCGCTAGGAGTACTAATTATGGAGATTAGTAAACACAAGCAAAGTAATAAATCGAATTAAGGGAAACTCGTGTTATGCAACTTCAGAAAAATTTGAATACCCTGCATAATCCCACAGGGATCAAATAATTATGATTAATTAATACATGAACTAGTGAACTTAATCTAATTTATTAGTTAAGAGAAATTGGTTTTGCGTAGCTTTAAAAAAACTCGAGGGAGCGAGCGGCTGTGCTTATTAGATGGCGGAGAAGCTGTATGCTATGTATGAAATAGAGAGAGCGAGAGGGAGAGAGGCTCTTCGCGTTATACAGAAACGACATGAAAAATTAATTAATATAAAATATTGAGTAAGGTTTTCCAGATTTAGATTCAGGATATAAGGGGTTACTTGGTTCGGGTGTTAAATTCGGTAAGCGGGGTTCCAGCTCGTGCGCCAAACTTGTACAGGTCGTTGCAGTAACGGGCTGCTAAGTTGCTTACAGTGTGGCGCTGGGTAGTTTTCGATGTCGGCGGTAAATCTCGTGAGCCAATTATTTTTGCGGGGTATGCTCCACGGATCCGGGTTGCTGCTAGTGGAGAAAGGTAATTCAGGGAACTGCTAGGGTCGCTGAATTCGGCCCTGTCTGGATCACTTTACCTGTTCCTAAAGCTTTCACAAAATAAGACTGTGTTAATACTAGCAAATAAAACACACAATCAATAAAGCTAATATCTTTATTACTAATACCACAAGCTCCTATAAGCTCTACGTCTACCCTGATATACCTATGGTTACCTACGGTGGTCACAGCAAGCGGGGTTCAATACGGCGTACGGTAATAAGCAAGCATGCAAACGGTACCGAGATACAGGGTCGGTAAGGGTGGTGTCGGACAAGGCGGACGGGTAGGACAAGGGAACGGAAAAGATTGAGACCTCCAGGCTATGCACAGTGAAGTCTCGGGAAAAGGGGGTGGTAAGGGATGAAAGGATAAGACCTCCAGGCTAGACATAGTGTAGTCTCGGAAAGGATACGGTAAGAGATGAACGGAAGAGTTCGGGAAGGAAAGTGAATCCGAACTACGGTTAGAGGACTTATTGGACTTCTGATTGGTTTCGAGTCCTGCGGACGGACTGAATAAAACTGCTTCGGCACCTCCTTATATAGGTGCTTTAGGATCGTGGGGAAATGGTATGAGTGAAACGGAGCGGCCCACGCCAAATATCCGTTAGGGAAGGGACGCGTGCTCTTGCTTGAGTCGGTGGGTTATCCGAGCGGCTACAGAT
This sequence comes from Agrypnus murinus, assembly GCA_929113105.1. Classification (NCBI taxonomy): domain Eukaryota; kingdom Metazoa; phylum Arthropoda; class Insecta; order Coleoptera; family Elateridae; genus Agrypnus; species Agrypnus murinus. Next base: position 3,822,541 of record OV816029.1, read on the forward strand.
CGCACTGATGATAAGCATATTCACTCTTACACCTAAAATAATTAACAAAAATAAAGTAACTTCGTTACAACTGCAAAGTATGAAGCAATTTTGTTTTTTTAAATGATTCTATTCAAATATCATAACAAATTAGAAATATGTATATAAAAGTTACAGAAAACCAAAAACAGTATTTTCTTAATTAAAAGTCTGAAGAAAGAGTAGATACTTTATTCTAGCGAAAGAAATGGACTTGTAGTTTAAAAAATAGTCGATCGCGTCGTATGTTGCTGTCAACTGACTTTTTGCGACCGACCTTTTGAGTTTCCACCTTTAGGAGTTGAAATTATTAGATCCTGTCCGTTCTTCCGAGAACAGATGTACTTGGAAATGTCTAAGACTATTGTTTGTTGTGTGTACGTACTGTTAGTACTTTTTACTATCCCCTAATGAGTCGAATGTAATAATGTTAAAATAAGAAGCAAAAGAAATTAGGGAAAACTTGGTATTAGGTACATAATTATTTCACTTCTTTAAAGCAAATGAAGGCGTAATTTAAGCTTTCCCAAATTAATAATAATTTTATTGTTTCTTCGATTTATGCATTAATTAACTAGAATTCTTCAATTTTCAGTTGAATTAGACCACGCCCCCATAGGGTATTAGGATTTTTAAAAATCTCGTAACTGCCTAGTTTTGCCCAATTAATTAGATTAGATCTATTTCTCCGATTTATGTACTATAGTACAACCAAAAAATGAAGAAAATAAACCGTAGTGAATCTAGTAGCCGCAGACTAGCAGTCGGAGTTGATTGAATTGATTGAACAAGCCTTGCTCCCAAATTGTCAAATTCAGACAGTTTGAAATAAAAAAAATAGTCATTGCAATTTGTCAAAAGTTTTTTAAAACTTTAAAATTGTTAATTATTAAACTACTATTAATAAATAACCTTCTGATAGCAAAAGTGTGCACGACATTAGTTGCTACTTAAAAGATTTTTCCCAATTCTAATTAATATTTATTAATTTTAGTTTAATAATTTTAATAATAATTGGAGTGGTGAAAAACTTTTTAAATTTGACAATTTGGCAGCATGGCTCGTTCACAATCAACTCCGACTGCTAGTCTGCGGCTGCTAGATTCACTCACGGTTTATTTCTTAATTTTTTGGTTGTACTATAATTAAGCGTATTTAGTCGATTCCCCGTGAAGTTAGGCCACTCCCCTTTAGGGTAATAAGTCTTGGCTACCCGAGTTCTGCTGATATTGTATTTCTTATCGAATAAAATCGAAAATAATAAACACACGTGTTAATTCATGCCTACAAGAGTAGGCTAAATAGATGCTAAATAAGAATTTAGCAGTATATGTCTTTATACAAGTACGGGCCTGCATTGATTACAAGTGTACGTGACTGAAGTCAGCAAGCACCTATTTAATTATTTGCCTGGAGATTCAGCTAAACATCAATGCAGCTTTAGCCCTGATACAGGAGAGGCTTTTCATCAGCAAGCGAATGTGCAGAATGTGCATACGCTCATTGCGAAGCGACTTGCCCTTTACAAAAAGATTAATGATAAATGAAAGATGTTCTAGAAAAATAAAGTATTTTTAACTAAATTTTTTTGCTGTAGATTAATTTGATAAAAAATGAATAGAGAGTGTGGAATTATTGTTGTTTTTGTATTTTTAGTATTTCCAATAAGTTAGTTAAGTAATGATCTGTAACAATTTCCATGCGTTAATAAACAGAAATATGGGTCAGTATTAAGATTTATTGAATAGTTCTTTTAAAAATGAAATAATCCATAGCCAAGTAGTTGATGATATCATCAGAGTAGGTCCTACGAAAATATTATAAATGCTTCATTATGGAAGTAAAATATTTAGTTTTCTCTTCATATTGGTAAAGTACAGTTAGGTGAATAAAGTTTAGTGTGTGTCAATTTAGTGGTGGTAGAGTGCACTTAAATTAGGAATTAAAAGGGTGAGTTGGTCTCACTAAGTATCATGCTTGCGAGTATGTCTGTGTAGAAATGCATGTGAATTATGCCCTGTCAAAGAGCTACGTATTATCGTTGAATATTGTGGAAGTATTTAGATTGTGTTTGATTATATTTATAAATCTTGTGATAATTAGAGTGCGATGTATCTAGATGCCTTACAATGTTTAACATGAATCTTTATGAAAGCTTCTGAGATTTTGTGGTGACATTTGTAGGCCGGGGTCGTAATTCAATAATGATTTAAATTGATTAAACATGCTTTTGGTACATTTATTTTAAAATTCTAGTTCTCACAAATTAAAGTTAATCCCCAGTTCTGAATGTTACATTTGACAGGTCCTTTCGGGTCGTGTTACTGCTTGCTCCTGCGTGGGCGGGAACGGTCGGTTATGCTTCAATTCAGATACATGTCGCGTGAGACCCAAAACGTAAAATACCACAGAGCCGGATTAAGGCATACATGAAAAGATAAATTACAACACATTAGTCGCTTACCCTTTAAATGGAAATTAGCAGTACTTACGGGGGGATTGGGGATCCCCCGTGCCATTTCACGTTGCGTCTGGATGATTGGCGTCTTCGGGAGTGAAGACCTTCAGTGCACTATCACGATCTTGATGACCTGAAACAGATGATGCTTGCCGCATCGGGCGCCCTTTAGCCGAATTGCTAACAGGACCAGGTACACACTTGGGCACCGTCATGTATTCACCTCCCCCGAGACCGCCCCTCGGCGGGATTGACATACAGGAAACTAGAGGGGAATAAGCACCCCAAGACTGCCCAGTGATCAGCTGGGGCCACTGGGTGACACACTTGGGCCACCCAGGTCGAAGGAAAACGTCAAGATCCGCCCATCTTTCCGTCTCCTAAGAATACAGTATACTGTGCGGTTAATTTTACAGAGCTCAATTCACATATCATCAACAACAACAGCAATTCCACAAATTGCCAACAAATCAACACAACAACAACAGGCAATTCCTCAATTGCCAACACATCAATATAATACAGCAATTCCAACCAATTGCTAACATCAACATAAAGCCAATATCACACATTGGCCAATAATCACAATTCAAGCAACAACTCACGTTGCCGAATAATAACAAGAACACATATAACAAACACAGTAAATATTAGCGTTACGCATCTGCATTTTCGGTCCCAAAGCGCGCAGTAACTATACCGTCGACCGACCGTCCGCTAAACATACCAGAACACTACTGGCCCTTCCGGCATAATCTTACCACCCCTTGAATACTTGTTGGATGTTTTGTTTCTCACAACGTAGGGTGTGACAAAAACCATAAAGACCAGATTTAGGGTCAGAAGGTGACTTATTTATAGCAACACATTCTTTCGTATTCCCTAAATATATTTTAGGTTCCCACAAAGACTGTAAAACTGAACTTATTTAAGACATTTCCTATTATCATTTACTATTAATTAATCACTAAAGATGCTAAATTCGCATACAGAAAATAAATATCCCACATTCGGCCATCCTGAAGACTTCTCGTCCCCGAGAATGGTAGGCTATGTTTCTAGACAAGTGTCTTATGGACGGGATCCTATTGGAGTGCCATCTCCATCGCGTTTCTTTGCTGAGTTATCCGAAATTCCAAGAATTGGAATCCAACTCTTATGGCGATCTATAACCACAACGTTAGGAAATGCCTGATCTACAACCATGGGTCTCACGTACTTGGGAACACGCTTTTTAATATGGCTATCAGTAGTTATGGTCAGTATTATAACAATCCACTAGATGTTCTATGAATCACCCTGTCAACGATGTAGTAATCGTAAATTGTACCTTGGGGACCGCTTTGTCCCAATTGACATTACATCTATTACCGTGAGATCTAGCTACCGCATACATGCTGAATTCTTATTTTGCGGCACATGTTAGAGAACTCTCATGACGCATGCACATGGAATCACGATCTGATCGTCTTGTTGTTCTAGTGACATAGAACTGAGTGGCGAGAAACCGAACAGCATATGTAGATTTTGTTGATCGTACCGTTGATCAGAGCCTACTTGGTGAATGTATTTACCATCACTAGCGCATAACGCAAACTACTGTTAGTTTTGGTAAATGGACCCAAATAGTTATATGTAGAGTATAAAAAGGAATAGACTGTTTGAGAATAGGATGGAGATATCGAGGGTACTTACTGGAAGGATTGTTGGTGTGCAAACAAAGAGGACAACACGCAATGTATACTTCCTACCAAATACTAATAATTTTCAAATTAATTTCTTTAATGCTCATTTCTAACGAAGTCACCCACATCATCATGGGCACTTCTTACCACGCATTGACACATTGCTCGTCACCTGAATTATGTCTGGAATTGTAATGCGATACACATGATATTGCAGAAAGATCGGCAGATCTTTCTGTCGTATTCGGTATTTGGAGATCGAGAAAGAACCTCCTGAATGTCTCGCATTTTTGTTACGTGTTACTATACTGATGATACCCAATTCGCTGGCTCGATATGCAAAGAACGAGTGACTGCTCTTGTTGAATTGGATTCATGCTCAGGGGATCTACGTGATTCATTGTCTATCCGCCCTGTACCCTACACCGAAATCATATTACTAGAGCAGAAGCCACCACCTAATAATTCTTTTTGTAGGAGCTTAGCATTACAATCGGTAGCCACTTTGAACTTACACGAGATATACACGAAACATTTCTAAGGGTCTCTACTACAACTAAAGTTTCTAGTTCAAAGCATTTGTACTTATGTTTACTATATGTTTGATGGTTATTGCCATCTCTGCATAAGAATGCAGAGCTACTAACTACCAGCCAAACCTACTCGCCGCTGTATAGATCCCAGTGTCAACGAGGGGATTGTATATAGCTGTACTGGACGGTGTCTATAATCCATTGTAAACTTGCTAAGTAATTAGAGCATAACCTGAACGAAGTATTTAAGAAAATTCGTTCACCCTAACTATTGACGCACCTAACGATTTCCCTTTGAAGCTCAGAAATATTTTACCAACTTCGCCCACAAAATAACTAAACTTAACCAATTTCTCTTCGCCCAGTTTACCAGTGCTCGCAGACACTTCCATATCCACGTAGTTCACGCTTTGTTGAAGGCATGAATATTACTTCAAGTAAAGTGGTAAACATTTACCCTATAATCCTTGCTGCGCCGCTGCTAACCTATTGAGATTATATTGCACAGTGACAGATGGGAGTAATATATCGCTGAGATACACGCCTGCTGTATCTTCACAAGTTGCCATGACAGGGTTCTAATCGCATGAACACGCAAAGTGCATTGAAGATGCCAAACGGGATTTTCTTCAATTTATAATGTGGCACAAATACTGTATACTGTGTTTCACGCGAAACCCCTTCTACGGAAACCTAATGATAATCCGATTCTGAGATCTGATGATATGCAACCTGTGTTTCTGAGCATTCTATCATCCGCATCTATCTATCTAGCTATTCTGAGATCTGATGATATGCAACCTGTCTTCACCATGTGTCTTGTTTTCTTTTTATTTACTAATGAAATATAAGATGCAAATGAAATTTGGAATACAGTTTATGGATAGAAACAGTTCATCGTTAGTTGACCTCATGTCGATCTCTACACTGACAACAAATCCTACTTTGCGCGAGTCTAACGCAAAGCAACCTCTATACCAACGTCTTACAAGGTCTCCTATCCTTGAGTTTACTGTTTCAAGTCGTACTGTGTGAAACTCTATAATCGTGAAATGAAATAGAAGCAAAATAACTAACATCAGTCTCACAAGGCCCATCGAGAACCCTACACCTAAAAAACTGCCCTAACACTACGCATCACTATCAAATGCAAATTATGGATGAGAATGATACAACCGCACCGAAGCAACCGCCAGGTAGAAAAGTCCCAACAACTCCCACGAAATTCCCATCAATTATTTCCTTCTACCTATGTGTACCTAACTAACAATAAGTAAGCTATATTTCAGTAGCCTAATGTTCTCTCTTTCTTGGCAAAAGCTTACACTATAAAAAAACAAAAGATCTCTTGATCATGAGGTACCGCACACGACTTGAGCGTCTATCATTTCCCTGGCACTACCTACGCTTAGTTAGTATCGATCTTCCATATTGTTAACACTTACTCGATTTCAAAACTAATTGAACAGGGAGAATAATTTCCGATAATCTCACCTATTTGAAACTTTTAATGATTTTGCTGGTTATTAAACCACATCTAATTTCATTCTGCCTTATCCTAGAAAGAAACATTGCGCATCGATGCCCGAAGCACAATTGTATGCATGGATCTGTTTAGTTGAATGGATCCAGAATGTCCATTACAAAAGGTTGTGTAGTAAGTGATAATTACAGTAAGATTGGATAAGGAACAAAACAGGAATGACCCAAATGTAATAACACGATAATGAATAGGCGTTAAACTCAATAATAAAATTAACAGAGCACATAATGGATCATGATTGTTGCATCACATAAGTCAATAAACCATTGAATGATCAACCACCGATTTAGTTCACATAAACACCCTTGTATCTTTTTTTTTGTGAACTATTTTACTAACTGTGTACTTCGTCTAAACTACACAATGATGCTGTACATAACTCAAACGGAAGTAAAAGTAAAAACTTGAATTGGATACTCATTGCAGTACGTGCTCACATAATTTGAATGTACGTAAAATCAAAATTGCAAATATCAACGAAAATAACTCAAATATACGTATAATTATAAACGCTACCTGGATTAATGGAAACATGTGCGTAATTAAAGGTAGGTAAAAACAAAACTCCGAATAGATCACTTAAAATACGTACGCAACTCTAACTGGATCAATTGACACATGTACGTAAATTAAATGTACGTAAAATTAAAACTCTGAATAAATTAATTAAAGTACGTACGTACCTCTAACTGGATTAATTGACACATATACGTAAATTAAATGTACGCAAAATTAAAACTCTGAATAGATAAATTGAAATACATACGTAACGCAAATCTAGGTAAAATTATAAACTCTAACGTAATAATTCTACCTAAATCAAATGTACATAAAAGTAAAACTCCGAATAGTTAAATTAAAATACGTCGGTATCCCAAACATGCCTGAAATTAAAAACGCGCAGCATATTTAACGATACGTACATACATAACTCAAACGTAAGAAACATTAAAACTCCAATCTAATAATTGAAACATATACGTATTTCAAATGTACGCATGAGTAAAAACTATAATCATATTAAGATTCGTTTTAAGGGTTTGCCCTCTTTACGGCATAAAGTCACACTTGGTAGTCAATGTGGTTTGTAACGATACGATATCATTTAAAACCCTCATAACCAATTACAATGCAATATAGAATTTCACGCAGAAACATTAATTTACAACGTGTGTATGAAAGGAGCAAGCAGTTGACCTAGCAATCCCACTTCTGACATTTGTAGGCCGGGGTCGTAATTCAATAATGATTTAAATTGATTAAACATGCTTTTGGTACATTTATTTTAAAATTCTAGTTCTCACAAATTAAAGTTAATCCCCAGTTCTGAATGTTACATTTGACAGGTCCTTTCGGGTCGTGTTACTGCTTGCTCCTGCGTGGGCGGGAACGGTCGGTTATGCTTCAATTCAGATACATGTCGCGTGAGACCCAAAACGTAAAATACCACAGAGCCGGATTAAGGCATACATGAAAAGATAAATTACAACACATTAGTCGCTTACTCTTTAAATGGAAATTAGCAGTACTTACGGGGGGATTGGGGATCCCCCGTGCCATTTCACGTTGCGTCTGGATGATTGGCGTCTTCGGGAGTGAAGACCTTCAGTGCACTATCACGATCTTGATGACCTGAAACAGATGATGCTTGCCGCATCGGGCGCCCTTTAGCCGAATTGCTAACAGGACCAGGTACACACTTGGGCACCGTCATGTATTCACCTCCCCCGAGACCGCCCCTCGGCGGGATTGACATACAGGAAACTAGAGGGGAATAAGCACCCCAAGACTGCCCAGTGATCAGCTGGGGCCACTGGGTGACACACTTGGGCCACCCAGGTCGAAGGAAAACGTCAAGATCCGCCCATCTTTCCGTCTCCTAAGAATACAGTATACTGTGCGGTTAATTTTACAGAGCTCAATTCACATATCATCAACAACAACAGCAATTCCACAAATTGCCAACAAATCAACACAACAACAACAGGCAATTCCTCAATTGCCAACACATCAATATAATACAGCAATTCCAACCAATTGCTAACATCAACATAAAGCCAATATCACACATTGGCCAATAATCACAATTCAAGCAACAACTCACGTTGCCGAATAATAACAAGAACACATATAACAAACACAGTAAATATTAGCGTTACGCATCTGCATTTTCGGTCCCAAAGCGCGCAGTAACTATACCGTCGACCGACCGTCCGCTAAACATACCAGAACACTACTGGCCCTTCCGGCATAATCTTACCACCCCTTGAATACTTGTTGGATGTTTTGTTTCTCACAACGTAGGGTGTGACAAAAACCATAAAGACCAGATTTAGGGTCAGAAGGTGACTTATTTATAGCAACACATTCTTTCGTATTCCCTAAATATATTTTAGGTTCCCACAAAGACTGTAAAACTGAACTTATTTAAGACATTTCCTATTATCATTTACTATTAATTAATCACTAAAGATGCTAAATTCGCATACAGAAAATAAATATCCCACACCCTAATGATTTAGTATGAGGTATATGAGAAACTTAGTTAGGGGTCGCATAAATGAGTTGTTCGTGGAAGTTGCAGTTGAGTGATTCCTGGCTCAGTGGGGATAGTGGTAATCCCTCCACGACAACGATGATTGTTGAGTTGAGTGATTCCTCTTCAATCGAGGCTGACCAGTTGAATATCTTGCCGGCGGTGGCAGCCCATAGACAGGTGTGGAGGGTTGTTGAGTGATTCCAATCCATGAGTGGTCCACATCCTGAATGGTGCGAGTTGAGCGAGTCCTCGTTACCCAACGTGGGTGGTCCAGTCGGTGACGTTGAGTGAGTCCGTCATCAGCGCCGTTGAGTGAGTCCGGTGCAAGGCCGTCGAGTGATTCCGGCCGGGGCTGTTGAGTGATTCCAGCCGGGGTTGTTGAGTGATTCCAACCCGATTGTGTAGTAGTTCGATGAGCGCCTACTGCAGGTGCATTAGTTGCAGCAAGCTAGATATTATCTCTGTATATTGTTTAGATGAATTAGATTATGTATAAGTTGTGAGAATGTGTGTTAGAGACAAGGGCAGAGTTTTGATGAATGAATTGATGCATACGGGCAAACATGTACTTACAGGGTTATTCTTTCAGCAGGTAATACCGGTGCTGCAAATTAAGCAGAATAAGTCATTAGTGTAGACGAGATCTAAAGGACAGCTTACAGGTTTGTACATTTGTGTATGATCGTATAAGACAAAAAAATGCAAATTGCTGATTTGTTGGTTATACAATCGTCGTTTTTACTCATTGACAGATCTGCGTCTCACAAGAGAATATCCAAGCAATTATGTCCTTTCCTTTTTATACATATTTTACTATCGGTGCAGTGCATGCAGTTCTAAAATGTGTTCTTATATGCGTGTGCGTCACATTTCTAATTTTTACCTAATCTCGATTGCAAGCATGCCTATAAATAGCTTCATCAATCACAATAAAAAATGGGGTTATGTTAAATATAGTCACAATAAACAAGAGGAACATATTTTATCCACATAATTTATTTTGGTCCAATAACTAAGTCAAAAATATCTCAGTGTTAAAATCTAGATTATTTTTAGAGACAAAAATCAAAAAATAACTTAACAATTTTATGTATTTTATAAATGCATTGTATTAGATTTAACAATAATCAGATTATCACACGTAAAGATACGTTAGTATTAGTACTTACTCTAGATAAATAGGTCTTAAAGATATTGTAATACAAACTCATTAACTTCTAATAACACTTTTGTCTTTTGCAATTATTAAAATTAACTTTTTTTGTTTAAAAAAAATCACAACATACGCAAAGGATACGGTGTCCTCTTTCTCTTAACAATCTTAAACTGAAAATTAAACGCGTTCTCTTCATTCTTAAATTGATTAATAACACACTTAGAAATTTCCACTCGGTTTTCACCATCAAAGCACGTAGATTTGTACGTTATTTTAACCTTCCTTTCCGTGGGATGACGCAGAGTTATTTCCTGTTGAAACCTTCTTCCTTGCCCTGCCGGGCCAAAATATTTCGTCACTATCCACGTCCTCTTCGGACCGGTATTGTCGACACCTTGCACACTCCAAAATATCTCATCCTCAATTTGGGTTCTCCAAAACGTATATGTGAAAACCTTTCCGATCCTTTTTATTTTCTGTCCGAATTTCACACAGTAAACTCCATCTTTTTTATCCTCAGCATTACCTTCTATCTGCTTTAATTTGTCTTCTAATTCCTTGGGTATGATTTCCAAATCCATTTTCATTTCACGAAAACGCTATACGCGGCACACAGCTCCAGCTCTGTTGCGGTAGTGTTTATTCACTGAAGTACGTACAATAAAACTAAATTATTTTCACGGACGATATTGTTATCAATGTTTATTTTGCGATATTATATTTTCATTCCAGGAAGGTAAACAATGATACATAGATTTTTCAGACCATGAATCAATTGTGTCCTCTTTTTTTTCATTTAACCAGGCCCAGAGGAGATCCACCTTGTTTTTTGTGTGATTTCGGTGTAATAAAAATGTAACAATACACTTTTTTTGAAGGAATGTAGTCCGTTTAATTAAATCACCGCATCACTCGCGTTAATTAGATTAGGAGTCTCACATTTCGACATAACCATAGAAATGTGCAACTGTTCTAAAAATCTATCACATTTAGAATGAATTCAAATGTTCGAGTTGGCTCGGTTAAATTTAGTGGGAAGCTAGCCAATAGTATATATTCTCTTGTGTGACTCTTCCAGGATAAAAATAAGTACAATGATGACGATAGTTTAAACCCCGAGACGTGTTTTATTTCTGAAGTTCACGGTGATAAAATTTTTGTGTCGTCAGAGACCGCTGTTTTATTAGGTTTTTACTGAAATAGTTTGTCGGCGCCTTTTGTGCTTACATTTTTGGGGATTTTTCTAATTGCCAAGTTGAATGGTTTGTGTGAGGAACTGCTAATTACTAATTGGTCTTTAGCTTTTATCCTGAGATTTGAGTGGGATGGATCACTTGTTCAAGGCCGAAACGTGTTGGGATACTTCATAGGCCAAATACTAGAGCAGGTATTCACTTGCGTGTTTTTTTGAATAGTTAAAATTAGATTCTTCATAAATTCAAAACGTGATTGAAACTCGACTTTTAATGGACTCTGACCCTTTTGGATGTCTCCTGATCCTAAGACATCCCATACAAGTTTAGTGGAACTGAAAAGTCGTCTTCAAGCAACAGAGGGACGAAAGGAGATAATCGCAGTTAACAACATATTTGGACCAGATTGACCTTAGCGTTGCCCATCTGATGTTAACACATTTGGTTAACTTGGTTAATTAACATTAGTGTTCTCATGCAATTTTCTATTGCCGCCAAAAGTTGCATCATATTTGAAAACTTCCGATCGCCAAACTCCATGTGAATGGATAACCTCCAAATAAAAAGAAAAATCACATTCAAAGACCATCTATGAGAAGTTATACCTCCCATAGTAGTTATTGAAATATTTATTGGGAGCGAAGTTCTTATCCACTGGCTATCCAAGCTAGTGTCAGAGGTGTACTAGTGTGCACCCCTCGGACTCCGGCTCCCGAGGGAGACCCTTTACCTCTAGTTCAGCATACGGACTTCTACTGCCCGGCCAAGTACAACCTCAAATGTGGCTGAGTTTGGTCGTAGGTCTGCCTAGGTTCACCTAGGATTTGCCTTCGAGACAGTTTAGCACCGCCCGACTCTAGCTACAAGTACAGGCCCGTCATATACCATGTGGAGGTGGCATTATCTGAGCTGTGGGAGGATACGTGTATTAAGTCATGTATTCGCATCAACATCTCGTCTATCAAATGCAGAGCAACTCCAGAAATCTGACACTCCACAGTCGCGACGGGAAAACATCTTGCGAAACGATTTCATTAAATATAATCATCGTGCGGTCAGTGCGGAGATAAACCGTATTATTTAGTTACTTTTCGCGTCCTTGAATCCAGCTTTGTTCTGGTTCATCTCCAAATCAAGTAATGGGATCCTTAAGACCAGTCCAGTCATAGTGAGAGACATAACGCCTGCTAAAGGTTACCACAATTTTGACAGTCTGATAGATGGATTTTTCAATTGATATAACAAAATGTTACTGAGGGTATCAAGAACGCACGCCGATATCTCTATTTGTTTCCACAATCAGTTGTCGGTTGAAAGCGCTTATCAACCGAGACTGAAATAGCAATTATTCACTTCCTTACTTTTACTGGAGTACAATAGCTCCATCTATTACAAATCGGTTAATAAATGAAAAGGTTGAAAATATTCTTAGGCTAAGTTGTTAAATAATAGAGATATGACGTCATGGATTCTATGTAGTTTAATTTTTCTTGTAGCCTCGTTATTTATAAGTTACTTTTCATGACAAATGGGCCAATAAATAAACAATAAGATACTAGATAGAATAAATAAAGACAAAGTAAAAACAACTAAGCATTATATTAACAATAAAAATAACATTCCAAGAAATGTGTAGAAACTCGTTGAGCTGCATGGAGATGGTTCCTCTTCGAGACTCGGATTGTATCTGATGCTTAAGTTCGCTGCAGCTCGATTATATGTAGCACTGAAATGGCTAATTTTAAGTGCACTTGCGGAGAATTTTATAGTAATTTTTTTGTTAATTAAGCGGAACTGTTCAAATTTTTTATCTGTTACTCAAAAACCCTTACAGTTATGCCGAAAAATGCCACGAGAAGTTTTTTTTTGCGAAAATATGGGTGCCGCGTGAAGTTAGGACCCTAGAATTAGAACTATCGTTAATATTATGAGAAACTCTAGAACTCTTACAATTATGCCGAAAAATGCCATCAAAACTCAATTTTGCGAAAATAAGGGTGCTGCGTTAGCACCCTAAAATCATTTTTTCGATTTCCGAGCTTAAAATACCAGAACTATTGTTATATTGTAAGGAACTCTAGAACTCTATTTATTCAGAACTCTAAGAATTTTTGATTTCAAGAAATTAAGGGTGCAGTTCATACGAGCAATGATCAGCATAGAAATAATACCTCCTCCAGACACCAGGGCCGTCTTCAGTTTGCTTAATTTTCCGGGTGCCCAACAATTTTTAGTGAAAATTTATTTTTGAGATAGTACGGAATTTTATGCATTTTTGCCTTCTTCCTTTATTCATATGTTACACATTAAGCCAAAAACCATTATTTAAAAAACACCCTGTATACAGGGTAAGGTGGCCGTTATTTTGGTAAAGTTAAAATTTTCTAGGTCGCCCTCCTAGATCTTTTTAAAATGTCAAAACACGAGCTGTGCAGAATTTAAACCTATTTGGTCAATATTAACTCGTATTAAGGCGATTTATTGCCCAGGAACTGACCATCCCAAAATGTTTTCGCGGTCAAAATAAAATGTGGAAAGCTAAGGGGGTAACCTTTAATCTCAGAACATGTACAATGTAATTCATCTATCTTTAAGGAAAACCTTAAGAAATCTTAAGTTCATTTTGAATACTTTCTCAAAACTGGGTGCATTGCAGCTCTCCTCGACTACCTATTTGATTTTTGTGATAATCTCTCGTTTAGTCACAGAGAGTTATTACGATGGCTTAGGGTAGTCATGTTCTCATGTTTAAACTCCCATTCATCCATTTAAACCTATTGAAATTGAGATACTACTTACCTCAAAGAACTTTCTGATGAACCCTAAGAAATCAATGCAGAAACCAAATTAGAACTATGATTAAAGGCTCCACGTTTAGTTTGTGTGTTGTATACGATGCACACTTTTCGTTTACTAAGCCGAAATTCAGCTAACTCTCTGATACAGGTAATATAATTTAAATTAAATAGTATCACATGCATTTATATCAATACTGAAAGTTAAAAAAATACTATTTTGATATTTTTGTTCACTTTTTTATATGTTGGCATAACCGTCATCATTTTACACTATTGGACTTCTAACAATAATTATGATCTTCTGTATCAGTAAGTGGCTCGGTTTTATGAAATTCATTACCTTTTATAATATAGCAATCGCAACGAAAAAGGAAACTACTGTCTCAAGTCATGTCATAACTGCATTCACTTAATGATCCGGTTTTACCATTTAGGGCATTATCTGCAATTAGATTACTTAAAGTATTTTTCTTGGTATTTTTTTAGTTAAAATAAAAATACAAGTATTAAGTTGTGCAAATTGCAAAGATTTAAATCGTTGATTTAAAATATGTAACGGTTTCAGTTGTACTCGTAGAACTAAGTACTTATTAATATGCTAAGCACGAGATTATACTAAAATCATTTCAGTAATAGTCGTGCGTGTCCAAAATTCCCTTTTAATAAAACCTCGTAATAAACAAAGTTATATTAAAACGGCATTGTTTTCATTTCAGGCCCGTTTTAATTAAATTTAACGAAATTACATTACATAATATAATAATCTTTCTGTAAAAGGTAACTTTGCTACAAAAAAAAACTTGTAAAATTAACTTTTCAATTATATCAAATTAACACGGACGGTTTTGTACTTTTTTGTCCCCCTTTGTATAATAAAAATGCATTGCATGCCTCCGTTGTGTTTCTATGGAGTTGCATTTTAACTCGCCCTAAATCTCTTAACGCGAAAATGAATATTTATTAAAACGAGTACCAGATTGTATTAAAATGTCGTAGAAAATTGTACTAACAGGAAGTTTGCGCGAAAAGAAATCTAAATCAAACAAATGAGCATGTTAATATTAAATCTAGAGTTGGGCAAAAATGTACTACGGAAAAATATAAATGAGTTTGTTAACAAGAAGAATTATTTTTGTAAGAAAAGAGTTACACTTAAATAGGTTGTGGTCTGCTAAAAATAGGAACAGTGATCACAAGGTGTATTAAGGTAAACCGATTTCGAAGAGACTGAACGACAGTTTGATATTTCGTAGGAATCTATTCATGATAGAACTTGACTTCTGAACAAAAAACGATCCGCGGATCCGTTTGACCTCCAGAGATCAGTACATAAAAATATAAAATTCTATATAATTTTTTCAAGCTATACAAACTTTCAAATTACCCTAAAAACGATTTGACCTCTAGAGGTCAATTAAGGTCATGTACATATAAATATAAAATTCCTTCAAACTTTGCAAACTTGTACAAATTGACCCGAACAATTTTTAAGTTGTCAAAAAAACGATCTGATGAAGTGTCTGACCTACCTGGACCTGAAAGGTCATATACCTAAAAATTTAAAATTCCATAAAAACTCTTGACTACAAATTTATAGAACTTTAGAGCCATTTTTAAATTAACTTAAGAACAATCTGCTTATCCGTTTGACCTCCAGGGTCATCGAAGGTAATGTCTATAAAAATATAAAATTTCACAAAATTACTTCAAATTTTGGAAACTTGTAGAACTTGACCTCCAGGGATCTGAAAGATCATATACTATATAAATAAAAATATAGATTCCATAAAATTTCTTCAAGCTTTGCTACCGTATAAAACTGGACATCCTGAACAATTTCTAAGCTACCCTAAAAACGTTCTGATGATCCGTTTGACCTCTATGGACCTGAAAGATCATATACATCAAAATATAAATTTCATAAAATTTCTTCCAGCCCTGCAAACTTAGAAATTGATCTTACGAACAGTTTTTAAATTACCCTAAAAACAATCCGCTTCAAACTTTTCAAATTTATAGAACTTGACCTCCTGAACTATTTTTAAACTATCCTAAAAACGTTCTGATGATCCGTTTGATCTCCATGGACCTGAAAGATCATATACATAAAAATATGAACTCCATATCTCTTCAAGCTTGCAAATCTATAGAACTTGATCTCCAAAACAATGTCTAAATTACTTTAAAAACAATCTGCTGATCCGTTTGACCTCCAGAGGTCATCAAAACAAAAGATTCCACATCGTTTTTCAAAATTTGCAAATTTATAGAGCTTGACCTCCTGAACAATTTATAAGCTAGGTACCCTAAAAACGTTCTGATGATCTGTTTGACCTCCGTGGACCTGAAAGATCATATTTATACATAAAAATCTGATCTCCATATTTCTTCAAGCTTACAAATCTATAGAACTTGATCTTCAGAGAACAATTTATAAATTACGTTAAAAACCATCTGCTGATCCGTTTGATCTCCAAAGGTCAACAAAATATAAAATTCCACAAGATTTTCAAATTTTGTAAATTTATAGAACTTGACCTCCTGAACAATTTCTAAGCTACCCTAACAACGTTCTGATGATCCGTTTGACCTCCATGGACCTGACAAATCATATACATAAAAATATGAACTCCATATTTCTTCAAGCTTGCAAATATATAGAACTTGATCTCCAGATCAATTTCTAAATTACTTTAAAAACAGTTCGCTGATCCGTTTGACCTCCAGATGTCCTCAAAACATAAAATTCCACGAGGTTTTTCAAACTTTGCAAACTTTTAGATTGACCTCCTGAACAATATTTAAGCTACCATAAAAACGTTTTGATGATCCGTTTGACCTCCATGGACCTGAAACCTTATAAACATAAAAATATGAATTCCATATTTCTTTAAGCTTTGCAAATTTATAGAACATGACCTTCAACAATTTCTAAATTACTTTAAAAACAATCTGCTGATCCGTTTGACCTCCAGAGGCCATTAAAACATAAAAATTCCAAAAGATGTTTGAAACTTGAAAAATTTATAGAACTTGACTACCAGAGCAATTTTTTAGATTACCCTAAAAACAATCCGCTGGTTTGTTTTTGACCTACACAGGTCTTCAAAACATAACATTCCACAAGCTGTTTCTAACTTTGCAAATTTATAATTAGTATTACCCTAAAAACGTTCTGATGATCCGTTTGATCTTCATGGACCTGAAAGATCATATACATAAAAATATGAACTCCATATTTCTTCAAGCTTGCAAATCTATACAACTTGATCTCCAAAACAATTTCTAAATTACTTTAAAAACAATTTGCTGATCCGTTTGACCTCCAGAGGACATCAAAACAAAAGATTCCACATCGTTTTTCAAAATTTGAAAATTTATAGAGCTTGATCTCCTGAACAATTTATAAGCTAGGTACCCTAAAAACGTTCTGATGATCTGTTTGACCTCCATGGACCTGAGAGATCATATTTATACATAAATATCTGATCTCCATATTTCTTCAAGCTTACAAATCTATAGGACTTGATCTTCAGAGAACAACAATTTATAAATTACGTTAAAAACCATCTGCTGATCCGTTTGATCTCCAAAGGTCATCAAAATATAAAATTTCACAAAATTACTTCAAATTTTGGAAACTTATAGAACTTGACCTCCAGGGATCTGAAAGATCATATACTATATAAATAAAAATATAGATTCCATAAAATTTCTTCAAGCTTTGCAACCGTATAAAACTGGACACCCTGAATAATTTCTAAGCTACCCTAAAAACGTTCTGATGATTCCGATTGACCTCAGTGAACTTATAAATTCCATATTTTTTTCCAGCTTTGCAATTTCCTAAATTACCCTAAAAACCATCCGCTTCAAACTTTGTAAACTTATAGAACTTGACCTTCTAAATAATTTATAAACTATACTAAAAACGTTCTGATGATCCGTTTGACCTCCATGGACCTGAAATATCATATACATAAAAATATGAACTCCATATTTCTTCAAGCTTACAAATCTATAGAACTTGACCTTCAGAGAACAATTTATAAATTATTTTAAAAACCATCTACTGATCCGTTTGATATCCAAAGGTAATCAAAATATAAAATTCTACAAGATTTTTCAAATGAACATGACCTCCTGAACATTTCTAAGCTACTCTAACGTTACGTTCTGATGGTCTTGATTCGACGTTTGACCTCCATGGACTTGAAAGATCATATACATAAAAATATGAACTCCATATTTCTTCAAGCTTGCAAATCTATAGAACTTGATCTCCAGAACAATTTCTAAATTACTTTAATAACAATCCGCTGATCCGTTTGACCTCCAGATGTCATGAAAACATTAAATTCCACAAACTTTTTCAAACTTTGCAAATTTATAGAGCTTGGCCTCCTGAACAATATAAGCTACCCTAACAATGTTGTGATGTTCCGTTTGACCTCCATGGACCTGAAAGCTCATAAACATAAAAATATGAATTCCATATTTCTTCAAGCTTTTGCAAATTTATAAAACATGACCAACAATTTTTAAATTACTTTAAAAACAATCCGCTGATCGGTTTGACCTCCAGAGGTCATCAAAACCTAAAAACTCCACGAGATGTTTCAAACTTTGAAAATTTATAGAACTTGACTTCCAGAACAATTTTTTAAATTACCCTAAAAACAATCCCCTGGTTTGTTTTTGACCTACACAGGTCTTCAAAACATAAAATTCCACAATCTGTTTCTAACTTTGCAAATTTATAATTAGTATTACCTTAAAAACATTCTGATCTGTTTGACTTCCATGAACCTGAAAGATCATATACATACAAATATAAATTCCATAAAATTTCTGCCAGCTCTGCAAACTTATAGAAATTGATCTTTCGAACAATTTTTAAGTTACCCTTAAAACAATCGGCTTCAAACTTTACAAAGTTATATAACTTGACCTCCCGAACAATTTGTAAGCTACCTTAAAAACGTTCTGATGATCCGTTTGACCTCCATGGACCTGAAACATCATATACATAAAAATATGAACTCCATATTTCTTCAAGCTTGCAAGTCTATAGAACTTGATCTCCAGAACAATTTCTAAATTTCTTTAAAAACAATCGGCTGATCTGTTTGACCTGCAGAGGTCATTAAAACATAAAATTCCACAAGGTTTTTCAAACTTTGCAAATTTATAGAGCTTGATCTCCTGAACAATTTATAAGCTAGGTATCCTAAAAACGTTATGATGATCTGTTTGACCTCCATGGACCTGAGAGAACATACTTATACATAAAAATCTGATCTCCATATTTCTTAAAGCTTACAAATCTATACAACTTGATCTCCAGAATAATTTCTAAATTACTTTAAAAACCATCTGCTGATCTGTTTGATCTCCAAAGGTCATCAAAATATAAAATTCCACAAGGTTTTCAAATTTTGCAAATTTATAGAGCTTGGCCTCCTGAACAATATACGCTACCCTAAAAATGTTCTGATGATCCGTTTGACCTCCATGGACCTGAAAGCTCATATATATATAAAGATATGAATTCCATATTTCTTCAGGCTTTCAAAATTTATAGAACACGACCTCCAACAATTTTTAAATTACTTTAAAAACAATCCGCTGATCCTTTTGACCTGCAGAGAAAACATAAAAATTTCAAAAGATGTTTCAAACTTTGCAAATTTATAGAACTTGACTTGCATAACAATTTTTTAAATTACCCTAAAAACAATCCTGATTTGTTTTTGACCTACGCAGGTCTCCAACATAAAATCCAACAAGATGTTTCTAACTTTGCAAATTACAATTAATATTACCCTAAAAACGTTTTGATGATCTGCTTGACTCCCATGGACCTAAAAGATCATATTTATTTATTTATTTATTTATTAAACTGAAAACAAACAGGCCTAATGGCCTAATTACATGTTTCAGTATAAATATATAGAAAAGATTTACATAATCGCTTACAGTTAGTATTATTTAAATATAAAAATTTATAAATAAATTTATACAATATTTATCGATTACAAATTAAAATTAATTAATTAATAATAGATTTAAGTTTATTCAAAAACCAGCCATAAGGGATCCCAAATATTTCCAGATGCGAGGAACGGACTAATTCATTGAATATTATAGTAGATTGAATAACAAGGGTCTGCTTTCTATAATTAGTACGGTAATAATTTACTTTAAATAAATCAAAATTTCTAACGGTATGACCAGGGACGTATAGTTTAATTCTAGACAGTATAGCCGAGCAGTCAATTAAATTATTAAATAGTTTATATAAAAACACACTATAATGCAAAACTCTTCTAGTTTCAAGTTTTTGAAATTTAAATTCAGCTCTAATATGATGATAAGATGAAAATTCAGGATATCTTTTATGTTTATGATAAAACAAAAATTTTAAAAATTTATTTTGTACGGTTTCCAGTAAACATTTATGCTCTATAACAATAGGTGACCAAATTACCGCAGCGTACTCAAGTTTAGACCTCACAAAAGAATTGTATAATGTGATAAGGCTTGTTGAATTTGAAAATTCAATGCAGTTACGCATAATAAAACCCAAAGCCTTATAGGCATTAGAACATACTTGTTCAATATGATTCTGAAAAGTAAAAGATGATGTAAACAAAACACCAAGGTCCTTGGTAGTTGTTTTATGTTTTAAAATCTCCGTATTCATGTAATAATTGTGCTTATCAACCTCGGTCGTTTTTTTTACTGAATAAGTAATTACAAAGCACTTTTCTGTATTCATATACATAAAAACATAAATTCCATAAAATTTCTTCCAGCTCTACAAACTTATAGAAATTGATCTTCCGAACAATTTTTTAAATTACTCTAAAAACAATCCGCTTCAAATGAAAACTCTTCTGAACAATTTCTAAACTATCCTAAAAACGTTCTGATGATCCGTTTGACCTCCATGGACCATAAAGCTCATATACAAAAAAATATGAACTTCATCTTTCTTCAAACTTGCAAATCTATAGAACTTGATCTCTAGAACAATTTCTAATTACTTAAAAAGCAATCCCCTGATCCGTTTGACATCCAGAGATCATTAAAACATAAAATTCGACAAATTTGTAGAACTTGGCCTCCGGAACAATCTATAAGCTACCCTAAAAACTTTTCGATGATCCGTTTCACCTCCATTTCTAAATTGGATCTGAAAATCTAGAATTTAGAATCTAGAATACAGAATAGAAATTTGAAAGCTTCTAATCTACAATTTATTTGTAAAGAATATAAATTCAACAAATTGGTATATAGAATTTATTCTAATAACGAGAAAGTCTAAAGAACAATTCGGAAATTCTAATTCCACTACTTGCATCCGCAATGTAGAATTTAATATTCAAAATGGGGGGGGGGAGACTCAATTTAAGGATTTAGATTTTGAAATTTATATATTATACTTTCGAATTCAAATCGGTAATTTACGAATTGAATTTAAATTTCGAAATTCTAATTAAATCTAACCAATCGAAATTATAAAAATTCACAATTAAGAATTTATAAAAGATGAAGTTACATAAATTAGACATTTTTAAATTTAAAATTGTGCAATAAAAATCGAGAATTCATAATTTTAAAATTGATATTAATAATTCTAGAATTCATATTTTAATTACGAAATCTAGAAAATGGTATTCAGATTCATAATCCAGAATTTAAAGTTTGACAGTACTTTAAGAGGGGTTTAAATTTATTAAACTTATAATGCAGTTTTAACTAAAATTTCACCCCCTTTTAGCAAGTAGTGAATTTGGAATTTAACTTAACTAAAATAAATTGTACATACCAATTCTTTGAATTTTTATTCTTTACAAATGAATTGTTCTCAAGAAGTTCTAAAATTTATATTCCGTATTCTAGAATCGAAATTCTGTATCCAAATTTTCAGATCCAATTTGGAAAGATTAAAATCTGAGAATAAATTTAATTTTGATTAATTAAAATTTATATTTTTTAATTAAGACTGAAATTCTAAATTTTACCTTTTCTAGAGGAATTGTGAACCTATCTTTTAATTAAGGGCCGGTATTATAAAACTTTTTACTTCCTAGATAAAATTTACTTTGAGAGTAAATTAATTTATTCTGTCAATTTGCATATGAAATTGACAGAACAATTGAATTTACTCTCAAAGTAAATTTTATCTAGGAAGTAAAAAGTTTTATAATACCGGCCCTAAGAGTACTACGTGCTGCATAATTGCTTTTTTAATTATGATAAATTCTATATTCTGAATTTCCGAATTAAAAACAGTTAATCTAATTAAGAAAAATTCTAAATTATTTTTATGCGTTTCAGTGAATTTTAATAGAATGCAACTAATAATTCCATTAAGTAGCTAAAGTATGTACATTAAAATTTAACTAAAAGTTTTAGAACTTATTTCTGAATGTAATCTTTAGAGATCACAAAAAGTGAAACATTTCCTGTTACTATAAAAAAATGTCTACAGACTTTTTCAATTCTACAGTTCCTTAAATCATTGTGTATGGGGTCATCGTTACGTGCTGTCAAAACTTAATGATTTTGAAAAATAGACCTGTCACAAGTTCAGTCAACAACTATACGGTCTGATATTCCTATCCATGTCGTGTCTGCCGCATGCGAAGAATTCCCTGAGCTGGGGTCACTCGTAAAAGATGAAGGGGATCGTTTTGAACTCGACAAATTTGAATCAAACTCCGATTTTCTTTGAAAGAAATCATATTTTTCAACACTTTTAAAGATTTTCTCTCCACCTGTACATAAAAATAAATTTCCAATTGTGTGCACTTCAATCAAACAACGTTAATACGAACGACCGACGTCAAAAGCAGCGAATTTAAATTTATAACTTATCCACGCCACCAGAAAATTGCAGGTAATATAAAAAATGTGAATACAGTGAAACCTTTATAAAAAGACCACTAGTGGTTCTGAACGAATATGATCTTTATACTGGTGGTCTTGTTTTGAAGTTTTTAAAAATAAATCAGGCAATATAGCCATTAAACATATATACACATTTATTACACATTCAAGTGAATTCATGTGAATCTTTCCAAACCCCCCCAATTATAATATTCTTAAAAAACCGAAGACAAAATTAAAAATTAAGTAGAAAACCGAGAAAGAAAAAATACTGACACTTAGGTAAAATAACAACCACATAAAATCATTTATATTGGCGATCTACATAAACGTGATATTTTTACAGGTTTCACTGTATTATCATTAGTGATACTTACAAAAATATCCCCTTAACACAAAAATCGTATTTATGATACGTTATTAGTATTTGTTTGGGTAGAAAAGAAATGAAAATATTATTTCAGGGGTGGTTCATATCGTTGACATCAATCGTCTTGATTTTGTCCGGATAGGAATACGGAAAAGCTTGCCTATAATATAGGTAATACCAGCAACGGCATTATTAATGGTTTGTTTTGCGGATTTCGGTCGTTTACGTTTATGTTTGGAAAACACGCATCGATTCGGAGCTCGTTAATAAAAGGCCTTTCTCCCCGCCGTTTGTGTGTTATTGAAACTAACATAATAAGCGTAATAAAATGACTTTGATGTTGTTTTATTAATGAAAACAAATTGGTAAAAGCTTCTAACAACACGTTAAATTTTATTTACAATAAAACTGGATACACACAGCACATAAAAGAGTAATTAAGAGTATTGGACAACAATTCTCCACTGAACAGAAATTTTTCATTAACGAAGAATAACGTTATTATTTTTGGTGTTTTCTGGGCAGCATCTGCATATTTCGCATTTATTTTCGCTATTTTCGTGAAATACGTGAACAACACTTTAAGTTTTTTAATCAACTACCTAGAATTAATTACAGTAGAATACTCACAACAAGATGGGGGACTACTGTATATAGTTTTGGACAATCCCTCCAATATTTGAATGAATATTTCGATAATTTCAATAATAAACACGTGCTGGCAGATTATCTTTTAAGATCCCCGGATTTAAGTTGTTTAGACTTTTATGCCTTTGACTTTATGGAGAAGCTAGAAAATGATAGGATTAAAAATAATAATAGCATCGTCACAGGCCTGGAAATAAATTACACACAATCGTATTAACATGAAAAATGGCCCTAACGAAGACGCGAGACTAGTTTAATAAGAAATAAATGGAAGAAAGACATAAAATCGTAATCATAGGGGATTTAAAAGGAAGGGGTGGAAACACAAACAACGACAGAGCTAAACCTTGAGAAAATATGAGGAAAGAAAGCAATCACTTCTACTAAATAACCCTACTCGAGAATCTGAGGAATAATAACGAAGAAAAGAAAGGTATTATAAGCTTAGAAAAACAAACTAAGTGGTAATAGACAGGAAATATAACGGTAAAGAAGTAATGTAAGAAACATAGGCAGACAAACCAAAAACACGAATTCGAAGAAATAAAAAGAGCAAGTCAAAACAGTAGCCGAAGAGAAGAACAAAGAGTCATTCAAGAATTTGAAAGAAAGATGAAAAACGAGTACCTTATAGTGAAAATGAGAAACTATTATTTTTAAAGCAAAGGTGTAAAATAAAGTTTATTATTTCTTTTTGGTTGACTGAGCAAACACTCGGACAGGCTGATTTTTCTTTTTCTTGTTGGGAAGTGGTTTGCTTTGTATGAAAATCTATTTTTCTCGCCAGTTTAACGACCTATGATGTCATCTACTATCTTCGTAATTACAAGTCCATCTTTTTTCACTAGAATCAAAATGCAATATTTTTCTGAGTTCCGCAATATATCATAAGGGGCTCTGAAATAAATGGTTTTGCAAACTTTGAAGTACTACATATCAAAAAAATTATTTTTGGTTTGTTATGCAGAATTCTAATCTGAGTTGATTTTCGGATAAAACGTTAAAAACAAAATTACCAACATTTTATATCAGCAAGATGGCGCGCCATCACATTTTGCAGTTGCTGAAAGACAGTGTCTGAAGTACACCCCACAGATGGATTGACAGACGTTGACCTCGGGAATCACCAGCTCACCATCAGAGTTAGCCATTCTAGAAGTCAACGTCTGGCAATTCATTTATTTTGTCGGGGAATAGTTAGATAGGCAATCTAATAGGAATAGGCCTAATAGGAATCTGCCTGTTCTAGACTACGATATTTGGGGCATTCTTGTGGCATTTTGATTTCTTGCTGCAAGCGCATTTTTAATGAAAGAACACTCCCCATCTTCCAGAATGTGCAGAAGGCTCACCCCTTCTTAAATATACCCGGAATTTTACTGTCAGTATGATACTACGAAAATTAGCTCCGCTGCGTTTCGTTCTAGACTACGATATTTGGGGCATTTTTGTGGCATTTTGATTTCCTGTTGCAAGCGCATTTTTAATGAAAGAACACTCCCCATCTTCCAGAATGTGCAGAAAGCTCACCCCTTCTTAAATATACCCGAAATTTTACTGTCAGTATGATACTACGAAAATTAGCTCCGCTGCGTTTTGTTCTAGAGTACCAGGGCAGGGACCTAGACCTAGGGCAAGGAATAAGCTGATCACTTGTATGACGCACCGTCTTGTTGATACCTAATATTGCAAATTGGAAATCTGCATATAAAACCGTCTAAACTCTTATATAAATTTGGTATTGCGGAACTCAAAAAAAAAGTACGTTTAGATTCTAGTGAAAAACAACCCCAAACAAAACAAAAATTTTTGAATAATATAATTATGTACACTTTCAACAAGGAGCGAATTTCTTATAAAGAATAAAAATGAAAGAAAAATATAGCTGGGGACCCCACTTTATCCGGGGCCCTGATATAACAGAACTATGCAACACAGTTGATATGGTGATAATAACAAAAGATTGTAGAAGGACACTTGGAGAAATGTGTTTTAGAGCCACAAGCAGGTTTCGAAAAAGGAGAAAGAAATTTTTATGTCTGAATTTTAAATAACTACACTTAACATTCTATATCGTATTGAATTTGATCATAACCTCCAAACTAGGAACATGTATACTTTGGATGAGTTTACTAACGCACACTCATTTTCACTGCATTCAACCATTAAAAAATCTGAACTCCTACACAAAAGCTGAAGCATAAAATTACATATAAAAGATAAACCAACTATTTACATACGTAGGACTTGGCAGGTAATAATATATTAATAAGAACCCTAAGGCATCAAATTCTAAAGCAACAATCGCCTACATCACATTCATTTCGTTATTATAATAAAATACCCCTTTTCTAAAACACAAAACATACCTACAAATAATAATGGGCACCACTCACGGTGTCTCCCCGACGACGTCGGCGAAAACGTCGTCGACGACGTCGGGGACAAGGTCGAAATAATGAGGTAATGTTTACATTTACTGTAATTTAATGCATAACTGTGTATAATAAAATTATGAATATCGTATTTCTTTTAAGACGTCAAAATGAAAGAAAGTAGTTTTGAGCATAATAAAATGCGTACTGAATTTCTTTAAAGTATTTCGAAATAGCTTATGCAATTAACAAAACTTTTCATAAGCGGAATAATATTGATATCCATCGATAGAATTACAAGTAACCCTTTATTATAAAACGAAAACTCTTTGTTTTTTTTATTAATCTCATTCTTAATTTAGTTTAAAAATGGATATAATTAACGCAGGATTTAGGATTTAGGAGTTCTGGTGCGCAAATAAGGATTTCCTATAAAGGACTTTTGATAAAATTTGGTAGTGATAATCGTCGGAAAAATATCATGTTTAAAAATGTAATGGTTTCACCGTCGCTTCCTTTTCCGTGTAGTTTTAAAATTTTATGCTGATGGTACATAACCTTATACTATATCTATCTTTTTCGGGTTTACTTGAATTATTTCATTTTTATTACATTTGTTTACAAACAACTGTTTACAACTGTGAAAATAAAACCCTTGTCAACTGTAAATTATTATTAGGCAAAATAAACATATACATCTGGGATTACTAAAAAATATATGCTTTCTTTATTATACTTTTTAAGAAAACATTATGAATTCAATATGCTGTGACACTTTCAAGTGATAAGATGGATTTTTATAAATTATCTTTGAGAAAAAAAATTGCAGTTGGTGTGGCAGTTGCCTTGTGCTTCGAAGAAGAAGAAACTGAAACACCACGAAAAAAAAGAAAATATGGTTTTTAGATCGCAAACAATATTCACACATGTCCTTGTTAAAAGAATTGCGACAAAATGAGCCGAAGGATTTTTATTATAAGGTTATGTACCATCAGCATAAAATTTTAAAACTACACGGAAAAGGAAGAGACGGTGAAACCATTACATTTTTAAACATGATATTTTTCCGACGATTATCACTACCAAATTTTATCAAAAGTCGTCCTTTATAGGAAATCCTTATTTGCGAACCAAAACTCAGAATCCTAAATCCTGCGTTAATTATATCCATTTTTAAACTAAATTAAGAATGAGATTAATAAAAAAAACAAAGAGTTTTCGTTTTATAATAAAGGGTTACTTGTAATTCTATCGATGGATATCAATATTATTCCGCTTATGAAAAGTTTTGTTAATTGCATAAGCTATTTCGAAATACTTTAAAGAAATTCAGTACGCATTTTATTATGCTCAAAACTACTTTCTTTCATTTTGATGTCTTAAAAGAAATACGATATTAATAATTTTATTATACACAGTCATGCATTAAATTACAGTAAATGTAAACATTACCTCATTATTTCGACCTTGTCCCCGACGTCGTCGACGACGTTTTCGCCGACGTCGTCGGGGAGTCACCGTGTATGTGCTATTTAAACGTGAATGAAAGCACGGATGGGTTACGTTTCAAAATAAAAGAATGCTGACTGAGTAAAACACAGTTCAAATTAAAATAAACAAACATAAATGGGATGAAATTCATAAAACTGTGCAGAAGAGAAATGGCAACAAGGAATTTTACTCCGGTAGAAAAATAAAATTAACTCTGGCTTATGGTTGGACGGCAATGAATGGTGAATATAAAATGAACATGTTAAAAATTCATGAAATAGTGCAAACGGAAAATAATTTAAAAAAATATCATCAATAAACAATGTTTGGATAGTGATAAAAATTTAGTTAGAGGTTGCTAATTGAGTAAAACTTAGGATAATTTAAATAGAAATAGGTATAATATTGATTAATAGTAGCAATGATAAGATATAATGAAGGTATTTACTGGAATACGAGTCCCTGCTTTATCCTATGTCGCATCTAGACTACCACCTTCATTAATCGTAGGGATCTGAAGTAATTCTAACTGCTTGTAGTGAACTTCACCTACCTTCACTTCACCTAAAATATTATTTTTTTATAAAAAATTCTTACATATAGGTAAATTGGAAGTTTAAGTCCTCAAATGATTATTGTTGGGAAAGTTAAAAAAGGGTATAAACAACGATTACTAATCAATAATCATTTTACATTTCGTTTTATCAACACACAAAGGTGAAAAACCTTTTGAAATCAACACATATGAAATAGAACATAATGCTGTTTAGAGTATACACCCGTTTCTCAACATCATCTGATTATTTATCTTAAATAACTAGAAGAATTTGTGTTGTTTTACATTTCTGCTTAATTTTATTCATCACAAGCAGTTCCGTTTTCTCTTTTTGCATTTACTTTCTTAGATTTCCGGATATTATTATGAAAACAAATGTTTTACCCAGCCAACGGCTTCGGTATAAGTAGTATGTAAATATATTGTATTTTATTATTAAATAAGGCATTCCTTTATTATAAGAAAGTAAAGGTATTCATTAAAATATTTCGAGGAAATCAAATAAAAGTTACAATCAGCCCACTCGGTGGAAAAGACTACCCACAAATTGAATTTTAAATTGCTTTGGAGGAAACGAAGCTAAGAATTCTTTTAGTAAAGGATTATGTGTGTATATAAAAAGAACCTCCATCTGGCTTTATACTGCCAGGGAAGGAATTATGCTTATGAAATAATTGAAACTTGGGTCTGGTTTAATTTCATGAAATTAGCAGAAAAAGTAAAAGGATTAACTTTTTCTGCTGTGTGTTGATTGTAGGAAATCTGGCCATTATGGAAGTGATTGCTTAAAGGTAACAATTTCAAGATTTAGATTGATGGTTGTGTATTTAGTTCATTTGTAGTTGTAATTTATTTTATAAATCCAATATAGTGAGTATATTGCATTTTATATTAATATAAT
Organism: Agrypnus murinus; assembly: GCA_929113105.1. Classification (NCBI taxonomy): domain Eukaryota; kingdom Metazoa; phylum Arthropoda; class Insecta; order Coleoptera; family Elateridae; genus Agrypnus; species Agrypnus murinus. The sequence goes on from OV816029.1 coordinate 3,851,703, forward strand.
AGCACTGTATAACAATATAAAATAAGCTTGACAGTTTTGTTGCTAACGTTCCGATGTCAGAGATTGATGAATGTCGAAACTTTGGAATAATATAGAATCTATAAAAGTATGCAAAGTAAGTTTATAAAAATATACGTACAAATACGATAGATTTTTGATATTATAAATTTAGGAATAATTATATTAATCATTAGAGAGCAATTTAGTTTTTTTAATTTAGAACTGCATATCAATTACCATAATGCAATAAATATTTATTAATCGGAATACTACAGAATTATCACAATTACATTAGTATTGCATTACACGACCGCAAATTTTATCTAACTAATTTAATGTATTTGCAATATAACAATATACGTAATTATTTTAAAACATGGTTTTTTAATTTTCTTTTGATGAAAATGAACCTGTATAAAGAACAAATTGAAAATTTGCTATAAATTACATTACACGATAGTTAAGTACGAGGAGTTAATAAGTAATTCACGTCATCATATATTAAATATTTATGTTTAAACTAAATAGTGTTTTCTTTATTATATTCTTATGTAGTATGTAATTTATTTAAAATATCTGTAATTAATTACAGTATACAAATACATTATTTTTAATTAATCTTGAACAAATATTTTTATTAGATTTATATGCGTAAATTAGAATAACTTAAACAGAAAAAAAAATTATTTAATGTTTAGATTCTTGGTTAACTTTTAAATAATTAAAGTAATTAATAATTTAAAAAATATTTTAAAATATTTAAAATATTGGAGTTTATTTAGTGAACGTGTTGAGTATAAGAAATAATATATTTTAAATGAGATTTTTTTATCTTTAATTCACAAAATAATTATTGACTTTTTAAGAGTAAATGTACTGAAATTAGCAATTTTTTAAAACTGTTTTCAGCCCTCGAAATATTCTTCTATAATGTGGGTGGATTCATTTGCTAAGATTACACGCCCATATCGAGTAGTGGGAATCATGCATTTCTTTTTTTATAGAATTCCAATGATAACAGTTTGAGAGCTTATTTTACATGTACATACTTAGATGAATTAATATTACATTGTTAATATTAATCAATTGATAAGTTAATGTACAGAAATTAGTATTATTGTAAAAAAGAATTAAAAAGTAATTAATAATACAAAAGAAACAACAAGAAAAATATGATAAATGAATATTCATGTATGACAACAGCTACCACAGTCGACTGCAGGGCGTGCTAGATTTCGAATTCAATAATCCGAGTTCTAATCCCAGTTTGGGAAAAATCCGTAATTTTTTATAAATATTTAATATTTTTTATAGAAAACAATTTTTCTCTAAATATAATATTTAGAAAAAAGAAATAATTACATAAAATTATCCCTTAATTTTATAGAGGTTGTATAAGGACGGTAGATAAAATAAAAATGCATAGAAATTCATGAAACTTTGGTAAAAAAATGTTCTTAAACGCAAATAAAAATTTGTAGCGTTGTTATCTTGACATTATCGGGTAAAATTTTGAGAAAATCCATTTTAAAAATTCAATTTTTACGAAATTTAACATAGGCTATTATGGGAGTTTTGAAATAATGCTATAAAAACCTGAAAAACACCGAACTTTATCTAGAATTCTGCACAAAGATTAGTTAAATAACAATAAATGTAGTTCCGTTGGAAAATTTGACATTACCAGCTACCAGGTAATCTTTTTTATTACCTAAAAACTAAAATGATTGGCATATTTGACAAAAACGCTTATAACATAGCTGTATAGGTATATAGTTATTTAGTGACGTATCACATTTGTATAAAAAGGAGCCCGCGAATATATTAAATTATTTTTCCAACATATTTCTTATTTACAAATTATATTTTTTAAAATAACAAGATAAATTTTTAATTTCTAAATTCATATAAATATTGCAGTATGCTTTTTATGCTGTATTAAATTAAATTTTATTTCTTAAAATTTTAAATACAGAATAATATTATGTTGCATGATTTTTATTTTACAGCAAAATACATTTTGTTTTTTTTTCATTTAAAAACACACAGTACTGATGCATATTATGACGAATTTAACTTTGTGTAAATTTGCCTTTCCATTTATATTTATTTATAGGTTGACGCAACATTTTTATTAAGGGTATAGAAATAATTATGGTTTTGAAAACATATTTTTTTTCTTCCTTTTTCCCTCACCTCAAGATTATACCGACCGTCCATAAACTATTGAAAATAATACTTGACATATATAATGATAAATGTTATATTTATAAAATATATATTTATTTATAAAACATATTAAATATTTATAAAAAAATTACCCAAACTAGGATTAGAACTTAGATTTTATTTTTATTTTATAAATAGAAATCTAACGTGCCCTGCTTTCGGCTATGGTGGTGACACATTATGATTTGTATTTATTTGTAGATGGTATAACTTGTGTCAGTTATTTGTATACAAATCACACCCGCAGAAAAAAAAATTTAAAATTGAATTGTTGAATTAAAAAATTGTTTATTTATAATATTTTATTATAATATTTTTATAGTTTATTGTGGTAAACAATATTGCGCGCTTACCTTTAGAGTAGGCGCAATTAAGTTTGGTATTTAGCAAATGTAGTGGTCGCAGTAGCGTCTTTTGCCAGCAATGAATGCAATGATAACTAAAAATTCAAAGAAAATTGATTTCCAATTATTCCTCGCATAATCTTATTAATTCATCTATTAAAATGAAACAGAAAACAAAGTGAAGTGTGATTAATAAGCTACTACCGCGTTTATGTTTGTTTTTTCAGAATTATGCTTATTTTAGGGATCATCAATTTTTGCAGTTTTCAATAGGTGCACCCATTCCACATATTAAATGGGATACTAGGGACACAAATATGCTTATCGCGAATAATATTAAATGTAAATAAAGTTGCTTATTTAATAAATCTATGCAATTTATTGTTATTTACATTTATGCAATAGAAAAAGTATACTTTAACACTAATTATAGTAATTAAGTCTTCGCCAATGGAACTCCGCAGAATAATAATAATTCCCTAAAATAAATTTAATTAATCATAAACTTAATATATTATGAAAATGATTTAAATTGGTTACTTTCATTATTTCAGAATTCTTATTTTAAAATATTCTTATAATATAATTTATTACAATCTCAAAAGAAGTCGTATATATTTCGAATGATAATTTACGTATTAAATTACAAATGTAATTGTTGAATGTTACAAACAAAATACTGAATATTACAGTGAAACTCTGAAAACAATTATAAAACAATAAAGCTGTCTTATTACAAAAATGAATTATTTAATTAAAATTTAAATTGAAAAAAAAATAAATTGTTAAATGTTTATTTTTGAAATTTTTACAAGGCGTATAAATATAATTCAATTAATCAATTTTTCTCTTTTTCTCAATCTAAACAAAATAAATAAGAGATTGTAGGAGTAATTCAAATAGTTACTACATTAGTGATATAATAAAGAAACAGTTTTAAAGTAAATCCCATATATTTGACACGCTATCTAATAAATAGTAGTACCGGTACCGGGTTACAGCCTTGGTAGTGTAATGCCTGGCGTGCCGGACTTTCACCCACGCGGTCCGGGATCGACTCCCGGCGCTGGCAGATCTGGTTAAGGTTTTCTGCAGTTTTCCTTAGCTGTAACACAAATGTGGGATTTGCGCTGTTCCATCTATAAGTCGGCTGCAGCCGCACATTGGGCCTACATATTAATAATAATCGCCCCCTCCCTCCCGCACAAGCTTATAGCTTCTGGGGCCTTGGTTTAGGTTATGGGTTGTAGTAATTATTATTATATTATTATTATTATATTACGCAATTAGTTTTATGCCGGATCCATGAAAGAAAGAGCTAGGGTATTTATTTAGGAAAAATGTCAAAGCTGGAAGCGCGATAATGAGCCTTCTCGAGAGTTGTGGCTCTTATAAGAACAACTGCATTTAACTAAATACTAATAATCATAATGGAAAAACATGAAAATAATAATGAATAATATTGAAAAACTCTGCTAATTTAAATTATTTATATTAATACAATCTATTTGTGGGTTAGAATTTATTTATTAGTTTAAATTTAACAGTAAATTTTAATTTAGTTTTTTATATATTGTTATAACTCCTATAGGATGTGTACAATATTAGAAGAACTAAAATATATTTAAAAAAAATAGTCTTTTAATTTAAAGGATTTTCCTTAGGTGGTATAAAAAAAATGTAAATTGAGAATTCGTGTTTTTAAATAATTTTCTAAATAATACAAATACGTACAAGTTTTAAGGAGTCAATATCAGTTATATCTATGATTCGTATCCTCTGGACGGGTGATAGTACACATAAAATGCAACAAGAAAGATTGATATCATTACTGCCTATCTTTCATAATAACCGAGAAAAAAATTGTTTTTGAGAAGTGAGTTGACTGGTTTAAGAATAGCAGTTGGAGCTGGATATACCTTACTGCAGTTTCAATGTGATATCTGATACATTGATGCAGCTGTTGCTACTAGGTGCTGTCACAGTTTGTTTTGACTATTTTTTTAGCAGTTCCCAAATAGTTATTTATGTTACAAGGCCGTGAACTAGGACTTTTTTTCTAGGCTTTTCTAGGCCAAATAATCATGCGAATAAAACAAAGATAGTTCACGGCCATGTGGCATACAAAATTTTGTGTGCAACTGTCAAAAATTACCAAAATTAAAGTTTCGATCGAATCTTTACATAAAATTAAATTTAGCAGTGTGCTTTGGTATGGTAACTAGGGCTTGTGTAGTTGCTGTTTATTATTGTCATTCCTATTTAATTGAAAGTGGTGCTGTTTTTTTTGTGCTTTTTAAGGAAAATGAGCAGTGAAAGTGAAGACGATTGCTTTCCTAATACTCCACCGGAGTTACAAATCGCCGCAAAGGAGGTAGTTTCGCATTTATTACCTGAAAAATCGAAAAAAATTTACGAAGCTACGTATCGACTATTCAAGGACTGGCGTGGCGAGAAAAAGGTTAGAAACCTTTCTGAAAGTGTGCTTTTTTATTTCGACGATAAATACAAGAATTGTAAACCATCAACGACATGGTCTGCATATTCCATGTTGAAATCTACGATAAACATAAACGACAATATCGACATAAGTAAATTCCCTAAACTACTGCCCTTTTTGAAGAAAAAATCAGTAGGTTACCGACCAAAAAAGTCACGTACATTGTCAGGAAAGCAGATTAAGCAGTTTTTGGAGGAAGCCGATGATGACAATCATTTGCTAATGAAGGTAATTAAAGCAAAATGCCGCTGAACGTGTGTATAATTTTTTTTATTTTAGGTAGTTTTGATTTTTGGAATCTCAGGAGCTATGAGAAGAGAAGAATTGACAAAGCTGACTGTTAATAATATAGAAGATCGAGGATGCGTACTTGTCGTACACATACCTGACTCCAAGACACATCAAGAACGAACATTCACAATAACTCATCAGGATTATATTCAACTCTACCGAAAATATTATGCTCTACGTCCTGCTAACGCGACTAGTCAACGTTTTTTTAGGTATACCAGAGGAAAATGTGCTAATCAGGTTGTCGGTATACATAAAATTGGAGAAATTCCAAGTATTATTGCTAAATTTCTGAAGCTGTCAGATGTGAAAATGTATACCGGCCACTGTTTCAGAAGATTATCTGCTACTCTTTTAGCAGATTCTGGAGCAGATATTACAGAAATTAAACGTCATGGTAATTGGAAGAGTAGCACAGTTGCTGGAAACTATATTGAAAATTCAATTGAGCAAAAAATAAAACATGTAATAAAATATTAAATTTTCATAAAGAAACTCTTGCTCCAACAAGCTTGCCAACATCATTTAAAATTTTAAATGAAACAAATTGCGCCTCTACTAATGCTACTGCATCTTCCTCTGGTATCAATGTAAATAATGCTAGCGGTAGCACATTCAATTTTTATTTTAATAATTAAGAATCTTTTGTTCAGTATTATTATATGTAGTATAATTAACAATGTTTGTAATCACATATTAATAAATAACGTTCGAATTACCTAATAAAAGCTAATTTCATTCAAGATCACGACCCGTAAAAAAAAGTTTGTCGGCCGGTAAAAAAAAGGCTTTTTTTACGTTGTCAAGGCTTTGTTTTACTATAAACAAGTGTGCTATTTCACGACTCAAAATCAAGCAAAAAAGGTGACGTTTTTTTGACAGTTGCACACAAAAATGTTTTTCGATGTGCAAAAAATGGCAGAATGATTTTTTGTTTCTATTGCCACGTGGGGTTTCGTGACTGTAGGTCGTAGTCAGAGGTAGAGATAGAAAATAAATGCAGGTCACAAATTAATTATATACTCAATAACAAATCACAATACAATAGGTTACAAACATAAGTAAGGACGGATAGGTCCTCCTAAAACTAGCATTGAATCTGAGAGTGATCGGAACCACCCTGTACTAGCACTATGTCCTACAACTAAGCGTTAGGAGACCAGGTAAGCGGTATCCCTGGGTACTAGCTTTTAGGCTCCTAAAATACTACAAGTCAGCACATTAGGGATCAGGTAATCAGTGCCCCTGCACACCAGATTCTAGATCCCCTACAATTAATTAATAAAAAGGTTTCTTACCAGGTCTGCTCCAAGTCCATGTTTCGGTGGAGTCGATGAAACTACGGACCTGCAGCAGCCGGGTTTATATACTGTATATTGCGGAAGTCATTATCATATGAATGTGAATTCGTGGGTGCTGCACAGTGGCCGGTTCCATTCATTGGTATTTCCTTGTTTGACATGCAGCAGTGTTTTGCCGTGGGTCGATTAGAGGTTCTTCGAATAAGAGCAGCTGGCTCGCGTGTGCGATAAGCATTAAGCCAACGCTATATACTTGCTAACAACTTGCGGAATTATGAATTATTTAAACTCTAAATAATTCCGTTTGTGACACTATTGACGAGTACTATCACCTGTCCAGAGGATACGAATCTTCAGTGAAACGCCCTGTAGGTATATTTCTGTTAGTTATATGCTTATATATACTAATATATAAAATTGCTTGTTTGTATGTATGTTCGGAATAAGCTCGAGAACCACTGGAACGATTTACAAAATTCTCTTGCTGAGTAGACATGTTGTATGCGGTGAAGCGTAGTCCTGGGTGAACTCGGGCGCAACCCCAAGTTGTTTATAAGACACATTTTAAATTTCACGTATTCATCATAAAATTCAATTCTAAAATTATTTATTATAATTATTTAGTAATTTAAGTTTAAAATATATGTCAGTAACTATTCATGCATAAACATGAATGTAACCCAATAAAAAAAAGTTTAGAACAGGCAGACAACTTGATATACTTTTAAATATTTTTTCTTATTCTATTTTTAAACTCATATATTCCTTCTTTATGAAATCTAAAACATATTCAACCTGTCTTTGAGGTTTATTCTTTAAAATTGTGAAAATCGTATTGTAAAAGGATTTTTGATATACTTATATATGATGAGCTTTTTGTAGTAAATATATCCATTTAAAACGAGATCATCCTCCTATTAAGATTTTATAACCTAGTGTGCATAAATCTTGAAATTATAAATATTTATATCAAAACTTCCTAAATAGTATAATAAAGTGGTTTAGGTAAACTACTATGTAAGGATGATTACTTTTTTACGTGTGTTCAGGAAATTTTTACCTATAAAAGAATCGTAAAGTATGCCACTGTTCTCTTTTAAAGTACTGTCATAAAATTTGAAATCCTAGAGCAAGCAGCTGGGGGGAATATCATCATCATTAAAAAGTTCTTGAAAATCGCATAGAGTGACACGCGGAAGCTAAACATCAATAATACGTCGGTTTTATCTTTAGTTCAAAGTTTTTCTTTTTTCTTTGTCGCAATATGCACACAACCAGTAAGTAAAAGCAAGAGTAGGGAAAAGAATGCAAAACCCATCAAAAGCACGAGAGACGAGAAGGGAAGTTTCGAGAATGCTTTTATGATCCCTCGATGTGTTCTCTTCTTCTTCGCATCGAAGTATCTGCGTTTACTCACATTACTAAAAAAAAGCATTTATTGGTAGCAGAGGGTGGATAAGCGAAGAGAGGGAGATTTAATGTGATCTTCAGGTCTTTACATTAATGTGCTGCAAACAAGCCCTCCCGAACGAACTTTAAATTTTTTTATTTTTTTTTCGTTACGATTCATCGTTAAAATCAGTTCCCTGAAACTCGCGATGAAATTGCAATCTTATTTCTTCCGAAAGTTTTCGCATTCCCGTTATATTCAAGAGTTATTTTAGTTTGTAAAGTTGTATTAGCGAAATTAAGCAGTTATTAATGGCGTGGTTGTAGAATTATAATTTAACTCGGCCACGTTTGCGCAAATGCAAATTTTGTGCATAATTAATTGTACTCATTTAGAAATGTGCTGTGCGATATGTTTCAGCAATATTTGGCTGAGGAAGTAATATATTACTAACATTAATTAGTTCATTTATTAATTATTAAACGTATTGAATATTAGATGGACTAAATGGACGTGAAATTTTGACAAACACCATTTGTATCCTAGTCAGTTGACTATCATTAATTATTCTTGGTAGGATTAATTTATTTAAATGACAAATGTAAAATTTATTACTTGAATTATTGTTTCTTTTCCCACTTTTAATCTGGTTAGTTGTACTTTTTCGTATTGGTATTTACTGTATGGGCGTTTCTTTTGGGATTTTCCTATTAATAACTCTCATAAATAAATAAACACTTGTGAAATATGATGGCTTATAATAGTCGTAAGCGTTTCTGATTTTTTAAATTTCTAATAAAAAACTTAAAATTATGTACATATAACTCTGTGACAGAACTCAGCAGTCGATAAATCGAATCGAACCAGAAAAAGACACGTTGAAATCAGCTCATAAAAATAGGCGATACTGTCAGGTTATGAAGACATAACGTAACTCAGCATACCATCCATGACAAAGTCGAAACGCTTCCATAGGTTAAAACTAAACATGTTAAGACATTGTTTAAACACTTATCCGAGGCTGCCTTCGAATCTTCCGAGAAGATCTTTGGTTGAGTCTAAAACTATGTTCCAAGCAGCCTCGGTAAATAACAAAACAAAGCATTAACCGAGCATTAATTAAGCATGAGGTTGCTAGAAGAGCGACACCTGTCAAGATTGTTGAGTAGGCGATGCGGCGAAGAGTGTGGAGTCGAGAACTTACGTCCACAAGGCTGGATCGGTTCATCTTGTTATGGATATGGAATTCTATTTTTTGCTTGACTACATACGGTAGTTGTTTGTTTGCTGATGCACATGGCGTGTTGGTTATTTATAGATTTTTTTAGTTTCGCTCGGGAGTAGAGAGCTACTTTAAAACGCTCCTGAAATATTTTAACGTAGAGCAAATTCCATTCGTGACACTACGATAGAGAATAACTTACTCCAAATGGCGGCCTTCTTATCTCCGAATTCTTGTATTATCTTATTTATGAGGCGTATTGAATCCGGGTGTTATTTTGGCCGTATAAAGATAGAATCTTATCGAAAATTTAATATTCTCATGGGATTCCAGGATGGCAAAATGGAACAAGGTCGTCAAAGAGGATGATTCTAGATTTTCGAAAACTCAAAGAAAAATCGATGTACTTAGCGGAGTTTTAATTCGTCGGAGAGGAAGTATATCATAAGCTGACTTGATTATAAAACCCATTTAAATCTGCAATCAATCAATCATTACTCAATGGATTTTGTAATTTTTCTCAACTTTCTTGTTATCACTTCCCTTAACTCAAATGCTTTTATTTTGTGTCTAAGAGAAAGTAATTCACCGTAAGTCCCTAAACCAAAGATCTTCAGTTGCTCTTAAGACTTAATGCGCTTTACTTTTGCATAAGAATATATACATAGCGTATGGCACATGCAAGTTACATGTAAAGTCTATGGAGAATGATTAATTCGATTATAATGGGGACAAAATAAAATCAACTGAATCTAATCTAACCTAAGATAACCTAACCTAATCTAAACTAACATAATCTAACCTAGCCTAGCCTAGTCTATCCTAGCCTAGCCTAGTCTATGCTAGCCTAGCCTAGTCTATCCTAGCCTAGCCTAGCGTAGTCTAACCTAGCCTAACCTAACCTAACCTAACTTATTTTAACCTAGTGACGTGAACACAATGGAATCAGAAACGAAACTAAACCAAATGGAGACTCAATAATACTATTAAATACAACACTTTAGTGTCCTTTCAAAGGCAGTGCTTTACTAGCATGGCGCTATTTAGTGGATGAACCGGACCTAACATGGGATGCAGAAATAGCTAAATCTTTTAAACAAAGGGTCTATAGGTGATGGACCCTTAGACTTTGTCGACTAGCACGACGAGAGGAATCCAACGAGATATACCACTACCCCCTAGCGTATATACACTAAAGTAAAGTCAAGCCCACTGACAATTGAAATTGATTTGCCTGGTAGCTCAGACTATTGTGCGCAGAGTCTAAAAACCTCATCGAAATTGGTCTACAAACACCAAACAAGTTAAAGTAACTGCAGAAGTTACTTACTGTTACATCCCCGAAAGTATTAATCGAAATACAAAGTAATAGGCAAATCTTGAAGATAAGAAAAGAAATAGTCAGAATATTAGAAGAAAGTAGTGGCTCGCCTTCCTACTATAAATTGGTTTTCTAGAGTTACACTGGAGTTTTTGATCCCAGGTCAAAATAGTCAAAAGTGAACTAAAATATCGCAATATTCTCTAAAATTGAACTTAAAACCCGATTACTGTGCAATGTTTCTTCAAATTTCTAACGACCGAACGAAAAGTCACAATATATAAAAATTAGCGACATCTTTACGCTCGACTAAACCCATGAAACATTAATGAAGCAAAGATTAAACACGTGAAGATTGCTGAATTCCTTTTGCCTACAATTGAATTTTTATTATTTGCAACCACTTTATGTATGTACTGTAGAAGTATTTTTTGTTCCTCTGTGGTATTTCCGTCTGCTAGCTCAAAAGCTTTGTTTTGTCTACAGAAAGGACTTCACTTGAAGGCTTCCCAATGGAAACTTTAGCCATTTTTTACTTTGATTCTTCTTCTCCCCCAGTCTTCAAAATGTGCAGTGCTTTATGCATCCTATTGAACATAACATCAACTAAGGTTTTTAGTCATATCTTGCCCAATTCGGTCCTTCAATATACCAGGAACATCCCTCGGAATGTCTCGAGAGTGAGAGAAGTACAAAAGCAACGGAAAAATATGACCAAATCACTATTTTCCTTATTCTGAGAGATCGAACCAACTGCTGAAAAGTTTAGTTGGGATATGTGCAAGACGATCTTTGAGAAAAGACGCACAATCTTGAAACTGTGGGACTATGAGTCCTCAAAGTAAAAAAATGGCCAAAATTCTCATGCAAGTTCAAATGCAATGAGAGTAATACTCGTATTTGACGCTTGAGAACTTCTATGGTGAAATCCAATTTTTTTTAACTAGAGACAGACAGATCCCAAGGTATAAGACAAAAATGATTCTACAGTAGTTTTTTGAAATGTTAATTTTTATAAGGTGATTTTAATGGGGCTTATGGCATTTAAATTCGCCAAATGGGGGTTATATTAAGAACGAATCAAACACTAGAAGTAATCGATAGTGACAGCTTTATAATATACTGTCAATATGCAGGCTAAGGGTACGAACGCAAGAACGCTGGTTACGCCGACTATCAAGAAAAATATAGCATGAACAAAAAGTAACTCCATCAAAGGTGCCTTTGGAATTTTCAACTCATGTGTATTAATTATAACACCAGAAAATTACAAAATAATCACAGTTCTTTGACAGTGACAGCTGTTATAATTTTCATACTATATATAATCTACTGTGAAGAAGCAGATGCTGGTGAGTTTACGGTGGCTACCCTTGCCGATCAATTTACCCGAATATCCAGGGCATTGTTTTCCGTTACAGATCGCTGGGCACGAAATTGAATATGCCTGTTGCGATCACTAGATGTGTATCTTCATGTTGAAATTATAAAACTATTTTCGTTGCCAGCAAAAAATATTTGGTTTACTATCTTAGATGATGGATACAATATAGTTTAGTGTTTGTCTACGAAACATCTGCATTCTGGGATAAACGCTTAAAATGGCGTCTAGCTCGATCAACGTATTCCTGCCTAAATTGTAGCAATTATTTTAAAACATTCCACTGCCGATTAAAAAAAACTAGGGTGTTCGGGAGACCACACGACGTTCACCCGTAAAACTGGCTGTCTTCTACCCTATCCTTGGATCCTGGATCCAGGGCAATGGATGAAGCTGTCAGGTCAAGTGTGTGGTAGAGAAATTCGTGAGAATCCTCGACGGTTACTCATACCGATCAGGGGGAGCCCTGGTATATGATACCGGTGTGGGCGGATTCGAATCTCGCCTTGGATAAGGTCATTTATGGTCACCAACGGAACCCGCTGTTTGACTGAATCTTAAGTGAGGTTTATCCCGCTTTTGGCATATGGGAAACTGCAAGCCGCCAGGTAAATGTGCTTAGGAGCTATCCCGACCACCCTATGATCCGGACTGCAGCCGGGTACGGTGATTAGGAGAAGCTCTGAAAGCCATTACACTTTAGAGAGTTGAAGCGAATCCATAGCCTCTCACAATCAACTTCACCTTAACGGGTACACACTGGGAGTCTATAACGTGTAGACTTAAATAAAGCTCTGTCGAGGGCCCACCAAGCCTATATATTGGTAGATCGGGGTGACAAAACCATTAAAAAACCAAGTCCCGCCACAATTGAGGTTGGATTCGATCGGGCAGTGGCCCCAACCCCTGTCTCGGGGAGGAGCTTGTGAAGGTATGAAATAGGACTGGAGGACTCTCTCTATTCAAGTGAGTTAAGTTGTGGGAATAGTCCTATTGCTGGACGAGGTACTTCACCCCGTATGAAAGAGGACGGGAGGATACCGGAGGGTGAGCACGTGTTAAGTCGATCGCTCCGGTACTAGCCTGGATAGCTAGTAGAGGGTGGATAGGCAACCTCGCTCCGACCAGTGAGCTGACTGGGAGCAATTGCTATGCAATTGCGCGCTGATTGAGCGTATCTGAATTACTTCCTCATTGGAAGGAACGTGGACGTATGTTAACACGGGGACTCCACGTAAAACATTCAGAAAATCTCTGTCGATTAAAAACAAATCATCGGCACTTGAATTTGACATTTTGACGACTAAACATTACTGAATAGTGAAAGATCTGCACTAACCATGTCTAAAGTAGATTGCAAGCCAGCACGTATAATAACCACCGAGATTTTAGTTTTTAACTTGTTATTCGTTAATTGACTTCATTGCGATCTTCGGTATATAATTCAGTTTTCAGAGTTCATAACTGGTTTTCAGAGGACATAACTAAGGCGTCCTCTAAGGATGTCCGAATATCAATCTTTTTGTCTTGCTTCCGTTGGGCGTGATATAACAGTGGCAGCACAGAATTCTTAACAGAAATTGTTGGCTATCGCTAATTTACTGTTTACTTCGTGGGGCATCTCACAACTGGAATAGGTGTATAAAATTTCGGAAATATATCTACCGTGTAGGAAATATACAGAGAATAATCGAGAATACACAGAAATACCTGAGAAATACTCGGGAATACTAGGGAATAATCAGGAATATTTGAGGAATATACGGGAATACACTGCAATAATTGAGGAATACTCGGGAATATGACGGAAATACATTTGAATTTGGGAGTGGGGTACAACGAATTCTGATGCTACTTCATTAAGTTTTTGTTAGGAAATACAGGAATAATTATTTATAATATAATAATAATTTATTGTCCTAATGATTTTTACACTAGTAGAAATTCATGTACAGAAATTACTAATTTCACTAGATGATATTATATAGGACAATAAGGCATGGGAAAAAAATAAATAATTACAGACAATGTGAACCAAACTAACCATCTAGGTGCATAACTACTTAGGTCCAGGAAAGAAGTTGTCTGTGAGGAGCACCTTTAATGTATATTTAAAGAATGTATGTATTTATTTATTCGTGAAAAAATAAGGATACTTCTTGAATTGTTGATGAGTTTTTGATTGATTCCGGATACACTGGAATGCCTGAGGAATAGTCAAGAATATTAGGGAATTCTCGGGAATAGTATGGGGAATACATGCAATACTAGAGGAATACTCGGGAATATTACAAAAATAAAGTATATCTCCCGTGTAGGGAATATACAGAGAATAATCGGGAATAAGCGGCAATGCCTGAGAAGTTGTCAGGGATACTCGGGCATAATCAGGAATATTTGGGGAAAATACGGGAATACATTCGGAAATATCGGAAATTAATAAAGGAATACGGAAATAACCGCAGATACTTCGTATTCCCGGGAATAGGTGTATAAAATTGGTTTAGTAAGATGCCCCTCGGCTTACTCAAAGTAGAAAGCACGACGGTCAGCACCAGGGTTGGATTTAACGAGGAGAGAAAGCTAGGCACTTTCCACCGGCGCCAACTGGGATAGGAAACAAAATTATTATAATTCATCATTTATTCCTGATGGGTTAGAATAGACGGTGTAGAAATCTGAACTACTGATACAATGTCTAACGACTGTAGAAAACGTTTATAACGATGTTGCCCAAACGAACTGTTCGCGACAGTTCATTCGAACTTTCACAAGAACGCATGTAAGTCTCAATAACAACAAACCTTCGGTTATAACGTACCATAAACGCGTTTCCAATTACAACTTGACAATCGTTTACCCATAATAAACGTCTAATATTGTTTCTAAGAGTTTCTTTAAGAATGTCAGTTGAATACTGGACCAGAAATCTCGTTCACAAATGTTCTTGTGGCTTGTTAAAAAATCCATGGATAGATTTTTTTAAGCCTCCGGATCTGGTGAAAGTTTTAAAGTTTTGATGTCGAACTGTTATATGCAGAGAAAATTTGTTTACATATTTGTTTATGTTTGTTTCTAGTGGATTCGCTGTAAAATTATTGCTCCAAGCTAGATTAACATGATTAAAGATGTAGAAGTCGTGGATAAAAATTAGTAGTATGTCAAAGCGGATTCTGGCCCAGAAAGTGACTTCATCACCGTTGAAACCGGCTCTAAACCAATCTCTTCTAGACCGTTTAACTTTGATGCACTTCCTGCGCTAAAAGCTCTTTTTTACATACTGGTAGAATCGGTGGTTGTTATGTCATGCTGGTATAAACGTAGGTTTTTATGTCTTATGTGGGTTCAACACGAAGATTTTCACGGCCTGGGACAATGGACAAGGAACGAGATTCGAGAAGTTTGCAGCCTGTCATATTGAGAGCAACAAACTAACTCACTTAAGCTGTCAATATGCCACTGCCCAAACGATTTTTTTACGAATGCTAACAAACTGATCAAATCAGGGAAATTCCCGACACAATGCAACTGTTCGACGTTAAATCATTTAAATCAAGATAAATCATCAAAAGGGCAAAAACCATCTAACAGATCATTCTAATTGAAAAATGTGGCTTAATATCACGTTTATATTCAAGAATGGTTTCTTACCGGTTTTCTAGTAATTGATGTATAACTCGTCTTTATTTATTGTCAAAGCTTTGCATTGTTGGTGTATTTCCTTGTAAGGCGTGACTTAAACTATTGCTGTTAGAGCAGCTGCACCGTTATGTACTGCAGTTGGACTTTTAAATTGTGTTTTTATCACCAATCACTAAGCAATAATGTATTGACGTCTTTTTAAGTAAAAATGTAAAAAGCATTTTAAAGCATATCAGTCAATCTTCGAAACGTAAATCATTGTATACTTACGCAACTAAAAGGGATTAAAACGAGAAACAAAAGCCTGATTGTGTACCGGATACATTCCGTAATAGTTCGATTTTTACCTTCAAATAACGCAACGGGATATCCCCCTACAATCCATTTATTTACAACTCGATGAAGATGAAAAGCCTCGCAAACCCTCGAGAGAAATCCTCTTTATGTTATATTACGTACACTACGCAACGTAACGCATACAATAATTCTATAGCATCCCTCCTGTCCAGTTAAAAGTTCCAACCGATATCCGCTTGCGGTCGTGCTTCCGGCCAGAAAACAGTGTGCGATAATTGGAGGGATCAACCACCACGTCAAACACTCGAAAATGACCCACCTTTAACTATTAAACGAACCCTCCTTGAACCTTCTTGACTCAATAACTTGTAATTTTCGAATAGTCGTAACCGGATCCTCTCACTCTTCATTGTTGCCGCTTTTGTTGTGTTTTGATATCTGCTACAGCAACAACAGTTGTTGTTAGTATTTGATAAAATCACTATGTGTGTATATATACCCAAAAATCCACATTATATTATATGGCCTTTGTTTTCGCAACAACGGCAATAGGAAAACGGATGTATCTCGTTTATACACTGCATTTCCTCTATATTATCCCGTAGAGAGCATATAACGGAGATTCGGTCTTTCGGGTCAAGCTTAGTAGTGTTTTCGTTTTATTTTAACTACTTTTTCATGCCCTATACTAGTTAGTTGTGTGTGCAGAGTTTTATTTTTATGCCGTAAATTGGACCCCCTAAAGGAAAACTGTTGCTCACGCTGTTGGTGTTATATTTTATTTCCAATTAGGTAGATGGGGAAAT
Organism: Agrypnus murinus; assembly: GCA_929113105.1. Lineage (NCBI taxonomy): Eukaryota > Metazoa > Arthropoda > Insecta > Coleoptera > Elateridae > Agrypnus > Agrypnus murinus. The sequence continues at coordinate 3,868,427 of OV816029.1, forward strand.
TGTTGAGGTTAGGTTTTTCTTTTTTTTTTAATGGAAGCAATTTTAGTTTGTAATATCGGCCAAAATAAACATGTCGACTCTTGATGCATTGATGAAAACCTAATATTTGGTTAGAGCAACGTTCGTTGAACCATTATAATGTAGTCTGATGCTCTAGCAGGTACTCTGCTTTCTCCTATAGCGTATCCATTTGCGTCTTGTGTTCTAGTGGAGTAACAGAAATCTCGATAAGCAGCTTTGCTTGCACGTACGGTGTTCTGCGTACGATGTCTTAGTAACATTAAATATTACATTATAAATGTTTGTTTTAACTATTCATGATGGAAAGGAAGTAAAACAACAGCTTTTAACGGAATTACACACAGAATTCGAGACAATAAGTATAACAAAACGGTTTTTAAATTTTTAATCACACATGTAAGAAGTTTGTCAAGAAATAACTTAATAACCAAAACCCTTCAGTGCACCAGCTCTAAGAAAAGCGAAGAATGTCGAATCAAGTTAGATTGCAGTTCTATTCAGAACATTACTAGCAATATCAACGCTGTTACTAATGCTTTAATACCAGAATATTACCAGTAGTATCAACTACTAATTTTAGGACATGTCAACCATTTCGTCAATAATACTACATATACTATAATTTTACTAATACCAATGTAATACTTTAGTAATATGACTGACATGTAATCCACAATAATATCATACAACAGTAATATAATAGCAATACAACAGTATTAGCCAGCAATATCTCAGTAATAATATTACCAGTAGAACCAAATATCGCTAATTCAAGAACATACCAATATTATTCAGTTATTTCGTATCTGACTAGGAAATCTTGTAATAATACCACTATTGTCATAGTAATACATATAAAGAATCCCAGTAAGACTTGTAACAAAGCTTTTTTCGAAAACACAAAATACTGAACAGGTCCGTACTTACTTCAAATGGTGGAAGAAAAATGTCGGCACTTTTACCAAAAAGTACTTACTGTACTTATGCCGCGGTAGAGATCTCTCTTATTAAACAAATTCTAACTCAGGTTCTGTAGGTACTGGTTTCTTAAGCTCATAAATTGCAAAGAGTAATCAAGGAATAAGAATAATAATTAAACATATGGGCGCCGCTCTCTTGTGTTGGTTTTAGTTTCTTGTTAGTTTGTTAGTGCTTTTCAACAAAAAAAGGAGACTCGATATCTTTATTACTTAGACAAGAAGCGCAAAATGTTTCACACCAATGCTGCTAATAAAACTGCAATACTGCAAGTAGTAGCAGTAGTATTAAACACTACTAATTCTAGGGCATACCCAAATTATTTAATTATTTCATCAGTATTACCATCAATGTAATAATTCAGTGATACTACTACTAATACACAATAATACCGTAAAAATATCACTTATAACATATGTAGTATATTGGCCAGTAATATCACAATAATATAATAATACCGCTGTAGTACCGGAGTAACAATAGCATCAAATATTATTAATTCAAGAACTAATCAGAGAAACACCAATTATTTCATCAGTAATGTAATTAATTCTATAGCAGTACACATCAAGCTCGCTAACACCAATGTAATACTTCAATGGCACCACTACTGGCAGTTATCCTAAATGATACCATGAAAATATCACGAATGACAAAGTAATATTGACAGTATCAAATACCAGTAATTTCAAGAAGAATATACGTCCTGGAAGTTAGCACAGCAACATGCTTAAAATTAAAAACAAAATATTTTTTAATTTATCGTAAATTAGTCGTAAATATGTCGTGAAAAGTAAAAATTTGTCGCGCTTATTTTTTTAAAAATAATCAGTGGTAATGCTAACTTCCAACGGAAGTTAGCACAGCCACACGTCTACATCGCAAAATAATAATTGTAATTAAAAAAGCTACAGTGTATAATTTATCGTAAATTAGTCGTAAATATGTCGTGAAAAGTAAAAATTTGTCCGACTTAGTTTTTTAAAAATAATCGATAGTAATGCTAACTTCCATGGAAGTTAGCACAGCGACCGGTCTAGATCGCAAAATAATAATTGTAATTAAAAAAGCTATAGTGTATAAATTATCGTAAATTAGTCGTAAATATGTCGTGAACAGTAAAAATTAGTCCGACTTAGTTTCTTAAAAATAATCGAAATAATCAAACGGGCTAAATCGCTTAAAAATGAATACAATTTGAAAAATCTGCATAATAAAAAGTGCATAAATTATCGTAAATTACTTGTAAACATGTAGTGAAAAATTAGTTCACCAGCACAAAAATATTGTTTACTATTTATATAGGGATTTGTACCTGGCTTATCCACACTCCCGGAATACACGTTCATTTTTTGATTCCTACTCACAGTCAAGTCACCTCCGTTACTGGTGTTCTGAGGGATATAGCAAATTACGAACATTAAAAATATTTATGATTCGTATATGACAAATCGTACACTTTTAATATATCGTTGTCAATTATTTAAGCAGTTTTAGTGTATACGGCCAATATTTGGTAGCATCCTTGCATTATTGTTAAAGAAAGGGACAGCCAGTGGTCATGTCTGGTTTTACAACTTTGTTTTATTATTATTCCTTTGAATTTCACAAAACCACAATTCCTTAAATTTTTTTTAAACTCCATTTCAAGAGGTCTATATAATTCGGTAGCGAAATTGTTTTTCAATTTCATTATTTGATTGGCTACCAGGTAGTCTAATTTACTATTTTAATGTGTCAAGAGTAAAAATTCTTCATAAAAAGGAAAATTTAAAATAAATTTAGAGGTAATTTCAGTTCATAAGGTTTAAATAATTAAATATGTTACAAACAGATCATTATACTACAGAGGAACTATACCATATTAATTCTTGATAAGGCACCACGCCATAGGGGCGAAACGTCGAATAAAATATAACACGTAGTTTCGTAGTTATTTACACCCTTTCTGGCCTTACAAATTAATTGCTTGAAATTAAAAAAGAAGGATTTAAAAAAATAATCTTACTGAAAAGGTTTAATTCATTTAATATTTTAATAAACAAATTATTTAGTTATATTCTTGTTATTCTTTTTTATTATATACAAGTACTTATGTACAATACAATAACAGTATAAAAATTAAAAAAAGGCAATAAATAAATCATAATAATAGTCGGTTTATTCCAAACAGGTATTCGCCTGCTTACAGAAAATACTAGGGACAACCGGTATAAGTGTGGTGCTAGTTTAAAATACCTAATTATATAATAGTATATGTACTTAAAATAATAATTAGTAGGTTATTGTAGTTTTATTATTTAAATTAGGTTTACTGGAAGTTTTTAAAAATAAAATAAATTATTCGTTAAGAAATACAATTTTACCTGAGACATTCTCAACATGTTTCAAATACATGTTTGTTTTTTAATATGAATAAATCTATGCAATTTTCAGTAATTAATTGATCATTATTTACTCAATAACCAGAATCGTTTCCACACTTACCCCGGTTGTCCCTAAATAATTACAATACTATTAGTGTACTCTTTTTCCAACTGACTATAGTAACACCCTATGTTATAAAGTTTTTATCCTGATTCCTATTGTTTTACATAAAATAATACTTCTGGCGAACTGTTATAAGTTTTACGTATTTCTATAGGTTTGTCACAAAAGATCATCGTACATAACCCATTTGTTTGATATTCGTCTACAAATAGGTTTGTAATGTCCCATGGATGGATGGATGGAGTTTAGAGCCATCGTTTGCTGTCCATATATTTCGAACATCACAATGTCACCTATGAAATATTTATATAAGTTATTTTAGTCCCGTTTCACATGGACGCTGACCGTCAGCGCGTTGACGGTACTCCAGGCGTTTTGTTTTCACATGATCAGGATGAAAATGGATATCAAAGCTTATGCATCAACCGCTGTTGTCATATCTGCTACTTACATATAGCAGTTTGCAAATTGTATTACTCTTTTACTTCTTTTCTGATATTTGTCCGTTTCAAAAGTACTAAATCATAATTCCATAAAACCCAAATCCCACCATTGTTTTCTGTTGTCACTAATTATAAAAAAATTTTAAATTCATTTTAAAGAAATATTTCAAGTGTTTGCTATAAGTACCTTATGACCGTTGTTGTGAGTGCAACCTCTAATAAAGGCGCCATTGGGTTTAAAGGGGTGTCGTTATTCCTTTATATACACCGGATGATGTATAGCTGCAAACTGACAACATTGTTTTTTTTTAAATAGCCGCGTCAGCCCGTTGGCCGTACGCGAGGCTCACGGGCTACGCGTATGACCGCGCTCGGTAATTGCAACGTATCATTTAAAATATCTGCATGCAATACGAGGGAAGTGCGAATGTCTATAAATTCAATTTATAATTTATAATCAGCACTGATCTCGAAAATAAACTTGAACGCAGGTGTCATTGACAGTAAAACTGGTCTAATGTAACTGTCAAGATTTATGTCACATTTATAAACTAGTTTGTTTGATCTTAGTAAAAACCCGAATATTAAACTTTGACTTTGAAAAGATCCATATCTTGAAAAATCAAGAGTGCTCGAGTTTTCTAAACAGGAGTTGTGTTTATTTAGTTATGAATAATCTACAGTTCCATGTTGTATCCCAGGAGTGTCCCAGCATACACCCCTCGGGCCACCCTGTATAAATACATTTTTAACTTACCTATCTCGGATAATGACATTTTTGCACTTGAAGTGCAATTTTTATTAATACAGGCGACATTTCCAGCCAACATAATATGTTGATCAATAACATATTTAAAGTTTTCTGTTTCCAAAATACTTTGGTCTAAAGTGACTGATGGCATTGGATTCCATCTTGTTTGGCAATCTAAATCACATTGATATTTTTCAATGAAACTTGGCGTTCTCTTGAATATTTTTTTAATGAGTACTCCGACTGAGTATTCGCAATCGATACGTTCAAGGGTGCCTCCTTTGGGTACTTTGTTGAGTATGTTTAGAAGTATTTCTCCTCTAATCCTGTAGGATTTGGCTTGGAGTCCATTTTCCACGGTATTGCTGACCAACCGAAATGCCTCGTTGTTTTGACAGTTGGACACAATATATTCTTTCAAAGTTGGCCGATCCATTGCGATGGCCAGCAGTATCTCAATAATGCAGTCAAACACACATGTGTTGAAAAACGTTAAATTAGCATCATCAATTTTAATTAGTTTTAAGTCGGGGCTGTTACCATTTTTAAAAATTGGTATTTGTCGATGATGTTTAAACGTCATAGCGTCCTTCAAGTGTTATCTATTATCTCCGACATATAAAGTCGTCCTTTGTTTTTTAGCAGGAGGATGTCCAAGCCCTCTCCAATTCTCATATTCAAGAGGAGCTATTCTTTCTTTCATATTTTTTGTTTTTGAGCAGGATATGCAAATTCGGCGTTCTCCATACCCCTCTTCCTTGTCTTCAAGCGGCAAAAACAAATGACGACTTTATATGTCTGAGATAATAGACAACACTTGAAGGATGCTATGACGTTTAAACATCATCGACAAATACCAATTTTTAAAAATGGTAACAGCCCCGACTTAAAACTAATTAAAATTGATGATGCTAATTTAACGTTTTTCAACACATGTGCGTTTGACTGCATTATTCAGATACTGCTGGCCATCGCAATGGATCGGCCAACTTTGAAAGAATATATTGTGTCCAACTGTCAAAACAACGAGGCATTTCGGTTGGTCAGCGATACCGTGGAAAATGGACTCCGAGCCAAATCCTACAGGATTAGAGGAGAAATACTTCTAAACATACTCAACAAAGTACCCAAAGGAGGCACCATTGAAAGTATCAATTGCGAATACTCAGTCGGAGTACTCATTAAAAAAATATTCAAGAGAACGCCAAGTTTCATTGAAAAATATCAATGTGATTTAGATTGCCAAACAAGATGGAATCCAATGCCATCAGTCACTTTAGACCAAAGTATTTTGGAAACAGAAAACTTTAAATATGTTATTGATCAACATATTATGTTGGCTGGAAATGTCGCCTGTATTAATAAAAATTGCACTTCAAGTGCAAAAATGTCATTATCCGAGATAGGTAAGTTAAAAATGTATTTATACAGGGTGGCCCGAGGGGTGTATGCTGGGACACTCCTGGGATACAACATGGAACTGTAGATTATTCATAACTAAATAAACACAACTCCTGTTTAGAAAACTCGAGCACTCTTGATTTTTCAAGATATGGATCTTTTCAAAGTCAAAGTTTAATATTCGGGTTTTTACTAAGATCAAACAAACTAGTTTATAAATGTGACATAAATCTTGACAGTTACATTAGACCAGTTTTACTGTCAATGACACCTGCGTTCAAGTTTATTTTCGAGATCAGTGCTGATTATAAATTATAAATTGAATTTATAGACATTCGCACTTCCCTCGTATTGCATGCAGATATTTTAAATGATACGTAGCAATTACCGAGCGCGGTCATACGCGTAGCCCGTGAGCCTCGCGTACGGCCAACGGGCTGACGCGGCTATTTAAAAAAAAACAATGTTGTCAGTTTGCAGCTATACATCATCCGGTGTATATAAAGGAATAACGACACCCCTTTAAACCCAATGGCGCCTTTATTAGAGGTTGCACTCACAACAACGGTCATAAGGTACTTATAGCAAACACTTGAAATATTTCTTTAAAATGAATTTAAAATTTTTTTATAATTAGTGACAACAGAAAACAATGGTGGGATTTGGGTTTTATGGAATTATGATTTAGTACTTTTGAAACGGACAAATATCAGAAAAGAAGTAAAAGAGTAATACAATTTGCAAACTGCTATATGTAAGTAGCAGATATGACAACAGCGGTTGATGCATAAGCTTTGATATCCATTTTCATCCTGATCATGTGAAAACAAAACGCCTGGAGTACCGTCAGCGCGCTGACGGTCAGCGTCCATGTGAAACGGGACTAAAATAACTTATATAAATATTTCATAGGTGACATTGTGATGTTCGAAATATATGGACAGCAAACGATGGCTCTAAACTCCATCCATCCATCCATGGGACATTACAAACCTATTTGTAGACGAATATCAAACAAATGGGTTATGTACGATGATCTTTTGTGACAAACCTATAGAAATACGTAAAACTTATAACAGTTCGCCAGAAGTATTATTTTATGTAAAACAATAGGAATCAGGATAAAAACTTTATAACATAGGGTGTTACTAGTCAGTTGGAAAAAGAGTACACTAATAGTATTGTAATTATTTAGGGACAACCGGGGTAAGTGTGGAAACGATTCTGGTTATTGAGTAAATAATGATCAATTAATTACTGAAAATTGCATAGATTTATTCATATTAAAAAACAAACATGTATTTGAAACATGTTGAGAATGTCTCAGGTAAAATTGTATTTCTTAACGAATAATTTATTTTATTTTTAAAAACTTCCAGTAAACCTAATTTAAATAATAAAACTACAATAACCTACTAATTATTATTTTAAGTACATATACTATTATATAATTAGGTATTTTAAACTAGCACCACACTTATACCGGTTGTCCCTAGTATTTTCTGTAAGCAGGCGAATACCTGTTTGGAATAAACCGACTATTATTATGATTTATTTATTGCCTTTTTTTAATTTTTATACTGTTATTGTATTGTACATAAGTACTTGTATATAATAAAAAAGAATAACAAGAATATAACTAAATAATTTGTTTATTAAAATATTAAATGAATTAAACCTTTTCAGTAAGATTATTTTTTTAAATCCTTCTTTTTTAATTTCAAGCAATTAATTTGTAAGGCCAGAAAGGGTGTAAATAACTACGAAACTACGTGTTATATTTTATTCGACGTTTCGCCCCTATGGCGTGGTGCCTTATCAAGAATTAATATGGTATAGTTCCTCTGTAGTATAATGATCTGTTTGTAACATATTTAATTATTTAAACCTTATGAACTGAAATTACCTCTAAATTTATTTTAAATTTTCCTTTTTATGAAGAATTTTTACTCTTGACACATTAAAATAGTAAATTAGACTACCTGGTAGCCAATCAAATAATGAAATTGAAAAACAATTTCGCTACCGAATTATATAGACCTCTTGAAATGGAGTTTAAAAAAAATTTAAGGAATTGTGGTTTTGTGAAATTCAAAGGAATAATAATAAAACAAAGTTGTAAAACCAGACATGACCACTGGCTGTCCCTTTCTTTAACAATAATGCAAGGATGCTACCAAATATTGGCCGTATACACTAAAACTGCTTAAATAATTGACAACGATATATTAAAAGTGTACGATTTGTCATATACGAATCATAAATATTTTTAATGTTCGTAATTTGCTATATCCCTCAGAACACCAGTAACGGAGGTGACTTGACTGTGAGTAGGAATCAAAAAATGAACGTGTATTCCGGGAGTGTGGATAAGCCAGGTACAAATCCCTATATAAATAGTAAACAATATTTTTGTGCTGGTGAACTAATTTTTCACTACATGTTTACAAGTAATTTACGATAATTTATGCACTTTTTATTATGCAGATTTTTCAAATTGTATTCATTTTTAAGCGATTTAGCCCGTTTGATTATTTCGATTATTTTTAAGAAACTAAGTCGGACTAATTTTTACTGTTCACGACATATTTACGACTAATTTACGATAATTTATACACTATAGCTTTTTTAATTACAATTATTATTTTGCGATCTAGACCGGTCGCTGTGCTAACTTCCATGGAAGTTAGCATTACTATCGATTATTTTTAAAAAACTAAGTCGGACAAATTTTTACTTTTCACGACATATTTACGACTAATTTACGATAAATTATACACTGTAGCTTTTTTAATTACAATTATTATTTTGCGATGTAGACGTGTGGCTGTGCTAACTTCCGTTGGAAGTTAGCATTACCACTGATTATTTTTAAAAAAATAAGCGCGACAAATTTTTACTTTTCACGACATATTTACGACTAATTTACGATAAATTAAAAAATATTTTGTTTTTAATTTTAAGCATGTTGCTGTGCTAACTTCCAGGACGTGAAGAATATTAGGATAGTATCAATAATACACAATAGTTCCTAGAATATCATAGTAATTATAGGGCATTTTAATATCGTGTATTAACAATAACATTAAGTGTTATTATGTAATTCTAGAATTAATCAGAGTAATACCAGGTGTATCATCTGAAATAATATAGAAATCTTCAGTAATTCGCACCAATTCCTTTAATATAAGAAATTCTCTGCAACGTGATTAATACCAGTATAATACATATTAGCAGTGGCGTGCGGTGAGAATTTAGGCTAGGGAAGCAACCACGATTTTAATTATAATACACCTAGGTACAGGCGCGGATTAACGGGGATGGAATAATCCCCCCCCCAATTTAGAAATAAGTTTACATAGAATAGAAACAAATAATGTTTGTTTAATTATTATTTATTAAAACAATTATTTTTCCAAAGATTTCCCCCTCAAAATACTTCTCTGGATCCGCCCCTGCTAGGTACAATAAAAAACAGTGTTATAATTATTAAGCTTAAAAGTTTTTCAAAGAAGCACTTTTACACTTTATACTTATGGAATTTGTTGACTATCATTCTTTATTAAAAAAAAAACTACTACTACGTATCAATTTTCCGGTCTTTCTTAGCAAAATACCGGTAAAAATCTTTGTTGTTAAATTTGAAAGATCTGGTTTTGATCTGCCTTTCTTAATAATTTGTAATTTCTCTCCAAAACTGTATGCGAAAAATTCCTTATTAATAATTTACAAACTGAACAAAAAATCGTCCCGATTCGGCTATATCGAAGGTACTCGAACCTTTCACCGAAGCAGTTGAATTTGCAGTCGTGACGATAATGCAATTTTAAATTTGCATACAGGCAAACTAAATAGAACTATTTGTCTTTAAAAAAATACAACTTATAAATTAAAATAATAAAATGCGACAAAATACAGTCTCATTCGCAGATTTACATTACTTAAGTAACACTAAATCGAACAAATAACCAAATTATAATAAATAAACATTTGGGAACGAAGCACAATAAAAATAACGACCAAACAATGTTAACAGCATCCGTCTACTATAACACCCCACGCTCGCTGATTCACGCCAAGGTTAAGAGAAGAGCATTTGTAAGCAGTGCTTATATCAAGTGTATGTATCACATTTGAATCGGTATTACTTTTCCGTGTAAATTTAATGAACCTAATTTAAAATAGTACTCTAAATAATTATACTTTTTGCTGTACAGAGTTGATATTGAGCTTTAATTTGATAAATATTTCAATTTAAATAAACGATAACCATAATTTTACAAAAGTATTTTTGTTAGCATTGTTTTTATTTTTAATAAATTCTCAAGGCAAGCATTGCTTCCATTGCTTCCATGGACCGCACGCCACTGCTGATATTAGTATTACCAAAACAATATTCAAGTCGACATAATACTAATCTACAATACCACTGAAATATCAGAGTAATACCAATACTTAAATCAGTAATAAATACCACTAATTCCTAACATTGCACAATGATTCTACACCAATACTATGGTAAAACATAAATAATACCACTAATGCATTAGTAGTACGCAATAGTTGTACAATTACCAGTGAGTACATAAATATTCCAGTGTAATCCCACTAATTAAATTATAATATCAGAGTTTTACCACAACAATACTAAAGTCGGCGTAATATTTATTATTTAATCAGCTAATCCATTAACTCTTAGGGCGGGTTGTATAAACACAGCTTAACTTTAAACTAGGATCAATATCCTAGACAACGATTGTTCAGACAATCGTTACTGCAGCAACTGAGCCAAGTTTAAAATTAAATCACATTTATACAACTCGCCCTTAGCAATATACAATGACTCTGCCGGTACCTTAGTAATATTTGAATAATACCGGTAATACAGTAGCAGGTAAACGATAATTGTAGAATTACTAGTGAATACATAAATATTCCAGTGTAACTCCACTAATATAAAATTACAATATCAGAGTTTTACCATAACAATACTAAAGGCGGGGATAATACTAATGTAATGTCAAATTATGTTATTAGAGTTTTACCAGAACAGTACTAAAGTCGGCGTAATAATAATATATATAATAAAATTATTTAATCAGCAATACCATTAAATCCTAGCAATACACAATGCCAACGAATACATGGTAATACATGAATACCACTAATGCAGTAGCCGGGTTTGGTTTGAAATCCCGAAATTTAAAATCCCGACAATCATAATCCCGACAATCATAATCCCGACAAGTCAAAATCCCGACAAATTAAAATCCCGACAAATTAAAATCCCGACAAATTAAAATCCCGACAAATCAAAATCCCGACAAATAAGAATCCCAGCAAATTATAATACCAACAAATTAGAATCCCCCCCGACAAATTAAACTAATTTTTATATTATTCATATATTCTGAGATAAATGATAGTATTGATAATATATGTATATTAATAAGGTAAAATAATAAAGGTCTAATATTAACAATCCGGTTTATTATTAATTAACAAATAATTTAACTTAACTTTCCTTAACCATCAGGAATCCTCGCACACATATTTTCTGGTTTCGTTTTTGAGATGGAACAAATTCGCACACTTCACTTTCAAACATTTTCAAAAATGACATACATGAGAAAAATACTCACCTAGCCTACCATTAATATTTAAATTTACATTGCCGTAATTTTAAATTGTCGGGGGGGATTTTAATTTGTTGGTATTATAATTTGTTGGGATTTTGATTTGTCGGGATTTTAATTTGTCGGGATTTTAATTTGTCGGGATTTTAATTTGTCGGGATTTTGACTTGTCGGGATTTTGACTTGTCGGGATTTTGACTTGTCGGGATTATGATTGTCGGGATTATGATTGTCGGGATTATGATTGTCGGGATTACGATTGTCGGTATTTTGATCGTATACCGCAGTAGCCATACGTAATAATAGTAGAATTTCCAGTGAGTACATAAGCATTCTAGCGTAATTCCATTAATATAAGAAATAAAATAATATAATATATAAATAATAGGGCAGGCGTAATACTATTGTAATGTCAGTAATACCACTGCAAGATCAGAGCAATACCAATCAGTTAATCAGCAATACCATTAAATCCTAACAATGCACAATGACTACCAATTCCACGGCAATTCATGATTAATACATCTAATTGAATAGCAGTACACAATAATTATAGAATTACCATTGAATACATAAATATTCCAGTGTAATTCCACTAATATTGATTCCAACGTTAGAGTTTTACAATAATACTACAGGCGGGGCATAATACTACGGTAATGTCAGTAATACCGCTGCAAAGTCAGAGCAATACCAATCAGTTAATCAGCAATACCATTAAATCCAATTCCAATACCAATTCCACGGTGATGCATTAATAATACTTCTAATACAGTAGTAATATAAATAATTGTAGAATAACCAGTGAATACATAAATATTTCAGTGTAATTCCACTAATATTTAATTAGGATATCAGAGTTTTACAACAATACTACAGGCGATGCATAATACTACTGTAATGTCAGTAATACCGCTGAAAAATCAGGGCAGTACCAGCCAGTTAATAAGCAATACCATTAAATCCTAACAATGCACAATGACTACCAATTCCACGGTAATTCATGATTAATACCTCTAATTCAATAGCAGTACACAATAATTATAGAATTACCAGGGAATACATAAATATTTCAGTGTAATTCCACTAATATTAATTCCAACGTCAGAGTTTTACAACAATCCTACAGGCGCGGCATAATACTACTGTAATTCCAGTAATACCACTTTAAAACTAGAGAAATACCAACCAGTTAATCAGCAATACCATTAAATTCTAACAATGCACAATGACTACCAATTCCACGGTAATTCATGATTAATACCTCTAATTCAATAGCAGTACACAATAATTATAGATTACCAGTGAATACATAAATATTCCAGTGTAATTCCACTAATATTAATGCCAACTTCAGAGTTTTACAACAATACTACAGGCGATAATACTACTGTAATACAATACCAATAACCAATAATTTAATCAGCAATACCATAAAATCCAATTCCTATACCAATTCCGCGGCAATGCATTAATGATACCTCTAATACAGTAGCAGTACAAATAATTATAGAATTACCAGTAAATACATAAATATTTCAGTATAATTCAACTAATATTAAATTACGATATCCGAGTTTTACAACAATACTACTATAATGCTAGTAATACTACTGAAAAATCAGAATAATATCATCCAGTTAATCAGCAATACCATTAAATCCTAACAATGCACAATGACTACCAATTCCTCGGTAATTCATGAATAAGACCTGTAATACAATAGCAGTACACAATAATTATAGAATTACCAGTAAATACATAAATATTCCAGTGTAATTCCACTAATATTAATTCCGACATCAGAGTTTTACAACAATACTACATGCGGGGCATAATACCACTGTAATGTCAGTAATACCGCTGAAAAATCAGAGCAATACCAATAACTTAATCAGCAATATCATTAAATCCTAGCAATGCACCATGACTTTACCAATTCCTCGGTTATGCATGAATAATACCTGTAATACAATAGTATTAGACAATAATTGTAGAATTACCAGTGAACACATCAATATTCCTAGTTTAATTCGACTAATATCAAATTCCAACATCAGAGTTTTACAAGAATACTACAGGTGGGACCACTGTAATGTCAGTTATACCGCTGAAAAAACAGGGCAATACCAATAATTTAGTCAGCAATGCCATTAATTAATAAATCCAATTCCAATACCAATTCCGCAGCAATGCATTAGTAATACTTCTAATACGGTAGCAATACAAATAATTGTAGAATTACCAGTGAATGCATAAATATTTCAATGTAATTACACTAATATTTAATTACGATATCAGAGTTTTACAACAATACTACAGGAGGGGGGGGGGCATAATACTACTGTAATGTCAGTAATACCGCTGAAAAATCAGGGCAGTACCAGCCAGTTAATAAGCAATACCATTAAATCCTAACAATGCACAATGACTACCAATTCCACGGTAATTCATGAATAATACCTCTAATACAATAGCAGTACACAATAATTATAGAATTACTAGTGACTATATAAATATTCCATTGTAATTCCACTAATATTAATACCAGTAATATCGTTGAAAAATCAGAGCAATACCAACAATTTAATCAGCAATATCATTAAATCCTAGCAATACACCATGACTCTACCAATTCCACTGTAATTCCAGTCCAATTTCACTAATTACAATATCAGAGTTTTAGGAAGTTAAAATATCAAAGTATTACCAAAACAAAGTACTAACCACTATTAGCGGTATTATCAAATATCATATCATTCTATTCCTGATATTCCAATGTAATTCATGTATATTACATGTCAAATTTTCTCCTGTCAAGAATAGATGTCAAATTTATAAACTGATTTTTTTTTATATTTACCTAATTTTAGGAATCGAAAATAAAGCTTTGTATGCAACTCTTACATAATCGGACCTTATAGACTCGTCCTTTTATAGGCCTTGCTCGCTTCGCTCGCTCGGCCATAAACTGGGCTTGTCTATAATGTCCTACATTATGTACTTGTTACATAAATAGCTATTTCAAAATTATTATTTTAATTAATAAAAAAATAAATGCATCCTTGAATGAGTCATATATTGATATTGTATGAAAGTTGTAGAGTCATCGAGTAAGAATTCTACATTTTCTTCATGTCATGTTCAAGGAGTGCTTTTTGTTCATAGTGAATGGATAACTGTTTTTAAAATATTTTAAATCATTTTTGTACTAAATATATATTTGTCCAATACTATATAATAAATAAGATTTGTCCTAACTATCTTTGCCTCCAGTATACATTAAATTGTATTTAAACACTCGCTATTTGAACCTGTTGGTAAATAGTAAAAGCAAACAGACATTTATGTAACTATAATTATCTAAATATTTACCAATAAACCTGTTCAATTAAGTAAAGGTATAATTATTATTGTACTCAAAAATAAACCAACTAATTTTTTAATGAGCATTATTTACATAAAGAGGGTCAAACTGGATTATTAATCATTAATTATATGTTAAAAAGAAAGTATAGAATATCAAACATTTCATTGATTTGCTCTCATATTGTCATTCACTTGATTTAATGATGACATGAAAAATATAAAATTACTTTTAAAATTCATATATGCGACTGTCAGTATTTATTAACGATGAACGCTGCAGTTTTCACAAATTTCCCATTTTGTGTAACGAATTTAAATTATTTTTTAGTCTGCGGCTTTTTCAGGGTAGCATCGATTGAAAAGTGCAGCATTACGTGATTTGAAACTTTACGCCTTTTTATGCCAGCAAGTACATTGTGAGAACATAAGTTAAGAATTTGTAAATACCGCAGTGATTATTATTGATCTTTAGCATCTGTAACATCTGTAACGGTGCAAGTTTATAAATTCCAAATCCAAATAAAGTAAGTTATCTTATTAATCAGATTCTTAGCAGGAGTAGGAGTTATGGAATCGATACAAATTAGAACGAAGTGGGAATGTTTATTGAGCGCCACACAGAGAGAAATACTTCATAAGAGCTTT
Organism: Agrypnus murinus; assembly: GCA_929113105.1. Lineage (NCBI taxonomy): Eukaryota > Metazoa > Arthropoda > Insecta > Coleoptera > Elateridae > Agrypnus > Agrypnus murinus. The sequence goes on from OV816029.1 coordinate 3,884,161, forward strand.
GCACAATATTGTTCAAAACGTTGTTGGAGAAATTTATATTATAATTGTAGAATCGTATTGTCCAGCGTTGTGTAGGTTTTCGTTACTGAATTGTGTAACAGGAACGTACGACAATTATTTAACACAGTCAGATTTAGTTCTGCATTCTTTGAAACAATGTTGTAGAGGATAAGCTAGCATATTATGTTGAAGTATAATTGTAAAAAATGTTTAGAAAAATACAATATTTTGTTTAAATGAAATCATAATTCAGTGTTCAAACTGCTTGCTACTAATTATTGTGTTTCCCAAAGTTTATGGATGACATCTTATAGATGTCACCACTTGTAATTGTCGCTATTAATGTAAATTCGAGATTTATATATAAACAGGCGACAGCAAAAGGAAATTTTAGTGTTATACTTGTATATACTATACATTGTATAGTTATATACATATTAGTTACATATATTTTAATATATGTAAAAATATATATTTTATTTGTGATACCTAACCTTCTGTATAGAATATTTGTGCCAGAGTATTGCACAATTTGTATAAATGTGAACAAGTAATTGTGTTAAATGCTATTAAGCAATTGTACAATTTTGTATAAAATTGTATGCAACAACATTACACATTCCGTTTTAATAAGTAGCACAATTTGTTATGGAAACTTGTAGACAACTATTCATTTGATTCTACAAAATTACTATTGACTTCCACAAAATGTTATATTTGAGTTTATACACATTCTTACAAAAAATTGAAAACATTATTTAAAAAATCTTGTTTTATAATTCTACACAAATTGTCCCTGTCACTTTTTTAAGACCAATTTGTTTTACAATACCACACAATTGTTGATGAAATTTAAATACATTTTTCTCTGTGCATTGGGTTTAAAATAAGTGTTATTCGAAGTTGGCATTAAAATTTATTGTTAATTTCAATTACGAAACCTAGAACCTTGAGATTAACAAGCATTGCCTAATAGGAACTGATGGGTGTTATATACCTATAGAAGACTAGATTTGCAATTAATTAAAATTATTTACATTGTATTAAAATTCGTAAGAATCTTCTATATAATTTCTAGTAGTCACAAGCCCACATGCTTTGTAATTCTACCCTCCTCTTGATAACTATAGCAGAGGTGTTCTCCCCAAAAGTATATATGCGAGGACCACAATCAACAAGTTTTTATTTTACGTAACCACTAGATTCCTGGCAAAAGCATAATAAATGCTCTGTTAATTTTAATTAGCAAAGGACCGAACTGAAATACCGGAAAACGCTAATTGCATTAAATGAATTTTGATTCAGTTAAGGAGTTATCTCTGGTTATTCAAATTTCATTAAAAAGCTCTTTACAGGTGACAGTTATGAAAACTAGGGCCATCATCGCCTGACTTTATGTATAAGGTATACCAAACGTGCAAGGCTAAGAATAAGAATCATTGACAAAAAAGCTCTTATCGAAAGTAGCTTGCTTCAGCTTTCAAGATACAATTTGTTCTCCATTTACTAGGACAACATAATGAAAATATTTTCGAGTTACATAGATGGCGGACCAGAACCGCAATCCACAAGAGCAAGGAGAGCTCCGCAAACTCCACCATCCGTTTAAGGTAGCTTTATTACGTTTAGTTTATAAAATATATTCGGTTACACAACTTTTATTGGTAATTAGGCAAGCAACATGAAAGATCCTTTAACAACATTGGAGTACTGAGATTCTCCTGCGAAACGTTCTAAAAATATTGTTTTGTTTATTATTGTTTCCAGCCTTACTTTGTGGAACTCCATAATCATGAAATAAATAATGATTAGTAGAAGTTTCACAGTTTTATTAAAATACAACCTGACAATATTGTTTCGACAGCTATGCTGTCATTATCAAAGGTAATATAATTATAAACAAACACGTCGCTAAAGACGAGTTTGTCAGAAACAGAATTGTCAGAACACTGCAAACTTTTATCCTCTTTTCATAAACTTGTCGAATATAACATTCAATGAGAGAGAAACACAATTTCTTAACAAAGGTTTCAAATTTTGTCCTTTTCCAAAATTTAGCAACAAAATTAAAGAAATCTTGGCCGTTGAATGCGAAACTATACTTAAGAAAGATCATAATAACTATGCAAAATTCCAAATTTCGAATTTGTTAAAAGAGATGTCTTTGAAACAGGACAAAATGTACAACACATCTAACATATCACTTCTTCAATCTATAAAACACAAAATCACAGAGAACTATCTAATTTCTGTTAAAGCATATAAGGGTAACACTTGTAATTCTTTCAAAAGATATTTACATACAAAAAGTTAATGAATTTATTAATAAAGAAAATTTAGAAACTTTAAACAAAAACCCAACCACAAAATTCCAAAAAGAAATAAAACAAGGTTTAGAAAACTGCAATATCTGCTTTTCAGAATTAGAAAAGCAACAAATCATTAATAAAAACCCATAACCACCTAAACTATATGGACTACTAGTCAAAACACATAAACAGAATATGCCAATAAGACCAGTTGTATCATACATCAATGCACCTAATCACATTTTATCCAAAAAACTGAACCAGATTATTAACACGATAGGTTACAAATCGGAAATACTCTGTTAGAAATTTATTAGAATTAGTAGAGAAGCTGCAAAACATACATCTTCCACCACATTCAAAACTTGTTAGTTTTGATATTTGCAACATGTTCTCCAGAATACCCCCACAAGAATGTATTCCTTTATTAGATAGTTTCTTGATCAATAGTAATATAGAATTAGTTAAAAGGTTAGAGTTAATTCAATTATTTGACCTTTGTATAAGTCAAAATTATTTCACTTTTAATAACATAATTTAATAACATACAAAAGGATGGTTTACCTATGGGTAATTCTCTAAGTCCTGTATTAGCTAACATATTTATGGACAATTTCGAAGATCTTTGAATTAAACCTCTCTAAACACATTATCTTCTGGTTTCGTTATGTTGATGACATTTTAGCTTGTTTTGACAGTTCTTTTGAAGTTATCAATGAATTTTTAATTCTTATAAACAGTATCCACCCTGACATAAAATTTACACTAGAAACAGAACAAAACAGGGTTATAAACTTTCTAGACTTAAATATGAAGATTAACGCAGACAATCTGTTTGAATTTTCCATATACAGAAAACCAACACAAACAGACATAACAATACCAAATGAATCTTGTCACCATAATACACATAAAATAGCAGCCTACAGATCATTAGTACACAGAGCTTTAACTATTCCACTAACAAAATCAGATTTTAGCAAAGAGATATCAACCATTAAACAACTAGCACATGCAAATCATTACAATCCGAACATGATTGACACTTTAATTAAACAAAAAGATTATAGGTTAGCTATCAATAGAATATATCCCATTGGCAATCAAACAGAAGACACAAATTACATATCTATACCATATTTTGGCAAAATATCAGAAAAAATTGCACATATAACAAGAAAAACCAACAATTATAAAATAACATTTAAAACCAACACTAACACTTTTTCATTTTTATTTAATGCTAAAGACAGAACACATGATATCATGAAATCGGGCATTTACCGTTTAAATTGTTCTTTTTGTAGTTCGGTATATATTGGACAAACACTTCGAAATTTTAATATAAGATATAAAGAACACGTACGTCATTACAAAAATAAACATCCTGAAAAATCTAATTACGCTAAACACCTTTTAGAACAAAATCACACAATGACTCCTCAAAATAATATTAAATTCCTACATTTTTGTAATAACAAACGCAAATTAGACATTTTAGAAGCCTTTGAGACATACAAACACAAACTCAGGGTACCTTTAATGAATGAACAACTTGAGCTCAGTAATTCTCCGTTACTGGAAGTATTAGATATTTAATTCGGATTATTATTATTTTATCTAGTTACCTATTTTTGTATCTAGCTTAGCGACGTGTTTGTTTATAATTATATTACCTTTGATAATGACAGCATAGCTGTCGAAACAATATTGTCAGGTTGTATTTTAATAAAACTGTGAAACTTTTACTAATCTTTATTTATTTCACGTTCTAAAAATACAATACACGAATACACCCGCACTAGCGGATAGTGCAATACAAGCGATGGAAATGGAAATAAATTCTTCCACATAGTACATACCTAGTAGTGTTTTAATTTTTCGTGAGGAATAAAGGAAAACAAGAGCTGAAGTAAAAAAGTCAAGAAATATGTTCTTAATGGGATTCGAAATTGAAGAATTTGCTCAAATACCTACCAAGATTCCCTCTCCCATTGATACTTCCAAACTTTTCAATATTCGAAACCTAAAATCTATTTTTAAATATTTCATCTGTTTCCTTCAACTTCTCGAATCTAGTGCATACCTTTAAACGTAATATTAAGCTAAACTTGCATGTTATTGAGATAGCTTCGAGTTTTGCTTTTAGTGCAGGAAGTTTTACACTCGGAAAGTTTTCCGGAAATTGAGTGACCTAAATTCTTGAATTTCCCATATGCAGATATCGTTTGTATATTAGATCCATTTCAAATGTTAACGTATTTGAACTACTTATTGTAGTAAGTAATTTTGTTCAGGCTCTTAATTAATTAGATTATTGAGATTGTTTGAACCAAGTAAGCATATCAGATTGACTAGCTCTAGTAAAAGACTGTAATATCGTCAAAATTTATTTAAGGGCACCTTCATATTTTCGATTCACTTCGAATTAATTAAATTGTTAGATTAATAAACGGTATGCAATGGCAAATTGCTTTAAAACTAAGTGAAATATTAATTAAATTGTATGCTAAATTCAATTTATTTATGAAAAGGTTGTTATATTAATAAAGGTCCATTTAAACGTTTTGTATTTTTTTAGAACTCAAACATTACCAATTACCTTAACTTGCCGTTAATATAAAATTGTTATCACAATTTGTAGGCAAATTCATATAGAAAAAAATGTATCACCGTGACTGGGATTTGAACACAGGACCTCCTGCTTTCCGGGCAGTAACTCTACAACTCAGCTATCCAACGACGACTACCAGCGGAATGACAACTTCTCCATATGAACTAGATGTTTGCAAACCTATAAAGAGTACTAAATATACTGTAAAGCAAGAGATACCGGATTTCTTCCCCCAGATTCGTCTAAATTCTAGTAGGGTCGGCCAAATGATCATAGCAATCGATGCCATGAGGTACGAAGGATACTCCGCAATCCCGACTCCTTGCCCAACAATAAATAAAATAAATAAAATAGTAATTCCTGCTTTGTTTGGGAAAATTTCGAATTTCTTGTAAAATTCTAAACATTTTTAATGGTTTAAACACTTTAAACCCTGACAAATAATTTAAAGAGTAAATCCTGAAATAAAATGAAAATCTTTAAAATCCTTTCTAAAAATGATTTGTTTTTGTATCAGGCCTATTTAATTACTTTTTATTATCAGGACCTTTATTACAATGCGTCCTATAACAGCTGGTCTAAGATTTTTTTTTATTAAGAAACCAGTATTTTACTTTTTTGGATTCTTTAGATGTCTGAAAAATCTATCTACATTAGAAAAACAACACTTAATATTTTGAAACTGTCACAAACGGAATTATTTAGAGTTTAAATAATTCATAATTTCGCAAGTTGCATTTCCAACTAATGCAAATATCATCCAAGGTTAATACATTTCTTCGTAACATTATATAGCGTTGGCTTAATGTAAACCACACACGCGAGCCAGCTGCTCTCATTCCAAGAACCTCTACTCAGCACATAATGCAATCGACCTACGCTAGTATAACGTTGGAATTCACAACCCATTGATTGTTTTACGGTCACTGGTTAAAACCAAGCTTCTCCGTTAGTTTTGGTTGTCGCTGGTTTCCCTCTTTTTATCGTAAAGTCGCGTTAGCGCAGTCAAGCGCATTCACAATGATGCGGTAGACATAACAAAATGGTGGACTTTGATTAGAGGATGAATGTGAGTTGAAATAGGAATTTGGTTTGGTATAATTCGCTTTAGCCGAGAAAATCTCGCGTCCATCAAATCGATCACTTGAATGGTTATATTTGATCGATCGTGGACTAGACGAATTAGACTCTGGTGTTAACCACTTAGGTAAACCTTTTTATTATTTTCCATCATGTGCTAAAATTTAATTAAAATCGTATTCTATTTTAGGTAACAATTCTATATCATTTACCTAGAAGAAATGATTTAATAAAAGACCTTTCAATTGATCGAAAGGTAAAATTCTTTTCAAATATTTAAAATTAATACCACATACAGAGTATTTTATTTTTAGTTTTTTTTCTTTTGGTTTTCGTTCTTGCTCGTTTTTTCTCTTCTTGCCCATTTTGACTTTGGGTTTGGTTTAACTTGAAGATCTTCCCTTTTGGGTTAGTGCCTGCATACATACATACAGGGTTGTTAAAGAAGTGAAACAAAAAACCCTAAGCAAGGCTTTAAACCGTATCATCCGTGAGTCATCGAATGGTGGGATGTTTGTTTGAAACTGTATGTATTTATATACCGGGTGGGGCAATAGTGTAGGGAAGTCCGATAGCTGCTAAACGGTAACAGCTAGAAAAATCGTTCTAATACGGATGTAAACAGTGGATAGAGGCGCATCTAGAGAAATTATTTTCAAATATACAGGGTGTTGCAGAAAATTGTGGCACACTTAAGGTATTTTTTTTAAATAGATTGCCCCAAATATTTTTACATATCTAACATCTTTCTTGGCCGGTTTATTCTTATCTAACATTTTAGCGCCATCTAATTACCGGTTTAGAAGTTATAAATTTTTTTCAAAAAAATTGAGTTTTACATTATCCCACTTAACAGTTTACCGCTTTCACGGCCGCAACTGTGAAGACGAATTTAAGTAGGGATTTTGCTGCAGGGGCTTGTAGGGTTCTCTTCTTTAAAAGAAAATGGACGCACCATTTACAGGGTGTTTAAAATTAATTTTTAAATTTAGAGAACTTCAAAGCTAAAATTCACAACATTTTCAAATGGAACACCCTGTATATTTTGTACCTTTGTGATGCAGAATTAAATAACGAACATTTTTTGTATGTACGTCCCTATAGCTATCTGTAACCACTTTTGATTTATTGAGAAAAAACTGCAAGAAGTACACAATTAAAAACAATTGTTTTTAGTTGTTTTTATTTATTTATTATTTATTTATTTATTACATCAACTCCCGTTTGGAGGCGGCAAGCAAGTACGAGGTTTGGGACTCCTGCAACTGATGATCTAGCCCAGCCAGGAAAACTTCACTACGCGACGATGTACTGGTTTGGGATCATGTTCCGAAGCGACTTCCTCCGCAGTTGGTCCCGCTGCTTACAGTCATCGAAGTTTGGTCTGGAAAGCGCCACCCGTACCATTATCTATCTTTCTTCAGTGCAGTTTGCCATCGAAGATGAAATATGACGACATTTGAAGGCCCTTTTCGACCGTCCCGAGTTTGGACCATCGAGAATTGCAGCCCGGTGGTGTGTTTCTGCAAATTATTATTCCATCTCATAAATATATTCGTGCGAATTTGATAATACTTGAGTTTTTTTTAAATTGTAATGAATGTCTCATTAGAGACACATATTTCCTTATTGTGGCTCTACTTTCAGTCAAGAAGAAACCAGCAACTCCTCAGTTATAAGATCAGGGTATGCTAAAAGGAGCATCAAAAAACCGTTGACGACCGTGTCCAATCGACACCATTTAGGATTCCCATGAGGTCCTCTAGTTCAAACTGCAAACTGGAAGTACATTTTCTTGGGTAACCATAAAGAAGGACCGTCGATGACCAAGAACTTCAGATTGACCAATAGCGACCATATTATGATGGCCCTTCTTCATGGTTAATCTATAAAGTAAACTTTCGGTTCCAGCAAGAGGATTGGAAATGACGTCACAAGTAGAAAGCCTCATGTGTATCCTAAATATGCAATATGGTCGCAATTGGTTAACTGGAAGTGCTTGATCCTCAACAGTCTTTTTTGTGTCTGGTGTTTTACTTAAAATTCGTACCATCAGGACAGGTACTCATCTGAGTACTCACTCAGTGAGTCAATAGGAACAAAAAATTCTTATGCCATTTTTGATTTTACGTACATCGAAAAACATTTACTATAAAGGTCAACTTTTGGGAACTGCTGGAAATAATAGTCAAAACAAACTGTGACATCACCTACATCAGTGTATCAGATATCACGTTGAAAATTCAGTTAGGTACATGCAGCTCCAACTGCTATTCTTAAATATTTGACGTATTATTGCACGTGACCTAATTTCTTTTCTAGGAAAAAACAAAAGAATGCACTAAAAGTGGATATTTTAGTAAGCAACAGTTTTAATGATACAATGATTATTCAATCTAGGTTTGCCCTGATAAACCCCCAAAAGTCTCGCTAACTAGATTACGACGGTAACTGTCGCATTTATTTATAAAATTTGAATTCACCCTTTTGATTCGAAATTAAAATAAATTATGTGTTAAAATTATAGATAATGTTCTTTGAAAATAGAAAAGGTCGAAGACCCTCAAAATATATCCACTATTACAAAGTAAATTTCACATGGAAGTAATTTGACAAAAGTGATACATCTATCTTTTCTCTGTTTCTTTACTGCATATCCCTGTCTGTTGTGTGGTCATGAACCCTTTACTTCATCCTGTCTAAACATATTTAAGAATTTATATCCTGACCCTCTGCCTTCCTTGGGTTTATTTTAAATATTTAATTTAGGTGTCCATCCTCCCGTAGGTTGTTATTAATCTGATCATATTTAGAAACGCTTTTGCACAGTCTTACTATTAAAAATCAGTCATTATTTGCTTTTTCAGAAATAAAGTATATTTTATATTTTCAATTTAAACTGTTTTAGGTAAGAGATTGGTTGATCTACGTAATATGCATATATGCAGAATTCGCTTTCAGATTTCAATCAAAACCGTTTGCGCCACTCACTACTGTTGGAACCAATCCACCACCAGCGCCGCCGTCTGCTTCATTTACAATTTAACGTTTCACACGACGTATATTTGAATGATAGAAACGGTGAAATTTGTCAAATTAGGATTCAGCAGTTTATACATATTTAAAAAGCACACACAACAGGCTTTTATCGCATTATCCATATCAAAAATTCGAAAATTTTAATTTTCATTTACTTTCCTGTGATGGCAAGTGTATAAAAACGTCGTGTATTGATTTTAATTTCCTTAAGTAGTTTAATGTTATTACATCGTCTCTACTACCGTCGTCATATTCATCGTCTCGTGACAAACTTCTAGAAAAATTTGATGTATTATAGGTCAATATTTATTTTTAATTTCGAAAGAGCTAGTTTCGCTTGCGCTAGGTATACACAATAGGCGAGCGATATGCTTACATATTAATGAAAATATTAAAAATTGTAACATTTTTAAAATTAATGTTCAAGGACGACCCTTTTACATTTTAAAACAGTAAGAATAAATATAAAATACACAATGAACACACGTGTTTTAATAAAGTGAGTTCATAATAAATATAAAAGTTAAAATTGTTTAATTGGCGACTATTATACTCACTTTTATATAATGATATGTGTACAATTTACAGACGGAACCCTGAGACAGCTCCTCAGTTAGGGGCAGCACGTCTGCGAATTTTAGACACATCACCCGAGCTTATATACTAGTTCGGAAATAACATTAACACCATCAAATAACTGTGGTGATATTGGTGATAAGTGTGGTGTAATTTGAATATCCAGTACAGGAATCAAGCAAAATAAATAAAATACGGTCTGACGTATTGACCGGATTTTATTTATTTTGTTTGATTCCTGTAGTGGATATTCAAATTATGTCGCCTAATGCAGTTTGATACCTACAGGTAGCACCACCGTTATTTGATGATGTTAATGTTATTTCCGAGCTGGTATATAATCGCCGCTCGGGCGATGTGTGTAAAATTCGCAGACGTGCTGCTCTTAAGTGAGGAGAGCTAAAAGTTCGAAACAGCTGTCTTAGGTTGCCGTCTGCGGATTGTACACAGATCATTATATAATGTAATGTGACCTCGTCTTGATTTTATTGGATTGTTTTATTGGAAAAACATGTTGGTCGCGTAAGTGTTACATTTTCTCTTGTTTCTAATTGAGACGAGAGATAAATTTTAACCTGTATTATTGTTTTAGTTAACAAGTTTAATAATCTAAGCATCCTTTATGCATTGATATTTTAAGTAGGGCTTATTTATTTTGCTTGATAGTGTTACGTTACGGAGACATAACGTGACGTGGGATTGGCTTGCAAAAAAACGCAGCAACAAATAAAAACAAAGTCATTGGAAATGCTTTTAAATTTTTTTTATAAATATCTCGAACAGAATAAGCAACTCACTCACCACTAACTTTTCGGCTGAGTAATTAAATGCTTTATATTTGCTAACGTGAAGTGAAAATAATACAAGTGTAACAAATTCTGTTGTAATTGGCTTACTTTTCTGTATCATACTCCCGCGCGCCTAATTGGCATCATTTCATTCTTCCGGTCGTTTTGAGGATCTCTTTTGAATCACCCCGTTGAAAAATAATAACTCGTAGTGACCTTTAATTCTGTCTTGGCTTTTAAATACGAACGGGTGAAAAAAAGGTCCAAAAAGAGGAGTGAACTTAAAAAGGAGAACTTAACATAGTATGTGTATACCCTTAAAATTTAATTGGATTTTAGGCGATTTGTTGGTCCCTTCTCGTTTTTCCTATGTTGTTGACAACCTCAAAGGAAGTGCAAGCAGCACGTGTTTTTCCTCCATATTATTAAATGCTTTTTCTTGCTTTGCGAATTATACATACTATAATGGGTAGTATAAAGAGAAAGAGAGAATTTCCTCCCCCATTTTAAAACTTTGCTGGATTACATGGGTAAATCAATTTAGTTTTAACTAGAGCGTAGCGGGCGCAGGCGAAATTAATTTTTGAAGGATTTAGTGAAAGGGTTGTAAATTACAATCAAAGCCGGTTTTTTGCCTAAGCATATTTTATATTATAATAAGGATTTAAACAGAAAGAATGCTTGTTTTTAAACTTTTATATATTAAAACACGAAAAGTGCTTTATATAATTTAGTCGAGTTGACTGTGGGCCCTTCCCTACTAACTGAAATTGCGACGTAGAGTTTTTCTCGAGAAGATATCTTTGACAAAATTAAACAAAAATCTAGATTTAAAAAATACATCATTTCGAAGAATATTAATTAGTAATTGCTTGGATAAACGCATTGATACGTGGCAGGTAGAGTGGTAAGTGCGCTGTATTAATACCATAGCCAATCATCATCCCTAGTGACTAAACTGAGAAAGCAAGTTAAAAGTATGAAAGACTTGTTGTTTTACGATTTGTGAAGATATGACTCCTATGAATGTGATTACCTTTTCTCTAATATTATTTTTTTGTTTCAGGTACGTAAACGTAGCATTTTAAGGGGAAGAATATGCACATGATGTGGTAAGTGAATTAGTAAGTAAGGCATTAGTTAGTGGTATACTTTATAGTTAGCGCATATGAAGAAGTGTCCGGGTGACGATACGAACCGAACAAACACCACCACCTAAGGAGTTACTAAAATACAGTCGTGGCAGAATTTTTAGCATTATTAGTCCCCCTTATCTTTTAGCCACGTAATGGCCCATGTCTATGAGCGGAATCCAACAAAGTATGTGTATGTTCTAAAATCTCTTTAAGTACGAGGCGTCTATAGATCTACGTCTCTAATTATATTGTTGCATAAGTCTCGGCATTAAGTCATTTTCTAATCTTCAATGTCGTCTAAGATTTCCCCTACTCTCAATTTACAAGTATCTCAATAGACTAGGTTTCTAAATCTATATAAATTAGTAAGTGTATGGATTTCTAGCTTCTCAACAGTTTTCTTAAGTAATAAAAACCTTCAGTCTTTCAGTTACCAAGTTTAGAGATTTCTAAATTTCGACAAGTCTCAGACAGCAAAAACCGTTAGCAGGATTGATGATTTGACGCCATAGCATTAGCATGTTAGCTCTGCTTGCGATCTGGGGGAAGGGGAGAGACTGAAATCACTGAAATCGCTCCAGAGATAACGAAGATACGAGAACCCTAATCTCCACTATACTGCCACCAGTTACTTATGTACATATTTTCCTTCATTACTCCGATTACTTTGGAGCGATCTCGATCCATTTCTGTTTGTTTTACTTGGCTCGAACCATTTGTAACCTCTTTTGCATAAATCAGCAACATTAACAATTATAATTTTGGCGCCCTCTGCTGGTCGAATTTAAATGTACAGGGTTATTTATTATATTTTGACCACCTCATTATTTTTGTTATTATTGGAGATATACTCCATACGCTGTAAGTTCCGTAGCACGTCATCAATAATCTTTTAGAATTCTTTAAGGACGGTTTTTGTAAACTTGACAAAAATAAATATAAGAGTGCTTTTGAGTTATTATTTTTCACATATAGATTTTACTGTAATCTAGTAAAAACTAGACTTTCATATTTGTCTTTCGACTGTTGGCAATACTGTTGTTTCTCGTTTACATATCAATCTACAATCGATTTTTATTTTCATTTGTGTATACATAGCAATACATACATATATACATGTGCTAAATTGATTACATGCACATAAATATTCATTCCGCTCATGCAAATAATGTAAACATAGTAAAATAATGACGTCATTTGAGGTTATGATGTGGGATATGACGTGCATTGGAACGTGTCTGGAGTATATAAAAGAAGTTTTATATAAGCGTTGTAATGTTCTACCTATATTATTATAAAATGTCATGAAAACAATTGCATGTATAGGTCACATGATACGGAATATACATATATATTTTCAAATAAAACATCCTGTATATTATTGCATTTTCGAGTAGCCCTTTACCCTGATTTTAAATATATGATGTTGTATAAATCTATCATTAATAATTTTTGACGTATTTGACATTAAATATGTAGAAATCCTATGCCTGTCAGAATGTGACTAAACTGAAAATAACTCAAAATGGGTTAGAGTGAGGCTAAAACAGTCATTTTAGTTCTTTGACATTTTGGAAAGCATAACCTACTGCTCTTTCAATGGAGGTTTTTTGCATATTTTAAGTCAAACACGTCAAAAAGTATTAATGATCAACTTGTACAACATTTAAATATTTCAAACAGAGAAAAGGGCTATTCGATAATGCAATAATATGTAGGGTGTTCCGTTTAAAAAATATATATGTATATTACGTATCACGTCACCTATACATGCAATTGTTTTTTTTGATGACATTTAAAAAATATATAAGTACAAATTATATAGGAAACTTTTTTTATATCTTTACTAATAACAAAGATAAAGAGTGGTCAAAATATAATGAATTACCCTGTACATAATTGGCCATGTTAAATCAACAGCAGAAGTATATCAGAAATGACGGTGGTTATAATTAATGTTGCCATATTGTCCTGGTAATATTTATCATATGTCTGATATATATGGACAGTTTGTCTGTGGACATGGTCTATTGTGGACAAGAGTCTGTAGTGTTAATAGTTAAATCTGTGGCGCCATCTGATAGATAAAATACAACTTGTTGTGGCGGTTTGAGAACAGAATACCACTTTCAAATCGATCCATAATAAATAAAATTGAAGAAAATTGTTGTGGAAATAGTAAATGTGCCATATTTCCATGTATATTGCAATATGTTGCAATATTTAGCTCAAAATTTGTATACAAATCTTGAATGATGGCGTAAACAAACAAAATTCAAACAATCGCATGTGTTTTGACTTCACTTGACAACATATGAAAATGCATATTATGTACTTATATTCTTTATTAAATGATAGTAGTATATACTATATGTCTATATACAACCCGTTTTAGCTCATTTTTTGGTATTATAACTGCTTTGCTTAAGATTTTCTTTTTCTCATTCGCTCCTAATACATTTCGAGTTTAAAATGTCAAACTGACAATTCGTTTTCAGACTTTAATTGATCAAGTAACCTAAGATTTTAATAGAGTCACTACATCTAGTCACCTAGGCCGTGGTGGTCGACCTGCGCGACCTAGGTAACTAGATGTAGTGACTAGATTTTAACGCTGTAGCGTTTACTGTCTCCAGCCTTACTTTGTGGAACTCCATAATCATGAAATATAATATAAATACAAAGATTAGTTAAAGTTTCACAAGTTTTATTAATATCTTAACCTGACAATATTGTTTGGACACTTTATGTCATTATCAAAGGTAGATAAGATTGATAAACAAACACGTTGCTAAGGATAAATAACATACAGAAAATAGGTAACTAGATACAATACATTGTTGTTTTTGTAACTCGGTTTATATTGGACAAACACTTAGAAATTTCGACATAAGATACAAAGAACACGTACGCTCTTATAGACTTAAACATCCAGAAAAATCGAAATATGCCAAACACATTTTGGAACAGAACCACCCAATGACACCTCAAAACAACATTAAATTCTTACATTTTTGCAACAACAAACACAAATTAGACATTTTAGAAGCTTTTGAAATATACAGACATAAACGCACAGTACCTTTATATATGTATTTTGCTCACTTTCGCATGTGAATGTAACATTTTGCATACTGCATTTCACACTGTTAATCACCTTTGTGCAAAAATATTAGGTTAGATTGAGGTTATGTTAAGTTAAGGAAACCGCTAGTTTCTTCCGTATGCTGTGACTAGTTTTTGGTCATTTTTGGAAGTCCAGAGCCTGGTGCATATTTTATAAAAAGTTATTTAGTTTGTAGATACGAAGATGTAGACTTACCGAATACGTTGGGAACTTCTTGTGAACCTGCACCATGTGCTGGACCTCCCGAAATGATGAACGAGTTATGACGGTTTTTCAATAGGCAGTATAGACAAATTTCTGTATGATCTCTAAGTCTAGAAAATCGTATCTGCACTGTGGGCCCCAAAATGCTGACTTAAGATCGGAAACGTATTCCTTTACTTTTGTAGACCTTACTTTTGTAGAAATTTCCGTCTTCTTAACATTCGTACAGAAGACTTTGGTAAGGCTTGTAACAGTTGGTGAAACCTGCGTGCGCATCTTCAACCAAATGTGTAAGCGTCAAAGCATAGAATGGAATTCTCCACGACCTCGCAAATTTCGAATGCTGCGATGGGAAGGCAAGATGGTGCAACTGTGTTTTGGAATGCTTAAGGACTGCTTCTGTTTGACTAACTTCAGTGTGAGAAACTGTCATGCGCGTCATTAATTCCGAAAGTTCGCGATGCCATCAAGAAAAAATTAGGGGATAAATTGTGGGTTGTGTTATTCCATCAAGACAAGGCTCAATTGCATAAGTTGACTGTTCCGATGTTTCGATGACTCATATTATTCAAGATTTGTCCATTGGTCCGAAAATGAAGGATATCTTCGAGGAAATTATTATAACCATGACGATGAAGTGATAGCCCATCTAAATGGAGGTTTAGAGGGTGAATTTAAAGAAATTCTCTTCAATGGAATTCAGATTTGAAAAATAAAGTTATATTTCGTTTTGCAAGGATCTTTGCTGTTATTTTAGGGTCTATAATAATTGGTAAATAATTCTCTGATATCACTTATGTTTGAGCCAAGTGCTTATAAGTGCCAATTGTGGCATCCTGTAGAGGACTGTGAAGAGTCAAATTTGCACAACTCGTCATGCCGTCATTAAGATTTAAGAGATTGTGCATTTTTATTTCAAGCATCATTTGACATTAAGGGTAGGTATCTGTTTTTTTATATAAACCCATCAGAGATCTGACTTTACAATGCAATAGTGCGAAAAACAAAGAATTTAATTGGACGAGATCGAGAAACTTGCGTTGGCCATTTGAAGTTTATCGAAAAAGTAGCAGTAGTAACATAACTCTCAGCTTTAAATTATTTTTAAATTTTTTATTTAACAACACATGAAACTTACCCTCCTCGTATTTTCACTTCCTTCACAGTTTATTTTAACACGACAGGCTGTCATTCAGATATCGTTAAATTCAAGGCGTTGATAAGTTTAACATGTGCCACAAAAACGTTAAACTTATTTTTATTGAATTTTCTATATTATTGTCAGTGATGCGTTGAATGTATCAAGGATATTGAATTAAAAAGAGCACTTCCTTCTTTGTATTATATTTTATTTAAAAATGTAATATTACAGCTTGTTACAAGCAGAATCGCTTTTACGTGTTTCCTGTAGGAGCACTAGTCGAATAAAAGAATGTGTTAAAGGATGAGCAATAAAAGCAATTTCGTTTGATGCATCTGCAGCTTCTCAAAGCTCGCTTCTCTAAAGAGAATGTTTAATGCAATCCAAGTACTCTAAGATGTTCTGCTTGGATTCTTGAAATGTCGTGGCATAATGGCGAATAAAGAAATTATTAAAAATAGTGGTGTTCTTTGCTCTTTTTGCTAATCAATTCCATTTAAAGTTAGTCTTAGTAAGTAACTTGTAGTTCAGCAGAAAGTTCTAGAAAAATATTTCAATTGTATATTATACGCATGGAGCTCAGTATGGTCAGCTAACAATGACCTGAGCATATTGTATTGAAGTGATTGCAGAAGTATTAATATTATGAATGTTAAATACTGTTGGTACAACAACACATCGATAGTCGACATCTAACAATTTCCGAAACCAAATTGCTCCTTTTATAGGTTCACTAGTTGCTAGTGTTACAATTGTTTGCCTTTGAAAAAAAGCAGCTGATAGGCCGTCCAGCTAACATAAATGTATAACATGTACAGAGAGAAATACTTCATAAGAGCTTTGCACAATATTGTTCAAAACGGTGTTGGAGAAATTTATATTATAATTGTAGAATCGTATTGTCCAGCGTTGTGTAGGTTTTTGTTACTGAATTGTCTAACAGGAACGCACGACAATTATTTAACACAGTCAGACTTAGTTCTGCATTCTTTGGAAGAATGTTGTAGAGGATAAGCTAGCATATTATGTTGAAGTATAATTGTAAAAAATGTTTAGAAAAATACAATATTTTGTTTGAATGAAATCATAATCCAGTGTTCAAACTGCTTGCTACTAATTATTGTGTTTCGAAAAGTTTATGGATGACATCTTATAGATGTCACCACTTGTAATTGTCGCTATTAATGTAAATTCGAGATTTAGATACAAACAGGCGACAGCAAAAGGAAATTTTAGTGTTATACTTGTATATACTATACATTGTATAGTTATATACATATTACTTACATATATTTTAATATATGTAAAAATATGTATTTTATTTGTGATACCTAACCTTCTGTATAGAATATTTGTGGCAGAGTATTGCACAATTTGTATAAATGTGAACAAGTAATTGTGTTAAATGCTATTAAGAATTGTACAATTTTGTATAAAATTGTATGCAACAACATTACACATTCTGTTTTAATAAGTAACACAATTTGTTATGGAAACTTATAGACAACTATTCATTTGATTCTACAAAATTACTATTGACTTCCACAAAATGTTATATTTGAGTTTATACACATCCTTACAAAAAATTGAAAACATTATTTAAAAAATCTTGACAAACTAAATGGCACAATCTTGTTTTATAATTCTACACAAATTGTCCCTGTCACTTTTTTAAGACCAATTTGTTTTACAATACCACACAATTGTTGATGAAATTTAAATACATTTTTCTCTGTGTGTAATTGATTTCGTAGTATCTTCATCAGAGTCACAATAATCTGTTATTTTCAAAATTTTTTCGCTGCTTTTGTATACAGTGAGCTTTCTTATCGTAGTATCATTGGAATAGGAATGGTATAAATCTGGTTTTTCTTTCGCGCATTTCAAAATCATTTCATCAATTCTGATAGTTTTTCAAATTTAAGAGGTAAAAATGTTTTAAATAAAAAGGAAACTAGGCTAGGGTACCTCCAAAAGGTTATCAAATTTAGTTGACACCATTTTTAAAATTTTTGGAATTTTTCAAACACGTGACTTTCATAACGTAAGAATGATGTAACTTATTACTTATCACTAATTTGCACTTATAACTTTGTTACTTATCTTTTTCTACATTCACACGCCGCACACACGGCAAATACTAGCTTTTAGAGTAACAGACATACTCTTGCATTATATATGGATATTATGGGTGTGAAAATCAAAAGTATGTTTGTAATAGATATATCTAACCTTAGCAAAAGTAAATAGGGCTTCTTACATAAGCATCCTATTTTACAAGTTCTGTTCAGTCTATAAGCGCATATGTAGTTTTTTGTAATTATGATAGGGATAAGAAAGATTATAATTATATTATTAGTGTTAGCTCTTTATCATAAAAATAATCTTTTAGAACAACATAATAATATTATTCAGGTTTTTTATTCAAGGAACATCTTACAATAACATCTTTTATAACATCAAAATTAGTAAATCTAACCAGAATCACTGTCACTGCTTGTTACATCACTAACGTCTGCATTTGTAGTACTACTGTTCAGAAAATCTGTACATTACCAATATGTCTAACACTACTCGAGAAAAGGGTTTTCTTATTTTTCTGTTTTCTTTCTATGGGCTGTTATGATGAGGTCAGGCGATATTAATATCGTATTCATGATATGTCTCTAGTCGTGTTTCTAGTCGTTGTGACGAACTTATATATATCTTCAGGGATACCTACCATAACCTACTGGCAAAGGCAGAGACTTTATTATGTCACTGTCATGTATAAGTATTTTATGGCCAGTGGCACTAATTTTATAACTAACCATCCATATAATTCTATAGGCAGTTTAGCGGTTTCTAAACAATATCTCCGAAACTCTTCATACTTAATGTAATGCGCGCTTGACAAAAGACTAAGAATGTCAGAAAATCTTTGGATCAGATTAAAATCTAATCCGGTAATTTCAGCAATTTTATCAGGATTGTCGAAAAATTTTCTGTCCGTGTTGCCATAATTGCATCATCACATTCTTGTTTTGATCGATCAACTAAAAGTCTCGTTTCGATATAAGATTTTTGAGTTATAATTTTCTTTTTCTGTTGTTAAGTAGTTCTTTAGTTTTTAATCTTTTTGCTTGCCACTGTTTCATATCAAGCTTTTAAGAAATATGTAATAAAAATAGGGACTTTTATCGTGCCAAATATCGCATTGTCACAGGGCCTTTCTATCCGAAAAGAAGGCATGCTTTGAATTTTCTCAGCTCGGCCGGGGATCGAACCTTCAACTCTTGGATTATGAAGCAAACATACAAACCACCAATCCACCTAAACTGGCTAAAATAACGTTTAAATCTCCTTACTATCCAAATCTATCATTAATCTTTTTGCTACATTTCCACCTTACAATAATTTAAATACTTTACTATATTTTTCAAATGTTTTATAAAGTCTGAAATGGTGCTACTAATATTAAATTTGTCAAATTACACATAGGGGAAGATAACTTAAAAAACTTTTATTTTTCTTAGCACTAATTGGATTAAAAAGAATTCTTTTCGCGTAACGTTAATCTATGTACTTCGTCGAATTGCACCGATGGTGTCGGTGCGGCTACCTGAAAACAATTATGTTATTAATAAAGGGGTTAATTGGGATAGTCAGAATTTTAGTATAGTTACCTAGAAGACTGAGACTAACACTTAAACTAACTAGCTTGGTGGTACTCGGTGGAACTTGTTTTATAAGACTCCGTAAAGTCCGAAATTTACCAAAATACAATGTTAAAATTTACTTTCCGAAATTTTGTACATAATATAAACAAATGAATCAATATTATCGTAACATCTTATAAAATAAGAGCATATATCTGAAGGTGCACAGTCCATGTCAATAAAATAACACCAACTAATTAAAAACACGAAAACAACACGGAACTTTTTGCAAATTATCTGACTCATAAAGATTTCAACAAGTATGCATTATAATTCAGTCGCGTCTTTTGTTTTTACTGTTAAGACAAAAACTAATATAAGATGGGGTAAGAATCAGGCATGATTAGAGAATGTTTTTTTGTTGTAGATTTTATTATACAACGCAAGTCGAAAATTCAATTTTGTTCTGCTAAATTTGAAGAATTGCCGTGTGTGCGCCGTGTGCACACGTTTTCTGCAATAGTAACTCAAAACACTGCATTTCTCGTACAGGCTTATTTTTTACACTATTTGATTTCTATTGATTTGAATTGACATGGCAGCAAGGGCACTTTAGGTTTTATCTTCGATTTGCATCGGCCGTGTTTTTCATTTATCAGTCGTTCTTGTATGTTGTGTTACCTAAATTGCGTTCAATTTCAATTGAATGCAATATAAATATAAAATATGATAACATATACCTAACGAAAGGATTATACATAGATTGTTACATAAAGTAACAGTTTAATTAGGAGATTGCATTTTGGATGCACTGAAATGGTGTCAATTTGCACCAGTTCCCAAAAACGACCCTTGGCTTAATCATTTATCGGCAAATTCTGCCGAAAAGAAATGTGGAAAGAGTATATCAATTACATTAATGTATTCGCCTGGTGTTTTCTTTAATAATGTAAATACAGCCAGTGCATTCTAGTTCTTTTCATGCAGTTTCAAAGTAATGAAATATGCTAATAAGAGTGTTCTACTTTATTTGCTTACTTAAGTAAATTGATATATAGAAACATGCAAATCCTTGGATAAGTCTGATTCATTCTCCGTGATGCACATACACAAACAGAATGAGGCTAAAAAATATCATTCAATAATGATAATACAAGTGTTGTTCACGTTCATGTATTTATCTTATAAAACACATTTGAATACCGCCCTCGTTGAAATATGTAAATACACCTGGCGATCGCCCACTTAACCCCTCAGGATGCATAAAATTATTAAACTTTTCTGTTTTTAGTAGTACCTTTCGGGCTAACTGACTCTTGTTTTATAAAGTTATACTCCTCCAGTAAATCATACCTGCTACTCTTAAAGCTGTCTGAAAAGTCGAACTTTGATCCTGAAAGCCTGAAGGAACGAACGAAACCATCCTGTTGTGTACAAGGTTCGTTATAAATATGTTGCAGTAAGTTTATAAATAACCGCCGGTTGTTTTCCTGCAGGATCGCATTCAGTGATACACATACATGAAGTGGAAAAAACAAAGGGGAGGTTTTGTATAGTATCACAAATCGATAGTGAAGAATAAAGAAATTTTGAACAAAATGTAATAAAATAAAAACATCGTAAATATAATATTAATGTTTATAACTTTATAAGCCATAAAAATACTGTTTTCCTGTTTTATACATTATTTTGTAGACAAAATACAATTTAAGTATTTCCTTAAAGATTTTCATTTTGTATAAAATATCTACGTTTATATTTAATTTTTAATGAACTCTGTTGAGCTTTGCGTGTCTTGAAGAAAATTGCCCCGAACGAGATTTTCGCTCTATTACTTTAGGTTTTATTTTTATTTATTTTCTTTTTATAGAAATCCAGGAAGTTTAAAAACATTTTAGGAGTAAAAATAAACTGGAGAAAATAGACATTTATAGAGCAAAATATAAAGTCAATACAATAAAGGATGATTAAAGAGTTTATCAAAGTTGGCTAGGAAAGAGAAAGATGTAACAATGCGGTGGAAGCATGATCCTGAAAAGTAAGTCAGTTACACCGAAATAGTTACATTTTTATTACTGTCGCTTCAGTTCAGAACTAGAAATGTACATTATCCAATTATCCGATTCGTATCCATTCCGAAACTCGATCGGAATATCCGTATACGCATCTTATCCGACATCTCATTTTAACCATTTTTTTAAATTTTACCGAACACCTGCATTTTTATAAGACATCCCAATTTTACCATGTTAAATTTTTATTACTGTCGATTTGGAACTGCCATTTCAGTTTAGAAATCTAGATGAGAAATGGTCGAAAAGAAGGGAAGGAAAACATTCGATTCGAATCGGTATCCGAAACTCAATCGAAATATCCAAATTCCGATTTTATCCGACATCTGCATCTTTATCCGATATCTGAATTTCAGCTTATATACGACATACAAAAATGAGTGACGGGTATCTATTCCATTCGTCTGATATTTGTTTTCCGAGTTTTATGATTATGATAGAAAAACATTGACATTTTTCAAGATCTAACTGATCTTAACCTGTCTCAATCTTTAATCCTCTTCTTGACTTCTTTAAAGTAAAACCCTGCTTGTGAGTCTTGAGTTCACACTAACATAAATATATGATATACAACATGGAATTCAAGAATCCAAAACTGAATCTAATTAGCAGTATTTAGCAGTTTTCGCAGTACTAACACTACTAACAGATCATTAATGTGCAAAATCCAAAAGAATATGTGTGGTCCTCCGTTTTTCTACTTTTAACGGATTTATTGAAATTCGTAAACCGAAACACAACGATTCGGTTCAAATGGTAGGTGTGTTAAATCTTTCTTGTGGAAACATGTTGGATTTAACTATACGACGATGCATGCTATCATTTAGTCATTTAGCGAACTGTTACGACAGTCAGAACCTGTCCAACAATAAATAGAAAAATGGTAGTTATTCACTATATTGTAGGTCAGAGGTCGGCAATCTTTTTATTAAACCGTTAAAAAACTTTGCAGGGTGGGGTAGGTTAGGGCTGAAAGTACATTTAGCACTTATTTATTTTAAGCTAATTTGTTAATTTTCTGTGAGGTAAGGCATGATGCGAAAAGAATGTCAAGAGGGAGAATTAGGTCTTATAATTAGAATTTAATATACTTCAGATGACGACAATATGCAACATATAGTAGACAGTAATCTGTGGACAATAGACAGTACCCTGAAAACAATAGTCTATAGACAGTAAACTGTAAACAGTATAAACTGTAGTTAGAAGACTAGACTACAGATACTTTATCAGATTGTAAACAGTAGGCTTAGCAGACTAGCAGTAGAAAGCAAACTGGATAGTAGATTGTAGACACTAATTTTTAAACAGCAGGCTGTAAACGTTGCTATGTGTGCAGTAGGCTGTGTGCAGTAGAGAATAGTCTATGGAGAGTAGGTCGAAGGCAGTAAACTGTAGGATGTGGACAATACATAGTTAGCAGTAGACAGCAAGTTTTAACAGTAGATTGTTACAGTAGTCTGTAGAAAATGGACTGTGGGCAGTAGACTGTAGATTGTGGACAGAATATACAACATATAGTAGAATAAAGTGTAGACAGTAATTTATGGACAGTACAGTACAGAGTAGATAGATGACTGGGCTATAAACAGTAGACTGTAAACAATAGATGTAAACATTAACTGTAAGTAGTAGACTATGGATAGTAGCCTGTACACAGTAGTGGTAGACTATAGGAGTATATTGTGAATAGATGTTTGTAAACTTTGAATAGTTACTAAACAGTAAACAGTAAATTGTAAGCAGTAGGCTGCATACTACAGACAGTAGTTTGTAAAGAATATACTGTCGACAATAAACTGCAGATTGTGGATAGTAGACAGTACATTGTATGCAAAAGATAGTAAACTAGAATCCAGATAGTAATTTAGACTGTACACACAGTACAGTACGTACTAGATAGAAGACTAGATCATAGACAGTAAACTGTAGTTAGCAGACTGTGGGCAGTATACTGTAGACGTAGACTGTGAACAATAGACTGCAGCTTAGCTTAGGTTAGGTTGTGTTATGTTAGGTTAGATTGGTTTTTGTTACCTAACCTAAATAGCTTTAGCTTGGTAGACTGTCGGTTAGGTTGCGTTATGCTAGCTTTAAGTTCATTAAAGGTTAGGTAATCTAGACCTAATCTAACCTAACCTACAATCTGCTAACCTAAGGTTAGATTAGTTTACGTTACTTAACCTAACATAGTTTTAGGTTGGTAGACTGTAGGTTAGGTAGTGTTATGCTAGGTTTAAATTAGTTAGAGGTTAGGTAATCTAGACCTAATCTAACCTAACCTACAATCTGCTAACCTAAGGTTAGATTAGTTTACGTTACTTAACCTAACATAGTTTTAGGTTGGTAGACTGTAGGTTAGGTTGTGTTATGCTAGGTTTAAATTAGTTAGAGGTTAGGTAATCTATACCTAACCTAACCTGCAGTCTGCTAACCTAATCCAACCTACAGTCTACTGTTTACCTACCGAGATTAGTTTGCGAACAGTAGATAGTAGACTAGACTTTAAGTAATTTCTATACTGTACACACAGTGAAGTGCGCAGAAGGTAGAAAACTACAGACAGTAAACTATAGGCAGCAGACTGTGGACACTATACTGTAGTCTTAGGCTATAGACAGTAGACTGTAGCTTATGTTAGATTATATTAGGTTAGGTTATGCAGGACGGTCAAGGACAATTTGACGCGGCTAACTGGGCGCAAGACAAGTGAGAGCAGGGACAACTGGACGAAGAGACAAGTTGGCGCAAAAATCTGTTAGTATACGTTCTACGTTAAAATGTTTCTAATCAAAAAAAAATAAAGTTATATAATAATTGATTCGTAGAATCAAAATAGCAGCATAACAGACGAATACGTACAAATCGCTTTTAATATGTAACAAAATTGCCTTGTCATTATAAAATACAGTGCGAATGTAAAGTGTGGAACTATCCAAATAAATCTTTGATACATGATGAATTTGGAAAGAACTTGAAATTATAAGACCAAATCTGCTAAGAAGGTGTGATACTGTATTTTTTAACAAATATATAATAACAATCAAGAGTACTCAGTTTTAATAAAAAAAAGTGAAGTGAATTGCCATAATTGTAACGCTAAATCAATATTGTTACATGACTACTTGGAACTCTTGATTATTCTTGGATTTTTGTTTTGAAGCTTTAAAAGCAATTTGTTTGTCTGCGATGTTGTTATTTTAATCCTACAAATATAACTATGTGCCTTTACTTATTCTGATCAGAAACATTTTAATATAATATGTATATTTAATAGATTTTCGTGCCCAAGTGTCTTTGCGTCCACTTGTCTCGCGCCAAGCTGTCCCTGCGCCCACGTGTCCCGTCCCGTATTGTGCACTGTAGACAGTAGATTTTATGCAAACAAAAATAAACTGTGGGAAGTATACTGTGGTATGTAGGCAGTAAACTGTAAGCATAGACTGTAGACTGTGGATAGTAGACAGTAAGCAGTATATGTAGGCAGTGGATTTGTAGATAGTAAAACGTAGACTGTAAATAGACTATGCATAGTAGACTGTACAGTACACTGTGAACAGTAAACTGTAGACTGAGACATTGTACGTCGAACGTCTATGGTAAAAAGTTTACAGAAGATAGTGATTGATATTAGGCAAGTAAACAATTTACATATATATATTAGGCAGAAACGGCTAGAAAGGATAAACGGCAAACGATTTTCTCATTTTTTTTTATTGTGCCTCGAGCATATCAATTTCAGATACTGATACTTACAATGGGGCAATGGTTTTAATTAGTAAACGTTCCTTCTTCCATTAAAATAATCGCGAAGCTATTTGGGAGTCTCAGAATCTCAAGCTATGAGGAACAATGAACATTTTGAAACTTGCAATCTTTTGATTTGAAGTCTTTAAATACCCTACAAACTAGAAATCTAAATTTTAAGTTTTTGCAACTTCGGAAAATACAGCTATCAATCATCGACAATCTGAAACTTTTTCATATATTTACGAATCTTTAAATTTATTAAATCCTAATATCTCAAAATTTTTTGAAGCATTCAAAATAATGTTTAGATTTTTTGAAACTTTCTCAGACTTAAATTTTGAATTACAGTAGTTTGAAACTTGAAGTTTTGTTGTATTTTCTAAGTAAAGTCGTTCTATAATATCTTAGGGATCTTATCATTTATTGAACGTTGTATTTCGACATGAAAACTGCTCCTAAGAAAGTATTCATGTATCGAGCCCTTTCTCCTGAGTTATGAACTATTTCTAACATTTATTTAATGTAAGATAACCCGAGATTCATAACATATATGCATACCTCTTGAAAATAAAATCGTAAAACATTTCTACTAATATATAATAAAGCTACAGACAGACACATTTATTATATTTCACGTTTATGATGTTTTCATCTTCCTTTTCATTTTCTACTTTAAGGTAATTGGGCAATCTTGCTTTAGGGCATCATTATTTATAATTGCAGTAATTTCGTTTCATTCATCTTGCTAATTTAGCATTTCGCAATGCTTACAGCTCAACCATCTATTGTTTGTGTATTAAATTGGTAATTTAAAATGGAAATAATTCCTAATACGTCTCTGCGCTTTTAAATGCTAAGACCCCAGAGAATGTTGTTCTGCACTGACAGTTCATTAATGAAACTGTTGGGGCAATATACGCATACCGTAATTTGTACCCTAAACCTGTTTCTTTCTCATTTCTTCTCATTCTTAACATGATATCATCCTTTTTTTCCTCAGCAAGAGTTTAGATTTCGATTATATCTGGTGGGATTTATTTATTTAAATATACAAAACGTTTTTAATGTGTTGGTGTGTATGCATCTACCCAATGATATGTAATAATTGGATGTGTGTTTGTATTAAAACTATGCGTTTTCTTTTTTGTGTGTTGTAAAAATGCGTTTTTCCTAACCGTAAAGCTGATTAAAAACAAAAAGGGGGATTAGTAGTAATTAGTTAGATCAGATAAATCCTCGCCTGCAGGGGTTGACAAACACGCAACTCCTGTTTTTTCCTTTTTTTATTTACACTCATCCGATAACGATATTCGGAAAAACTGTTTCCTCGTGGAATCTAGAAAATTTTTAATGGGAATTTTTTATGTGTGTTTCATTCTAATCTGTAACTATAGCTTAAGGGATTAAGTGGAGAAATATGCGATGTAAAGGTGGTGTGTTAAGATATACAGGGTAATGTAATATAATCAGTGGAATTTAATGACAGTTACCTTTTTATCAAAATAGTAAGTCATTAAATAATTTTAATGACGATCTACTCGATATTACACCTTATTGTGTAGTGTAGTGTAAGTAGTGTAGAAGCATGTTTTCTTTTAATAATACTCCTTTCACCGTCCACCTTGTTTTTTAAATGCACAATAAGCCTTTATAATTGATAAGTGATAACGCTGAAGGAAATCAATGTTGCATAAACACCTTATAAAAACTTAATTCAATCTAGGAGTTCTTCAAAAATTAATCACAAAACGTGGAATTATATCAAGATTATCGTGTAATGCCGAAAGTCTAAACGTTTTTTTATTAGAAATGAAAAAGGCTCTTTGTGAAATCAAAATATAGTGTCTTATCTTTAACAGTAAATAGTACATTTCCGTTCATTCAACTATAAACTCCTTTGGATTTAGTTCTTTATTTTTAAATATCAAGAATAAATAAGTGGATTTCTGGCTAAGCTTTACTTTAATTCTATTATTTAAAACACTCTGTATAAAAAAAGGAAAAACTTAAACGTGGGTGGAAAACAAAGTTTTCTGATTTATTGAAGGCGTATCACGCAACTCTTAAAAGTTTTTTTACGGGTCGCTAATGTGCTAGAAGTGATATGAGATAAACACTTTTTGCGCTTTTGTACACCACCTTTACATTATTAATAAAGCACTTTTCTATAGAAAAAAAGTATATTACGTGCCAAAAATTAACGAGAGAATCAAAAAAGTTTATTCGTTCATTAAAGGCATTTTATTATTTAATTATGAATTAATATCGCTACCTGCTTACGAGTTATAACGGCACGCATTCATAATCATAACCTCAAATTTGTATTTTAATGATTGTTATATCAACCTAATGTTTTAGTCATTATATTCTCGTTAAATCCAACAAGAAATTTCTGGTGTTCTACAAAATTTAGTATTCCAAATATAGACTTCGGTTTATAGCAACATAAGTAAACCCCTGCTGTAAGGCTTCACGAGAATAATAATTTTAACAACAGCAGAAGCTTTGGTTTGTATTGATCTACCTGTTTGTTTTCCCACAAGGTCTCTCTGACTGTCGTTTTCTATCTTGTTTAATTTATCGCTTTTTGCTCCAACGGTTACCACTATTGATACCAGTGCGAAGTTAGAACTGAAATATCGCGTTCTTAATTAGCGATTATCATAAAATAAAATCTTCATTAACCTTTCCTTTAATGAAAATTCTACCTCTTCCATGATATTTCCGTAATGGCTATAAAAATTAACTGCCGACTAACGGATCCTTGGGGATCTATTTAGTATCTGTAATGTATGCTTGACGATTTCATCTTTGGCTTTTAAAGCTCTTTACTGAAACGTTTCTTTCTCAATTAGTTCAACAAACTAAACACAAGATTTTAGTTTTGAGACAAGATTTGAATATAGTTATAGATTG
Source organism: Agrypnus murinus (assembly GCA_929113105.1). Lineage (NCBI taxonomy): Eukaryota > Metazoa > Arthropoda > Insecta > Coleoptera > Elateridae > Agrypnus > Agrypnus murinus. The sequence goes on from OV816029.1 coordinate 3,912,551, forward strand.
GTATAAAAGGCGATTAGTTCTCAGGTGTGTCAATTCATAAAATATTATTAATACTATTGCTAGTCAGAATGTCAGCACCGGTAATAAAATCTGGCAATTCAGAATAATGCCATGGTGCTCTAAACTACATAAAATATTGCTGCTAATGTGTTTCCAGACTTAACAATAATGATTGATGATAAGACATAATTGTGATTACAACTCTCAAGTCCAGAAAATAGAGCTAGAGTCACATCAGTTAACAATAAATCAAAACGAGAAAAAACGCGCATAAAAGCGACTCCCACAACAAAAGAAAATCTCTAGACACCAATAAAATGACAAGCAAATTAGCAAAATGTAGGTATTCGTAGCCCCCATTCGCAGCCCATTCGTAGCAGTCATACGATATATTCATAGTCTGAGTGGTTAGATCTAAAAATTATTAAAGTCTATGGCCAAAACAGCCATCATCTAAGTGTGAAAAAATTATGCATGCCTATTCACACAACAGGGGTCCGCTACCTAGCCTAAGTGCATCCAAATCAAATCGTAAACAACATTTCCATACCATGTCATAAGAAACAAGTATCATAAAAGTGCGCTCTTTTAAACCACAAGGTCTTGATATTTCTGGAATTTCTTGGATATTTACTAAAGAAAGAGAATCTTAAAAAGTTTTAAAGGTTGAACTGACATTTTCAAAGAAATGGCTAGGTTTGTAGAAGACAAATTAATTAAACAAAATCACACTTTATTAATTATACTTCAACCGTAAATGCAAGAAATGAGTCTTTTTCGTAATCACACCTGAATAAACAAATACCACCCGGGGTGAGATAAGGTAAGGGTGCAAATTCCACGTTGCTAGGAATTCAGTGACGTGCGCTAGAACCAACAGATTTTCATTACTGATTTTACATTTATTTTTAATTAAAAAGGGGCTTGTTCCACTACTGAATCTTTCTAGCTCGTTTATTGTTTATTTTATCATTTAGATTACAGCGTGGCCTTCGCGTAATTCTAGATGCTTTTTACATTTTCGTCCACGTGCTTGTGATGACTCATTTCTTGTAGTTTTGGTTGAACTATAATTGTCGAGGCCATTCAGCTCCTGGACAATACGTAATTAGTGAGAAGAGTCGAAAGAATCAAACCATTTGAGTTAGTGGAGTGAACAGTGAAAAACCAGAGTATAGTGCTAGTGTACACAGTAAGAATAACTGTAGTGTAACTAAGTAAACAGAACTTAAGGGACGCTGATGAGTATACCTTAGTTTTTAAAACACAAACTCTAGTAAATTAAGTTAGATCTAAATTGCTCATTGGTCATTTTTGCTCAGATTGTAATGACATAAGACATCTACAAGTGTTTTATATAAAAAAGATTTATTAATTAATTTGACTACTAAAATGAACCAATAGGACTATTCGTCAAAAACGTTCAAGATTATCAACGAAAACAAGATAAAAGATATATTACCTTTGAAACTAATACAAAACTCCATAAAAGCTCAGATTTCTTAGATGTTTTAGAATAAACAAAGTCTTCATCACCAATCTTGTTCATAGGCCGCTACAAATACCACTAGCGCTTTGAATATCGTTACTGCAATTCCACCCTTGAAATACCCATACAGCATATCATTCTGGTTAATGTGAAGTATATAAAGCTTTGTAGCTGACGACCACTTTAAACATCTTTCGCTATCATTAAAGTATTTATTACACTATGACACAGACGACACAGTACAAGAAATACTATGCAAACTTTTCAAAAGTTGTTTCTTATCTATGTCTGCTGAGTCTAAACAAGGGATAAACACATTTTATTTAGATTTATTTCAACGTTTTCTTCTACAACCGTATACATACTACATTTAGATAAACCCATTTATCCTTTTACAATGCAAAACTCGTAAATTCATAGCTTATCAGAATGGTGATATCACTCGTTATACCCCTTTGTGAGTATAAACCAGCATCTTGTGAAACTCCCGTTGGGACTTGTCGACCGACGGTTACACAACAGACCTAAAACGGATGTAAACAATCCTCCTGCCTGTGCAAATCTTTAGATTCGATAACGCGTTCAAATTGCCAACTTATTTTACATAAGTTCCCTGTAAAAATGATAATCTTGAAACAAAACCAAAAATAAAATAGTTGGTTTATTATGCGATTAGAATTTTAAATGTGCTCGTTATTTTTGCCAAGAAGTACCTAACGTAGTAAGTAGGTAGTGCATTGACTTCAAATTTCAAGCTTGGCTTGCTTCGTAACCTCTCGAGCACTCTTTTGCAATGTTTGGATTTGATAGTATGACTGTATAAAGCAGGAAATGTATTATGGCAGCATCGTATTGCAACATTAAAACCCAGAATTATAACAAAAACGAAGTAAAAAAGAAGTAGTAACGTATAGTATAGTTATCGCTTTAATCTGACAGGGGAGATTTACAGCGTTTAATTATACCGAGCGAAAATTGTAGTTTACGTTACGTTAAATAGACGTTTATGCGGAGTTTTGTTTGAATTTTAGATTAGAGTTAGTATTAAGCTCGATAGCAATAATTATTCTGTTCGTGTTTATTCGTTTTATGTTATGGGGTGGTATAATAAACAGTTGATGAAAGAAATGTTTCATAACAGACAGCAGGTTTCTTCAGTAAAATCCAATTAGTCTGACAGTTTCGACACGCCGTTTATTTTTCAATTTTATAACCAGATCTGTATCATGCTACAAAGATGTGTAGCTCGCTGATGCAATTCCAATATTTCAAATGCAAAATAATGTAAAATAATTCAATTTCTTAAAAGAGTATAATGGCTTCATTTTCTTCTAATTCCAGGGCGGCACTGTAATGACAATGACACGGTTACATCGGCGATTCCAAACTATCGCCTTTGCCACTACATTCTCAAATTATAATGAAAAATTTTGATAAATTCGTTCAGGATGTCAGACTTCCCCTAATTTCAGGTAATTCTAGTGCGACACTGTTATGACGTCATGCTGTTGACAAGCTCTGAGTATTATCTTTCCACTGTATTTTCAATGCTTGTAGTGAAAAAAATAAACTACAGTTTAATTCCTGTGCAACTCTGTAATGACATCGAAATACCAACAATATCTCAGTATTGCCTTTGCTGCTGTAATTCTAAATTTCGTAATGCGAAATTCAGCCCCGACATGTAAAAAAAGTGCAAGATTTTATTATATCTTCGCTCATTCTAGCGCGACATAGTAATGATGTTATAATACTGACAATACCAAAGTATTGTTCTTGTTACTGTAATTCTAATGCTTACAGCGAAAAATCTCCATGAATTAGGTCCGATATGTTGCAAGACGATAATTAACGACTTCATTGTTACTCCGAAAACTACGGTGTAATTCTATGTAGTACACTATAATGGCACTAAAATACCGACAATACTAAAGTATAGCCTTTGCCTCTGTAAATCTCAAACTTGTACAAACAAAATACCGATAAACTCGGTCAGACGCTTTAAGAGAAATGCTACGAATTCATGATATTCTCGCTGTAATTTTAGTGCGCATGAGTATTGTTTTAAAAACTGTAATTCATATATTTATAATGAAAAATCCTAATGAGCTAGGTTCGATATGTTAAAACAGCATTCATGATTTCATTGTTATTCCACAAACTACAGTGTGATACTAATGTAGCACTATAACAACACCAAAATATTGCGGTGTATTTAACTAATAAAAATTTCGTCACGTTCGGGAAAAGCATAAAATATATGCGATGATCTGTAAAAGTAAAATAAAATTGTCCACCGTTCCAAATATAAACATAAATTATATACGGTGGATTAAAATGAGTATACACCACAGATATTTTTCTTTATTCCACTCAGCTAGCTCAGGTTTACTCAGTAAAGCATAAGTTATTTGAATTACGAGACTCTTATTAATTCTTATGCCTGGAAAGGAAGAAAAACTTATGTTGTAAACACTAAAGCTCCTACAAGCTGGACAACCACTGCTAAACTCTGAATTCAAAAGAAAAGAACACTGGATGCTTGTATTAGCATCAATTAAACACATATGTAAATTAAAAACACATAAACTTTATTTAATGAACGAAATCAAAATTCGAATGAAAAGTCAATGTAAAAAAAATGTTATTCAAATTAATACAATTAATAATTGAGAAATAAATTCTCAGGCTTGCTCAAACGTTATTAATAGTTGTAATGGCCTGACATAGGGCCAATACGGTCATTCATTTGAACAGACCAACACAAATCAAAATTTATTTATAAATAAAACTGTTTGTCAAATAAAATAAATTTAAATAAAAGAAATTAAATTGTTTTATTTAATTGAAAGCAAATAAACTCGCAAAAGAACCTAGTAAACTAAACCAAATAAGTTTATATTATTAAGGATGAACTTTATAAGTTAATTATTATTCATGAAATTAACGAGAACCATTTATTATGACCAACCTGGTATGTTACGAAATAATTTCCCTTTTAAATATTAATCCTTTAGTGGTAACACTGCTGTCATACACAACAGCTGACTTCCTGTCTTCAAAACATCAATACGTAGATCGATGTCAAAGGAATAAATTCAACCAGAATTTATTTAAACAATCACGTTCACTTTGTATAATTGTTGCACAATAATTAAATCTTCTTTTAATCCTTGAAATTGTTCAGGTAACACTTTAGTTTGATTCAAACTTTATTTATACATGACATTTACGTCAAACACATATGGTTGAAATATCTAACCTCAAGTTAATTACAGATATTTTATCCGGAGTCGGGCATAGGTTTTGCCTTGAACGTTTTGTCGACTCATTTTGTTACAATTTGTTCCAGCTTATATACTTTATGCCAGAACAAAAACCGGCGATGACATATTTTCAAAACAAAGGAACATCAAGTAAGCTTGGTGACGTCACTAATCCCGCACAGCTGTTATTAATCGTCACTAATTCTATTACAGGATTGTAGCCCTTAAAACAAGGATCAAAAAAGTATAATACATCCCATGTTCAAAAATGGACAATATACAAATCTCGTTACGATCTAAATACATATAAAATTCAACAAATCAAGGTTCATCCTTTACAAACTAGTTACATGAATACATGATACAAATAATACAAATAAATTCTCCGTAGGAGCATCTTTACAATTTACTACAAACATAAATTTTTACAGTATGAACTACAATGAATAAACCAATTAATGCATATGCAAGTTGCAGCTTAAATATTGATCCAAAATTAATCAATTTATAATCAAAATGTCCAGCATACATTACTCCAAGCACTTACATCAAAACAATGGTGAGAAAGAATAGGATAAGAGTCAATAAGAGTCACAATGAAACGAACGTGGAGATTAAAAACCTTCAGTAATTAAGATGGTCAGAAATTTTATAACCAAATTCAAAAATTAATGGTATTATATAAGTCATGATAAGATTGACCTAATTTATCTGTTTTCAATTAATTAATAACGTGAAACTGAGCTGGTCTCCTGGAAAGTAGAAAAATTTATCTAACGTTAAACATCGTAATCTCTAAAATTGAATAAGGAAATTACTTCTTCCTAATAAGTGGAGAGCACATCCCAATGTGTAACTTGGGTTGCATGAACATATTTTTGATCAAGCAATCTAACTAATTGATATCCTTTTTAAAAATATGAAACCTTTTTATTATGCATAAAAAAATCTAGGTTATGTTTGCATGAAATTTTTATTCTTAATTTTTAATTTAAATATTAATGAACCTAACTGTGGTCCTATATATGGCCTTTATATTAATTATGCCTATGAGATAGCATGTCTCTCTTTTAATTTAAATCTAATGTGTGAAACGTTTGTTTTGACGTTTCCGTTCTGTCGTTAATAAAATTTTCAATAAGGTGATTTGATATCACCGCAATATCTACACTACAAAAGTATTACTTTGTTCACTGTAATTCCAGTATTTGTAATACATAATAATGAGAAAATAGACCCAGTACCTTAAAAAAGATTAATCACTTTATTATACTTCCATATTTTAATGTAATTTCAACGCAGCACGGTAATGACACCATGATAACGGTAATATCAAACTATCCCTTTGCTAAGGTAAGTCTAGTATTAGTAATGCAAAATAATGTTAAACGAGATCCGATATGTCAGGATTCCGATAGTGCTCGCAATGAAGATTCCCCATGAACTAGAGCTGATATATCGAAAGAGGATTCACGACTTCTTTATTACTGCACAAACTGCAGCCATAATTCCATTACGACACTGTAATGACGCCAAAAATAATTTTAATATTATTATTTGAGTATTGCAAAATAGTTTGGAAATAAGTTCACTTTGTTAATTATTACACTTCCACATTTTAACATAGTTCCAGTGCAGCACTGTAATGACACTATCATGCCGAGAATATCTTTTAAGTATTCAGTTTACTACTGTAAGTCCATCATTAGTAATGCAAAAAACGTTCAAGTACATGCAATATGTGAGAAAATTTTATTTCCGGCTTTATTTTATTTCCACTTATTCCAACATAATTCTAGTGCCACACAGTACATGTGGAAACACAGAAATATTGTTTTCGCGACTGTAATTCCTTTATTAAGGCAACATATTTGTAAAAAAAAGATTAATTTTTTTAATTATATCCCCCCCCCCCTAATTCGAATGTAATTCCAATATGTACAGGTAAGGTTTAATAGCAATCATAAAGTTAAAGGAGGTTTTTACAGAATTAACTAGGATCGATAGTTTAAAATAAAGTAGAATATCGTTCTTCTATTTTCACTGACTCCAGTGTAACTTCATTACGACACCCTGATGGTCCGATTATGCCAACATAGTCAGTGTCTTGTCTTTGCCATTCCAATCTATGTGTAATAGTGTAATGTAAATTATTAACAATAACGACAAAATAGTTATAGATTATGATGACCATATTAGTTTTTACTAATTTCATTGTAATTCCAGTCCTACACTATAATCAAACCGTGATACCTACGATGTCTCAGTATTGTCTTTGCCACTGTAATTACATTTATAACGCAAAATGATATTAAACTAGGTCCGATGTGTTATAAAAATATTGTTAATGACTTTGTTGATCCCAACGTAATTCTAGTGCGAACCTATGACATAGTAGTCATCTTGATAATAATTTATTGTCACAGTGATTCGTAATACTACCAACTATAATACCAATACTACTAAAACTAGTTTTCATACCGTAATTTTACAAATCGCATTGTGATTCCATTCTTTTATATTGTATAATTGCAGTTTATTATGTGTTTTATGTAAAGATGTAGTCACGCCTTCAGGCAGGTACCCACCACTACAATGTAAAGGCATTATATAATTTCGCCAGCAGTACCACTGTAATTCCACTAATACTCAGTTAATACCTAACTATTGCCACTGTAGTACTGTTGTAATAGTAGCGATTTTGAAGGAACGGTTATTGATTACTCTAATTACATTAATTACTCCAAAGCTATTGGCAATCTGCAGATCAACTAACAAACATCGATATTTTTAACTTCATCAAAGGTTTTAACCGAGGATCAACATTTTAAATTGAAACCACCAGCCGGGACGACAACAACAATAAACAACTCGGGAATATTTCATATTGTTCCTACGTATATTTCAAAAAGATTGAAAGAATTTAAACGTGCGGGTTGTTACATATCAAGATGAAATCGAGGTGTAATCAAATTTACATAAGGGTTTTGTGTGTATGAGGTAGCGCAACGTGATGCAGCTGGTGGCTACAGCTCCATGGAATATTGAGTTGTAGTGGATATCATGCTGACGACCTTTATTGAAATCACGCCCAATATATAAACGATGGACGTGTGTGTGAAGATACACATACATTTTCCGGCTAGTTTCTAAATAGAAAATATTTGTATGCAATATTCAACTATTTAAATAAATGTTCGTGTAATTTGATTATTTGTTAATTGATACTTTTCCAAGAGAAGTTTTCATTCAGACATTTTAATTTGAATGAAAACTCGTGGCTGACATTGTGTCGAATACTTGACGTTTGAGAACCATTTGATAGCACTATTTTATATTTTTGTATTATTGTATAATTTATATCACATTTAACCATAAGTATGTTAGATCCTTGTTACACTATACCACATGCATACAGCGGATGTAGTTGTCCAGATTATAATAAATCACAAATGTGCATTCCACTGTTTTATTTCTTTTATTTCCTAGGCAAGCTGCTTTTCCGTGCTGGCCGGAATCGGAACTAAGTTCGTCACTATCGCTCTGCCGTATTTTAGAAATAGTATGCGCTATTTCTTTCATAATGTTGCCTGCGTTGGAGTGGCAACTTAACTTCGGAATGAACAAGAAGAGGAGCTCGTTGAACTCGTTTTGCTTATTTCTAGATATTAAACAATAAACCGGTGATATTTTATGGCATTTGATACAATAAGATTTTTCGTGCAAAGGGACTTTTGATCTAATAGTCTTTATGTTCAATCATTCCTTTTGGCCCAATAGGACTTAACGACCAACGAGATTTTTTGTCCAATGTGACTTTTGACCTACATTTTTTAAATGAATAAGTGAAATATTCTTTTTAATTTTTCATTGATGAGACACTAGTATTAGCAAACTTCTTATAACAAAGATAGGCTGCACGAGAAGTCCCATTGCGCCAAACGTTTATTAGACTAAAAATCTTATTGGGACCTCATGTCGATGAAGCAAATGTCCATTGGACCGAAAGTAATTGGAAAATATCATAAGACGAAAAGTTTCATTAGGAGAAACGTTCATTAGACTAATTACTTTTGCTGGATGAAAAGCTTCATTGATGAAGGATCATTAGACTAAAAGTCTTATTGAACGGAAACTTGCAAACTGTCGCAGTGGAATTTCAGAAGTAGTTTGCTGGTTCTGGTATATAGTGATGGACTCGAGCCCGAGCCAGGCTCGACTCGACTCGATTTCGAGCCGAGTTCCGAGTCGAGTTCGACAATTCTTTATTCGAGCTTCACGTATGTCGAGCCCGAGTCGAGTCGAGTTTTTGAAGTTGAGTTTTTCGAGCTTTTCGAGCCGGCTCGAGAAAATTATACAGTTTACAGTATTTTCCCTGTTTTGTACTTTAACGGATTATAACTAAGAATTTGCGCAATTACTTTTCTTTAAATGGCTTCATTACACTATAACACTTAAAACATAATGAAATTTTCCAAAGTTGGTAGCATTGAAAATAAAATTGAAAAAAACAGAAAATTGACAAAAACTTTACCCTAAAAATTTGAATTTTCAAATGTCACATCAGTATTGTCAACTACCACAAAATTTCCTAAATTTTGAAAGAGCGATTTTTTTTATTTAAAAAAGGAATAAAAGAGGCAAAGTAGAAAAAAATAGCATAAAAAGCTCGTTTCATAAGTCATTATTGCACTCGTCCTTTAGAAAACTCGCCGCAAGCGGCTCGTTTTCTGACTAAGAGGAGAAAAAAGTTTTCGCGACTGCTATATGAATTTGGAAAATAACTATGATTCCAAAACGAGCCGGCTCGACTCGACTCGATTTCGAGCCGAGCTTCGAGTCGAGTTGAAACAGATTATTTCGAGTCGAGCTTAAATATTTTTTTTCGAGTCCATCACTACTGGTATAGCTAAATCCTCCTAATTAAGATATCAACGAAATTAAGACCTGATCTTTCTTTATTCCAATTTATATTGCAAAAAGGATGATAAAAAAGGAATCATTCAGATGAAAGTTGCGATGTCTCAGCTTTGAATATTATAAGTTTTACGCTTAAAGCTTCATTTTACTGGCATTTTTGCTGCAATTTGCAGAGAGAACTCACAAGATTTGATTCCTTGTTTTCTAGTGAGTCTTCTATGATAATACATTCTCAGTCAAAAATAGGTATACATAAAAACGTGTTTCGAAAAATGTTTTAGTTGCTGCCATTTGGAGTATTATCCAAAGTATTGCAAAAAATACAATTATTGAACTTCTGCATCCTATCTTTTCACCGACAATAACCGAACTTCTACATTACTCTGTGCTTGCTGCTGTGTAGTTAGCACCCTTAATTCCTTGAAAACAAAAATTTTCCAAGTTCTGAATAAATAAAGTAGTAGAGTTTTAGAGTTCCTTACAATATTGTAATGAACCGGAGAACCCCATGCCTGGCCGCAAACAAGCGAGAATGTTTCCGCCGCATGTATTTACAATGTTCCAGACTGTCCAGAGCGGTTTTTTCAACAGTTCTTCCTGAAATTTCAATAGTTCCGCTTAATTAACAAATATATAAACAATTAAAAATTTTACTATAAAATTAAATTTACCAAAATGACGGTTCTCAGCGGAGTTCTCAGTAACTCCCGCAGAGTTCTGTACAGAATTATTATTAGAACTCCTAATTAAACAATATTTCAAATTGTTATAAACAACTTAAAATTCGTTTATTGATCTCGAACAATAGTTCTGAGCAGAGTTCTGAGTAGCCCCCGAAGAGTTCTGTACAGAATTGTTAACAGAACTCCATAACAATATTAAAGTTCATTTAATTGTTATAAACAATTTAAAATTAGAAATCACATTTTAACCGGTGGGGAACGATTCTTCTTATGCAGCATGTTTATAACAATTAAAAATATTGCTTAATTAGGAGTTGTAATAATAGTTCTGTACAGAACTCTTCGAGGGCTACTCAGAACTAGTGCCCGAGTAAAATAAATCACGTATTTAAATTGCTTATAACAATTACAAATATTGTTTAATATGTAGTTATGTTAACAGTTCTGTGCAGAACTCTTTGAGGGCTACTCAGAGCTGTGCTCAGAACTATCTTTCAACTGGCCAAAGAACATTTCCGATGGTCAGAAAAGATTTTTCTTAAGTAGCAGTCTTAATTTGTTCGTGGCAATTAAAAATATTGTTTAATTAGGTGTTCTAATAATAGTTCTGTACCGAGCTCTTCGAGAGCTACTCAGAACTCTACTCAGAACTATTGTTCGAGTAAGATAAATCACGTATTTCTTAATTACGAATTTTAAATTGCTTATAACAATTACAAATAGTGTTTAATATGTACTTCTGTTAACAGTTCTGTACAGAACTCTTCGAGGGCTGCTCAGAACCATCTTCCAGCTGGTCAACTCATTTTCAATGGTCTGACACGATTTAAGTAGCACTTCTTAATTTGTTTATGACAATTAAAAATATTGTTTAATTAGGTGTTCTAATAATAGTTCTGTGCCGAACTATTCGAGGCCTACTCATATTCTGCTCAGAACTATTGTTCGAGTAAAATAAATCACGTATTTCTTAAATACAAATTTTAAATTGCTTATAACAATTACAAACATTGTTTAATCTGTAGTGCTATTAACAGTTCTGTACATAACTCTTCGAGGGCTACTCAGAACTGTGCTCAAAGTGTCTTCCAGCTGGCCAAAGTACATTTCCAATGGTCAGAAACGATTTTTCTTAAGTAGCAAACTTAATTTGTTTGTAGCCATGAAAAATATAGTTTAGTTAGGTGTTCTAATAATAATTCTGTTCCGAGCTGTTCGAGGGCTACTCAGAACTATTGTTCGAGTAAGACAAATCATGTATTTCTTAATTACGAATTTTAAATTCCTTATAACAATTACAAATATTGTTTAATATCTACTGTTAACAGTTCTCTACATAACTCTTCGAGGGCTGCTCAGAACTATCTTCCAGCTGGTCGAGTAATTTCTAATGGTTAGAAACGATTTTTCTTTAGTAGCATTCTTAAATTGTTTATGACAATTAAAAATATTAATTAGGTGTTTTAATTATCATTCTGTAGCGTACACTTCGAGGGCTACTCAGGACTCTGTTTAGAACTTTTGTTCAGGTTAAAAAATCACATATTTTTTAATTACAAATTTTAAATTGTTTATAACAATTAAAAGATTGTTCAATATGGGGTTTTAATAATAGTTCTGTATAAAACTCGGAACCCTGTTGAGAACTGTTGTTCGAGCCGAATTCGTTATCGTTTGTCCGGTTACTATGAGATCGTCGAAAATGACTAATTGCTTATATATTTGTTAATTAAGCGGAACTATTGAAATTTTTTATCAGGAACTCTAGAGCTGTTACAGTTATGCCTAACAATGCCATCAGAACTCTTTTTTGCGAAAATATGGGTACCGCGTTAAGTTAGCACCCTAAAACCATTTTTTCTATTTCCGTGCTTGACATACCAGAACTATTGTTTATATTGTAAGGAACTCTAGAACTCTACTTTATTTATTCAAAACTTTCAGAACCTTTTGGTTTCAAGGAATTAAGGGTGCTAACTACACACGAGCTACCTCTGTGTGACCTGTTTTTGCGTAAGAACTTTTTCCTGTAGCTTATAAAACACCAAAAGTATTTGCCTTCGCCTTTTGTTTTTGCGCATTTATAAACTTGCCACAATTCCAATAATAGTCCGTGAATATTGTCAGCTGGAATGTTTTGGTATTTATTTACAATGTGGTTTATTAAAATATTATTTTGTTGTTTTTTTATTTCAAACAAAGCTTGCTGTATATAGTTTTGCATATATTTATGACTATCGAACTATGGAACAAACACGACGAATTAAGCAAAAGTCAGCAATCTTCTTCGTTGAAGTATTCACTGCAACGTTCATTAATTAACAATTTGTTCTCATTTTGACGTTGACTTACAAACAGAGAAGAGAAAACCATCAAAAGCCACCCAGAACAATACGAACGTGCAATCAAACTACACTAAAATCGAACATAATAGCCTAAAGTTTGCACTGCGAAATAATTAACATTAAGAACAAGCAAACTGTTGTGACAACTCTCTGAATATCAACATCATTCGCAGATGTACACCAAACTAATGTGTAGATACGGAAGCGTGTATTGGCACAGGCCCAAATTGGAATTCATAGCCAGAACTACTGACCATGCCGGCCTCTGTTTTAATTACTCATTAGCAGGGATTGCATTAGCATCCCTCCTATAACGTCTAGACCTTACTCATCTCGCTCTGTCAAACGGTTCCCGTTTCTGTCGTTACCTGTCTCATTACGGTGCTGCTGTCGGTGCTACAGAGTTTTGCACATCTAAATTGGGCTCATAAATTTCCAGTCCTGGATTAAAAGCGAATGAGCGTTAATCCTTTTTTCCAGACTTTAACTAATGGATTCAATATTTGTAGCAAATTCAAATGAAAAAAATATCTTAATCAAAAATGTATTCCTCGTTATTTTCAGGAAATTTAAGCATAAATTGTTCTTGATAAATAAACACTGATCTTAATCTACTTCAGTCTTTCGTTTCGGTCTCATAGCAATTATGTTGCGTTGCCTTCCTTTTCCCTCCCCCACTCATAAGATTTTCATTATAGATGCCGCTGTTTCAGGAGGTGGAGGGGGGGCGCTGGGGATATTATTTGCACAACGGTTAAGGAGGGTAGAAGGAAGGAATGTTTGATCTTAATCCAAAACTGCAACAACTCCAATGTTCTTTAAAGGGAGAAGAAATTGAGGATGCGAGAAACGTTAACAGGTAATTTCCATTCCGGGACCGTCTCGTCTCGACGCTGATAACTGGGTTATGTTTAGCGACTCTTCTGCCGGTAATTCCTTCGTCTTTCAAACACGCGCTTCCTTTACCGAGAAAGTAGGGAAAAACAGAATAAAACGTTAAGGTCAGATTTACGGCAACGTAAACTCGATTGTCGCGCTTAAATTCACATTCGCGAAAAACTCGACGGGGATAATTTGATTTTTAAGACGATAGCTACGGATAACAAATACTAACGAGAGAAAAAATATATATCTAGTAAAGAGAGAGAGAGGGGGGGAGGTGGAAACTACCTGTGCGTAACAATTTGGGTTCCATTTTAAAAAGGGTGAACGTTATTAATGGCCAAAGAGGAATGAACATGATGGAATTGTATCGCTGCGTTTCCCAGTTCTAGAATCGGCTGGGAATTGGGGAAATAGCCGCAAAAACGGTTGTAACGTTTGCACATGAAGTTCCACTAGTTTAGTTTAAATTGTATAAACACTCAATGCTTTGGGAGGATGGGAGAATTAAATACCTGACTTTTGGGAAATTAGACGCTAACATTCATATAATTCCACTCATCATCCGTCGAATTGTCGATGTCAGTATCTGTTTGATCGACGTTAGTCTTTTATAATCCATAGTTGACTTTGATTAAGTTTTTCAAACCTCACTTTAATGTTGATTTTTAACCATCAAGAAAAATATATTACTACGACTCTGCAGGGTTGTATTGGTAAGGAGGTAATATTAAATGTAGATTTCCACGTCTCCGGGGAGTTAAGTAAGGGACCAGCCAACGGCGCGATGTATCGAACCCAATTTTCTTGGTTATTTGCACGGATTTTCGTCATTTTCAGATGATAATCTCCCTTGTAAATGGTTCTTTACAATCGAGGGTCTCCAAGCCCTTTAAAGGCTTATCAAATATTTATTACACAAACTCGGGAAGAGTACTACAACGTAAACCCTTAAATAGATGTAAACAACCCTCGTGCTTGTGCAAATCTTTCAAACCGATAGTATCGAGACAGAGATACACATATATACTAGCATAAGACGGAAAACGTCTATTTATTTCATATCTTTTAGTTTTCGCAAAAGAAAAAAAAAACGCAGACGAACGGATCAATGAACAAAGTAAAGCTACTTCACTCAACTGTTTTTTTTGTTAGTTTTATAGAGATTTCAATCTTTGAAGTTTTATAGTTTAGAGTTGTCTTTTACAGTTTCTTAGATTATATTGAACAAAGTTTATTTCATAATACATAGGTACACGTAGGAACCGTATAATAATTAATATTAAATTTTAAAAAAGGGTGCCAGGTATTATTTATAAAAAGGAATAGAATGATAGTGCTAAGCTACAAATTAAACTAATTGTAAGACTTCTTGAGTGTTAACGACTTATTGGAGGTTTTACAACTGGTGGAATCGCTAAGAGAAACGTATCGTTCCATTTAAAAAAGATGACAAAAATAAATAAAGGCACCATCTCTTACTGACAAAAGCAAATATTAAAACGAGTATTGAGCTGGACGATCAAAATGACCAGGACAACCTATTACAATGCGCGTGCGAAAACTTTGGAAGTAATCACAGATACATACAGAGGGGTGGTCAAAACAGAGAAAATATATAACAAGGCAATATTGTCGAAGGCAACAAAATAAAATGAAAGCTTTGTGCTTTGGCTTGTGATATTTTGGCCAATAAATATCATATTTATTATGTAATTTCGATTTGAGTTGTTAGAGTTATTAGAGTCACCTGGGAGGGGGTTCGGAGCAGTAAAGATGCTTCTATATTAGTTATAAGAAATTGGTAGATCACCGTCTTCGACAGTAGACAATAATTCGAATATCAGCCTTGAGAAGATATGATTGAAGATTGAGATCTTTCTCCAAAATCGTCGATGTTCTCTAATAATCGTTGCTTTGAGCAACGTACTGTATCTATCATATGAACCTTTTAAGGCCTGTATGTCTAATTGACAATCAAAGATTGTTTAGAATAGGCATCTCCTTATGTGCCAGTAACTTTAATTCAGATGACAGTTATAGCAATAATTGTCAGCCAATATCACCGCTTTCGGCAGCGACTATATTTATCAAATGAGTCTTTTGAACCCCACATTGGAAATAAATCATAAAAGATTCTTTTCTAATAGATATACCCTTATGAGACGCCGAACTTGAATTCTAACTTTTAAAGCCTATATTGGCAATCAAAAATCATCTCCAATAGGCATTCCTTTATGAGCAGGCGAACTTTGATTCTAATATCAGCCATAACAATAAATGCCAGCCAGTGTTATCGCTTCGAGCAACGAACTGTATCTATCATATGGACCTTTCAAAGTCTAACATATTGGCAATCAGAAATCAACGATTGTCTTGAATAAGCTTTCCTATATGCTTTTTCTTAGTCTTCGCTGCAGTTTTCCTAAATGTAGGGCTTGTGCTATACCATCTGACAGTTGGATGCAGCCGCACGATGGGTCTGTGTAATAATAATAATCGCCCCTTCTTCCCGTACAAGCTTCTAGGGCCTGGTTTTCTAGACAATGGGTAGTAGTAATTATTATTATTATTAAAAAGGTTCAAAGGATGGATACGTAACAGTTGCGATCATTCGCTAAGGAACGATGTAAAAATCATAACCGCTGATTTTCCAGTTTTTTGTACTATGTAAATGTAAATTTACTATTTGATAACAAGAACATTTCATTTTTTAACATAGTAATTGCCCAGTACCTAAATCAGGTCGAATTACGCTCGTATAGCGTACATTGTACAAAAAACTGAAAAACCGGAGATCACTATTTTTCATCGTTCCTTAGCGAATGATCGCAACCGTACATAATCTAAGTAGTAAGGAAAGCAAATAGTAACTAAAAATATTGACATAAGAAGATAAAAATTCAAAATAGATAAAAATATTTTTAATGGGTTTTTAAAATTGGATTTAAAATCTTGCGGAAAAAGAAATAAAACGGGTTTTAAGGGGCTTCTCTACGTGTAAAATATAAAAGTTAAATAGTATGATTATCATTTTGTAGCTATGACAAAAAGAAATTCAGAAAGCAAATTTGGAAGATTAATATAGGAAAATTGTAAAATGAAGAAATGCATTACTGAAATAGGAAGTAGGGAAATTAACAAAAATTCATTATAATATCGTTAGGGTCATAATTTGTAAAAATTGTTAAAAAGGACTTGGTCGAAAAATCAATAATCGTACATGATGGGAAAAATAACAAACATACGGCGAAATGAGGGGAAATGGAACGGCTTAAAAGGAAATTTACAGGAACAAAAAGATAGAAGAAAAAGGATCGAAGCTAAGCTGCTAACAGAAAACGGGGTTCTATCCTCAAAGGGAAATCGTTACAGCAATATTACGGGTAAGTCGGTAGAGACTTCTTTTAAACATAACAAAAGTGGTACCGTTAAGTCAGTATACGAGAAAGCAAAAAGAAGAGAAAAGATAGGGCGCACAAAGCGTTAAAACAACTCGTAGGGGGAGTAAATTCGAGGGAGAAGCACGGGTCTCTACCAAAATTGGAGTGATGATAATACGAAGGGGTAGGCCGGAAAAGAAGCACGGGCCTCCACCACAATGTCACGAGGGGTTTTCGTGACTGGAGGTCGTAGTAAGAGGTAGAAAGGAAAAGAAAACACAAGGCATAAAAACAACTATATACTAACAGTGAGTAATTAAATACAAAAGGTATTACAGATAATGGTTATATAGTTTGAGAACGTACAGGTCCTCTTAAATCTAACAATAAACATCAGGGCGATCGGAACCACCCTATCTAGCACTAGGTCTACAAACTAAACGTAGGAGACTCAGATTTCGAGCTGCTACATAACTACAACTAAGTGTAGGGGGCCTTGGCACAACTCCCTAAGAACTAAGCAGTAAACGAATTAAAAGGTACTCACCAGCTTGCTTGGAGATGTTGTCGTGTTGGAGTCATTTCCACTTACTGAATTGTAAGCTCAAAGCAAGCTGGTTATATACCGTATCCTTATGAATATTACGGAAGCCTTATTGTATAATTGAATAAATTACAGATAATGAGATGAATATATAAATGCATAATAAGATGCAACTATAAATGCATACTGTATAAATGAATATATTATTTCTAATGGAATTCAGACTGTATAAATTACTTCCAATGAGATGCATGAGCGTGCATGTATGTGGGTAGCTGTTGCAGTAACCTTGATAATATTTGTACTAAACGAATACAAGTTGAGAAGTTATAAAAGGATTCCATTTGAAATAATTCCGTTTGTGACAAATTATTTATAAACAGACGAATTTTAATTTCCATAGCAGTCATAACAATAAATGCCAGTCAGTATCACCACTTTAAATAACAAACTGTATCTGTCATATGAACCTCTTCAGGCCATTATTGGCAATAATAACATTATCTCTAATAGAAATTTCCTTATGAGCAGAGCATCTTTAATTCCAATATCAGTCATAACAATAAATACCAGCCTTTACGTATTGGCAATCAAAATTCGAAGATTTTCTTCGTTGCTTGCTGACACTGATGCCTTATATTGGGCGCGAAATATGCCTCTAATACCAATATTTGAAGCATCGTAGAGTAAGGACCTTCAAAACCAAGGTAGACGAGACGCTACTCAGTTTTAGTCATCAAAAATCAGTTTTCTAATATTATTTGACGAACTGTATTTCTCAAATCTTGTATGTTATGTTTAAGAAGATTTAAGTCGTTCGCGATTGTCGTATTGTTTTATGAATTTTTCGTATGAAGATTCCCTTTAAGGTAAGCTACCAATGCAGTAGCCTAACTACTGCCCCCGCAGACCCCTCAACGCGGGGGGGGGCGCAATCCTCTAAGGACGCTGCTTCGCTGCTTTCGTGAAATTGTATTTCTTTGGGAATAGACATTTTAAAACAAGCATTAGAGATAAAATAGTATATTATATACCCAGGGACTAAAGTGCATCTTTTAATCCCGAATGTGTTAAAAATACGCTATTTTTTGCACGTCCTAAAGGACTTAATCGCAAAACTTTAAAATTTCGAAAATTTTTTCGAAAATTTCGTTACATGTCATTCGGACAATTGAACTCTGCAAACGCCAAAATCACATAGTTTCAGGGTAATAAATCCAAAGATGTACCGCGATTACTTTTTTTTTGTTTACTTGTTGTCATGGAAACACTTTACTCCCTCAGGGAGTAAAAGTGCTACTTTACTCCCTCTTTTGGGGGACTAAAGTAGAGCCTTATATATAGGACGTGCAAAAGATATTTTATGCACAGATGCATTATAATTAGACTATTATTGCAAGACTCATCTAAACATAAACGTCTTTTTATGGCCCAAGGGCCTCTTTATGGTCAGGCGGGCAATAACGAAAAGTCAATTAAATGTCAGAAGTTTTTTTTTTAGAACTTGATTGGTTCTTAATATAATTTGTAAACTTATCACCAATGAAAATAAACTGAAATTAAATATTTTGGAATAGTAAATATAGTACGAACTTCGTATAATCACATAAGTATATGCACAGCTGCTTGATGTACCTACGTACTCATTTAATTATATTTTTACACAATAATAGATTTGACATTAAAAACTTAATTTGTGCATAAAATAGTGTATGTATTGCGGGCATAACTTGCTTTTAGGGCCCTACAGCCTTTTCCTAGCCCTCGGCTGACGCCTCCGTTCTAGAAATAACGCTTCTGGCCATAAAAGCTTCATTATGCCCTTAACACATAAATAACTATTATTCTACGCTAATGAATTATTATTCATTATTGAATATTGTATTTTAACAATAGGTGACAAAAGTTACCTACGTATAATTGTATACAGGGTGGCTCATTTCTCATTGTCTAGGTTATCCCTGCTGAAATATTAAGGTAGCGGAAAAAGTTAAATGAGAGACTTGTTTAGCATAGCCTAATCTATGAAATAACACAAAAAAATTTTTTTCATGACCAACTTATTTTCCGGAAAAAATCTTTAATCTTTTAATTGGGAAGTCTTTGGAATAAGGTTCTAAATAAATTTCTCTTTACAATGATATATTACAAGTGGGGTTTTGTTGCTCGTTGTTTTTTCCTGTTCCTGTCCCTTTGACTTTGAGTTTAATTTGAAGGTCTTCCCCTTTGGGTTCGTACCTGCACATACATACAGGGTTGTATGTGACAAGATTATACCGGAGGGTGAAACGAATAACCCGAAGCAAGGCTTTAAAACCGTACCGTATCATCCGAGGGTCATCGAATTTTGGGATGTTTGTTTGAAATTGTATGTATATATATTGTGTCATTTTATCTATGTGTCTATATTGCGGTGATATTAAAGTAAAATGTAGTATGACAACCGTTCCAAATAAAACATAAATTATATACGGTGGATTAAAATAAAAATACACCACAGATATTTTTCTTTATTCCAATCAGCCAGCTCAGGGTTATTCGGTAAAGCATAAATTATTTGAATTATGAGACTCTTATTAACTCGTATGCCTGAAAAAGAAGAAAAACTTAAATTGCAAGCACTAGGGCTACTGCAAACTGGACAGCCACTGCTAAACTCTAAATTCAAAAAGAAAGAAAACTGAATGCTTGTATATGCATCAATTAAACACATAAGTAAATTTAAAAACACATAAACTTTATTTAATGAACAAATAAAAATTCAAATGAAAAGTAAATGGCAAGAAATGTTGTTCAAATTAATACAATTAACAATTGGGAAATACATTCCCAGGCTTGCTCAAATGTGATTAAAAGTTGTAATAGCCTGACGTAGGGCCATTACGGCCATTCACTTGAACAAACCAACACAAATCAAAAATTGTTTATAAATAAAAATGTTTATCTTAATAAAGAAAATAAATTGAAATAAAAGAAATTGAATTGTTTTATTTATTTGAAAGCAAATAAGTTCTCAAAAGAACATTAAAAATTAAACAAAATAAATTTGAATTATTAAGGATAAACTTCATAAGTTTAATATTATCAATGAAATTAAAGAACCCTTTTATTATGACCAACCTGGTATAAATTATAAAAAATAAATTCCTTTAAATAAATCCTCAATTGGTATCACTGTGACAAAACCTGTCAGCTGATTTCTATTGGTAAGACGTCAATACATAAATCGATGAAGAAAAATAAATTCTCCAGAATTTATTTAAATAATCACGTTCACTTTAAATAATTGTGGAACAACAATGAAATCTTCTTTAAACTTATAAGAATATTTAGGTAACACTTTAACTTTATTCAAATTCCATTTATATATGACTTTTACGTCAATCACATGATCCAAACATCTAACCTCACTTTATATTACAGATTTTTATTCGGAGTCGGACATAGGTTTTGCCGTGAACGTTTTGTCGACTGACTTTGTTAAATTTGGCTCCAACTTATATAGATTTTGTTGAAACAAAAGCCTGCACTGACATATTTTCAAAACAAAAACAAATCACGTAAAGTTGATGACGTCACTGATCCGCACAGCTGTTCATAATTATCACGAATCTTAATTCTATGATTACAGGATTGTAGCCCTTAAAACAAGGATTAAAACAATGTCACACACTTGTATCCCAAAATGCATCGTAACGAAGATACAAGACGAAAACGATTGACAATGTACAAATCTCGTTATAGCTTAATTACATAAAAAATTGAAATAAAACAGGTTTATCCTTTACAAAATAGATACATAATTACACAATACAACTAATACATATAAATTCTCCACAGGAACATCTTTACAATTTACAACAAACATGATTTACAGTCCGATACAACCATCGAATTAACCAATTAATGCATTTGCAAGTTCCAGCTTAAATATTAATTCAAATAAAATCAAATTATGATCAGATTGTCCAGAATACAGTTTTCCAAGTGTTTACATAAAAACAATGGTGAGAAAAAATAGGATAAGAGTCAATAATCCTCACAATGAAGCAAAACGACAAGATTAAAACCTTCAGTAATAAAAATAGTTAGAATTTTTATAACAAAGTTTAAAAACTAATTGTACTATATAAGTCATAACAAGATTGACCTAAATTATCTGTTTTCAGTTAACTAACAGTGCGAAACTGAGTTGGTCTCTTGGAAAGTAAAAAAATTTACCCTACGTTAAAGATCGTAGCCTCTAAATTTAAATAAGAAGATTATTTCTTCTTTACAAGTGGAAAACCCATCCCAATATGTAACTTGGGTTGCATAAACGTGTATTATGATAAAACAATCTAACTAATTGATATCCTTTTTAAAAATATGAAACCTTTTTATATGCATAAGAAACTTAGGTTGTGTTTGCATGAAATTTTTATTCTTGATTTCTAATTTAAATATTGATGAGCCTAACTGTGACCCTATATGGAACCTTTATATTAATTATGCCTATCACTTAGCATGTTTCTCTTTTAATTTAAATCTAATGTGTGAAATATTTGTTTTCACGTTTCCGATCTATCGTTAATAAAATTTTCAATGTGGTGATCTGATATCACCGCAATATATTTATAAAACGTTTATATAATTTATTTATTCACGCATGTTAGTTTTAAGTGGTAGTTAAAGCGAGATTTCGAGTAGTGAAATTGTTATAGGGTAGTTTTTAAGATTTACAACCACTGTGATACAAATCACCATTCTGTTCATTTTTCTAGACATTAAAATCCTTAATCAGTATAATTACCGTTTAAAAGTTGCGATAAATAATAAAGCCCTACTTAGAAATTTACATTTCACTACATGTTTATATTTTATTTATTACTATTTATTTATTGTGTGGTTTTAATATTTGCTTTCCAGCTTATAACCTGTAAGTATATGCACCGTACGACCAAAATTGTGGAAGTTGTCTATATGTTAGTAAAAGATCTATTTCTTCGTTTAATAAGTTTGAAGCTTTAGTAGTGAGGATTGTTTTAAAACGAAGTGGCGCTTGTTTTTTTTATCTTGTATTACCCCGCCCCTCTCCGACTTGTTGGGAGGGGTTAGCCGGCAAAAACTAAAGCAGTTTTATTTAGGTCAAGCTGATACTTCCAGCACGGCTGTATTTTGGTAGGTTTGGTATTTATCTATATAAAAGTAGCCTTTGTGATTCTGTAGGCTATACTGGCTCAGAGGCACCGAATCGTTATATGGATACTGATGTTTTGGCTAAGTAACATACGATATAGGCTTTTTCTGGCTTTTTAAAATCCTACATCCACCAACTATACGGCTACACTGACTACAACTAAATTTATTTCTCCATGTTTTCCTTCAATCTGGCATAATAAGATTGTTCATAGTCGGTGGCAGCAACTTTATTATAACAAGTAGATTTAAAAGTTATAAACTTTAGATTAACGAAAGTTCTTCTCTTAAACGCGAATGAATTTTACAATTCTCCCTCCAACGCAACGTGAGAATTACCTACAAGAAAATCAACAAAACAAAAGAAAACTTTTGCACACCTACCCGTAATTCACTTTATAGACAACAATTCAATCGGTCTTGATTGAAGTGTATAGACCCTCATCGAGGGCTATAAAGGCACCGCCTACCTACTGCTAACAAATATTGTTATCATTTCATACAAAAGCCGGGGCTTTGCTTAAGTTGTATCGAAACGTTCTTTGTCTAGCATACAAATGCGGGGCCGTTTATTTAAAGACACCAAAACCTTTATCGCAAACTAACAATAAGGCAGTAATTAAATTTTATACACACAAATAACGTCATCGTCATCTAAGAGCTAGCGAAAACGGAGTGTTTAATTTGGAATTTTAGAAGGCAAAATCAGGTTACTTCTCTCTTTAGCGACGACGCCCAATAGAATAAAGGCCACAAGTTAATCGAGTCGCCCGGAATACATTAACATCGTATTTAATTGGATGTAACAGAATATTCACTTAGTTATAATAACACCCTCTTTCCCTTCGCGCGCTTTAAGGATGATCATAAATAGAAAAATTACGCCACATCTAAGTCCTAATCAGATTACATCGAGGACCGCGTATACAGAGTGTCGCATTTCAATACTATCGACTTCCATCAAGTGGGTCGGGGAGATCACAACGCAATGCTGCCACCACCCACTCGGTTAACGATTCAATAATGAGCAGGGGTGCCAACCTAATGCACTACTTTACACTAATAGTCTTTGTGCGTGAGCGTCTCTAGATTGTAACTGGAACAATTAAACGCCGATGAAGACGACGAAGACGAACGCATTTGCCTTTGTAAAGACATTGTTATACGACACGCTGGAGAACTCTCATTTATTTGCGGGTTACTCGAACTGGGAAGTGATTTAATTAACAATTAAGTTGAATTTGTACGTTTTCGAATTATTTTAAGCGGGCGGGGGGGTTAGTGGTAACAAAAAGAGAGGTTGCAATTTGTGGTTTTGGCAAGCGGGGAAATCGCACACGTTAGCCTTAAATAGTACCAGACCAGGGATTAATTCTATCCTTTATTTCGGGGCTCATTAAGAAATCTTTATTAGGTTTTCTAGTGCCAGACTGCGGCGATAACCGATTTAATTTTCTCGACGTGCCAAATGGCACTCGTTTGCACTCTTTCGCGAGGAAAGTCCGATCGATAGCTAGACTGTTAAATATTCCAAGAGCTTCGTAGACTTGGAGGTATTTAACGTAAGCTCAATTGGCTGTGATACTCTTGAGATACCGAATATAAATTTTCACGACGCGCTTTTTATATTCATGACATGATTTTTCCTACCTTTTATCCGTCGCTACACAACGAAGGGCAGCACTGGGATAATCAACTTTTCATTTCTAGACTTTAGGAAAATTAGACTTGTTAATATATGCCCGTGTGCTTGCACAACGCCGTATTTTGATGGTGATCAGTTATCTCATTTTTGACAAATGTACAGCAGTAAGCTTTAAAAGTGGGGTTATTCAGCAACTTTTTGACGCTGCATGAGAGATGATGATCCTCAAATTGCTACCGTATCCATCAAGCTGTCGGCTCAAGTTATTTCTCATATTTATCAACACTTGCTCTCTTTCCCCCCTTTGCTCTCTTTACGGCTTACTTTCCGTGACCCTGTGATGCCCCAGTATGATACCATTCGCACCCCGTAAAGTCTTCCAAATCGCGCAGATTTCGAAAAGTTCGGCTTCCCATTACAATAGAAAAATTGTATCAAAGAATAGTTGAGGTTAAGCTTGGTGTGTGTGATCGATGAGGATTCTGGATAGAATAAAAGTTCTTTTTTCTTCTTTGGTATGAAAATAAAAAGAGGTCTGTTTCTGTCACATTTTATATGCGTATATAAATATTTATTTTAATGTTTACAAATGGGAAGCTAAATAGGAATTCATATAGAAGCTATTTTTTATGAATGTTGAAATTATATTTACGGAGAAGTTGGATACTAATGAAAATCGAGAATTGGGTAGGTACTCTGAAATGACTTCCAGGAAAATCTTTTTTAGCAAACTAGATTAAGAATATGAGTAAAGCATTTTACTTTACGCTTGCCTATTTTAGATCCATTTATTTACTAACCCTTGTAATGACTGCTGTTGGTCCTTTCCCCCTTTTAGTGTGTTTAACTATGGTTAGTTGTACGGATTACGTTATTATGGCCCCACTTGGCTTCCAGCAGAGTGACCATTTGAAGAACTATCTTTCCTTGTACACAGTAAAAAATCAGCCCCGTGAACAATTTTTAGAGTACTGGGTAAAGATTTTAGAGTTAAAATTTAGAGTAGAAAAACTTTTTTTCACTCTACGAGGATGAATTGATAAATCTCCGGCCTAACCCATATGGGATACAAATTTTTGCAATGTTTTTACGGCATTTTATTTTTTCATAATTTATCAGTATGGCTGTGAAATAACAAAAATTTCTGTCAAACAATAATTGTTTGGCAAGTTGTCAAAGTCGATAAAGTTTTGTGTGGTGTTAAAATGGAAAAAGCTGAAATTCGTGCGGTTATTAAATATTTTCACATTAAGGGTTTATCCCCAAAAGAAATCAAAGCTGAGCTAGACGGGACATTAGGCGAATCTTCTCCTTCCTATAGCACAGTTAAAACCTGGGTTGCGGAATTTAAACGGGGTCGCAAAAGCACAGATGACGCACCGCGTTCAGGAAGACCGAAAACTGCCACCACAACGGAAATTGTCGAAAAAGTCCATAGAGTTGTGTTGAATGATCGGCGATTGAAGTTGGCTGAAATAGCAGATACCCTGGGCATTTCAACGGAACGAACATATCATATCCTAACCGAAATTTTGGGAATGAGAAAGTTATCGGCACGTTGGGTGCCGCGGCTGCTCACAGTGGAACAAAAGCTGACTCGCAAAACAGTTTCAAGTGAGTGTTTAGACTTGTTTAATCGAAATTCAGTGGACTTTCTGCGACGGTTTGTAACAATGGATGAGACGTGGATTCATCACTACACACCCGAAACAAAGCAGCAATCAAAACAGTGGACTGCCAAAGGAGAACCTGCTCCGAAGAAAGCCAAAACAGTTCCGTCAGCCGGAAAAGTTTTGGCTTCAGTCTTTTGGGACGCCAAGGGAGTACTTTTCGTTGATTATCTTCAAAAAGGTAAAACAATCAACGGAGTATACTATGCTACCTTACTGGATGAATTAAAAAAAAATATTGAAGAAAAACGACCTGGATTAGCAAAGAAAAAAATTCTGTTTCACCAGGACAATGCACCTTGTCACAAGTCGGCAATTGCCATGGCAAAAATCAATGAATTGCAATTTGAATTGTTACCCCATGCCCCTTATTCACCAGACTTAGCCCCATCGGATTTTTATTTATTTCCAAACCTAAAAAAATTTCACGCTGGAAAGAAATACGAGACCGATGAAGAAGTGATTGCTGCCACAAACGCCTATTTTGACGAGTTAGAAGAAAAGGCTTATAGGGACGGTATAAGAGCACTTGAACAAAGGTGGACCAAGTGCATTGAACTCGATGGGGACTACGTAGAAAAATAAAATTTTTGTTAACCTGATATTCTTTTGTTTTATTGCCTAGGCCGGAGACTTTTCAATTTATCCTCGTATTCTTATAACAAAAATAATTCTTCACTACTGAAATCTATTTTCTCCCTATATTATTAATTAACTCTATATAGATTCAATGTTCAATCTAATAGTATTCTAATTTAAAAGTACAACAAAATGAAGTCTAATTTCAATTTTGCAAGAGAAGAGGAGCCGTTAAAAAATCTAAATTGGTAAAAGGATGTTTGTTAATGTTCATGTTACTCTAGTTAGAATAAATCAAACGAATTGGCACCAATATACACTTGACAGAGTATTTGACAAGAGGAGCGTGTGCGCAATAACGACACTAACAAAGAATGGCCACAAATCAGGTGTCTGCTGTATTTGACTTTGACTAGTTATGTGGCAACTGTGGCAACTTTGCAATTTCGAAAGTTACTGAAATTGGCGGAAATTCCTAAATTTTACAATTTTTTAAATAACTTAATGTAGCTGTACAGTTTAGAACGTAATGAACAACTAAGCAAAATAATAGTACCTACATTAAGTTTAGATTTGTAAAATCTTGAAATTGCCGCTAATTTTAGTAACCTTTCAAATAGCAAAAATTTAACAGTTATAACTAGACACCTGTTAGTGCAAATATGTCCACGTCTTTTTACTGCGTGTGAATGTGAAACTTCGCAGTTTATTTTAATAATTAATATAAGGTAACCTAAAACAATTTTACATTTCAAACACTTTATTAATACATGTATTATTTTATAATTTTAGTAATTAATCTTACTTATGACGAGTAAGACGGGAGCACTTGGAAACTTATAAGACTTGTTCGACAGTAAACTATTTAATATTGATATCCAACAGAGTTCTACTTTTTTCAATAATTCATATTCAGTGTTTTATTTCCAAAAAAATAAACAGAGATATTAAGAAATTAGACAAGTAAAAGCAATAATTGTATAATTACATCTAATTTGAAAACACACGCGAGTGAATTCTTCGAGTGGATAACTAGGCTGACAGCAGCGATTTTACTTTTGCACGATTTTCGGGTTAAAAACGGCCAGAAATTTTAGCTTTTTAATTGTAACTTTTTCGGTATGGATTTGCGAGACTCGTCACCCGGAGAACTTTATTACACCTTTTGTGAAACCGCGTCTTTCGATGCCCGACTCTTCCAAGATACCAGGTTCCAATGAAAGTTCAACACTACAAGATACGATGACGGATTCGATTGTAGCAGGACGAAGGATATCGAACCGCAGAGAAATTTTCGATTCCCTCCCTCAGAAGTAGGGGAGAAAAATAATTTCAGGTAATAAGGATTGGAGGCGATGCTAGCAAAGGTTCTGGACCAACTTTCCCTCGGTTTTTTTGACGCTCCGACTAAAGCTTTTACCGTTAGCGGTCAAGGCTTTAAACTGAAGCTGGGGACATTCCTTGGCTTCGACCCTCCGAATGCAGTCCTGATAAGAGTCGCGTTATTTGGCGAACCAAAACGGAAATTTACCGGATCGAATTTGTGGATAACCGTCCGGGTTATCTTCACTCGGATCCCAAATGGTAAAAAGCATAATATTGTTACAAGTTTAAGAGACGGCTTGGATGATGTGGCTTTGCATATTAATAAAGATTAAGCCACATTCATACGAATATTTATTTTAGGATACAGTCTCAAAGAGAGTCAATAATATTTTAATTTGAAACTGGTGAATCGAAATAGTCGCCTATAAAAACTAATTTCTTGAATATTCCTAAAATATTCCCAATTTGGCTTCGTAATGCTGAAAACCTTCGTGAACAGGTTTTATATAACCAGCTCCAACCAAACGGCCTTTGACAAACTAGTATTTGATGGTTTTTAAGTTTGGAACTTTTGGTCTAATGGCGTTTAGTCCAACGGGATTTCAGTCTAATGAAAGTTTGGTTCAATGGAGTTTTTCATCCAATAATACTTTTAGTTCAACTATAACTACAGCTATCACTCGATGAACTTAAACCACGGCCCCTTTATTAATAACTTAAAAGAAGTCCTTAGTAGTGTCCACTTGTGACCTATTATTTAAGATAAAGTAACCTAACCTAGTCTATTGTCATCAGTTGAACAACATTTGCATTAGGCTTGTATTTCTCATTACTTGAAGCTCTTGTTCGTGGAATATTGGCGACAATTACTAATTTACATAAATAGTCCATAATAGAACATATTTAAATAAGAGACCTAACTAAGTTAAAAACAGTTTGAAGCACAATCTATGCATGCGCCCTTCCATAGGCTGCAGGTAAAGTAAATAGCAAGAGCTCAGGATGAAACCAACTCAGTTCGTTCAGGAAACTCTAAGCACAACGGCCTCCAGTACTTGCTCTTATCAGTCGAAAAGTAAAAAACTCGAAAAGTGGACCATGTTGCGTCAAGAAACTTGAACGCTCTTGCAGAATTTACAAAGTACTTTTACGGACAGGTACATCAGAAAATTATCAGCAGCACAGTTCCCACAATTTTCTAATGAGGGTTACTTCGCCCATCCTCCTGTTGGTTCAGGAGAACAGAAGTCGAATTCTACTACTTGCATGTCGGTCTTTTTTAAGCAAACTAAAGCATGTTGCAAGTTCCTTTTTCGAAGACTTGACAACTTCGCATTTGAAAATAGCTACATCTGTGAGTGCATACGCTGACACCGGGGCTTGCAAATACTAACTGGAAGAGACATTGATGGAGTCTACTAATTGAATTCTGATCTTTAAAAAGAACAACAAGACTAAAGAAGAGAACAACGCAAAAAAGGACGACAAAGAACGCGAAGAATTTTTGTATCAAGTATTTCTACTTCTATGCAGAATCTGAACTCTTTAATTTCCTGCGTGGAATCGCTCACAATGTAATAAATATTTTCGAACTATTTTTTGGATAGGTACGTTTCGATTAACAATTTTATAATGAAACGAAATCTAGATATTTTTAACACAACTATCTCTGTTGATTTGATCATCAATAAATCTCTGATGATCATCAATAAAGAATATTTAACTTGCTATTCGTTTAAAAAATGGTACGTAGTGAAGCAAAAGGTCTCATGGGACCAAAAGGGCAATTGTAAAGTCTACTAAACTAAATGTCACGTTAGAAAAAATTCCTGTTGTACCAAAAGTTCGTTGAGCCAAAACTTCCGTTTGGACTAAACGTCTTATTAGACAAAAAGTCGATGGACGGATGGACCGACAGTCAAGTACCGGTATTTACAGCTCTGTAGCTCGGGCATTTACTGAAATAGTTGAATAACCCACCCAAAGACATTCTCACTGATGCCCGACCTGTTTATGTTCAAAGTGGTTTGTTAGCTTTGTAAAAGGCTTTACCATGTATTCCCCAATCATCTATGGCCTTGTCAGACCTCCTTCCAATAAGTTTGCAAAATACATTTCTTTACACGTCTAATAATTACGATGTATTTTCGTAGTTGCCGTTGAAATTTACTTTTTGAGCTGTGAAAATAAAAAAGCTCTTACGGCCAGTTACACCAACCTCAATTATCCTTAATCCTGAGAATAGTTTCCATATAGATACGTTTGTTGAAACAATCGTAACCATGAAGGTTAATCTCGGATTAAAGTTAACTAACATTGGTGCAACTAGCCACTACTCTACTGTTATTTTCAATGGTGCCGTGTCCAGCGTTAACTTTTCTCGATGCTACAATTCTAGATTTAGACTAGG
The DNA here is from genome assembly GCA_929113105.1 of Agrypnus murinus. Classification (NCBI taxonomy): domain Eukaryota; kingdom Metazoa; phylum Arthropoda; class Insecta; order Coleoptera; family Elateridae; genus Agrypnus; species Agrypnus murinus. The sequence goes on from OV816029.1 coordinate 3,942,871, forward strand.
ACCTTCCAGCCGTTTCCAGCCTGTCGGCGATTTAGCATGTCTACATGCTAAATCGCACCCAACCTGACATAAGTCAGTGTCAGCACAGAACAACGAAGTATTACGTGATGACAATGGCAAATAATATAAAATGAAAAATATAATAAGCGAAGCAAGAGCGCAGCCAACGTGTGGGAGACAGACAACATACGATACGTATACGGTTCATGGTGGAGTAAAATAATCTAGCAAATGTAGATCTATTTATTTGTCAAACAGGCTAATTGTTTTCTCACAAACGGAATTATTTCGAATTGAATAATTTCATAATTCCTCAACTTGCATTTTGTTCAATGCAAATGTTACTAAGGTTACACTCGTCTAGCAGCGGCTGCCCACAGGACACGACCACCTGCAGAAAGCAACGCATGCGAATCGCCATTTATATGATAATGTATGCATCTCCTTATAAGTAATTTATTCATTTATTCAGTATGCATCTCATTATACGTAATATATTCATTTATGCATTAACGGCTTCCGCGATATTCATGAGGATACAGTATATAAACAGCTTGCTTCAAGTTAAACAGTCAGTCGTGAATTGACTCCATCCGACCATGATCTTGAAGCAAGCTGGTAAGTAATTTTATATATTAATTAATTGTAGGGGATCTAGGATCTGGTGTCCAGGGGCACTGATTACCTGATCTCTATTGTGCTTAGTTGTAGTATTTTAGGAGCCTAGAAGCTAGTACCCAGGGGTACCGCTTACCTGGTTTCCTAACGCTTAGTTGTAGGACTTAGTGCTAGTACAGGGTGGTTCCGATCATCTTTATGTTTATGTTAGTTTTAGGAGGACCTCATACTTGTCTTTGTAACCTACTGTATTGTGACTTGTTGTTTAGTATAGCCTGGAAACCAGGCCCTAGAAGCTATAAGCTTGTGCGGGAGGGAGGCGGCGATTATTATTATTATTACGTAGGCCCTAAGTGCGGCTGTAGCCGACTTACAGATGGAACATCGCAAATTCCACATTTGTGTCAGAGCTAAAGAAAACTGCAGAAAACCTTAACCAGATCTGCCGGCACCGGGAATCGACCTCGGGCCGCTTGGGTGAAAGTCCAGCACTCTAGACATTACACTACCATGGCTGTAATACTTTAAAAATTCCTGTCTTCAATCAATAAATGTAAATCGCTTACTTTCGTTGTATTTTGGCGCTGATTGTAAGTACTTACCAGTTAATTACAACATGCCTTACTCTTTTCGTTCTTTACTTATTAACACAACTGACTTTACGATTAAAATTGCTAGAATTTAGAGATTTACTTTTTGCAGCTAGATGTGGTGTTATTGAGATTACAAGGCTTACTAATCCCTTCCAAATACTGTCTTTTTCATAGAAATGAAAGAATCTAACAGAAAAATTAGTGTCAAAAGATTGAACGAAGAAAGATTTTCTTTTTTATCTAGATAGAAATAAATCCAAATATCCCAAAGAAGTAAAACGCTCGTTGTTATTATGTGAGACAGACGTCTGAGACAGAGTTAACCCGATTTATGAGATTCTTTTTGATTTTGTTTTCGCTTCGAAACGCGCACTTCCTTCTACTTTTTCATTAAAAAAAAGGAGAAACTAAAGGGTGGATTGCGATTGTCCTGTGAGATATAATTGAAAAAAGATTTATCGCGAATTTATTAAGAAGAAATCTCGTCGGCGGCGGCGGTGGTGGTGCGGTGGTTACAGCTACCTACAAATGGCTTACAACTGAAGAATACAAACGATTCTAGTGTATAATATCTTCTTGTACATCTCCTTTTTATCTCCTTTTCAGTTTTTCCTCTCCTGGAAGTAAAATGATTAGTATGCGTTTGAATTTTGTGTTTCGTTTAAAAATTACTTTCCTGAAGTTGGCAGCAGTTGTGCCATGTATTAAAATTTAATTTGCTCCTCGAAGAGTTGGTGTTTATTTTATTTGCCTTATTTTTGTCTCCAATAAAATGTAACTGGAACGGTCTGTGGCTTTTGTTACGGGTAGTAGCAGTTCATCATCATTACATTTAGGTATTTTTCGCCTCAAGGTTGGCAGAACATGAAGATATATTACAGCGTATTATACAAACTTGAGTTATTTATTATTTTTTTCTTTTGTGCTTCATTATATCCGATTTTTTTATACATCCGGAAATTTGATTATCTAGCGTAGAGCCAGATTTTTCTAAACTTCGAATTTGAACTTTTTTATCGGAAAAAGTGTATGATGGGGGCTATAAAAGGTAATACAAAAAGTGAGATAAAACTTTTAACGTTTTAGTCGTTTTAGTAGCAAAAAAGAACAAGTCATAGATATCATCAATCTCCGTGTCAGTTTGATCCAAGCTATAGGTGATGTGACGTGCAAGGAATAAATTTAGCCAATATGATCTGAATATAGATTTATGTAGTATGTGTATATGTGGAAAAGTGCATGTTGGATAAATCTGATCAGAAGAAGAGACGACGCCGACGGCGGTCCTTCTAGCATTTCACGTCGTGTGCTTTTACGTTTTTGTTAAATGAACATTGCAGCAAAAACCACTGTTGGACAATATCCGCTTTCGGTTGTTTTATTAAAACCTCTAGACTTCATAAAATAAAATGTATGTTTTAAAGCAGTAAACTCAGTACTCTATTCTTTAACATCTACATTAAAAGTTTTTAGATTATTAGTTATTAGCTTTGACTTGCTTTTCAAAGAACAAGTTAAATAAATAATCTGTTTTTAAACAAATGTTACCAATATAATTATTATGAACCAATTATTGTTTTCTTCTTTGTAATATATCGGCAATGGTAAGTATAATGCCACAATAGCATTGGTTTCAGCAAATTGCAAAATATGGAGATTCTGAATGGAGTACAAGTTCTGAAATGCTTATAGGACGTCACTGAATTAAATAGAAAGTAAATAACTCAAACAAAAACCAATAAACTTTAATAACCAAAAAAGACATAGCGAATTATGACTCTGAATGTAGTTAAAAAACATTTCCACCATTTGTATACATTAAATGAGAGTGCCACAAAAAACACCACCCAGTTTTCTATTCTATTCTCAAACATTTTAAAAATGTTATGTTTAATAAATAATCCATATACATATAAAATGAATAAATAAGAAAATGTCTTTTTATCATTTTTCTATAAGGATTATTTCGTACTTCAATCTTTTATTTTTTTATTTATACATATATTATTTTCATTATTAATCAAATGTTAGTGGTAAAACCCTTATCAATGTCTTAGTATTAATGTAATTTTAAGTGTTCATATTATGTAATCAAAAATGTGCATGATAATTTAATTTAGGTATTATACATTTCATTCCAGTGTCACAGTAATAATAAGATTTCATTTAAACTAAGCTCAAAGAATATAATTTTAAACAAGCTGAAAATGTTACGGGCAAACTAGTCCTTTTTTTGTATGTGTGCCAATGCAGGTCAAAATTCCCAAATTCTAACGCCCGAACATGTGTTAGTAATAATCAATCACCCTTAGTCTTTGTAAAATACCGTCATTTCTTTTCGTTGTATATTAAGTATATTAGTCAGTAGATTTCGAGCTTCAGTGCAACACACACGGAGTTATACAAATGTAGCTAGTGCTACTCAAGTCATAATTTAATTCATGTATTCAAATTGTATATAGAAGTTTTCAATAGTGCAATTAATATAATATAAACACAGTTAAAATACAGTCCACTAGTTTTATATACATTCGGACCAGCATTGATTACAAGGGAATCAAGGAGTACCTTGTAAGACCACAACGACCGTACAACATTCTGGTCCTTCGAGCCGGATATCAAAGGAAAAACGCATCAAGAAAACAAGAATAATTAACGGGCACTCATCGGCCACAGTGAAACAATTCAATTGAAATTTTACGGACGCATTCTAGGATATTCCTTTGTACACATGGTAAACAAGGGAGTCGATTGGCGAATTCACAGTAAGTCCGTTCCTTTATTCATATAACATCCACTGTATCATCTTCATATTTACCATATTATCTGCGCAGTTCATTGAGATATTAATTTTTATCAAAATTATCAATTAATTAACTTTAAATTTAAAATTATTTAAATAAATTCTCATAAATCAAAAACTATTTCTTTACATTGATATTTTAAGTAAATAATTACTATAATGGCTCCCAACGATGAAATATTAAAAAATCTCAAAACTCAGCGTGGGCAAATAAAGTCTCAAGTGACACGTTTTAGTACATATTTAGATACCACGTTCCCAATTTCTAAAAACATAACACAGTTAGCAAAACGTTTAGAAAAAATCGAACTTTTGTGGGATGAGTTTGGAAATTGTCAGTTAGACATAGAAAGATTAGATGATAGTTCTCAGGAACAAAGGGATCGCGAGTCATTTGAAAACGCATATTTTGAAATTGTTACACGGGCACAAGAAATGATTGACGAACACAAACAAAACCGATCCATTGTCAGCGACAGTAGCGTAGTTGCTGCGGGGGGTTTTGGTAGCTCTAATAACAAATCGGAGCAAGTTAAATTACCATTACTAAACTTACCCGAATTTTCAGGTTCTTCTAGCGAATATATGCACTTTCGTGATACATTTGAATCGTTGATTAATAAAAATGATACGTTGTCAAAGGTCCAGAAATTTCACTATTTAATATCATGTTTACAAGGTGATGCACTCAAGGTTGTTCAATCATTGGACATCACTGATAATAATTATGCAATCGCGTGGAATTTACTTAAAGAAACGTACGATAATAAAAGAGCTATCATTAACAGTCATTTGGAATCATTGTGCGGACTACCTACGTTGCACAAAGAAAGTTCAGCCCAATTAAGAAACTTTCTGAATTCGTATTTGAAGGATATTCGTTCATTAAAAAATTTAGGTGAACCAGTTGACACCTGGGACTCTATATTACTTTATCTACTTACCTCAAAGTTAGATTTTGCAACTAAACTAGAATGGGAAAGTTCCATTCGCACGGAAAAGCTTCCGACACAAGAAGATTTTTCTAAGTTTTTAAATTTCAGATGCCAATTATTAGAAAATTTATATAGGCGTTCGGCAATTTCATCAAATGACTCATGTCATTCAAAAAAGGGTTCAAGTCATATCCAGAGAGGTCTTGCAATAAAATCCTTTAATCATGTGTCAATGGAAAAAATGTTAAAATGTTACTTTTGTCAAGGCGGTCATTGCATGTATTATTGCACTGATTTTCTAAAATTAACCGGTCAAGAGAGGTTTAATGCTGTCAAGAGACTTAATCTGTGTAAAAATTGTTTAAAGCCCAAATCAGAAGGCCACAAATGTACAGGGTTTTGCAAAATATGCAAGGGCAAGGGTCATAACACTTTGTTGCATATTGATAATAGTTCAAACAATAGTACAACGTCTAATTTTCCAATACAAGGTCAGAATTCACAAGGGAATTCACGGGAAAATTCACTGCATGGTTCAGAATCACAAAATATTGTTGGAAATACAAATGACGTTAGTATAAGTACTCATTGTAGTAATACTGAAAATTTATTGATTATTTTATCAACGGCAAATATTTTTATTGAGGATAATGACAAAAGCCTTATTCAGTGTAGGTGCTTACTAGATGGAGGTTCACAAAGGAACTTCATAACAAGGGATTTAGCCAAAAGGCTTAATTTGAAGATTGACAATATTAATCTTCCAATCATGGGTATAGGTGAATCTATGACCAGTATTTCTCATAGAGTTCATACAAATATAAAATCAATGCATAATAGTTATTCAAGGAAACAATCATTTTTAATATTAGAAAATATCACAGGCAACATACCTTATCAATCCTTCGATACAACATTATTAAGCATTCCAGAAGGTATTGTTCTTGCAGACAAGGATTTCAATGAATCAAAGAGAATAGATGTTTTGCTAGGTGCATCTATATTTGATGAATTATTAACAATAGGTCAAATAAATTTAGGTAAAAATCTACCTTTATTACAAAATTCGAAATTAGGTTGGTTAGTCGCAGGTCCATTACAATTAAATTTAATTCGAAATAGTTCTCAAACCTGTTTACTATCAATTCACACTAGTCAAATTCAATCACAGCTTGAGAAATTTTGGGTTATTGAGGACGTTCAGCATTCTGCGTCCATTAAATATTCAAAGGATCAACAATTTTGTGAAGATCATTTTATACAAAATTATAAGCGGGATACTACCGGACGTTTTACAGTGTCATTACCATTAAAGGAAAATTACAAAGACATCGGGAACACCTTTGAATTAGCAATGAAACGTTTTATCAGTTTAGAACGAAAATTAAAGGGAAATCAAACTTTTGCAGATCTTTATACCAACTTCATTCGCGAATATGAGAGTCTCGGGCACATGACAAAGTTAACAGATGAAGAAATAAAAACAAACGACACAACTTATTATTTACCACATCATGGCGTGTTAAAGGAAAGTAGTGTCACAACAAAGTTGCGAGTAGTCTTTGATGGTAGTGCTAAGAGCTCCACGGGTATATCTTTGAATGATGTTTCATATGTAGGACCGACTATACAAGATGATATCTTTTCGATTTTATTAAGGTTTCGAAAACACAATTACGTAATCCAAGGTGATATCACCAAGATGTATAGGCAAGTTAACGTCAATCCGGAACAAAGAAATTTACAGAGAATTTTATGGCGCGATAGCCCGGATCAGGAACTGTCCCATTATGCATTAAATACCGTTACTTACGGCACAGCACCGGCAGCATTTTTATCAATTAGATCTTTACACCAGGTAGCGATAGATAACAAAAATAATTTCCCAAAGGCAAGCAACACAATTTTATCAGATTTCTATGTTGATGATCTAATCACGGGAGATAATTCAATCATAGGTTTAAGAATGTTAAAATCGGAAATATCTGAAATACTACAATCGGCGGGTTTTATTCTGACTCAATGGATGTCAAACAGTACTGAGATACTAGATTCCGATGAACAGCAAACCAAATTTCACTTTTCTGATGACAAAACAGTAAAGACGCTCGGTATAGCGTGGAATCCGAATTCAGATACATTTCAGTTCAGTGTTAATATAAGAATCAATTCTCAAAATTTAACTAAGCGCATTATTTTGTCCATAATAAGTCAAGTTTTTGATCCACTTGGCATTATTGGTCCAGTAATAACCAAAGCGAAAGTTATTTTACAACATTTATGGAAACTAAAGGTTGGATGGGATGAACCTATTCCTCCAGTTTATAATTCGGAATTTTTGCAATTTTTCCAAGATTTAAAATACATAGATAGAATAACGGTTCCTAGGCATGTATTACTATCAACGTACATTCGAATACAATTACACGGTTTTACAGATGCTTCACAAGTTGCCTATGGGGTATGCATATACTTGCGAAGTACGGATTCTTTTAATAAACATAGCACTCAATTACTGTGTTCAAAATCGCGAGTTGATCCTCTAAAGGTAATTTCAATACCTAGATTAGAATTGTGCGGGGCATTACTTTTATCTAGATTAGTTGACAAATGTTTAAGGGTAATAAAGTTAAATATCGCCGAAACTTTTCTATGGACTGATTCTACGATAGTCTTAGCGTGGTTAGCACAAGAATCAGTACGATGGAAAACTTTTGTTTCTAACAGGGTGTCAGAGATACAAGATTTAACTAACAATGCTCGATGGTGTCACGTATGCACTTCTGACAACCCTGCAGACTTGATTTCACGGGGATGTAATCCAAATCAGTTATTAGAATCAGATATTTGGTGGACAGGCCCGGACTGGCTACAAAGAGACATTCAGTTTTGGCCAAAGCCAGTAAATCAAAGTGATATAATAATTCAAGACATTCCAGAACAACGAATAGTTCAAAATATAGTTTTATTATCAACTGATGGTAGTTTTGACTTATTTAACAAATTTTCGAGGTTTCAAAGGTTAAGAAATGTAACAGCTTGGTGCATAAGATTCTTAAACAATCTGAAATTATCAAGGCAAGGTAAACAAAGGTTCAGTGGTAATTTAACGACAGGAGAAACTGAGCAAGCCGTGAATGTTTTAGTCAAATTAGTACAAAAATCAGAGTTTTCAAAGGAATTAGTTTGTCTTAGAAATTCAAAGGTCGTTCCCAGAAAAAGTAAAATCCTAAGTTTGAATCCATTCTTGGATAACAATGCAATCATACGAGTAGGAGGCAGATTAGTAATGTCAAATTTGAACTATAACCAAAAATTCCCTATACTTTTACCTAGTAAGCACATCTTCACGAAATTAATTATTAATTATGAACATGAAAGAACTTTACATGGTGGGGTTCAAACAATCTTATCAGCAGTACGTGCAAATTTTTGGCCTATTAACGCCAAAAATGTAATAAAGGGAGTAATAAGGGAGTGCATGGTTTGTTTCAAGGTAAAACCTGTAGGTGTAACTCCCATCATGGGACAATTACCAGTATCACGAGTTAATCCAGCGCGTCCATTCCTAACATGTGGAATAGATTTAGCAGGACCTTTTACAATCAAAGAGGGTACGTTAAGAAACCGTAAATTAGTAAAGGTTTATGTTTGCGTCTTTATTTGCTTTGCAGTTAAAGCGATACACTTAGAGCTAGCAGGTGACCTTTCTGCTCCGGTTTTCTTAAATGCATTGAAAAGATTTTTTGCACGTCGCGGTATAAGCAGAGAGATCTGGACTGACAATGGATTAAATTTTGTGGGTGCTTCCAATCAAATTCAAAATTCATATGATACTTTATTCAAAATCAATCAAGATCCAAGTGTTAAAAATTATTTGTTAGATAATAAGGTTACGTGGCACTTTATTCCGCCCAGGGCACCACATTTTGGTGGACTGTGGGAATTAGCCGTTAAGCTCACTAAGCATCATTTGACCAGAACAATTGGTATTGCTTACTTTACATATGAGAATTTTCACACTATTTTAACGCAGATAGAGTCCATATTAAATTCCAGACCTTTATGTCCAATCTCCAATGACCCTAATGACCTAGCTCCGCTTACACCAGGACATTTTTTAATTGGTTCAGCGTCCAGTCATTTTGGCGCAGGTGGACAAACGAGTACCTGCACAATTTGCAGCAAAGAAACAAATGGATGACAAACGATCCAAACATTCTGAAGTCAGGACTTATGGTTGTTCTACGGGAAGACAACGTACATCCATTAAATTGGAAAATGGGACGTATTATCGAAGTGTACCGTGGTAAGGACGATATTGCGCGAGTGGCTAGTGTTAAAACCTCTAGTGGCGTAGTGAAACGCAGTTTTTCAAAACTTTGTATATTACCAATTGACACTTAAAATTGTGGACATTTTTAATTTTTTTTATTTTTGTGTTGAAAGCTGGTGCTTTCAAGAGGGGCGGTATGGTAAAACCCTTATCAATGTCTTAGTATTAATGTAATTTTAAGTGTTCATATTATGTAATCAAAAATGTGCATGATAATTTAATTTAGGTATTATACATTTCATTCCAGTGTCACAGTAATAATAAGATTTCATTTAAACTAAGCTCAAAGAATATAATTTTAAACAAGCTGAAAATGTTACGGGCAAACTAGTCCTTTTTTTGTATGTGTGCCAATGCAGGTCAAAATTCCCAAATTCTAACGCCCGAACATGTGTTAGTAATAATCAATCACCCTTAGTCTTTGTAAAATACCGTCATTTCTTTTCGTTGTATATTAAGTATATTAGTCAGTAGATTTCGAGCTTCAGTGCAACACACACGGAGTTATACAAATGTAGCTAGTGCTACTCAAGTCATAATTTAATTCATGTATTCAAATTGTATATAGAAGTTTTCAATAGTGCAATTAATATAATATAAACACAGTTAAAATACAGTCCACTAGTTTTATATACATTCGGACCAGCATTGATTACAAGGGAATCAAGGAGTACCTTGTAAGACCACAACGACCGTACAACAGTTAGCTTGAAATTAAATAAATGACTAAAGATCTAAAGATATTTGTTGTGTTGAAATGTACATCAATTCAAGTTCACTAGAATTAGTAAGAATATTATACAGAGTGTGTACCAAACTAAAGACATTCTAAACTTAAAATATTCTTGGATAAAATAAACCAACAATAACCAATAGATAAACCAAAACTAATTTAATAACGAAATTAATACTTAAGGCTTAAAAAGTATTTGAATAAATGTTCAAAATGAGTTCCATTTACGGCTGCATGAGCTATTGCCAATATGCGGTAGGTACAGTAAAATGATTTTACTCAAAACTATTTAAGTCGTAAAAATAAAATTAAATAAAAAATCGTCTGGACGTCATGATTGATCCGACACAGAAAATTAAATTAAAATCGGCACCTATCTTAAAGATTCCATAATTTAATGTCTGTGTTAAATAATTAAAAATCTTGTATATTGATATGATATAATTATGAAGATATTTAATTTATTTTGAATACTAGACACATACATGGATGCGACTGCTACAAGGATTTATGGAGGATGCTTATCTTTAATTGAAATAAATGCTCCCACTAAATATATTGTAGTTGTGAAAAGCCTTACTTTCCACAGGTACTCTCTCAAGCGGGTAGCTTTTATGGTTTGCTATATCTTAATAATGTTTATGGGCGATCAATAACAAAAAACGCATACAAATAAATTCATATATGAAAACGACAGAAATTTACTCTTTATTAGCATGTAACAATGAAACAATAAACAAAAAGAAATTAATACCATCAAAGGCATTTTTTCTTTTACATGAAATAAAAAGACAGAAATAAAGTTTTATATTATATAGCAAAGGAAAACATGAATACAAGATTCTCTCTTTTTAATTCTATGATTAATTTTCGTTAATCCCAAAATAATTAACTATTATATATTTCGAGATAAATTAAATTCCTTTCAAATTAAATAATTGTTTTTGTTTAACTATAAACAAATGACTTCTTGAAATAAAGATAATAATTTGTTTATAATTCTTTATACTAATTAAATTAATTACTACAGAAAAACTCACGGTTTTTAATTACTAGGATTGTAATTCCATCCTTTTGATTTCTAATAATGACGCCTTGTAAATACTAACTTGATATGCTGAAACTCCTGGTACCAGCTGTCAGCTATCATTAAACTCGACAAGGAATTGAAAATGATGTCAACAATCCATTCATAAAATACTTTCTAATCAAAAATGTATCCAACTCAAAAAGCTTAACAAAACGAAATTCTAATTGCATAGAATTTCCATTCATTAATGGTGAGTAAAAACTATTTATTTATTTATATCCTCCATTTATCATTCCTTAACTGTTCATAAAATATTCTTGTACACAAAACTCCATCGTTAAAATTAATCAGTTTTATTTTTATTGAGGCACTTCTTCAAAAAAAAACTTTTAATTAAATTACTTTGACATTCCTAAATTAGGTCAACGTAATCTTAAACTTTATTAATCTGAATAAGACGTGTGCACTTTCTGCAAGATGTAAATTGAAAGAGAGTTTGCTACAAGAATGGCTGTCCTTTTATGTCTTTTGGCCGAAACAATTGAATGTAATGTGATTTTTGCATAAAACAAATGCCCGTTGACATTTCTAAATTATCTTAACCCCATTATTATTATTTATAAAGTTTAATTAACTTATATAACTTATAGATAAAAGAATTCCCGTTCTAATGATATACAACACTCTTATGAACCAAGATTAACTTTATAAAAGGAATGTCGATGAACACAATTTTCGAACAGCTATTTATAAGTCTAATTACTAAAAAATACACCTTTTTACAGCTTCCTATTTTCACAAATTTAAACATTATAATTTAGTAAACATTATTTGCATCATAATTAGTTATAAGGACTGTGGTTTATCACAGCACTATATTTAGTGGTGTTTCCTAATCACATATTGTTACCTTTTTCTCTGTATAAAAACGTTTTTTATGACGGTCTTTAGACGGTTTTATGCCGAAAAAAGGCAACATTGTTACCGAAATACGTATTGACAATTAGTCAAAGACAATGTGTGGTTAGGAGACACCGTTAAATATAGTATTATTTTGCATAGTTTTAGGTATCAACAACATGAAGATTTAATTCAATGAACAATATTCATTTAACGTTTCAAGCCGCAACATAATCACTTGTTGGTTATATGATATCATTAATAAAAAGCAGCCCCTACATCTAAGATTGCATCGATTATGTGGTTAAGCAGCTGCTCCACAAGTTTGCATCAGAATATTTTAGCTGAAAGTTATAAAATTCTAAAATACAAGAAACCTATACAATCGTGGAATCTCGTTATCAGGAAAGCACATTTTTAACTATTAATTGATAAGGCAAGATAGTAAATACTTGTATACCTACCTCCCCATTACAATACACCTTGTCTGTTTTAGGTTAAATCTCACATTAAAATTGGCCTAAACTTCATTAATTGAAAAATTAGATTAATGTCACCGAAATCGTAGCAAAAGGAGATTAACTAATTTTATGAAAAATCCAATTTTCCAAATATCCTTTTTATACCTAACGTGCTCAAGTGTGCATGTTAATTATAATTACCTATAGGTATTTTAATTCATCAAAATGATGATTTTGAAATTGAGGTTATGTAACCCTAAATCGGCTAAATGTGAAATTGCCTAAATTTATATAATAAGAATTTTTATGTCGGCGAATTCCTTTTCGGCATGATAAATAAAATGACATTTCCCCTCGCTCCCCGTATGATAAAATATAAATATTCTCTTGAATATTTCTTTTTAATTATAAGTATTCTTTAACGACAAAGATAAACTAATCTATTTTTAAGTTTTAGGTATCATTATTTTTATAATATTTATTTTATTTATTATTAATAACATTTATGGGATCTTTTTAACGTTCGCTTTGTGACGAATAATTCATTCTTCAAATCAACATTCCCTAAATATTATTCAAGTTTTTCACTAACTACATTAATGGCAATTTCTCGTGTGCTTGTGCGCTACATAATAACATATAATTCACAATCCCCTATATATTTCATATATTTATATTAATTATTATTCCTCCAGTCTTTTTATTGGATAACATTATTTATAGTAATCATTTTTAATTCATTTATTTTATTCATAAGTCAGGTATTTTTGCTGTAACTCCACGTAATTCGACGTAAATATCTCCCCGTTGTTATTAAGTATATTAGCACCTCTAACATTTCATCTGCCCTTGTTTCTTTCTTTTGTTGCTGAGATAATTGACTCGCTGTTATATTCTATTTACTTGAATACATTCTAAAATTTATTTACAGTCTTTAATTAATAAAGTTCACCTGTCAATCTATTTTATCTTTATTTATAATTTATAACTCGCGTTGTTAACATTTACATTTTATTTTCCTATTACATTTTTCTTTACTAATTATGAATACCTAACAAATAAACACATTTTTTTTCTTTTTTTTAATTCTTCCCTTTTCATATTTTTTAAACTGTATTATTTTTTCCTAAAAATACTTTTTACGGTTAATTAATTCATTTGAAGGAAATGACCAAAATCAATTTACATAAATGAGTGTTAGATGAAAGTCGCTCTAATTTCTCTTTACAAATTAATTAGAGAAGGGACAGGCATATAGGATTTTTTAAACGATTTATTTGTTAAAAAAATAGAACAAGTCGATACTCTTTGTTTTGCCAAACATACTTAAATTTCAATTAACTAAAAGACAGAAAAGTTGACCGCAAATAAAATCGGCAATAGTACTCAGTAAATGAAACTGTCAGAGCCAACATTAATAAAAGCTTTTAGTTTTCGAGAAAAAACTATTTACCCGGAGTTTTTTGGCCTACGAGGTGGTCGTTTCTTGTTGCTAATGATTTCCAAGTTTCACGAAATTTTATTGGCCGATTCCTTCGCACCACCCCTTCAAAGTATTTGGATATTTTCAACTTTATCAAAACTCTGCATAGTGTAGTTTTTGCAACAATGACCTACCATTATTTGGTAGTTTTTCATTTATGATATTTTTTAATTCACCCTGTATTTAAAGGACCAGATTTTTTAAGCTTTGTACAAAAAAACAGTACAAAAGATGTATTATCTTTGAAACCATTACGAAGTTTTGTAGAGGGCACAAAGTTTTAGGCGCTTTTGGATAAAATTTATAACAAAATGAGTATCACCAGAGCTTAATTAGGGACTAACGTTTAATTATGTATTCTAGTTCTGAATTAGGCGCTCCTATAGTTTTCTCAAAAACTGTGGGATTTTAACTTCTGTAAAACCTGGAACCGCCACAAAAAGATAAATTTAATGCTGCTGAAATTAAAGGCCTAATTTACGTCTCTTACATTGCTAGTTGCTAGAATTAAGGGCTTTTTATTTTTTGTGGTCAAAATTTAGTGCCTCACCCTTATGCATAAGATTTCCATAAAGCTAGTGCACTCAATTCTGACCACTTAAAAATACAAGAGCCCTTAATTCTTGCAAATAATTTATCTTCGAATGCCTGTATATCGACTTGTAACCACTTTTATACGGTTCTAGGAAAAATACTCACAGAACAATGCTCACAGGTATAAATGCTCACAGGAAAAATGCTCATTTAGAAATATGCTCACTCGGAAAAAAGCTCACATAGAAATATGCTCACATTGAAATAAGCCCACTGATAAAAAATTCACGTAGAAATTTGCTTACATTAATCAATCAATAATTAATCGATTTGAACATCGTACACCTACTTGCGTTTTTTATATAAATATTAAAACATATTCTAACCAAACGTTTAATAAATCATCAAAATCGGACTACTCTTTAAAAAGTTATGCGTGGTCATACATTAAAAAATTTATACGGGTGATTCAGAAATAACTGATATCGTTTAAATGGTAGGTAGAGGGGAGGCAGTAGAGCTAATGTACTTTGACAAGTATAGGTCAAAAACGAAGTTTTCCAAAAAATTTATTTTAAAGTTTTCAAATTCAAATGTGAGCATTTTTCAATGTGAGCATATTTCTATGTGAGCATATTTCTAAGTGAGCCTTTTTCCATGTGAGCTTTTTTTCTATGTGGGCATATTTCCGTGTGGGCTTTCTTCCTGTGAGCATTTTTCTGTGAGTATTTTTCATATGGGCTTTTTTCCTGTGGGTATTCTTCCGGTCACGCTTTTATACATAATTTTGTGGATACGGTCCCTTTGAACATTGCTGAAGCGTTTTTTGTATATAAGGGTTGAATTTTCTTAAATTTATATAGGCAATTGAGGGCCCTAGATTAGCCTCTAATTCCTGCAGCATTACATTTAATTTAATTGGTTCTTGAGGCTGTTCCAGGTTTTACTAAAATTAAGAAATACACAGTTATTGAGAAAACTATAGGGGTACTTAATTCGGGAGTAGGACACTAATATAATATTTTTGTGGTCTATCACACGTTGCGGTTTTATAGATATATATGGATGGCCAGCCGCAGCGGGATAAGACTTCTTCGTATGCGACCTAATGATACGGTCTTACCTTGCATTGGTATTTATTTGATGCAATTTTTTTATATGAGTTCCACTTAAGGAATTCTGCTTCTTTTACGTATGAAAGAGCTTGTTTACAAGAAATTTTACTCTATAAAAACTGCTATTAATTATGTATGTTGTAATGTAGTTGAATGTCTCTTCATTAGTTCGCATTCGAATCGGTGCAAACCAGAAAAAAATTATACACAGGTGAAAAAAACTACCAATTATAACTTTCCATACCTAGATTTATTTACGTTGTAAGTAGAGACTTTTCGTTCGCACAAGAGAGAAAAATTCAATTTTTTCGCTCGAGTGGGTCTCTAATTTGAATTAAGTAGTCGACAGGTATGTACAAAGAAATACGTGAAGCAACGTGATAAATGTTAAGTAAACTCCAGGGTAATGTTTCAATTTATCATACTTTATACATTTCCCCGAGGATATATGCATTTTCCTTATTTCCTCTGACACATTTCTATGTACACTTTACTGCATCTTATCACGAAATTTACTTCTCGTCTTTTACCAAATCCACTAAGTGCTTAATCCCTCCTTGAGAGTTCATTCTCCTGCATTATAAACTATTTTGTTAATTCTGTTGGATGCGATAAACTGAAGCACCACGAAACGGGCGTCACTAGTGAAATATAGTGACGACGAAAGGTTTCATCATCTAATCACATATACAGTACACCAATACAGGCAGGTAAACGTACTGAAGATGGTGTGTGTGTGTGTGTGTGTGTGTGTGTGCTAGAAGAGTAAACGTTATACAGCCGTGTTTACACATCATTAGCAGTTCAAAGTAGTCATTCGTTAAAAATACCAAAACGTTTTTACTACGTACATTTACGCTTCATTCTGTTAACATGATATATGTATACGTGTGTGTGTATGTGAATACGCGCCCGGTTCTGTTGTTTTTGCTGGTTTTTGTTGAAATGGAAGATATAAAGTGCACACACTTGTAGGTTTATGGATGATCGTAAAATGCACTGCTTGATGGGTATCTTTCTTCTTTTTTAACATCTTTTTTATTGTTTTCTTTCATGCTCATAACTATATAAGAACATACACACTGTAGCACTGGTAAATTACAAAGTTCGTGTGAGTGAAGAGTATATTTAGAACGATTTTATTCACACCACCATGCACCACCCCATCTTTTACACCTTTTATTATTATCATTATAAGAAAATTAAGTTGATTTACGTGGATATAAAATTTCTGGTGGTTTATTATATTCACAACAAAACTTCATTCATGCAAATATGTATATGTAAATATGTTAAATATCTTGTTAGCTTTGAAGCTTTGAAACATTTAGTTGTTTGCATGTACTATAATTTAAACATTAAAATAGTCTTTCACCTGGGAATTACAAATCAAACTTTTCGCTAAATATAAAAATCGAATTTCTATACTAAGAGGTCTTTCAATCGCAATTTACAAGATAAACTAATACTAATACTACAAACTTATTAACACTATCTAAAAAACTGTTTTGTATTCTTCAACAAAATTTCTTAAATTTAATTATCTCTTAATTAAGAAATTAAGAGATAATTAACTTGCTGAATTAGCTATGAGTAGGAAAAATGCTAAATGTTGGCACTAGGAAAAGAATTTCCGTGCCCGATGCCGTTACCACAAATATCACGTTATAAACAATATGACTATAGTTAGGATAAGGAACAAAACGTTACAAAATAATATATTCACAATATCGTTTCACAATATATATTGAAATATAACCTAACAATTGTTTGACAGCTAAGCTGTCATTATAAGTGATCTAAGCTAATAGTGATCGGATTTAATAATGAAATTTCCCTTTTGATTGATGATTATTGTGTAAATAGCGCCCAAAATGGTTTTGTGAAATACTGAAAGTGTTGACTCATTGTTTAGAAGTTATGGAATAACGAAATGATAGTTTTCTTTGTAATGCGAAGTGACGCTTTGTCGACCATTTTGAATATTTTTCTTTCGAATCTGAAAGGTAACATTTTTTAAATAGAGTTTCCTATTGTTTTATTGATGTGATCAATAAGCTGTTTTTCTACAAGATAATTATTATTTATAGGGAATTCCGTTTGGAGTTAAATTTAGTTAGCCTTTTAATCCAGTTTCGTATCTTGATGCTTGATCTTCAAACTTAAAACGGCAAGTTTTATCCCCGGTTCATTTGCTGTTAAGGACGAATGCACCTACTCGTGTCTGTTAATTATAAAAAAGAATCGTGATTGTATTGATCTGGAATTTCTAAAGCTGTAATTGGATATAAGGTATTAACAACGGTCTTGTCATTCGCAATATTTTGAGTACCCACTCGTGACAACTGGTAGCCTGCTCCAAAAGGTTCTTAACAACCTGGTGATCATCTACCACGAGCCACCGGAAACAATGTTTGTAGACGAAATTTATTATATTGAAATAACCAGGTGGGTTCTTTATATTTTATTTTCATATTGAAAGGTCATTTAGCTAGTTGTATTAAAATTTAAAAGTAAATTTAATTGGTTCATAAGTAATAGAATTTTCATAAAGTAGCAAGTTGAGGAAGATCCTTAATGTGACAGAACTCATTTTATATAAAGTTCATTTCTTGAGTAAGTAAGGAGTTTAATGGCGATCGAGATTTGATTTTATAAGTAGTTTGAAACTAGTTAGAGGTCGTTTAGATTAATTTATAGAAGCACTGGGCGTTTAACGTTTTATTTTTATGTAGCATTATTATTAACAATAGTAAACATTAGTTAAATAACAACTGAAGGTCTTCCAGTTAATAAATAAAACAATAACTGTATAATGAATTTTATGTGTGAATAAATAAATAAATGAGATTATTGGTGTTATTTATTTCCTTTTTTTTTGTTGTGTGATATTAACTTTAAGATATACAGCTCCGTTGTGGAGAAGAACGGATATCACTTTATTTGTTTAAACTAATCATGCTGGCGCCCATTCTGTAGCTCTATATATAATTAGCTGGTATTTTTATTCACATACGACCTGCTTTAATTTAAAAAGAGAACGAGTTATGATTATTGTTCAGCCTAAAGCGAGGCCTACTTAAATTCAACGTAACTATCATTGCTAAAATTGTTATTGTTTAGTAGTTTTTTTAACTCTACAATGTAGAATTAATATTTTAGTTGGAATTATTGTTATTGATTTAGGGGGCTAGTAACAGGAAAAGAAGACATAAAAATCACAAGTTACAAAATAAATTTTATATTAAATAAAAGGGCATGCTTATTATATTAGATATGATTATTGGCTTCGAATTCAGTGAGAACTGGTGAATCCTCGCAGAAACTCGGGTTTAATTATACAAACAAGATTTATATAGGGCGTTAAAGTTATCATTTTTTTATTTGGTACATACTTAAATGTAGCTTCCCACTTCCCCGTGTATTTTGCAACCGCAATGATATAACACGAAAGTATTTAGGTTTATTTATATATCTCGCATCAGCTTCTTCTTTTATTTTTAAAATTATTTAGTTCCAGTTTCAATAAACGATATCCAAATATCCATTCCACCCATATTGATCCTACTTTTAAAAACAGACACCACCAAGATTCTATATTTTTATTATTATTAAAGTAGTACTGCCAATTTTTAATTTATTGTATTCAATTTATAGTAATTGTTTGTTTTCTTTTCAGGTAAGGCCTCCTCGATGTTTCTATTTGGCAATTATTCTACATATAAATCTCGATGAAATAAACTTGGTAAGTAATGAAGAATCTATTGATCTATTGATATTCTACAAAAAAATCAAACTCTATGAATTCATAAGTAAAACTAAACAAATAGAAAACTTAAAAGTTATTTATCATTCGGACAAGATACTGCCGAAATTTGGACTTCCTGGAAAAAATCAAACAAGTCACTTTCTCTCTATAACACTTGAACTTCATAAATTAGAATTTTATCTACTTAATTTCCCCCCGAAATGTTTTCCAATAATAACACGGCAATATCGTTGTAAAAATATTTTTCTTTTTATCAAGTATAATGTTAAATGGAGTATGAGAAATGAACGAAAAAAATAAAAATCTGAATTCAATATACAAACAAATGATAAACGATTTTTCTTTTATCAATATAAAAGAAAAAATCGCGTATCTTCAGAGTAAATGAAATCATAATATATCTGATTGCTTCATTCAAAAATAGATTTAAAATAAATTAATTATTGGAAATTATTTTAAAATAAAAGGAAAATCAAGCTTGTTCTGAATGTTAAAAATAACGCTTTTCCGTTTTACGTAAATAGCGACCTTCTTTTTATTATTATTACAAAACGGGAGCACAACAGTTTTTCTTATATATATACTATAAACACGTTTATAAGTAATAAATTTCCCAATTATAGGCATTAAGATTAATTTTATATTTTATGAATAATTTCGAATGAATTCCTTATACAAATATAAGATAGTCACGATATTTACTAAAATATTTTTTGTGTACGTTTTCATTAAGTCTTTTATAATTTTGTTTTGTGCTTTGTTATTATGAATATTCAGTGTATACTTCCAAAGTTATTATGATAGACAGAAACTTTGTTTATTTTGGTGAATTATTAAACAGAGCATAAATCTCTTCGTATTACTACAGAAGGAATTGGAATCGTTCCTCCATAATATTAAATAATACAGGGAATAATATTCGAGGATACTCGTAGGGATTATTGATTTATATATTTAATATGTCAGGGTGATGTAAATATATGAGGAATGTGTGTATGTTAACTCGTACATAATGCAAATAATAGTCGATAAATGTCCGCCCTTTAAGAGGTAACAAACTGTTGGCAGCAATTTTAGTTTATTTGATAAGTGAAATCGTATCAACATATTTTTAGATTAAAATTTCTCTACAAACTTTAATTTAAGCTTTTTAATTTGCTTTTTTATTAACTTTTCTTCTTCATTCTATTCTTTTTCCAACTATTGAAAGTTTTTGTAACTAGCATTTATTTCTTAAAAACAATAATTCTAGTAAAATAATGGTTTTTTTAAAGTAAGTTCTGGTATTTTGGTTCAGTAATTCTCGAAAAGATTATTTTGTAAAAGAATGTCTTGTAGCAACTTCTGTTGTCTTCCGCCATCATCTATTAGTCTAGCTATTGCTCGGGATCTCGTTCTGCAGTAAGTATTGATGTATCCTAGACGGTCGCTTCAGTAAATAGTATCCATCCTCTTTGTAAGCAATAATATGCTGAAAATGGTTGGCACATAAGAGACCACAGTGTTAATATAACAATAGTTTGAGTCAATTCACTATCTGAATTTTTTCAAGGCTCATATTTCTTATTCCAAAATTACATGGTGTAGTCTAGTCAAATTATTCTGATTTTATCTGGTAACACATATTAATTTAATTTATGTGAATTAATTTTAGTAGCCCGAAGAATATTCTTCTTACCTTAATTTGCTTAAAAGGTGAATTGTTTGAATTTTATTAACTTATTAATTTAAAAACCATTAATAAGAGTGACAATTTCTCCTTTTTTTAAGCCGGATTAAATTGTAAAATCTATGGACGCTGATTTTATTTAAAGCATTTAGTGTTATCTGGTAAATGTTAAATTAAACAAGAAGTTGAGGTTGTGATGATGAAAAAATGGATGACTCACAGATGTAACAATGCGTATTATCGTTGCTGTGGGAAGAAAACTTCCAGGTACGGAAATTTAATATTTTGACTATCCCAAATCAGATTGAAGTTATGTAGCATTATAAAAATACTGAACACAAAAATTCCACGCATGGACATCTACTGTAACATACACTAAAATCTTACTGAAACCAAAGAACGATACTTACTGTACTTCCTTATGCACCGACGGAGATCTCTTTTTGTTGACAAATTATCATTCAGCGGTAGGTACTGATTTCTTAAGCTCATAGATTTTAAAGAAAAAATAAGGTTTTAGAAATAATAACAAATGTGGGCGGCATTCACTTGAAAGTCATTACAATACATGATCGAGATCCACAAGTGAAAAAAGATTCCGATTAAATTAATTGAATTAAATAAACTAATCGTAATTAGCTAGGTTGACGTTAAAGTAGGTTAATGTAATTGAATAACTTCAACAAATGATTAAGCCAACATTATCACAACCGTGTCTGGACAACAATGGAGCAATATTTTATTAATATGCTAAAAGGAACACAAGAAAGTCTTAATAATTAAGACACCTGAATAACTGTTTTTTCCTTATTTTTATTATTTTTAAATCCTGGTAAAGATACTGAAGATAGTAACTGGATTTACGAACTGAAGTTTGCTGGGTTTTATGTGTTTAATAACTTGGCTATTGCCACTCAATATTAAAAATTTTAACTCATAAGATTTCAATAAAAACGTCCGTTATTTAGAAATTTTCATGTTAACACATTTTTAACTGCCTGAAGGTCGCATTGTTTTAACGTAATAATATTTTGATCCGGCACAAATCCACTATATTAAATTATAACGGAAAATAACAGAATGAAGTTTATTTATCTTTAAATTTTCAAATGATTAGTGAATTCCTTCCGCTAATATTCAACTAACGGTACACTGGATTAAGTTTTAATTTTATTAACACTAAAGACTAAACTGTAATCTAAAGCACTTAAGCTTTCCTGTACTGTAAACGGAACGAAAAAACACAAAACTATATGGGACACTAACATATCTGCACTTCGCTAACTGTATCCTATTCTTCTTTTAATTTTAGAACTGTAATTTCGAAAACACAAACAAACTTTGGGGCAAGTGCCCGCAGCTCGGGCTCGAAAGCCGCTATGAGACTGACTGATTTGGGGATGCAAAACTATATTCTTGCTGATATTTTTAAGAAAAGGAAAAATAACCACCCTGTCGACTAAAGTGACACACATTGCGCCAATAGGAAAAATCCTTCTAGAATATTCTTAATTTCATTTTATTGATACGAAAGTATACTTTCCACTGTCCGATAAAAACAGACCAGACAGGGAACAAATTTGGTTTAAATGATATTTTGTTACTAAAATCACATTTGTCTGCATGAGAATGGCTTGAAAACCTTTTTTCTAAACTAACGAAAAATATTATTATGATCGGAATAAAATTTACAATTTTTAAACTGACAAAATATATTCAAATATACAGGGCCGTAGTAAGATTATTTTAATAAATACATTTTCCAATGCATTAAAATGGATCTGAAATTTTAGCACGTTACAGACATTGAAATTTTATTGGTTCTTTGACTTATCAATGTTTTTTTTCTTCGAAAATAGTTGCATTACCAACAAATGTTAGACCTCCAAAAAACCCGTCTTCTTGTAAGCAATATATAAAAATATTGTTTGTTTTGAGATGAATACTTTTTAAGTTATTTATATATATTTAAAGGCGCGCAAGCAGTTTTGATAATTTTGTCACTTTCGTCTAATGTAGCAAGTTGATAAATGAAAGTGAAAAAATGATTCAAAATATAAGTTGGTTATATTAATTAATATAAACATTAATTACACATTAACAAGCGTAGCCTGGCGCTCAACTCTCAACTCTGTAATCAATACAAACTCTGTAATAACTTCTTGGATTGGCGACATTTTTAGTTCTTATACCAAAAAGTGACCTATTTCAAGAACAAATAAAATAAATTCAAAATAAGGAAAGGATTTCCAAAATAACCAAAAGTGTTGAACTACGTGATGTTCAAAAAACATTTTAATCATGCTGCAATATAAGCAGCTTTATAATTGTCGCTTCTTATTAAATCTAAATATAAGTATTTTGCGTTATCCTCATAACCTCAACTTCGAATTCTGCTATTTTATCTAAATGCACTTTCCAACTGTAAACAATCAATTTGAATGTATAAACAATCAATTTGAATGTAAAGTTTACTTTAAAGAATTGAAAATCAACTACATAAAATCCTTTAATAAAATGAGCCAATACAATAATCGGGTCTACCCAGCACAGCGGGCTCTAATAGACTGCCCTCATAAACATATTTTTAGATATTTCTTAAAACTACATAATAAGTTAGGTCCTTTCTTGTGAGTCCCCTCGATGATGTTTTTCTGTTAATAATAACTGGCACCCTTTCGAATGGGCAATTTGACCCCAACCCGGCCGTGACGCCAGTCTACAAGAACAAACATCCATTCATCGGCGATATATACTTCACAGTCGGCCTAACCTGACTCTTCACGCCCACGGGAAGCCATGCTACTTACGATTTGCAACAAACAAAACAGACACATTTTACTTAACGAATTTGAATAAGACCAAATCACTTTGACTTAGTCGCATAAATCATTTTTCGTCTCAATTAGCCTTTCGAAGCTATCATTGCGGAACTTTTCCAGACTTAGACTTTCTAGGCCTTCAATGCTGAACTTTTTATGCGAAACTTTTTCAGACTTAGACTTTCTAGGCCTTCAATGCTGAACTTTTTATGCGAAACTTTTTCAGACTTAGACTTTCTAGGTCTTCAATGCTGAACTTTTCAAACATCGTTATCGGACTCTTCCGACTCAGAACTAACTATTGTCCTAAATAACTTTAACTTTTCCGAAGGACAAATACCCGAATAAGCCTTACGCGATCTTTTCGCACCGGGCATGTCCTCGACAACATAACGATCGTTCTTCAACACCTTAGTGATTACAAATGGCCCATGATACTTTGGCTCGAGCTTCCTACTTTTCCCATCATTAGAGCACTTTGCTCTTTGTACGAGAACTTGATGTCCAACCTCAAACGTTTTGGGTTTAGCATGTCTCGAATCGTAGTGCAACTTTTGCACTTCCTGCTTTTCTTTAATTCTGTCTGCTACTTCAGCACGCAGAACGGACAAGTCTTGCGGAGCTTCCTCGCACACTTCATTGACTAAATAGGAGTCGTTCACTCCTCTTGGGCGATACCCCATAAGGACTTCGTATGGGGTTTTGCCCGTAGTGGAGCTAATGGTGGTGTTTATTCCCCACTGAACCTGGCTTACGCAATTGTCCCAGCGCTCTTCATCGTCGGTCGAAGCAGTTATAGCTGATACAACGACCTTATTCATACGTTCAACTTGACCGTTCGCCCTGGGAGTTGCGGTAGCACACAAAACACGCTTGATACCTAAATCTTCACAATACTTAGTGAACTGTTTACTCGTAAATGCAGAGCCTCGATCGCAAATTATTCTCCTGGGCACCCCAAAAGTGTTTATGATATCGTTTAAAAATCGTACAACTAACCAAGTTTTGGTGCTCTGAACAGCTTTAATAAATGTAAATTTTGTGAACGCATCAATGGCAACTATGGCGTAAGCGTTTCTCTTGATACTTTTGACAAAAGGTCCAATGTGGTCAACATGTAGTGTGTCCATAGGTTTGCTTTCTTTTTCAATGCTATACAGACTTCCAGGAACTTTTCCCGAAGATTTCTTATTGTACAAGCAACCCAAACAAGCAAGTATATAATTCTTAACATATCTACGCATCGCGGAGAACCAGTAGCGATCTTGTAGTACTTCAAGTGTCTTTTCAACGGCTAAATGTCCTGCATCATCGTGATAGTACATTAAAATTCTCCTTCTAGCGCTCTTAGGTATGACCCATTTTGGACCTTGATCAGTTTTTCGGTAAATACGGTTGTCTTTAAGAACGAATCCTTTGTGTATTTCTTTTTCTTTGGCATTTTGCGGTTTATTACGAAGCACCATATGAATGTGACGACACTTCTCGTCTGCTAATTGGGCGGCTAGAACCCAATCATCTTCGTTAACATTCACTTGAAAGATTTGTAAGTCATCGTAACCGTCACTTTGTTCTACGGGACTGCGACTCAGAGCGTCTGCATGACTCATGTTACAACCTGCTCGATATTGTATCGAAAAGTCAAATTCTTGTGTCAGTAGCCACCATCTTGCTATTCTGGGAACCAAATCTCGTTTTGTTAAAGTAGTGCGAAGAGCACTACAGTCTGTTACTACCTTGAAATGCTTGCCTATTAAATATACCCGAAACTTTTGAAGTGAGTTTACCACAGCTAACGTTTCGAGCTCATATGAATGAAATTTTTGTTCGTCTAAGCTAGTCGCTCGACTGAAATACTGAACTGGTTGTAAGAATCCATTTGGTTGTTTTTGCAGCAGGATTCCTCCAACCCCAAATTTGCTGGCGTCCGCGTGAACTTCGGTTTCCGCTTGGTAATCGTAAATTGCTATGACGGGACGTGTAGTTAACATTTCTTTTAGTTTTGTAAACGCTACCTCCTCGCTTTCTCCCCAAATAAAAGGTGCATTTTTCTTCGTTAGATTAGTCAATGGTTTTGCGTGAAGGGCAAAATTCTTTATAAATTTGCGGAAATAGCTGGCTAGACCAAGAAAGCGTCTAACCTCATGGACATTTCCCGGGCGGGAAAATTCCTTTACTGCATTTATTTTATGAGTACCTGGACGGATACCACTTTCATCGATCTCATGACCTAGATATTCAATTTTATTTAGTAGGAAACGACATTTATTTAACCTAAGTGTCAAATTAGCATCTCTGAAAAGAGTTAAAACTTGCTCCAAACATTTTAGTCCATGTTCTACATCTACAGATGGTATTAAAATATCATCTAAATAAGCCATTACTGATGTAAATCTCATAGAACCCAAAAGAGTGTTCATAGTCCGTTGAAATACAGCCGGAGCGTTAACTAAGCCGAAAGGCATTTTGAGATACTCGAAATGACCATCTGGCGTCACAAAAGCTGTTTTGTGAATAGAATCCTTAGCGACAGGGATCTGATGGTATCCAGACGCTAGATCGAGGCATGTGAAAAACTTACACCCCTTTAACCTATCAAGAAGATCATCAATCCTTGGTAGAGGATATTTATCTTTCACGGTTTTATTATTCAGTCCTCTATAATCTACACACATTCTCTCTTCGCCATTTTTCTTTTTGACCAGTAATATCGGACTTGCATAGGGCGAATGTGATTCTTGTATAACTTTGTTATTCAATAAATCTTGAACGATTTCTTGCGCCTTGTTACGTTGAGTATACGACAATCGATAAGGTCTATAGGTTATAGGTTGATCATCTAGTAATTTTATGGAAATTTCTGACAATCTACAACTACCCAATTCACTTGTTTTCGAGGCAAAACAACTGCGGTAGTCATTTAATAGGGCAAGTAATTTCGATCTATAGTCTTCCGAAATATCCTCATTGACAAGGAAATCTGTTATTTTAAATGGCTCCAATCCGTCATTTTGAATGGAAAAACAAGTTTCGCTTAAACAATTCTTTTGCATACTACACGTAAATCCCCTAGCAACAACGGAATTTTTCTGGAATGATATAGGGTTATCAGAGATATTCATGACAGGCAGTATTCCTGCAGTACACTTTGTAATGCACCTAGGTATCACGTGAAATTTTTCTGGCACCGTTCTATATTGTAAGTCAACAAAAACCTCGTCAAATTGCTCATTACTACAAATCGAGACGTGTCCTATATGATGAGCGGGAATAACAATTGTGTCCTTCGCACACAAAGTAATTTTCTTCGATGGCAAATTCTCAATTTGTGGCAAATCAAAATTACTTTTATTGAACAAGCGAACTTGTGCCTCTCTGACAACTACTACGACGTTTTCGTTATTTATAAACGGTTGTCCGACAATTAATGATACCTGTTGGTATTCATCCGGTACCACGAGAGCGCTTACTTGCGCGTTAGCTAAATCCACTGTTAGGTCTAACTCAACTTTTGAGCTAACATGCACAACTCCGCCACCAAAGCCACTTAAACGCACCTGAGTCGGCTTCTGTTGTAGTCCTAATTTTAAAACATCTGAAAATCGTATTGTGACAACGCTACAACCAGAATCAACATACCCCCTAAGTGCTACGTTATTGACAACGCAATCAACAAAATAATTTTCTTGTAAGTGTTGGCATGCATTGGCTATTGAATGTACTAAGAAATCTTGTTTAAACTTACCACCTTTAAAGACATGATAATCTCTACCTTGGCCTCTCTTACCCTTGGCCAAGCAATTGTTTTCATCATGGCCCACTCGATTGCACTTTGCACAAAATACTTTCGGTTTGGGACATTTTGAAAACACGTGCCCTTTTTCTTGGCAATTGAAGCATTTCAAACCAGTACCAGTATTTGTGCCAGACTCTGGTCTGCAACGATTCGTCTGCTTGAAACGTAAATGTTGTCTACGATCAAACTTGCTTTGTGTTTCGTCTGTAACTTTATTCACTTGGTCAGATAAGGCAAACAAGTATTCTTCATAAAGCTTCTCAGGGGACTCATATCGTCCTGCTCTGGCAGCATTTTGTATTACGGTATCACTTATCCCGTCAATAATACACGAGACACTTTTCTTCCCAGTTATTTCACACGCTCGCAATAACTCCATTTTTTCAAAGTAGTAAATAGTCATGGATTCGGTAGGTTGTTTTTGACGCTGTAGCATTCTTTTTAAAGCAGAGGCAAAATCAATATTTTCGGGAAATGTCTTCTTTATTAGTGCTTTCCACTCCTCCCAAGAGTAGTCGTAATTTGACAGGCTGTGGAACCAACTTTTGGCCATACCTGCCAACCGCGATTGGAAGTGATATGTAGTAGTTACATCATCCCATCCATTGATCTGCTTTAACTGTTCAATTTTCTCGAGCCACTGACTTGCCGTCAAAGACCGATTTTCAGGAGAAAACTCAGGGATACAGTCGCTTTTAACTATCAACTTCACTTCGCGTTGCTTGCTTAAAAGTTTATTCGCTTTAGTAAGTTCATTTATGACGTCTTTCAACCTCTGAATTTCCGTCTCAGTTTTCTCGCGACAAGTGGACGGCACCGACACTGGCGTAAAAGATCTATTTTTATCATTACGGTATTTACCGGCCTTTCTTTTCCGGTACCGATCCGGGCTAGGACTTCCGGAAGAGGAAGAACTAGAGTCCGAACTCGACGAACTATTCGAACTACTCCGTTGACGTGCTCTTTTACCCATTTCCACCACGTTACTTAAGTTCAAGTTAAAACTTTTTTTTTTTCTTTTAACAACGTTTATAGCAACACTCTGTCCACTTAAATTGTTATAACACCACCATATAACTAGAGGCGGCACACAGATTGCACACCCCACACCTGAACTGTAAACAATCAATTTGAATGTATAAACAATCAATTTGAATGTAAAGTTTACTTTAAAGAATTGAAAATCAACTACATAAAATCCTTTAATAAAATGAGCCAATACAATAATCGGGTCTACCCAGCACAGCGGGCTCTAATAGACTGCCCTCATAAACATATTTTTAGATATTTCTTAAAACTACATAATAAGTTAGGTCCTTTCTTGTGAGTCCCCTCGATGATGTTTTTCTGTTAATAATAACTGGCACCCTTTCGAATGGGCAATTTGACCCCAACCCGGCCGTGACGCCAGTCTACAAGAACAAACATCCATTCATCGGCGATATATACTTCACACAACAGTACTCTTTGTATCATCCCAAAATCCCATGATTAATTTATACTAACTAAAACACTTCAAATTTCCTGTGTAAGGATTCCTTTACTTTTTCATCCGTAATCTACTCACTCTACGGCTGCGATTGAATTTTCACGATTCTCTGGAATCATTGTTATGTATGCCGGTTTCCTTCAAAAACTTCGTTTGTATTAACATACCAGGCGTGACTTGAAATGTTCATTAGGTTTTCCGCTACATACTCGCCTACCAATTTAAAAAGAATTGTTAGTATAGGGCGCAAGAGTATTTTTTCCACTCGTTCTAATTTCGTTTATCGAGCAAAAGTCACGTAAACACATGGTGTATGTTTATATTTATTTTTAACGTCTTTTCATCATACTTCGTTGGCATTTTCGTTTACGAGCTTTTCGTCTTGTGCACTCAAAACAGAGGCAACTATTATCGAAAAGTAAGTTTATGACCTCAACTAAAAGACACATCAAGTTTCATTTATTTTTTACCAGAAGTATGTAGGTGTATCTCTCTTTTTTCTCCAACCGACACTTTTTATTTATTTTATTTTTACTCCAACTCTGTATAGAAAAAGCTAA
Source organism: Agrypnus murinus (assembly GCA_929113105.1). Classification (NCBI taxonomy): domain Eukaryota; kingdom Metazoa; phylum Arthropoda; class Insecta; order Coleoptera; family Elateridae; genus Agrypnus; species Agrypnus murinus. Next base: position 3,972,517 of record OV816029.1, read on the forward strand.
TTTCATTTGCAGTTCAAATAATACCGCAATAATGTAGGTGAATCGAATTTGGTGCATTTTCGTCCGTGTATAGTAGCTTTCATTTCACGGTAAATTGCACCGATAGTGTAGCAGACCGAACGGAAATAGTCTAGTAGTGTTCTATGATGTTCAATTGAACGGAAACTATAAATATTTCATTGTGTAAATCAGATTAGTGATTAACCAGCAGTTTCGGTTTTCGGTGATTTTCTAACATTACTATATTGAATTCAAATGGATTTTACAGGAAAAAAAGTAAATGGTAGCGATGACAATGGGGAAACATTTTTTTTAGAAGGTAATAAGCTGAAAAGCAAAACTAAGCCCAGCGTCATAAAACCCGTTTCTAACTTCATCGCCAAAAACCTGACCTCAAATGTTGCTGCGAGAGACGATATAAACGCGTGCCTATAACAATAGATCTAATAGAACGACCCGCCTCAAGAGACTTCAGCACATAAATTCTTCTTCAAGCTTCCTTGTGGAGAAAATACGTTATTAAGGTAGGAAAAACACGAGCGAGAGTACAAACGAGATATTTATTTGTATGAGTACTATTATGCATTTCAAGGGACTTATAAATTTTATTATCTTCGCTAATTTAAATGTCTGTTAATAGTGGTAGAGCAAAGCACATCCTTTCATGGTTTTGTGACGGATAGAAATGAAATTGTCAATTCCCCGATGGAATTTAATCATCGAATTAAAACTGAAAGCGCAACATCAATTTTCCATACGGATTTAGTGAACCGTACATTCGGAAAAGTAAAACTCAATGAGATGTGACGGGTGATGGTATTGCCGATTGAATGTTTTAAATGCAAACTTTGCATATTTAAGCATATCCTTTTAGTTAGCTTTGACTTGTGTAATTCGTATTTATAAAATATTTTTTAGATATACGTGCTAATAATAGTGTCACGGATGGAACTCACTTTAAAAGTTTATTTAAAGTTATTAAAGCGATTTATTAAAGTCATTGACACTATGTAGTGAAAATTACTTTCAATCAGAAAAGAGCTAATAAGAGTTATAAGTAAATCAACCAAAACCAAGATTATTCTTATGGTTGCAAAGAAAATTCTTAAAAGAATACTACATGCTGACACAGCATTAGTGTTGGCGTAACTCTTCGCGCTTGGAACGCGATACTGGAATTCGCTCCATATATGTATAAGAACTAGATAGCTAGAAGACTTGCGAACATCGTGCGGAATATTTATAAAAAGAATAATTACATCAAATTATCCCTTAATTTTACAGTCGTTTTAACTATAAAGATGGAACCAAATGATTATGCATACTATATTTAATTTAAGTATTTAATTGTGTTATTCTTTTTTATATACATAATTATAAAAAAATTGTTTATTTATTAAATATATTAAACATTTTATTAAAAAGAAATCCGAACCGCGAATAGAATGGGGGTTTTGAAGTCCTAAATTCAGCGCGCCTTCCAGTCGGTCATGTTGTCTGTTCATGTCTTTTGCTTCTTTAATGAATGTCATTTATCATCCTTTTTCGTTTCTTTCTTTAATGAATTGTTTATTTTATAAATAAACATTTTTTGTAAATATTATAGGTATTTATAAAAAAAGATAATTACATAAAGTTATCCTTTAATTTTATAGTCGTTGTTTAAACTATGTATATTGAGATATTATTTAAATAAAAAAATTAAATAAATTAATGATGTTCAAGTTACTTTGGCTAGCTTTAATAAAGAAATTTTAAATAATACTCAAATTTTCTTTTACCTAAATAGCCTGACTCAGGTTTAATTCGATAGAGCATGAGATAAAAATTTAGATTGATCTTATTGATTCCTGTACCTGGAAAAAGAAACTTACTACCAATGCACTTGGACTCTGCAACTGGACAAACAGCAAACTTAAACTCTGTATATGAGGAAAATAAATGGCTGCTTTCATAAACATCAAATAAATAAACACATAGATAAATTGAAACACAGATCTTTATTTTTTGATAAATAGAAAATCTATTTCAAAAGAGAAAATTGAAAAAAAAAACAAATACTTAAACAGAAAAGTTAAAAAAAGGAAAATCTTCCTTGAGCTTGTTCAAATGTGGTAAATATTAGTTACCAACCTGACTTGGTAGTTGTAACTGGTCTCCATTTGAACAAACTGACATCAAATAAGTTTATCAGATAAAAAAAATATTTAAAATTGTTAAATAAATTTATCTAACGAAAAATTAATTATTTTTGTGAATAAACAAATTGAAATCGTTTAAATGTTACAACTTTGTTATTGAAAACGCTCTCAAATAAGAAAAATAAATTCTGAATTTATTAAAAAAAATCGTCTTTATGATTTTGTTGTTCCTAATGTGAACCAAATCCTTTTATTTTCGATTTGCCTTGTATATAAACGTCAACGAATACACTCAAATGTATTTTCTATTGTATTATCGGTAATACAGACAACTTCAATTCAATAGCTGATCCATACAATGTCGATATCCGAATTGATGATAAATAAAAAATCTTCTTTTGATTTAAATAAATCGTTCACAATTCTATATAATTGTTGAAGAACGAATATAAATCTTCTTTGATTTAAATATTCAGGTAACTATTCAATTCCATAAACACTTTGTTAAAAATCGTCGTTTGTTTATAAAAAAACATGTAGTTATCACTTAACCTTACTTTATTTTGCAGATTTTTGGTCTGGAGTCGAGCATGGATACTCCCAATGCGTTTTATCGACTGAAATTGTTCTTTTCCCCCGGAGTTTATATAGGTTTCACCAAAACAATTGAAAAACAACACAAATTTCCAAAACAATCGCAGATCAAGATTTTATCTTGACGTCACTAACGAAAAACATGTGTTCATAATTACCACTAATCTTAAATCTAAACAGATAGAAATGTAGTTGGCGAAACAACAATTAAAACAATATAACACACTTATGGTCTAAAATAAACGATAACTGAGAAAATCAACAAAAACCACCAACGGTCAAAAATCTCATTAAAACTTCATTACAATGAAAACTCATTAACTTTAGCTATGCCTATACAAGGAATGACTATATAGCTACCCAAGCTAACTCATACATATGCAGTTTACATAGAAAAATATTTACAATAAAAGAAAAACTTAAATAAAAAATTTGTTTACACGTTTTTAAGGCCAAACGATGCTTTGCAAGTTCCCATACAAATGACATAAATGAAATCAAACTATACTCACTCTTGTCCAGAATACACTACTCCAAGTGCCTGCATTCATACAACGGTGTAAAATATTATAATAAAATCATTATTTGGAAAAATTGAACTATATCAGCAAAGCCTATACCTTCACAAAGATTAATACAAATTTTTCACATACAAATACAAATAGCGGAGTTTGTAAGGTACATGTACTGTTATAGACATACATACAATAATGACCAGTTTTACATATTTCCAGTGAAATATTTTCCCGAAACTGGTTCAGCTTAGTAGGATCAAGAAAATTCTCATTTACGTTAGTTATCGTCAAACCACATATAAAGAAAGAAAGATAAAATCCTCTAAAAAAATGGATAAACTATCCTGAACATGTAACATGGATTACACAAACCATGTTCTACTACAAAAACAATCTAACTGATTGATATGCCTTTTTATATTTATAAACCTTTTATAAAGTGAGGTTAAATGTGTATTAAGACAATCGTACTCTTATTTTCCTACTTTTACTTGATAAGATTATCTGTAACCAAGTATGTATCCTTAAGCATGAATGAAACTAATAGCCTAGCATGAGTATCTAGTTTTTTGTATTGCATGAATATTACTTATAACTGCTATTTGACTATTTGAAAGCTTCCGGAGCCTATCGTAGCCTATTAAATGTTCTTAATGTGCTACAAACTAAACAAATTTTCAATTAGATGATACGATATCATCTCAATATTTATGTTAAATAAAAATAAGTAGAAATGATTATTAGTATAAAATTGTAACTTACTCCTTTTTATAAACATTATAACTATAAAAAATGATTTATAGATATATTAAATATTTTATTAAAAAGCAATTACCCGAGTCGGGAATAGAACAGAAGTTTTGAACTCATAAACCCAGCGCGCCTTCCAGTCGGCCATACTAAGATAGACTTTCACTTCTTTAATAACTGTCATTTATCATCTTTTTTTTGGTTGCTTCTTTTTTGTTATTAATGACTTTTTGATAATTTTTCTGCAATTACTAATGACAGTACGTTCACTTATTTATTGATTAATATTAATTCATTTACGCATGTAAAATATGCTGTGAAATCTAAAAAAATCGGAAATGAGTAGTCATGGCGATGGCGCCACCGAGCTAAATAAATAATTTATTTTTGTGATTTTACTTACAACAAAAGAATAGCTTGTAGAATTATCCTCAAATTTTGCCCAGTGCTTAGTAAGTATATTTACAATGACGCGACAAAGTTGCCTGGAAAATCTGCTAATTCAGATTTTCGAATATTTGTAATGGCGAGAATAGGCTTTTAAATGATTTTAATATAAATATTATTTACAATAACTAACAAAACTCGATGTTGTGCGATTCTATAAATAACAATAATTCGGAAAAACTGTGGTTTCTATAATAATTATCCCTCAATTTAGATTAGAGGTATACTCGTGTATATATGAGAACCGCTTCGCGAGCATTCGAGGGAGCTCTTAAGGCATTTTTGGGCGTCTTAAAACCATTTAAGTGTCAACCGCATTTAAATTGAATTCTAAATAAAGTAGGTCTAAATATTGCTTTTATTTAAACTGCTCCAGAGCTGGTATTGGGGTCAAGTCAACGAATTAGCGTTACTGAGATTTTATAAAGGAGCGGGTGTTATGGAGTTGAAGTAAATTAGAGTGAGGTTAGAATGCGTATTGAGCGCCACTGGGATTAAGACTGTTTGCTGAAAACCCAGAAAGTGGAGGTTAACAAACACGCTACAATCCAAACTTATTATTATAATAAAACATATGAATAAATTTTGTTTGTTTATTTCATATAAAAACTATAAAGAAAAAAGCTTTTTTTCTCTTATTTGTTTCACTCTTATGCATTAAATTTAATAATAAAGCAAAAATAGGACATGGAATAGTCTCTGAAGACTAATAACAACAATGCTAACTTTAAACTTCTTTATTAATACTGTCCTGAAATACTTAAAGGGTACATAAAATATCTTAGAAGTTGATATCAGATATCCTAAGAATCTGCATTATATGTTTCATGATTTTCCACTTTTGTTCAGGTGCACCAAAACCCTAGCAAGGTATTAGTAGCTTCAGTAACTGTAGCGTCTTAGAAAGCTGAACTGCTTTTGTGATGAAAACTCTAGTAAGAGGTTTTTTTAAATAACACTTGAAAGTTTTACACATAAAATTAGCAATGTAAATTTAATACGGAATGGTGCATTGATGTGGTCAAATTCGTTTTTAAAAATACTAATAAACACCAGTCAGTAACGCTAGACTATATTTAATAGAATTCCGTTTTGATAAATTTAATGTGGTTTCCCCAGCAATGAAATTTTCGACACATTAATGGATATTCAAGGTTCGCTGACAGGTTTATATCGCTGTATATGTGCACTATGAACGTTTTGTATGGAATTAGAGTATGGTGCATTATAGCTATGCGTACATCATAGTAACAGTCTCTACGAGATCTGTCGGACAGAACAGATCCTCAATAAATTAAAGATCATTCTACTTAATTTTACACTAAAGGTATTATGTTCGGCGTCCATAACTAGAAAATTGTAAAGAATTTCTATTGATGATCTATGATCTGAGTATTGTGTTTAAATAGTTGTAATAAAAGAACAGTGGTGCTAAAAATGTTACAAATATTTAATAATTATGTTAGAATGATGAACTTAGAACTACGTTTAATCTAACTATTCTAAAGTTAAAGCAATAGCAAAATCGATGAACCAAAGAAAAGGAGCAAAAACCAAGCTTGTTGCGGTAAGTATTCGTCGTTAATATCAGAAAGTAGCTTTGCCGGAATCAATCATGCGTGCCGTGCTTTCTAGGTGTCTATCACGAGAGACGCGCTATCGGAAGTGCAGACCGGAAGTGATGTATTGCTTTAATAAAGAGTCGGGTGGCGCATGCAGCGTCGCAACCCCTGCCTGACGACTCTTCATTCGTTCGCTGGTGCAGACTAAAATCGATATTTTACTCTTTATACATGCAACTTCTGGATGTGTCACAAATTAAAAAAAATACATACAAATATAACCAGTTGCTCATTATGCGTTCCCAGAATAATCTTTTGTATATCTATTATAATAATTATGTACGGTTTATATAAAATAATGATCGCTTTCTGTAAATAAACACTTTTGTTCGTTTATTGCGGCTATTCAGCTCTCCCACCTGTATATTATTTAACAATACAACAATGCGTAGGGTCTTTTGTGCGCCCCTTATCTAAATAGATGACAAGATGACATTTTTGAAGTAGTCTTGCATTCGGGCTTTATGAATTTTATTTATTCCATCAATAATCCCAACTAGTAACTAAACTGCTTAATTCACCAGGCCACATTCTTGTTCCAATTTAGTGCAGATTCTCCTTCAAATATAATTCGAGTGCATATCGCAAACATCCGTAGTTAGTGGGCTATAAAACACATCGGTGTCACAGGGTCTCTCGTCCACAGGAACAATAATGAATGCGCTTGAAATAGGTATCGTGAAAAGCCCTGTGCATCGTCCTGTCGTGTTGGGGTTACGTAGTTCACCGCCTCGCGCTAATCTCCTGACGATCTCACGTATTCCCATGGTGGATGTTTGTGAAGTTAGATGAGTATTAAATAAGATAATGGCACTTGTGTACTAGTTTTCTTCTTTTTTATAAATAGTTTCTCAAAGATTTCCTTTTCTGGAAGGATACCAGGATTTTAGGTTTGCAGTTTGCACCCATCCAAATATTTTAATAAAATTAAATTTATTTAACTCATCTTGCCATTTTGTTAGTTATGAAAAGAAATTACACGTCGGAAAGCGCGAATTTTGTTTTTCAGGTTGTCTTCAATTCTTCTTCTAATCGTATTTTAAAATCTAAAATGAAAGTTGACATGAGATTTGTGTGAAATTGATATGATGAAACTCAAGTTCAGCTGACATGAAGTTGAGGTGAATTTAAATGGCGATATGTAAAATTTCAAACGAAAGAGGTCATACTGAATTTAATATTTAGAAGATAGTGAAATGAAATTGAGGTGATGTTGAGAAGTTGTGACGGAGAAAATCAGATGGATTTTTGGCAAAATAAGTTTGAAATTAAATTGAACAGGAAATTAATGAAATTTCTAGAAAAATGCAGTTATAATACCGGGTGATTTTTTAAATTTCTGATCTAGAAAGCCATGACATAATTTTAAAACAAAAGATGCGGAAAATCGTTCGATTTGTCACAACTGTCAGATTTCAAAAATGTTGACATAAACATAACCTACTCCAGTGTTGTTCTCGCTTTTGCCGTCTTTTGTGCTTCACTGTTTCCTCGTGTTTTGAATTCCGTTTCGCCAGTTATTATCTCGGTTATTATCAAAAATCAGTCTTTTTCAAGACTAACCTTTCGTTTGTGATTGAACGCTTAGTTTTCAACGTTATTTTGGAGTGTTTTTCATCACAACAAAATGGTGTTCACACAGGAACAAAAAACATTTATGATCGAAGCTTACTTTCGTAATGGTCATCAAGTTAATGGTCAATGGGTGTATGAAGCCGGAGCATGTCTTCGGGAGTTTCAAGAAAAATTTCCAGATCTTGCGGTGATAGAGGCAAATTTTCTCATGACTCTGTCTTATGTGGTGAATCTATTCCGAGAAACTGGCAGTGTTCAGCGAAAAACTGGAAGTGGCAGACCAACAAAACGAATTCCTGAAACTGTTGAAAATGTAAGACAAATAATGGAAGATGACCCTCATACGTCCTTAAGAAGACTTTCACAACAAGTGGACTTATCTTACAGCACATGTCAAAAAATTGTTAAAAAAGACCTGCACATGCGTCCCTACAAAATGCAGGTTTATCAAGAACTTCTGCCGCCAGATTATGAGAAAAGGATATCCTATTGTAATTTTTTCAATCGGACAATGGATAATGATCTTCTGGACTTGAGTTTCTTTAGTGACGAAGCTTGGTTTCATCTTTCGGGGTATGTAAACTCACAAAATATGCGGATGTGGAGTGCAGAAAATCCCCATTTTTTTCGAGAATCGCCTTTACACCCTCAAAAAATTGGAATATGGGTGGCCATTTCACGAAGACGGTTAATTGGACCCATCTTTTTCGAAGAGTCTATCACAGCTGAGCGGTATCAAAATATTTTAGGACAGTTCATCAATCAACTTGACCCTGAAGAGTTACGTGATGGTTACTTTCAGCAGGATGGAGCAACAGCACACACAGCCCATACAACTTTAAATTACCTAAGACAATATTATGACGACCGTTTAATCAGCAACCACACCGAGAATATTTATCCACCTCAGTAGAGGGAGATGGCGGGTTCTGGGACCACACCTCCACACCTCTAGCAGGCAACCATGCATACACGCGAGCATATGGGATAATGTATAGTTACTCTCATAGAGGGGATGCAATTATTTACGATATAATGCATAATATTATATATTAATTACATAAATATAATTACCCTAATTAAATTTATTTGTTCCAATTAAAAACGCTTAACGTTATTATCAAAGATTGAAATTAAAAATAATATAATCAAAGAATTTTAGGCAGGCAACCATGCATACACGCGAGCATATGGGATAATGTATAGTTACTCTCATAGAGGGGATGCAATTATTTACGATATAATGCATAATATTATATATTAATTACATAAATATAATTACCCTAATTAAATTTATTTGTTCCAATTAAAAACGCTTAACGTTATTATCAAAGATTGAAATTAAAAATAATATAATCAAAGAATTTTAGGCAGGCAACCATGCATACACGCGAGCATACGGGCTAATATTCGGTTATCGTTCTCATACAGGAGCGTACAAGAGAAAATTTTGAAAGGGGGCTTGAATTAAATGCTATAAATCAGGTCAGGGGTAAATATATCTTAATACTCACCCTGCTTCTACGTTTATGAATCGTTTTCATTCCCTTTCTTTATTATTAACATATTACTTTTACTCTCGTTAAATTGGAATGTATGTGTAGGAGAGAGACATCCTTCTTAAATGAAACAACATAGTATATTACAATTCAATATGGTTTATTCAACTATTTTCTCAATACATAGCATATGCAATTTTAGATCTGGATAATTACACATATACAGATTTATATCATATAATTAACATATCACATATGCAATTTATAGACTAAATAAAATAATTACATAGGTAGAGGGTTTATATACAGACTTATATAATACAAGTTATACATGTAAACTTAACTAGTTTCTAAATTATCATCGTTAGAAATCCTACGCAACGTATACGCATTAACTCTACATATTACGCAGTGATTGATGCAGTCGTCTGAGATCATAAGGATTTTATAATGACGACATCACGGCATTCTAGGGCTTCACCCCAGTAACAGGGCCCCATGGTAAGTGAAGATGATTATACTTCTACGCTCACATCTAACTACCCACGTTAGATGGTCTATTGAAAATAATGTATTAACAAATTATCATGGGTACATATAAGAAATATTATATAATTACTATGTTAATAAATACTAATCATGTGCTGCCGGCATCAACTACACGACAGAGCTCGCTATCTATTCTCACTAAGCATGTAATACTCATATGACTATACATATATTATTTAATAAAGAGCTGTAAATAAAACACACAAATATGGTTTATACACTTTTATTTTATTTAGCTATTATACATTTCAAGCTAAATATATGCTCAACTAACCATAATTAAACTGTCATAGTAGAAGATCATTATTTGTTTAAACTAATCTACCTATTAAGAAATACTAATTATCAACTCTGAGTAAGGACTTTTACTAATATCTCACAGGAAAAAAATAATATTATAGACATTCATTAATGTAGAAACATCAAACTAAACAAATATAGTAAATATACAATAGTAAGTAAATATACTTAATTATAATTAAAATACAGGATGATATGATATGATTAACAATATCTTATGCTAAACTACTCATTAGGAAACAATAATTACAGAGCACAAGGCTTTTATAATATCTTACATGAAAAGAAGATATCATTCGATCTATTAACTCAAATTGAAACACATACCATTATCATAGAAGTCAGATATCGTAATGAATATATTACATATTAAAAACATACATACAATATACATCAAACATACACACAGATTACATTAATATCTAACCTTACAGAATTTTATATTACATATAAGATTTTCGGTGAGGACATACATCAGGCTACTACATTCATTTGTTCTAATATCGAATAATGACCCAAAGGGAGGGTATCATAGGAGCCAGGTAAGAGGTAACGTTTATCATCATACGGACTAAGAGCAATCTTTTGCTGCGTAATTGAATGGACATTATGCTTATCGGATCGGATTCTATTTTGATGTACACGTTTTTCTACAAAGTTTTCAAGACATTCTACGTAGTCTTCGAAGGTAATTTTTGTGTGAACAACAGATTTTGCAACAGTAAAACTCAGATGTCTACAAGAAAAGCAAAAATAGAAGCTATTTTACACTTTTCAGACACGTTAACGTATTTTTTATTCTAATAATAATATACATCCCCTACGACCTAAAATGATATTACCTATATTGTAATCAACAATAATTGGAGATTTAATTCAATCGAGTGAGATAATTGAACATTTCTTAACATTAAGGAGCAATTTATTCATATCAAGCCTCAAAACAGCTTAACCGCTGAGTTTATAAAAATGCATCCCAGAATTCCTTGTAAACGACCCAAATTTAAGATCAATTCGTTCAATAATTCCTACCCTACCTGTGTGTTTTAAATGTCTACGTTCTAGATAATTATCATTTGTTAAACAATTAAATTTATCAAGTATTCATATAAAAAAGGTCAGGCAGGCAGGCAGGCAGCTAATAATTACTAGCTTAGAAGGCTTATATTGTAGAGGTCGGATACAGCCACATATATGCTTGTATATTACCTCTAAATTTTACTTAATCTACATACTTTAACAGTACATGCAGTCAGGTTTAGCGTAAATAACAATTAGGGATATCAAGGCCATACTAACTGAACGTTAACATATGTTCTAAAGGTTAACCTTAATTAATTAACCCCCGGGACTATACATCCTTAGGCTAAAAACAGTCTTGAGGCAAAAAAATAGCAGAATCCACCCTGTTAGATGGTCAGACAAGAAAGCAGAGTTATGTTATTAGCTGACAAACTTCTTTGAAGAACGCTCTGATTCCACCATCTGTTATCCCGATGACGTTATAGGGTGACATTATGAAGTACTCTATGCAAAACACCTCTATACAAAATTAGAGATGAAAATTAATCCTATATGGTGAAAGCGCAAATATTCATGGAAATATGTGGTACACAATCCTAATCAGCATGAATTATAATTTATATTATACAAACGGGGAGATAGGAGTAGGTACAATCGGTTTATGTTATGCTCCCTCGTAGTCTTAACAGAGTAATTATACTATGCAGGGGTAAGCACTATCTTTTTCCTTGAGGTTATGTTTTAGTTCGAGTTTAAGCTTAAATAACTTTACTATTGATGGCATAGACCCTTTATTTTCATATAGTAGCGACAACGATCGATCTCGCCGCTAGCTCAAAAGCATCAGAACGATGTTGACAACATTGACGATGACTATCTCAGTAGCCGGCATAGAAGCTTCTGCAGGTCTCGGAAAACTCCTGCTGCTGCTGCCTCTGGTAATGGTATGAAATAAAACGTATCAAGATGATGGAGGAACTCAAAAGGATCATCTACCAGAACGTTTACTGTGAGAGGTAAAGAAATAAGAAACATATATAGAATGTATGTCGTTTATTTTATCATCAGTGTTAAAATATCATATTACATATAATTAGCAGTACAACAAGATCATTTTACATAGTACAAATTAAATATTTACTTATTCTATGATGTTTCTCGTTTTAAGCTCTGTGATGACTGAAATTATTTCGTTGTCGTTTTCGAGATTGCTGCTATGAGCTTTCTTTGCGGCGTACAACAATTGTAGTCGATCCACTAGTTGATCAGGCGTACTCTGATGTATCCAATTCGGTTTCATCATCTTGTTTAACTTTTTGGGAAGACTAACCTCAAAGTCTGTAATTCTGTATAAATTTGGTCTGATTACATTTTCGTATTTCCAATGTTTAACGCTTATTAGTCGACCGTTGCGCCTATAGTCTTTCTTATGAGCATTAGTAAGTGAGATTATTTTCATATAGTTGTCGATATCTTCCTCTGTTGGACTAGGAGAGCTTATTCGTTTAAGCGTTAGTAAATTAAACAGGCCGGATGTTCCATTGAAAAGGTTGTTTTTAATTAAAATATCTTTTCCCTGAAACTGTACTCGCGAACAACCAAATCGCCACTCATCGATGTCGTTATATAGAGCGTACCTAGTTTTGTCTACGTTTTTGTTTTTTCCGCTAGCTAATAATGCTCTATAATAGTTAGAGAATTCGTGATAATCTTTTAAGCTAGAATCGCATTCTTCTTCTTCATCATCAGCAGATGTAGCGAGAGATGATTGTTCAAGCTCTGGTGAGAGATTGATAGCAACGATCGCCGATCGCGGTATAACACGATTATCATGAGGTTCTGCTTTATCACAGTGAAAGTAGGCTAATTTCTTACGGATAGCATTACGAGCGTTTATTACTTCATCATCATCATCGAGCCTTATTTCTTTATTTATGTCACAGGGTTCATTGGTATGCATACGTTTCAGATTCATGTCTTTAAATATTTCATTATTTCTAGGTGACGACTTATTATCAACAACTATGGTATTATGAACTGTGTTCAAATGACTTCTATAGTTATCAAGGCGTGTAAAATACTTTAAACAAATAGAACACTGAACTTTATACCCCTGGTGTATCTTCAAATGGCGAGCAAACCCTGAGCGTAAAACACTCATACAACATACGTCACACATGCGTCGCTGGTTCATATCGACTAATAATTGATCATGAACTCCTATTTATATAACATGTTCTTCAGGTCACTCTTAATTAACCCTAGCACTACGTCTATCATCACCCTGCCAATCTTCCTTTATCATCACTAATTAGCCCTGGCTAGCCGTCCTTAAGCATGAATTCACCCTTGGCACGGGTCAATGCTTCGATAAATACCTGAGAAACCCAGGTTATGAGTAATAATAATAATAATAATGTTTATGCGTCTGTTTCTCTAATCTACTAACTTTATCAATAGATCTCTTCGGTAGAGCTATGGAGAGCATGACGTCATCAGATGACAGTTACAAGCATTCAGGGATACATAGTTTAGAACCAGTGTATGATTCTCGTACACGAGAATTTGCAGACATTCAGGGTAGACATAATAGCGCCACATACAAATTTCTTTTTATACTCCAAATACCATCAGTATGAGATTCCTGTAATCAAAGATGGCTGCCAACAAATCACAGCGTAGTAGGCGTGATCCAAGATAGGTTAGGTTAGAACACGTGATGTTTCATTTACTAGCACGACTAAGGGCGAAGGGTGAAGCGACTAGTATGACTAAGGGTGAAGAGACTAGCATGACTAAGGGTGAAGGGTGACGAGACTAGCATGGCTAAGGGCGAAGGGAGAAGGGTGACTATATATAAATGGTAGATCGTTATCAGCGAGAGAGTACACGAATAAAGCCGAATCTTTCCGATGGCGAACATCCTAGGTTACAGAGCTGGTAAGTAGTCATCCTATGAGAGAGAAAGAGTTTCCGCTTAGTGAAAGGAGGATCCAATCCCAGAGTTAGCGCTAAATCTAGGGAATTCCAAGATGGCTCCTTCAAATGACAAATTCAAAATGACACATGCAAAATTGTCAGATTTAATAGGTTAGGTTAGAACACGTGATGTTTTATTTAAATTATACATTAGACTAGCATGACTAAGGGTGAAGAGACTAGCATGACTAAGGGTGAAGGATGATGAGACTAGCATGGCTGAGGGCGAAGGGAGGTTACTATATAAAAGGTAGATCGTCATCAGCGAGAGAGAGTACACGAATAAAGCCAAAGATTTCCGACGGCGAACATCCTAAGCTACAGAGCCGGTAAGTAGTCATACTATGAGAGAGAGAAAGAGTTTCAGCTTAGTGAAAGGACCCAACCCCAGAGTTAGCGCTAAAATTTAAAGCTGTCAATTTTGCTATAATTTAAATAAAACATCACGTGTTCTAACCTAACCTATTAAATCTGACAATTTTGCATGTGTCATTTTGAATTTGTCATTTGAAGGAGCCATCTTGGATTTCCCTAGATTTAGCGCTAACTCTGGGATTGGATCCTCCTTTCACTAAGCGGAAACTCTTTCTCTCTCATAGGATGACTACTTACCAGCTCTGTAACCTAGGATGTTCGCCATCGGAAAGATTCGGCTTTATTCGTGTACTCTCTCGCTGATAACGATCTACCATTTATATATAGTCACCCTTCTCCCTTCGCCCTTAGCCATGCTAGTCTCGTCACCCTTCACCCTTAGTCATGCTAGTCTCTTCACCCTTAGTCATACTAGTCGCTTCACCCTTCGCCCTTAGTCGTGCTAGTAAATGAAACATCACGTGTTCTAACCTAACCTATCTTGGATCACGCCTACTACGCTGTGATTTGTTGGCAGCCATCTTTGATTACAGGAATCTCATACTGATGGTATTTGGAGTATAAAAAGAAATTTGTATGTGGCGCTATTATGTCTACCCTGAATGTCTGCAAATTCTCGTGTACGAGAATCATACACTGGTTCTAAACTATGTATCCCTGAATGCTTGTAACTGTCATCTGATGACGTCATGCTCTCCATAGCTCTACCGAAGAGATCTATTGATAAAGTTAGTAGATTAGAGAAACAGACGCATAAACATTATTATTATTATTATTACTCATAACCTGGGTTTCTCAGGTATTTATCGAAGCATTGACCCGTGCCAAGGGTGAATTCATGCTTAAGGACGGCTAGCCAGGGCTAATTAGTGATGATAAAGGAAGATTGGCAGGGTGATGATAGACGTAGTGCTAGGGTTAATTAAGAGTGACCTGAAGAACATGTTATATAAATAGGAGTTCATGATCAATTATTAGTCGATATGAACCAGCGACGCATGTGTGACGTATGTTGTATGAGTGTTTTACGCTCAGGGTTTGCTCGCCATTTGAAGATACACCAGGGGTATAAAGTTCAGTGTTCTATTTGTTTAAAGTATTTTACACGCCTTGATAACTATAGAAGTCATTTGAACACAGTTCATAATACCATAGTTGTTGATAATAAGTCGTCACCTAGAAATAATGAAATATTTAAAGACATGAATCTGAAACGTATGCATACCAATGAACCCTGTGACATAAATAAAGAAATAAGGCTCGATGATGATGATGAAGTAATAAACGCTCGTAATGCTATCCGTAAGAAATTAGCCTACTTTCACTGTGATAAAGCAGAACCTCATGATAATCGTGTTATACCGCGATCGGCGATCGTTGCTATCAATCTCTCACCAGAGCTTGAACAATCATCTCTCGCTACATCTGCTGATGATGAAGAAGAAGAATGCGATTCTAGCTTAAAAGATTATCACGAATTCTCTAACTATTATAGAGCATTATTAGCTAGCGGAAAAAACAAAAACGTAGACAAAACTAGGTACGCTCTATATAACGACATCGATGAGTGGCGATTTGGTTGTTCGCGAGTACAGTTTCAGGGAAAAGATATTTTAATTAAAAACAACCTTTTCAATGGAACATCCGGCCTGTTTAATTTACTAACGCTTAAACGAATAAGCTCTCCTAGTCCAACAGAGGAAGATATCGACAACTATATGAAAATAATCTCACTTACTAATGCTCATAAGAAAGACTATAGGCGCAACGGTCGACTAATAAGCGTTAAACATTGGAAATACGAAAATGTAATCAGACCAAATTTATACAGAATTACAGACTTTGAGGTTAGTCTTCCCAAAAAGTTAAACAAGATGATGAAACCGAATTGGATACATCAGAGTACGCCTGATCAACTAGTGGATCGACTACAATTGTTGTACGCCGCAAAGAAAGCTCATAGCAGCAATCTCGAAAACGACAACGAAATAATTTCAGTCATCACAGAGCTTAAAACGAGAAACATCATAGAATAAGTAAATATTTAATTTGTACTATGTAAAATGATCTTGTTGTACTGCTAATTATATGTAATATGATATTTTAACACTGATGATAAAATAAACGACATACATTCTATATATGTTTCTTATTTCTTTACCTCTCACAGTAAACGTTCTGGTAGATGATCCTTTTGAGTTCCTCCATCATCTTGATACGTTTTATTTCATACCATTACCAGAGGCAGCAGCAGCAGGAGTTTTCCGAGACCTGCAGAAGCTTCTATGCCGGCTACTGAGATAGTCATCGTCAATGTTGTCAACATCGTTCTGATGCTTTTGAGCTAGCGGCGAGATCGATCGTTGTCGCTACTATATGAAAATAAAGGGTCTATGCCATCAATAGTAAAGTTATTTAAGCTTAAACTCGAACTAAAACATAACCTCAAGGAAAAAGATAGTGCTTACCCCTGCATAGTATAATTACTCTGTTAAGACTACGAGGGAGCATAACATAAACCGGTTGTACCTACTCCTATCTCCCCGTTTGTATAATATAAATTATAATTCATGCTGATTAGGATTGTGTACCACATATTTCCATGAATATTTGCGCTTTCACCATATAGGATTAATTTTCATCTCTAATTTTGTATAGAGGTGTTTTGCATAGAGTACTTCATAATGTCACCCTATAACGTCATCGGGATAACAGATGGTGGAATCAGAGCGTTCTTCAAAGAAGTTTGTCAGCTAATAACATAACTCTGCTTTCTTGTCTGACCATCTAACAGGGTGGATTCTGCTATTTTTTTGCCTCAAGACTGTTTTTAGCCTAAGGATGTATAGTCCCGGGGGTTAATTAATTAAGGTTAACCTTTAGAACATATGTTAACGTTCAGTTAGTATGGCCTTGATATCCCTAATTGTTATTTACGCTAAACCTGACTGCATGTACTGTTAAAGTATGTAGATTAAGTAAAATTTAGAGGTAATATACAAGCATATATGTGGCTGTATCCGACCTCTACAATATAAGCCTTCTAAGCTAGTAATTATTAGCTGCCTGCCTGCCTGCCTGACCTTTTTTATATGAATACTTGATAAATTTAATTGTTTAACAAATGATAATTATCTAGAACGTAGACATTTAAAACACACAGGTAGGGTAGGAATTATTGAACGAATTGATCTTAAATTTGGGTCGTTTACAAGGAATTCTGGGATGCATTTTTATAAACTCAGCGGTTAAGCTGTTTTGAGGCTTGATATGAATAAATTGCTCCTTAATGTTAAGAAATGTTCAATTATCTCACTCGATTGAATTAAATCTCCAATTATTGTTGATTACAATATAGGTAATATCATTTTAGGTCGTAGGGGATGTATATTATTATTAGAATAAAAAATACGTTAACGTGTCTGAAAAGTGTAAAATAGCTTCTATTTTTGCTTTTCTTGTAGACATCTGAGTTTTACTGTTGCAAAATCTGTTGTTCACACAAAAATTACCTTCGAAGACTACGTAGAATGTCTTGAAAACTTTGTAGAAAAACGTGTACATCAAAATAGAATCCGATCCGATAAGCATAATGTCCATTCAATTACGCAGCAAAAGATTGCTCTTAGTCCGTATGATGATAAACGTTACCTCTTACCTGGCTCCTATGATACCCTCCCTTTGGGTCATTATTCGATATTAGAACAAATGAATGTAGTAGCCTGATGTATGTCCTCACCGAAAATCTTATATGTAATATAAAATTCTGTAAGGTTAGATATTAATGTAATCTGTGTGTATGTTTGATGTATATTGTATGTATGTTTTTAATATGTAATATATTCATTACGATATCTGACTTCTATGATAATGGTATGTGTTTCAATTTGAGTTAATAGATCGAATGATATCTTCTTTTCATGTAAGATATTATAAAAGCCTTGTGCTCTGTAATTATTGTTTCCTAATGAGTAGTTTAGCATAAGATATTGTTAATCATATCATATCATCCTGTATTTTAATTATAATTAAGTATATTTACTTACTATTGTATATTTACTATATTTGTTTAGTTTGATGTTTCTACATTAATGAATGTCTATAACTCGTGTGAACTTAGCACCTTTAATTTCTTGAAACCAAAAAATCCTAAGAGTTCTGAATAAATAAAGTAGAGTTCTAGAGTTCCTTACAATATTAACAATAGTTCGGGTATTTTAAGCTCGGAAATCGAAAAAATGATTTTAGGGTGCTAACTTCACGCAGCACCCTTATTTTCGCAAAAAAGAGTTCTGATGGCATTTTTCGTCATAATTGTAAGAGTTCTAGAGTTCCTGATAAAAAATTTGAATAGTTCCGCTTAATTAACAAATATATAAACAATTAAAGAATTTACTACAAAATTAAGTTTGTCAAAATGACGGTTCTGAGAAGAATCCTGAGTAGCCATCGAAGAGTTCTGTACAGATCTGTAATCAGACCTCTATAATTAACGATAGTTTAATTGTTATAAACAATTTAAAAATCGTAATTAAGAAACACGTCATTTTTATTGAACTCGAACAATAGTTCTGAGCAGAGTTCCGAGTAGCCATCAAAGAGTTCTGTACAGAACTGTAATCAGACCTCTATAATTAACAATAGTTTAATTGTTATAAACAATTTAAAAATCGTAATTAAGAAACACGTCATTTTTATTGAACTCGAACTATAGTTCTGAGTAGAGTTCTGAGTAGCCCTCGAAAAGTTCTGTACAGAACTGCTAACAGAACTTCATAATTAACAATAGTTTAATTATTATAAACAATTTAAAAATCGTAATTAAGAAACACGTCATTTTTATTGAACTCGAACAATAGTTCTGAGCAGAGTTCCGAGTAGCCATCAAAGAGTTCTGTACAGAACTGTAATCAGACCTCTATAATTAACAATAGTTTAATTGTTATAAACAATTTAAAAATCGTAATTAAGAAACACGTCATTTTTATTGAACTCGAACAATAGTTCTGAGCAGAGTTCCGAGTAGCCATCAAAGAGTTCTGTACAGAACTGTAATCAGACCTCTATAATTAACAATAGTTTAATTGTTATAAACAATTTAAAAATCGTAATTAAGAAACACGTCATTTTTATTGAACTCGAACAATAGTTCTGAGCAGAGTTCCGAGTAGCCATCAAAGAGTTCTGTACAGAACTGTAATCAGACCTCTATAATTAACAATAGTTTAATTGTTATAAACAATTTAAAAATCGTAATTAAGAAACACGTCATTTTTATTGAACTCGAACTATAGTTCTGAGTAGAGTTCTGAGTAGCCCTCGAAAAGTTCTGTACAGAACTGATAACAGAACTTCATAATTAACAATAGTTTAATTATTATAAACAATTTAAAAATCGTAATTAAGAAACACGTCATTTTTATTGAACTCGAACAATAGTTCTGAGCAGAGTTCCGAGTAGCCCTCGAAGAGTTCTGCACAGAACTGTTAACATAACTCCATAATTAACAATAGTTTAATTGTTATAAATAATTTAAAATTCGTAATTAAGAAACACGTCATTTTTATTGATCTCGAACAATAGTTCTGAGTAGCCCTCGAAGAGTTCTGTACAGAACTGTTAACAGAACTCCATAATTAACAATAGTTTAATTGT
This sequence comes from Agrypnus murinus, assembly GCA_929113105.1. Taxonomy (NCBI): domain Eukaryota; kingdom Metazoa; phylum Arthropoda; class Insecta; order Coleoptera; family Elateridae; genus Agrypnus; species Agrypnus murinus. Next base: position 3,992,542 of record OV816029.1, read on the forward strand.
TATAAACAATTTAAAAATCGTAATTAAGAAACACGTCATTTTTATTGAACTCGAACAATAGTTCTGAGCAGAGTTCCGAGTAGCCCTCGAAGAGTTCTGCATAGAACTGTTAACATAACTCCATAATTAACAATAGTTTAATTGTTATAAACAATTTAAAAATCGTAATTAAGAAACACGTCATTTTTATTGAACTCGAACAATAGTTCTGAGCAGAGTTCCGAGTAGCCCTCGAAGAGTTCTGCACAGAACTGTTAACATAACTCCATAATTAACAATAGTTTAATTGTTATAAATAATTTAAAATTCGTAATTAAGAAACACGTCATTTTTATTGATCTCGAACAATAGTTCTGAGCAGAGTTCCGATTAGCCCTCGAAGAGTTCTGTACAGAACTGTTAACAGAACTCCATAATTAAAAATAGTTTAATTGTTATAAACAATTTAAAATTCGTAATTAAGAAACACGTGATTTTTATTAAACTCGAACAATAGTTCTGAGCAGAGTTCTGAATAGCCCTCGAAGAGTTCTGTACAGAACTGTTAACAGAACTCCATAATTAAAAATAGTTTAATTGTTATAAACAATTTAAAATTCGTAATTAAGTTACACGTGATTTTTATTGAACTCGAACAATAGTTCTGAGCAGAGTTCCGATTAGCCCTCGAAGAGTTCTGTACAGAACTGTTAACAGAACTCCATAATTAACAATAGTTTAAGTGTTATAAACAATTTAAAAATCGTAATTAAGAAACACGTCATTTTTATTGAAGTCGAACAATAGTTCTGAGTAGAGTTCTGAGTAGCCCTCGAAGAGTTCTGCACAGAACTGTTAACAGAACTCCATAATTAAAAATAGTTTAATTGTTATGAACAATTTAAAATTCGTAATTAAGAAACACGTCATTTTTATTGAACTCGAACAATAGTTCTGAGCAGAGTTCCGAGTAGCCCTCGAAGAGTTCTGCACAGAACTGTTAACATAACTCCATAATTAACAATAGTTTAATTGTTATAAATAATTTAAAATTCGTAATTAAGAAACACGTCATTTTTATTGATCTCGAACTCTGAGTAGAATTCTGAATAGCCCTCGAAGAGTTCTGTACAGAACTGTTAACAGAACTTCATAATTAACAATAGTTTAATTGTTATAAACAATTTAAGATTCGTAATTAAGAAACACGTAATTTTTATTGACCTCGAACAATAGTTCTGAGTAGAGTTCCGAGTAGCCCTCTAAGAGTTCTGTACAGAACTGTTAACAGAACTCCATAATTAACAATAGTTTAATTGTTATAAACAATTTAAAATTCGTAATTAAGAAACACGTCATTTTTATTGACCTCGAGCAATAGTTCTGAGCAGAGTTCTGAGTAGCCCTCGAAGAGTTCTGTACAGAAATGCTAACAGAACTTTATAATTAACAATAGTTTAATTGTTATAAACAATTTAAAATTCGTAAGTAAGAAACACATTTTTATTGAACTCGAACAATAGTTCTGAGTAAAGTTCCGAGTAGCCCTCTAAGAGTTCTGTACAGAACTGTTAACAGAACTCCATAATTAACAATAGTTTAATTGTTGTAAACAAATTAAAATTCGTAATTAAGAAACACGTGATTTTTATTAAACTCGAACAATAGTTCTGAGTAGAATTCCGAGTAGCTCCCGAAAAGTTCTGTACAGAACTGTTAATGGAAGTCCATAATTAACAATAGTTTAATTGTTATAAACAATTTAAAATTCGTAATTAAGAAACACGTGATTTATTGAATTCGACCAATAGTTCTGAGCAGAGTTATGAGTAGCCCTCGAAGAGTTCTGCACAGAACTGTTAACAAAACTCCATAATTAAAAATAGTTTAATTGTTATGAACAATTTAAAATTCGTAATTAAGAAACACGTGATTTATTGAACTCGAACAATAGTTCTGAGCAGAGTTATGAGTAGCCCTCGAAGAGTTATGTACAGAAATGCTAACAGAACTCCATAATTAACAATAGTTTAATTGTTATAAACAATTTAAAATTCATAATTAAGAAATACGTGATGCTATCCGAGGATAATTCCATGTGGATGCGACGATCCGTTCTCAAGAAAAGGTGATAATGCGTTTGTGGTGCGTGGGAAGCGAAACAAAAGTGAATTAGACCAATCTCGGTTTATTGGTTAGAGGAACCAATTTTACACTACGTACCGAAATGGAAGATGTCGCAGGCAATTCTCACCTTTTTTCCAACACGGCATCAGCTCGAAAACCCGAGAACCCAAGTACAATCACGTCAATAAAGCTAGCACCCCCACTTCAAAAAATTTTTACAAAAATTAGCCTATAATTTAGTACTAATTAAAGACAAATTTGTACCAAAAAAATTAAATTTGTACCAAGCACCGTTTGGCCGCAATTCGCATTTGAAAGGTGCTGGCTTGAACTCAAGCTAGCACCCCCACTTTAACAAAACTGAAAATTTTCTGCACTACCATTTAGTTCTAATTAAGGACAAATTTGGACCAAATTTTTTTTTTCTCGTAATTACAACTATATGGTCGCTATTTGCATATAAAAACGCGCAGCGTTAATTGGCAATCAAGCTAGCACCCCCACTTTAATAAAAATAAAAATTTTCTACACTACCATTTAGTTCTAATTAAGGACACCGCTATTTTTGGTTAACAAAATCAAACCTAATCCTAAGCTAATCAGCAGTAAGTGCTCAAACTTGTAAATATTCTGATGTAAAGACGTTCACTGCTAAACGTATTCTATGTTTATTAGAAAAAATATTCTACAAATAAAAATGTGTAACTAACAAAAACCTAATCTTTATAATGACGTGTTTCTTAATTACGAATTTTAAATTGTTTATAACAATTAAACTATTGTTAATTATAAAGTTCTGTTAGCATTTCTGTACAGAACGCTTAGAGGGCTACTCGGAACTGTACTCAGAACTATTGTTCGAGGTCAATAAAAATGACGTGTTTCTTAATTACGAATCTTAAATTGTTTATAACAATTAAACTATTGTTAATTATGAAGTTCTGTTAACAGTTCTGTACAGAACTCTTCGAAGGCTATTCAGAATTCTACTCAGAACTATTGTTCGAGATCAATAAAAATGACGTGTTTCTTAATTACGAATTTTAAATTATTTATAACAATTAAACTATTGTTAATTATGGAGTTATGTTAACAGTTCTGTGCAGAACTCTTCGAGGGCTACTCATAACTCTGCTCAGAACTATTGTTCGAGTTCAATAAATCACGTGTTTCTTAATTACGAATTTCAAATTGTTTATAACAATTAAACTATTGTTAATTATGAAGTTCTGTTAACAGTTCTGTACAGAACTCTTCGAGGGCTAATCGGAACTCTGCTCAGAACTATTGTTCGAGTTCAATAAAAATCAAGTGTATCTTAATTACGAATTTTAAATTGTTTATAACAATTAAACTATTTTTAATTATGGAGTTCTGTTAACAGTTCTGTACAGAACTCTTCGAGGGCTATTCAGAACTCTACTCAGAACTATTGTTCGAGATCAATAAAAATGACGTGTTTCTTAATTACGAATTTTAAATTATTTATAACAATTAAACTATTGTTAATTATGGAGTTATGTTAACAGTTCTGTGCATAACTCTTCGAGGGCTACTCGGAACTCTGCTCAGAACTATTGTTCGAGTTCAATAAAAATGACGTGTTTCTTAATTACGATTTTTAAATTGTATATAACAATTAAACTATTGTTAATTATGGAGTTATGTTAACAGTTCTGTGCATAACTCTTCGAGGGCTACTCGGAGCTCTGCTCAGAACTATTGTTCGAGTTCAATATAAATGACGTGTTTCTTAATTACGAATTTTAAATTATTTATAACAATTAAACTATTGTTAATTATATAGTTATGTTAACAGTTCTGTGCAGAACTCTTCGAGGGCTACTCGGAACTCTGCTCAGAACTATAGTTCGAGTTCAATAAAAATGACGTGTTTCTTAATTACGATTTTTAAATTGTTTATAACAATTAAACTATTGTTAATTATGGACTTCCATTAACAGTTCTGTACAGAACTTTTCGGAAGCTACTCGGAATTCTACTCCGAACTATTGTTCGAGTTTAATAAAAATCACGTGTTTCTTAATTACGAATTTTAAATTGTTTACAACAATTAAACTATTGTTAATTATGGAGTTCTGTTAACAGTTCTGTACAGAACTCTTCGAGGGCTACTCAGAACTCCACTCAGAACTATTGCTCGAGGTCAATAAAAATGACTTATTTCTTAATTACGAATTTTAAATTGTTTATAACAATTAAACTATTGTTAATTATGGAGTTATGTTAACAGTTCTGTGCAGAACTCTTCGAGGGCTACTCGGAACTCTGCTCAGAACTATTGTTCGAGTTCAATAAAAATGACGTGTTTCTTAATTACGATTTTTAAATTGTTTATAACAATTAAACTATTGTTAATTATAGAGGTCTGATTACAGTTCTGTACAGAACTCTTCGATGGCTACTCAGGATTCTTCTCAGAACCGTCATTTTGACAAAATTTTGTAGTAAATTCTTTAATTGTTTATATATTTGTTAATTAAGCGGAACTATTCAAATTTTTTATCAGGAACTCTAGAACTCTTACAATTATGACGAAAAATGCCATCAGAACTCTTTTTTGCGAAAATAAGGGTGCTGCGTGAAGTTAGCACCCTAAAATCATTTTTTCGATTTCCGAGCTTAAAATACCAGAACTATTGTTAATATTGTAAGGAACTCTAGAACTCTACTTTATTTATTCAGAACTCTTAGGATTTTTTGGTTTCAAGAAATTAAAGGTGCTAAGTTCACACGAGTATGTCTATAATATTATTTTTTTCCTGTGAGATATTAGTAAAAGTCCTTACTCAGAGTTGATAATTAGTATTTCTTAATAGGTAGATTAGTTTAAACAAATAATGATCTTCTACTATGACAGTTTAATTATGGTTAGTTGAGCATATATTTAGCTTGAAATGTATAATAGCTAAATAAAATAAAAGTGTATAAACCATATTTGTGTGTTTTATTTACAGCTCTTTATTAAATAATATATGTATAGTCATATGAGTATTACATGCTTAGTGAGAATAGATAGCGAGCTCTGTCGTGTAGTTGATGCCGGCAGCACATGATTAGTATTTATTAACATAGTAATTATATAATATTTCTTATATGTACCCATGATAATTTGTTAATACATTATTTTCAATAGACCATCTAACGTGGGTAGTTAGATGTGAGCGTAGAAGTATAATCATCTTCACTTACCATGGGGCCCTGTTACTGGGGTGAAGCCCTAGAATGCCGTGATGTCGTCATTATAAAATCCTTATGATCTCAGACGACTGCATCAATCACTGCGTAATATGTAGAGTTAATGCGTATACGTTGCGTAGGATTTCTAACGATGATAATTTAGAAACTAGTTAAGTTTACATGTATAACTTGTATTATATAAGTCTGTATATAAACCCTCTACCTATGTAATTATTTTATTTAGTCTATAAATTGCATATGTGATATGTTAATTATATGATATAAATCTGTATATGTGTAATTATCCAGATCTAAAATTGCATATGCTATGTATTGAGAAAATAGTTGAATAAACCATATTGAATTGTAATATACTATGTTGTTTCATTTAAGAAGGATGTCTCTCTCCTACACATACATTCCAATTTAACGAGAGTAAAAGTAATATGTTAATAATAAAGAAAGGGAATGAAAACGATTCATAAACGTAGAAGCAGGGTGAGTATTAAGATATATTTACCCCTGACCTGATTTATAGCATTTAATTCAAGCCCCCTTTCAAAATTTTCTCTTGTACGCTCCTGTATGAGAACGATAACCGAATATTAGCCCGTATGCTCGCGTGTATGCATGGTTGCCTGCCTAAAATTCTTTGATTATATTATTTTTAATTTCAATCTTTGATAATAACGTTAAGCGTTTTTAATTGGAACAAATAAATTTAATTAGGGTAATTATATTTATGTAATTAATATATAATATTATGCATTATATCGTAAATAATTGCATCCCCTCTATGAGAGTAACTATACATTATCCCATATGCTCGCGTGTATGCATGGTTGCCTGCCTAAAATTCTTTGATTATATTATTTTTAATTTAAATCTTTGATAATAACGTTAAGCGTTTTTAATTGGAACAAATAAATTTAATTAGGGTAATTATATTTATGTAATTAATATATAATATTATGCATTATATCGTAAATAATTGCATCCCCTCTATGAGAGTAACTATACATTATCCCATATGCTCGCGTGTATGCATGGTTGCCTGCTAGAGGTGTGGAGGTGTGGTCCCAGAACCCGCCATCTCCCTCTACTCACCTCGATCACCAGATTTGACGCCCCTGGACTATTTCTTGTTTCCGACTTTAAAAAACACCATTTTCAAAGAACCAGTACACACAATTGATGACTTGAAACAAAGAATCAGACAAGAATGTGCAAGGATTTCACCAGAAGTGCTTATTAGAGTGTTCGAGAATATGAAGCGCCGAGTTAATTTGTGTATAGATGCTGAAGGTCAACATTTCCAACAGTTGTTGTAAATTTTGAATAAATATTGTGTTAACAATGTAAATTGTTATAATTGTGAATAAATCTTGCTATTTCTTAAATCCAAGGAATAAAAATTGAAGCGCGTTGTAACCATAACCTAAACTTCTCAAGTCAATAATCACATCGAAATTGCACTTAAACTCGCAATAAAATGCACACTTTGGTAAAAGCATGTTTCGCAAATGATCACTGTTTAAATATTTATCAATTTGTTTAATAAATGTAAAAGTAAGTAGTCAATTTGTCACATAAATGACATTTGGAATAGCAGTGTGATCAACGCTACGCCCTACGTTTCGGTGACCTTCGATACGGCGTAAAAATCACGACTTACTAGATCAGAAATTTAAAAAATCACCCGGTATTAAGGTGCAAAGTAAAATCAAATTAAGCTTCATTGAAGTAATGCAGCAATGAAATTTACGAGAAATTGAAGCATAATTGATGAGAAATTAAGTTGATATTGAAGAAAAAATAAATGTGAAAGTGAAATAGGTTGAGATTAACGTGCAATTGAGGTGAAATAGTGAGATAATATAGGATCATCGATTGAAAATTTAACATTAATAAAACATAAAATTTGTTTAAAGGCTAAGATTAGGGTACGAAAACACAAAAATAATCATATCATGCATTAAATAAAAGATAAACATGCTAGGATACTAGGTTTATTTAATCTAAAGGCTACATGGTAGGTTGGTAGGTGGTAAATAGAATTTATAGAAGGAAGATTATCACACACACATAACCTCAATTTTTACAAAAAGGTTTTGAATTTATAAAAATGATTCAAGTCAGTTATGTTATTTCATAGTAGAACATGTTGTATGTAACCCAGGTTAGATGTCAGGCTAGTTTTTACACTTTTATAGAAGGTTTATCTTCTGGTTAGATTTGAGGTTTGTCGTTGAGTAACGCAAAACAAGTTTTCTTTTCCAAATAAAAACCTAAGTCAGTTTCGGGTACATATTGCACTGGAAATATTTGAAATTAATCATTACCTTGAGGTTTAAAAGGGTGCATTTAACTTAAATTTCTGTGTGTGGGAAAATTGAAGTCATGAGATTGTAGGTATCAGCTGTGTTTATATTTTTTGGTTTTGTCAAATTTTGAGTTTATTTTAATATTTTGCACTATTCTTTGGATGCAGGCACCTGGAGTACTGTACTCTGGACAAGATTACTTCATGTTTTCAATGTAATTAGTTTTTTATGAGATCGGTGACAGCTGATCGTTTTTATTTATTTTCTTTGTTATTGTTCAATTTAGACCACAAGTGTGTTATGTCAATTTATTCGTCTCTTTGTCAGCTACCTTTCTATCTTTTTAGAATTAAGATTAGCGTTAATTTTGAATATGTGTTTATTCTTCGTGATGTCATGATAAGGTTGATATGAAATTTTTTTGAAAAAGTTTGTTGTGTTGTCAAATGTTTTTCGTAAACATATAAATGAACCCCGGAAAAAGAACAAAATCAGTCGATCAAAAGCTCTATTGCAAACCACGCTCGGCTCGTATCCAAAATCCTAAAATAAAAATTAGGTTATGAAGTTTTAACCCATGTGTTTTGTTTCGTAAACAAACGTCAATATCATATGGAATTGAATGCTTACCTGTTATATAAAACAAAGAAGATTTGTTTAAAAAATTTTTATAAATCAATTTATTTTAATAAATCAAAGAAGATAATTTTACTATTTCCATATCGCCAATTATTATCGATTTGGATATTGACAATTTATGTATGGAATATTATTTGTATCAGCTAATTTGAATGGAAGCTGCTTTACCGATACAACAAAATTTTCTTATGTACAAGGTTGGTCGTAATAGAAATTGTTACCCATTGGGAACAATTTATGAAACTAATTTTTTTAATTTCACTTTTGCAAAAATGATGAACAAAAATTTATGAACAAAGTTTGTTGTTTTGACAACAATTTGAAAATTCGTTTATCAATTGTAAATAATTTATTTGGTTGCATTGAATTTATTTGATGCAAGTTTGTTTAAATGAATGGCTGCAACCCACATGTCAGGTTGGCATTTAAGCAAACTGAAGGAAGATATTCCTGTTTATTTCTTTTTCATAAATTTATTTAACGTTAATAAAATAAAGCTCTATGGTTTTTAATTTGAAAAAGAGTTTATTATTTTTATTTGATGTGGATGCAAGTATTTTATTTATACATACAGAGATGAAGATTACTGCTTGTCCAAGTGCAGCGATCCAGGTACAGGAATTAATAAGATCTATAATTTGTCTGTCTCATGCTCTATCAAGTTTAAACCTGAGTTAGGCTATTGGGTAAAAGAAAAGTTTGGGTTGTTAGATTTTTATTTTAGTAATGCTAGCCAAAATCAAAATAAACATTTATTTTATTTATTTAGAAACAACATCTCAATAGAGATGAAGATAGATTTAAAAAATCGCAGGAATTTTAAATAAAATCGTGGCAAGGTAGAAATGAAACTTAGCGGACATGGAAGAATCACAGTATACAAGAAGAAACACCATCACCATATGAGAAATTTATGTAGAGTCGAAATTTAAGTGTAAACTGAGATGAGATGCAATTAGGTTGAAATTGAAGTGAAATTGGGGTGAAATAAATTTAAAAAAAAATAAAATCATAGGAATATCAAATAAAATTGAAGCAAAATAGAATGAAACTTAGTTGTCATTGAAGAATCAGAGGAGACTTGAGGGGTTTCAAGCAAAATCAACATCAAACAGATGTTAGGGTGGAAAAAATTCTAGTTGAACTGCAAATTACATGGAAGTGAAATTTAACTTCTTTTATAGTAATTTTCTTTTATAGACAAGAAAGTTTGTTTTATTCAACTAATGGAAATGTGTAGCATTTTAAGAAGAAGTCGCAAATAGAACAGACCACCCAAGCTCTTTGGTAAATTTTAAAATCTAGCAAATAGAATGTGACTAAAGAACCATTTATTAAGTTAATAGCTAATATCGTCTGTAGCTATAAATTCGCAGCGATTGTATAGTTGTTGGAAGACGGCCAGTTCCTTTCTAAAAGTCTTAAAATCTACATAACTCCAAAACCAAAGAAACACTTCAAATTAATCTATATGTAGATAATGATTTGTAGGATTTATTTTTGAATTTAACAATTACATCCGTGAGTTTATAAAAACCAGATAATGCAGGAACATGAACGTATTTACTATTTGCAATATTAATCTATACATGTTTTATGAAATGACGCATCAGCGGAAGCTGTATAAATATGAATTATTTTTATAAACTAATTTATGCAAATCCACATAAATCCCAGCCATGTGCATACAAATAATAATAATTATATACCCGGAAAAAACTCCCTCTAAAATAACAATAATAATTAAACGAAGAATCCATTTAATCATCAGGTGTACATTAACCCCATTTTTCCTCTAGAAAAAAAAACTTCCACTATCTCAGCGTTCAAGATCTAAATTAGCCCCTGGTATATATATAGAAAAGGTAATCCAACCTCGTTTGTTTTTAGTTCATACTAATCTCAGTCAATCCAATAAACTAAATAACTTTATCACATTCCAGCTAATCGCGCACAGAAGCGAATAGTGTGTGTAGAGAAATGCTTTAACCTTATCAGATTACACTCGGGAAGTCTTGTTTAATTCAGATTGTAGTACCAACTAATAATAGTAGAAGCCAAATATTATTGTTAGTTGTAGAACTTGTTATACATACATATATGAGTTTTAGTAGAACGTATTACGGTAGTATAGGAACTTACTTTTAGGAGGAGGGTAGTTCCATTATTAACGAATGGTGGAATAAACATGTAATTTTATGCTTCATATACTTTGATACATGTAGTTGATTGTTAGTTTTCTTAAATCAGTTATGTGAATGTAAAACGTCCACGAAATGATGTTCACCTAATTTACTCAGCTCGATTAGAGGTTGTTCTTGGTTGGTTAGGCTTTTCATAATTGTTTATCTAAAATTAATTATTTATGTACGTAAACTCATCTATTTATTTGACAAACTTTTAAATGAAGTTTTGTAAGAAGTTATGCATTATAATTTTATATAATTGTATTAATCATAATGGTAGGTAATTTAATAAATGTAGATAAGTATAAAAGTTAGTTTAGGGAAGTTAAAAGTTACATATATGCATAAATTTGTGCTCCGCAATGAAACCGAAATAATTGTTACAGAAATCAGAGATTATATTAAAGAATCATAGAAAAGGAAAAAAATATAAAAATAGATAATATTGAGACGCTCTTCGGTGACTATTTTCCTGACGGGCCGGACGCCTGTTATGTCCGTCCGTCCTACAATGAATTATATTTTTCGGCGGCCATATTTTATAGAGTTTACTCTTTGTTAAACCTAATAAGGTACCCTTAAACTATATTAGATCCAAGATAGCTAGTAGTGGAGACACGGCACTCCTGAGGTCTTGTATAAAGGTGCACAGTAAATACAGTAAGTCTTGAAGCAGGTAAACAAAAGTAAATACCAAAATAGCACAGGATCAGCACAGAATAGCAGCACGAAGAGCGTACCTATCAAGTGGTCAAGCTCGGTGGTGCGGCAGAAGAGAGAGAAGAAACTTGCACCACAGTCCAGCTCAGTGATGCGGCAGAAGACAGAAAAGCGAAGAAACCTCCACCACGGTTATAACGACGTTATTTCACCACAAAAAATGCCCCATTATCAGACGTCATTTATAACATTACTTTCTTAACACAAAATATTTAATACTTACTGTACAACTCATAAATGCACCGGCTGTTGAGATCTCCATTGTGCAAATTTAAATACAGGAGTGGGTGTTAACCCCAAAAGCTTGTAATTAATTAATGGAATCAGGAACAAATAAAAAACATGTTGAGCGCCGCCAAAACTGAGGATGTTCTTGGTTTTTTTTTTTAAAAAAAGGTCGGGAAGTTATCAGTTTTGGAACTAACTTCCCATTTAGATTTGACGTTAAGTTAATCATACATTTATCAGGCAATAAAAAAAATCTTACTTGACAAAAAACAGTAGCAGTTCGTTGAGCCAAACTATATCATACGATAATTAAATTTGAAATCTATATATTTAATAAGGTAAAAAAAATTTAAAATACAATACACAAATGAAGTATGTTAGAGAAGCTTTCTCTTTCAAAAGAATACAATAATAATTCATCATATTCTAAAAATATTTTGGGGATCCCAAACCAACTATTAAATTAAACATAACTAAACTTACCTAAACAAAAACGTAATCCCAATACAAATCTCCTTCATTTTCATAAATTTCTAGCACAAACAGAAGGCTCAAAACGTTTCACAAAAACAAAAAAATGACCAAAACTCATAAGTTTTCACTATGAAACTGTTAACCTGAAGAACCAAAACGGGAACAAATCTTCTGAATTCTGAACTATATTGTCTTAACGAGATTCATTAACATGATTAATTGCAACAGCTTCCGTGCAGTACTTTCGAACGGAGCAGATTCTCGAAAATCACTACGGTAACGGCACCTTTTAACACTATTTACTTGAAGGCTGCTTAACAAATCATTAATCGATAATACAAAATTACACTTAATTTTTCGGTGCGGCAAGACGGTATTATTTTCTTTGTCAAACTAACAAAACTTTACGAAATAATCCTAGTATGGATTTATTTCCAAATAACTAAATCGGTACAAAGTAACGCTAACTTTGTGACTAAAGTGAGTAAAATAACACTAAAGTGAGACAAAAACGATGATACGGAATATATTATCAAATTTACTAATTTCAAACTAAATATACATGTATTAATAAGGACATACATTTTTTTTAATGAAGAATATCCCCGGGGCGCGGAGCGCCCGGAGAAGCCTCGAGGCATCAGCCTCTCGATGGTGGTCTATTGCGAACTGACTTCACTAAGACTAAACTTGATTCTACCTAGTGGCAAAGATTCTAAGAGGGATGATTCAAATTAACCAATAGCAAAGCAACGTGACTTCCATAAGCCAGTCAAGATTAATATTTTCGAACAAAGGACGCTCACGAAAAAGAAGGAACTTTACCCATTGTTAAAATCTGTCGCGTTTACAATAATACGATACGCTGCGACCAAACGATATTAATCCAGAATCTACTAAAAAGAACGTACAAGGAAATCATAAATTAAAACCAAATGGATTTTATTAATGTATTTTTCGAAGAAACTAAGATTATATGCATGAGAACGTCTCAAAATGAATGTTCGCACCAACGAAAACTTTGCTGTAATTTAAAATATTGTTTATGAATGCACAAAGGTGACTCTTATACTTGAAAGAAAGCATTATTTACTTAACGAAATATTTATAGTTCCGACGCAATTAAATTTGTTAAACTGACAGAACCGTACTAAGGATTCCTTTATTATTTATGCATATAAAATGGTATTTATTAAATTGAAAAAAAAACGTAACATTACACGGTCCAGCTAAGTGATGCGGCAGAACAGAGAGAATGAACCTGCACCACGGCCCAGCTCAGTGATGTGGGAGAAGAGAGAAAAGAACAAGGAGAAGGAAGCGGGTGACAGCAGAGGATAACGAGCTGGTGACCGTAGATAGCGGTGAATATACAAGCTCACTTATGTTCTTGTTTCGATCACTCGGTACTTGATGTTTGACACTTGGCACTCAATTTTGCACTTAAACTATGCATAATATGCACGTTAATTGGGTTGCATAATCGCATTTTTAAAATGAAAATTTTCGATATTTTCCTTAAAAATTAAAATATTGCTAGATAATTAAAACAAACATGCACGCTATAACACTTTAAATAGATAAAGTGGAAATCTTGTTTTTCAATACAAAATACACAATTTTTGTTAACTTGACGATTTGGGTGTCGTTAATGCATTTTTTCCACTTTTATAAGTTTGATTGATTTTTAATGAAACATTTCACCTGGGACAGAAACTTACCTTGACAAAATTTTTCTATTAACGAGATTCTTTCATTTTGCATAGTTCATGTATTTCAGAAGTTTAAAGCTTTTGGCTGGAGTGTTTTTGTGGAAAGTTGAAGAGAATTTTTTACCGAAAAATTGAAACAATTTTAAATGTTCCCTATCTTTTGTGAAGAAGGAAAGTTGTAAAAGGGTGTTTTGTAGATAATAATTAATCCAATAGTTTTAAGCAATTGCGCTTGATCGACATTGCATTGTAAGGTTAATGTTGTATGCTCATGTCATTCAAGTGTTGTATACCATTAGAATCGCAATTCCAAGTTCTACCAGACTGTTTAATTAGTTTTTGCATCATTGAAAATTTTTGTATAATAATCTGGTTATGTTAAAAATGTTTTGTTATGTTTTCATGAAGTGTTAACATATTGTGGTATTTTGTTTTGATCAAAACGTATAATAGGACAGCCATTTTCTAACAAGATCTCCTACAATTTCATCTTGTAACAGTGCAGACCTGTAGTAGAGCAGAAATTTAAGGTTATCTTGAAAAATGTAAACAAATTAAATGTCAAATATTTGAGGTTCGAGTTATTCTTGAGAAATGTCAAAGTATTTTAATTTGAAAAGTTTATAAATCTATGTTTAATTATCAATTACTTAAAGTTAAGCGAGTGTTTAATGATTTCTACGATTGCTTATTGCTAACAAGAATAATTTATGGAAATTTTACTGGATTATAATTGGATTTGGATAGTAATAGAATTTATTTATTTACCATTGTTGTATAAGATTAGTATAAAATTAGAATTCCATTTCGTCAACTCTTTTTATTCGGAAATATTTATGAATAGATTGATAACACATGTTTCTTCAATTTTTTGTCAAGATTAATGAAAGCAGGCAGTTGATACCAGAAAATTACAAAAAATATAGTTGGTATATCAGTGGCGCCAAATTTTAAAAAGGAAAGGATTACTATCTTAATAAATAAAAATCGTGAGTTTCTGGTAGTAATTATTTTATTATTAGTATAAGAAATTTGATGATACCAAAAATAAATTAGAATTATTTGTTTGTTGTTTCTTTGTTATATGTTAATAAAAATAAAAATTTGTGTTGTTATTATCTTGGAGATTTTTATCTATGTATGAGTTTTTCTATTATTTTTGCCCATAATTATAAGGATAGAGAATACCGTTATAGCGAATCGCCTGAGAGAGTCTTAATTTTGTGGTTTTTCACAACTGCACTATTAAACCGGAGCATTATTTTATTTAAAGGTAAGCAAGTTGAGTATTTTATAATTTCACCTTTTTACAAACGTTATTGTTTGTATCCGTTACATTAAATTCCCACATCAACAACATAGTAATATGTAAAAGCAAGAAATAAAAAAATATATTAACTGGGAATGGCGTGGTAATGATGCACCTGAGGGGATACTTTGAGGAGCTGTTAAACATGGAACAAATGAACATAAGAAATGAAGCAGAAGAAAAATAAAGAGAAAACTCATAATATGCAGAAGAATTTAATGAACAAGATCAAATAAAGTTAAAGAAAGTGCGCGAAGATGTGGAAATGTTGAAAAGAGGAAAAGCAGCGGGTCATGACTGAATAACATCCGAAATGGTAAATAACTTAAGACAAAATGGTCTGGAATTGTTAAAAACTTTGTATAATAAAGCATGGCATGAGGAAGTAATATCCAAAGATTGGGAGTTAGGAATAAAATTACACATAGACTAGACGAAATAATACTAGAAAGAATTTAGAAAGAGAAAAGGAGTACAGGTCAACGTATTCGCAATAAAACAGCTAAAAAAAGACAGGAAGATCGCTGAACAACTAGATGACAAAAGAAAGAATGTGTCGATGAGGTAACTAAATGTCTGGATTTTTGTTTAGTAGTAAGTAGGTTGTATAATAGCTTTTGTGTCATTCAGTCAAGTATATGTAATATATTTGTTCTTATATAGTTCACTGTCATGTATAATCATTTTATTAGAAGTGGCAAGAAGTTAAAATTGTGGCATTCCGTCTTGAACGGTAGACAAGTAAAGTCGTTCTGTCATGACCAGCAACAAAATAACCTCTCTAGATACAGAAAATAAATGATGTCTATTCCACGTTAAATATAAAATACTTAACTTAAAATCACAAAGTAATTCACTATTTAATTCTCACAGTAAATATTTGCAAACTGCCCAAAGTAATTTGATATGCTTTTTAATGGCATATTGCAACATTTATTTAATTTTGCCTGAAACATTACAGGTTGATAGTAGCTGGTTTGAGAAATGCTTATTGTAATTAAAAGTAATAACCATTACTTAATGAAAGAAACGAAATCATCATCGATCACATTCGTTGCGGTTTAAAATACCAATTTAGTTCTCAGGCATAATGGGTTGCCTACTTGATCTGTTTTTATGTTTAAAGGACTTTGTGGTTTCTATTTTTGTGATTCTAAGTTGATAACTATGTTATCTATGTGACCAGATTTTTCACATTTCCTGTTCCTTTTTGATAAATCACACTTTTACTTACCTGCTTTTGGGGGTGATATTTTTATCATATTGTTAAAGAATCTTGGATTTTTCATATAGCAGATTAAACCTTTAAAATTATTAAAAGTGATGAAGATTAAAAGAAGTTTTTGGTGAGTGAATTCTTCTAGTTAATTTCTGCTGTCTGAAATTTCCAGAATTTGGTATATAAACATCCAAAGCAACATCCCCCCTTGGCCGCATGTCATCGTTAGGTAAAGATTGTATATCATTGAATTTCCTTTGTCTTATTTTGGTTATGCGCACTTTTTAGGACTTTTTACTTTAGTACCAGACTTTCCACCTTAGTACGAGACCATTTTTACATTGGTAAAATATTGTCTTGAGTACGAGACCTTTAATTGTTGGTACACGATCATTAAACCTGACTGTCTTATGTTCGAACCTACAAGCAAGCAATAGTGGGAAGATGTTAATCCCTTTCTCACACTATTTGAACCACAGAAAGATAAATTTCGTGCGTTAGTATCAGATAAATAATTATTTTTTGCTACTATAGAAGTTATTAAAAGGCATTATTTATTTTTTTACGAAAATAAGTTCGAAGGGAGGCTGTATCATTTTATATTTATTTATTATAAACATACTAGCAATACTTTTTTATTTCGGAACAATTTTTTGATAAGCGCATAAATAAGCAATATATCTCTGTAATATGCGATTTGTTTATGTTTTGTTGTCGATCTGTTTGTTTGGTATCTACTTTGTCTGTGTTATCGGCTGTCAGAGTTAACAGTTCAAACAAGCAAACTGACGGCTATGAAATTCAGGAAATGCTTATTTATCAAAAGTAATTTTAAATTTTAATTAATTAATTGCTTTAGTAATTACCTTGATATATGTATTGAAAATAAATATATATATATATATATATATTTTAGGGGAAATTCTGTTTAGTAAAGAGAAATCAAAGTAATGAGATATAAAGTCGTCGTCGCTCGTTCATTCGTTCTTTTCGTGTATTAAAAGTTCCGTGATATTATAGCTATAGTATAGGGGATTGTAAGAGTGTATTAAACTCCGAAGGGTTGTCAACTCCTGGTAGGGCTAATAACATAATATAAATGCATTCGTCACAGTGGAATTAAGTTTGATTTATTGTCAAAATCTATTAACTAAATGAGTTTTCTAAAGCAATTGCCTTCGCTTGATGGTGGAGTCATCCAACATCCCCTCTTGACTATTCTATTAGGTTAAAGTTATTCATTCAATAAAAAGCTATTCTAGTTATATATAAGTTAGTTTAAATGTATGAATAAAAACAGAGATGGGAGACAACGTTTCAAGGAAGTTTGCATAACTTATTATGTATCTTAAGGTGGTCTTATACTTACAGTTTCTAGACAACTGAGTTTTCTCTCTAATGTTGAAGTTAAACAAGCTCATCTCTTTGCAGTTGTACAGTACATATACA
The DNA here is from genome assembly GCA_929113105.1 of Agrypnus murinus. Lineage (NCBI taxonomy): Eukaryota > Metazoa > Arthropoda > Insecta > Coleoptera > Elateridae > Agrypnus > Agrypnus murinus. The sequence goes on from OV816029.1 coordinate 4,010,109, forward strand.
CACTCAAAGATTTCCCTTGGCATGGCGTTGAAATATTAACGCCTAAGAAAATATAAGGAAGTCCAACTTTGAAATTAACCTGTGAAACTTGTCAGTATTGGAATTAAGGGACTACGATATGTTTCAATTTTAAACACTTTAGATATGCAGTGGTTTGCAAGTGTTACCAAAATGATATACACGTCCATAATTTCATTGTTATTGTTATTTATTTTTATTTGTTTGTTTTGTATTCATTAGCTATATATGTGTAAAAGTAAACATACATAAATTTCTCGTGTATACAAGTCCGTGATGTTCCGCATACGTCATTATTTATTATCGACGGTAACAAAATAAGATACTGCACTCAAAAAGTTATACTGCCTTAATATTGCAGAATCGATAAAATGTCGGCGACTTCCACGTTCTATTAAATTATTCATCAATTCATTTAATCATTGACCGATTCATCAATGAGATAATCATTCATTCATTTATTAATTTATTGATTCATTCACTGATTCAACTGTTCATTTAACATTTCATTGATTCACTCTCCCCCTCTCAGAGTCCACCCACTGATTGAACAAATCTGTATCAAAATTCATTGTCGTACTTTAATACTGCATCTGCAATAAAATATTCGTCACCTTATGATTCATTCGTTGATTCATCGACTCAATCAGTCATTCATCGATTTGTTTATTCCTTCATCTATCTATTCATTGATTCATCGAATCACTAATTTACTTACCGATTCATTTAGGCATTCACCAATTCATTCTTTTATCTTTCGACATGCATGAACGTTTTATTAATTTATTCGTCTGTTCGTATATTTACTAAATGATTTATTAATTAATTCATCGACTTATTCATTCATTAATGATTTCAATGATTTATTCATTTTTTCATTCGTTCATTCATCAATTCATCCATTGATTTATAGCCAGTTTGTGGATCTATACATTTATTCAATGATTTAATCTGTTATTGATTTATTAACAGATCCATTCTTTCACTCATTGATTTATATGTGTATATATTCGTGTATTAATCGATTTCTTTGTTTACTTTTAAACGATTAATTCAGTATATTATAGGCTTTTTGTACCAACCCTTGATTAATTCATTTATTTAGTATTAGTTGACTTAAGGGCCGGTATTATAAAACGCTTTACTTCCTAGATAAAATTTACTTTGAGAGTAAATTAATTTATTCTGTCAATTTGCATATGAAATTGACAGAACAAATGAATTTACTCTCAAAGTAAATCTTATCTAGGAAGTAAAAAGTTTTATAATACCGGCCCTTATGATTTTGTACTTAAATTTATTTATTCATTCGGCCGTTTATTCTCTTATTCATGCATTTATTTTTTTCTGCCTCAGTGACAGTTTGATTCACTTGTTTATCAATTTATTTATTTACTTATTCAATTATTCATCCTTTCAATATTTGCGTTTTTGGATTATTCAACGAAATATATACTTATTCATCAATATAATAATTCATTCATCGATTTATTCACTCATCCATAGACCATTTATTCATTCATCGGTTAATGCATCCATTCATAAGTCATCTATTTACTTATCGATTCATTTATTTATTCACCGATTGGTTCATTCATTCATTTATTTTTTCATCTATTTATTTAATCGATCATTTATTTACCGATTTACTCATTATTTCACCCATTCACTGATTCATAAATCTTTCATGGATTCATTTAGTCATTCATTGATTCATCAATTCATTTATATTGTTTATTGATTAACTTATTCATTCATCCAATCGTGGATTAATAATTCGCCGAACCGTTTATTTAATCTTAGATTGATTCATCGATTAATTCATTTATACTTTATTCCATTCATGTAATCATTCACTACGACCTCCTCTCATTCAGCGACTCACTCAATGATTTAGTTCAGATGTCAGTTTCATGGTCTACCACTGTGAATACTGGTCAAACGATATCCAGAATTAACCAACGTTGTCCCGGATCAGAAATTGGATGTGGGATCGCAACTGTTCGTGCTCGTGTCGTGGCTACTCGTGTAATTGGTAGTAGAACCGCGAACTGGTGGTTCGCCGATGACACAGAAGATTCACAGAAGAATGAAACTTGACACACTTTTCATTAGGTCCAGAGGTGATGATCCTGGCCCTCTGCTAGTTGCACTGCCGCAAAGTATAATAGTAACAAAATAAACTTTTTTAAAATCTTTAAAAGAAGACTTACAAAGTTTTCTTGATATGTTCAAAATTGCCAAAAGTTTAATTTAGATCGGGTTATAGAATTTTACTTCCAGCATTTCTAGAATTTAGGAAGTTCAGTAATGTGTGATTTTTAAAAATTCCAATTCTTCCAATTTCTAGTCTTGAAGTGTTAAGCTTTCAGGAACTCGGAATTTTATAGTTTTGAAGTTACAGATTTGGAAGCCTTTGAGATTTTGGATATTTAAACTTATAGATCTTGAGAGTTGAGGAAGCCAGGTTAAGTGACAAGCTTATACTTGATTCTTTTGACTCGTGTTTCTTCAAATGGCTAACGTTTCAGATGAAGTTATAAATTGCCTCGTGAACCCAGGAATAACAACGATTTCGTCGAGACAATGTCGCAACATTAACGATAGAGCACTTCGTGGCTGCTCTAAGAGTAAAAGAGCCCATCCTAACTATTCATCAAGATTGCACACATGTCCTGTGCTAAAAACAGTCTAACACTTCTGAACTGAACACCTGCATCCTGCCTGCTAGAGAGAGAGAGAGAGCTACCTCCAACACGTCTGACCTTACCACGCGCTGCAAAATCGCTCACAGTACAATTTCCTCCGCGCCTTTGCTGCTTATAAACTGACAATCCAGCAGTTAGAAACCCTATATAGACAAGGCTTGCTCGAGGCGAGCTAAGTTTCTTTCGGGAGCTCACCAACTATCATCTAAGAGCGGATCTAGGTAAGTGACTTTATTGTGACGTTTCTTCTGTTTACTTAGGATATATCTAGATCTGCTGTGGCTGACATGGTGGTGTCTGACTTTCCTACTGCTTTTGTATTAGTTTATAGTCATTTTATGTTGATTATATTGTTAAGTTGAACTTTGCGTTATTCTATCTCTACCCTTAACTACGCCCCTAGTCACGACCACCCCCAATGTCAAACCGTGAACAATATTACGAAGTTTGTGTAAGAAACCGTGCATCATCTTATAACGGACTATTTACTGCCGATAGTTATTAAGAAACAAGTGTTAGAAGATCAGTACAGGCAAATAAACGATATTGGTGTGGTAAACAATTAAATAGACACTCATAACTCTTAAAAGGAAAATACGGCGTTTTTCACTTAAGATTTGTATCCTCTGGACAGGTGATAGTACACATAAAATTCAACAAAAAAGCTTAATATCATTAATGTCTATCATTCATAATAAGCGAGAAAAAAAATTATTTTTGAAAAGTGGGTTGGTGGTCACTGGTTTAAGAATATCCGTTGGAGTTGGATGTACCTAACCGCATTTTCAACGTGATATCTGATACGTTGATATAGCTGATGCTAGGTGATGTCACAGTTTGTTTTGACTATTATTTCTAGCAGTTCCCAAAAGTTGACCTTTTTAGCAAATGTTTTTTGATGTGCGTAAAATCAAAAATGGCATAAGGATTTTTTTGTTCTTATTAATGAGTACGATTACACCTGTCCACAAGATACGAATCTTTAGTGAAAGACCCTGTTCAGCAACGCTAAATCAAAATCGCTAATGATTGGATAATAAGAAGCATTCAAAAATAAATACTGACAAAGCCTTTACAGACAAATTTAAAGTATTAAAAACGATATTTTAACAGATTAATAAAGTGTTGTTAAAATTAATGGCATTAAATAATATTGAAAATGAAAACAGATTTTAAATCCATCTGGTCACATCTACACTCTAGATTAATCACTTGAACTCTTCAGAATGTCTTAAAAGTAATCGATGGCCTTAATTACGCTAAAAGCCTAAGAATTTTTTAGAAATTTTCATCTGCAGACGATTTCTTATACGTCAGAGAGAAAAATCTAAAATTGATTCAACCAAGTGAAAATTAATCACTGCAAGAGTGTTGAAATAATCATTCGAATCCAGTCAGAATCCAGAGAAGCATCTCGCGTCACGGTTTGTCTCGTCAATCTCTTTTCCAGATTGGAATTGATTGATGTTCCGTAGTTTTGCGTTCATCGTCTTCGTTGAAGTGCACGCGATAGACATAAACGCCCCTAAACGGTGACAGTATCTCTACGGGTGTGCACAGAGAGACGAACACGACGACTACGACGACGCACATTGTTTATACAGGGTTGGGAAGAGGGAAGCAAACATTCTTTGAACTTGTGTATGGCAAACAAAATTGTGGGAAACCAGGAGCAGAATCCCTTTTATACCCCCGTTGATTTGCATACATATTGACCTGTTCTAGTAGTACTATTACTACTTTTACTAGGACGTGCTACCAACTGAAACGATATGCCGCATTCACTGCTGCTGCGACGCCGTCGGCAAACAAAACCTAAATTGCAAATTTTAATTAACAGCTTTCCCTGGGAGTTTTTGTTTCTCTGTTATTATCAATCGCCACATCAAAGGGAAGACTTTCAACATGAACTGCGCGATATGGATGTGTGTATTATGGCCAAAAAAATAAAATTTGAATAAAACAAGTCGAGGGATATTATTATTTTTGTGCATATCTTTTAATAATAAATTTTTAATTTTAAAGATATTTTCAGTTCAGCAAAAGCTCAAGGAAAACTTGAAAAACTTTCCGGGAATTCCATAGAATTCGTGCAAGAATTTCCTTGTTATTTTACTGCATCCAAGCTCGTAATTCTGGATTCATATCTCGTTTTCAAGATAAATTTCCTTAACGTCCTTTCCCTCCTTTCTCTTCCTATCCAGATTATATATTAATGTATAGATTTACCGTCGATAGAATACACGAACTTGTTTTTATTAGAACTGGATGATGCAAATTATTCAATCGAATAAATATCTTTAGACGTCCAAGTATTTTGAAGATTATGTTGTTGGGAATGTTAAATTTTCCAAATATGGAAAAACTATAATTTAATTGTCTGTACAAAAAGAGCAAGTTGAACTGCTCGGTCATCCATTTTTTCATTTCAAGTACTTCTTATACAAAAAAACCGGTGCATACCATTATTTTCATCATGAATTATACATGTGATTACTTACCTTCACCGTTACATGATTTTAAAATCGAGCTTAAAGTAAATGTTTTACGGCGATATGCATATCACGAAGTTGGCGTAATTTTTATACCCTTTTTTGTCCTGCGTTGAACTTTTATTTTCATATTATGGGCATAGCGTAATAAAGTTTACTGTTATGTAAAGCCCCGTACACACTCGCTTCAGTACAAAAACTAACGGAGAGTCTTAGTTGCTATTAGTAAACGTATGATTCAAGTGAGGTTATTTCAATAATTTGTAACATGTCAATTTTGTAATCACGGTAAATTATAAATTTGGTTCGTGTCTCAGCCAACATCTCCAAATTAAACAAATCTTCCAATCAAATTTTACCTGCTAGTGGATAACTTCAGATTTAATTAAATTAAATTAAGAGTGTTTTAATGGGAAAGTTTTAATTCTGATTAAAGCTTTCAAGTCCAGTAGATAGAGCAAGAATCACATATTTTTATTATTCAATACATTATTAGACAAAAATAGAATACGGACACATATTTAATGTATATCAGCCTGAGTAGACTTGATTAGTATTCTTTTCCCCCATTCCCGCCCCATTCTCGCGTTCTATAAGGGCTGGAGAGATGGGCTTGGGCTCATTCGACGCGTAATTTGTCGAGGATAATGCACGACCGAATTTTTTAAATTAGGTCATGTTTTAAAAAATCGATAAATGCTGATTCTATCGTACTATTTAGTGCTATTGAGTGCTATTTGGTACTAATATGTGCTCTATCGATAGGGAATCGATTGGAGATTTATGTAGGTCATGTAAATACTGACCTACTTTTAAAAAAATCGATAAATGCTATTTCTATTATACTTAAGTGCTTAGGCCAGTAGGGCCGATTATCCTAGTAAAATCTATTCCAGATAAATTAAGATTCACCAAGAATTTTAAGTACAATTCAAAAGTTTTCTATTTTGTTCTTTAATTGTTCTTTAAGCTTGCTTCATGCTAAGACTTGCTCTTAGTAGACCACTTTACTTCAGCTTTAAACAGTTAATCATGGTTAACCTGAAATAGCGTTTTTCTTTTTGACTTTGTATAGTCCCAGAATTTATCTGTTCGAAAAGGTAGCGTTCAATGTTCTTCTGGATCTAACTAAAATTTCTTGGTGTTTGTGTTGATCCAGCATGCAGGCAGCGTTCAGTGTTCTTCTGGATTTAACTAATATTTCTTGGTGTTTGTGTTGATCCAGCATATTTATCTATTCGAAAAGGCAGTGTTTAATGCTTTACTGGAGAGTATGCGTAGCTCACACTCTAAAAAATTACCGGTGAATTATACCCTAAAAAATGGAGGCAACTATGTTACCTCCATTTTTTGGGGTAAATTTACTTCAAAGTGTAATTTTCATAGGAAGTGAAAAATTTCAACATTAGGTTAAGTTTGCATTGTAATGTTTCCTTTTTAAGTAAATTTACAGATTAAAATTACAATCTCAATGTAATTTTACATTTTAACATTAAAACACCTGTGTAAAGTTACATGACAAAGTTAATATTTCATGGCAATAGTACTTTTCAGGGTTAAAATACAAATGTGAAAATACTTCTTGAATGTAACGATGACTTGCGAAAGTACTTGCAAATTCAATCGTTCCTCTGTATATTACTTACATAGGTAAAGGAATTGTATGAAACAAAATAAAATCAAAGTAATTTTTATTGAACGTATGTACTTATATAAAATATAAGACATTAACAGAACTTCTTTTCAGGGGCTTTCGGAAATATTTGGTCTCTCAAAGACATTCAGATAAAGTTTCGATTCCACCTAGAAAATTAAAAAATTATAAATTATATAAACAATTATACACGAGTACCTTTCTCAATTACAGTTATGCTAGTTTATTTCGAATTCTTCAATTTTTGATTCATCCTAGAAAAACATTAAATTAAATATTTTTATTTTATTGGTTTAAATTTGTAATTTTAACATATAGGTACTTACCGATTATTATTTTTTAACTTCTACTATAAAATAAAATTCTTCCCATCTTCGGTCATACGTGTAAATATTTGCCTTTAATAAATCCGCACTACACTACAACGAAAAACAAAATATTAATGAGCAATGAACACTTCGTTCGGTATCGATAGAGTACGCCTCGCCGAAATCATAAAAGAATGGTACACACCATTCCGACCATTCCCCAAAAAGCCTATTTGGACTGTTCATAATGGATTCCTGAATTCTTTCACGAAACGAAGGTCACAAACAAGTGCGATCAGCGAAATAGCATCTCAACGGTTAAAAACATATTAAGGGTAAAATTACACTATTCTTGTTCAAGTTCATCTTATCTTTAATATTACACTAAAAATGAATTAAGTTATTGAGCAATTATACATTTGTAAGGAAAAAATTGTCTGAGTTATGTAAATTTATATTATGGATAGTGATTTTAACCAGTTCAATGTAGTAGAATTACTTATATTTGTATAATTTTACATAATTACAGGGCATTTTACCACAAATAGTAAAACTACTAAATGTATAGGTAAAATTAATTTTAGGGTAAAAATACCGCAAATAATAGCGAAAAGTTACCTCTTTCCCAAGGTAATTTTACCTCATTTTTTACAGTGCAGACTATCTGTTCGAAAAGGTAACGTTCATTGTTCTCCTGGGCCTGTTAGTCAAGAGTCGGTACTTTTTTGAAAAGTCAATGTTCAGTGCTTATCCGACTCAACCTAAAATATTATATGTATTTACTTAATTTAAACTGAAATGAGACAGTCTTTTGCTGATTATATTATTCTCTGGGATTTTCTCATTTTATGAGCAATATCAGACAGGCATATAAGTTATTACTTTTTAGTTGCTACAGAATAAAACATAAAGCATTGATTGAGTGGTGACATGGATCTTTACAAAATTTATTTAATATATAAATAATATATATTAATTTATTTTTTCCGTAACCAGTAATTGTCAGGGCCAACTTGACTGAAATAGAAACCACACTTGTATAATTCAAATGAAACACAAGTGTTACGAATGGATATTTGCTTTATTTAAGCGTATTACCTATTACTTAATCGTTTTATTAGTCATTTAAACTAGAATGGAATGCACTTTAAAATCAGAGGACAGCTGATAAGAACGGTAAATAAACCTACTGAGCACTCACGCTTGAGTGGAAGCATCTGGAATGTCTGTACGTGCGAACTTCGAGCTAATAAATCCATTAGAATTACATTTGGTAATCTTTCTCTGAATCTATTTGGACGGTAAAGGCACATCTCGGCAGGAAGAGATGTTTCTTTCGGTCTGACTTTGGTGAGACTTAACGTTCCGCCAACTTGTACACATTTGCTGGAAATTGTTTCTTTCCAAGTGTAAGGTTGTGGAATTGTGGGGAGATATAAGCACAAACCCACGCATTAGGAATACGGTTTGCGAAATTTTATGTTGCCAACATACTTGTTTAGTGTGTAGTATTATAGCGCCTGAGGTATTGATTTATCATTGATACGCTATTTTGAGAGATTCTTGTATGAGTAACTCAATAAAACGCGTGTAGACTTATAAAATCTTTATTTATTACTGATTTATTTATCCTGTCTTGCCTTCCTGATAGAAGTTATAAATGTAATGATATACTTGGTGACCATTTATATATCATTTATACAAGATCATTACAGTACCTACTTCGGCGAACACTGGTAAGACTGTAACGGTTAAAATTTTAGATTTCATCCTAATGCAATTTTAAATGCATTTATCGCAAATAATCTTAGAACGGCCCTGTATATTTCAACACATTTTCGTTGGTTTAAAATTACAGATTTTATTTTAAATCAAATAGTGTTTTCGTTAATGTGAAAGGTCATCCCAAAGCGTTCTCAGACAGTTGAGATTTGTTTTTGTAAGGAAAATACGAGATAAAATTAGTTTTCGACGAAATAATATGTCTAAAAATGGATTAAATTCAAAAATATGTGTTTTCTACGTGCTTATCTTCATTTCTGATGAATAGATTCTCTGGAATTAAACGTACAAAAAATAGTCTGCTATCTTCTGTAAATATCTTCGCTACAAAGCAAGATGTGGTCGCTGTAAATTCCCCATCGAAGGTTCTGGAGCAAATCTCTGATTGGCCCGAAATGTGTCAGTGGTGTCGTTAATAGGGTGGCTGTCTATTTTCTCTCTTAATAATATTAGCGTAAAGATATGTTTGCATCCCCGAGTCAGTCTAATGTAGTCCACCAGTAGAGAAGTGACGGACGTGTCACGCAGAGAGGCTTCGTGCTTGAACTGCAGGCGGTTCTCCCAAAGAAGTTCCCGCTGGACTTTTATGTTAGTTCGTGTTCCTAAAATTACAGTTTTATGTATAAAACAAAGTTACGATTTGAAAAGTATGAATCAAGTGTTGCCGATACCGTTTTGGGTTTCCCGTTCCGTTTTTCCGATCAGAAATTTAAAAGCTTAAAATTTACAGCTTAATATTTTGTTGTAGTAACAATAAAAATTAATCCAGTGTGCTGTTAGCTTATGAGTTGTGAAGTGAATTCAATAGTTAATTGAATCCTAAATATAACGAAATTACTTCTCGTTCCGTATTGCAGCGCTAATCTTGAGAATTTCATAAATTCGTGCCGGATTAACAATAATATTGTAATTTGGATAATGCAATCATTTCAGAAATAAAGTTGTGGTAACGTGGTAACTTTTTAAATGATGCACGCTTCTTTTGAGATTACATGGTTTAATTCTTTATTAAGGAAAGGTTATTGCAAACTTAAGTACACATTACTATCATGAACTTTAAGTAATAAGCAATTGTTATAACTTCAGCATCGACAACAATAGTTCACAGTTCTTCATCTATGACTTGTGAGGTACTTTGTACCTAGTGTTAAGTGAATTTAACGGCATTATTGTGCAAGTGATATTGGTGAAATTTAAAGGATTATAAAATTCTACCGCTTTATTAAGGATTAACGGATAAACTGTATAATAGAAGTAAGTTCTGTGTTTAAAATTTATTTGTACCATTCCTATGAATATTTTTTGTAAATTATGCAAACCTTTTCTCCTCAATAAGGATCCGAGTTAGAACATTATTACAATTGTTCTTATGATTGTCATTTTAGACAAAAGATTACTTTAACTACGAATAAACTAGTATTTAAATTAAATATTATTTAATAATATCGGACCGTTCACTTGCATAAGTTATTGAAAAACAGTAACCTGCCTAATATTGACTTGACTAATTATGATTAGTTATTGAATTCAATCAATATAATCAGAATTCTTTTTTGCTTGCGAATTTTGAGAATATTCCAATGACTTGCAAGCAAATGGCGCCCATATCCTTATTATTTCTACAAACCTTGTTTTTCTTTACAATCTCTAAGTTATAGAGACCAGTACCTACGCCTGTGAGAAATAATTTGTCATTAAGAGATCTAAGCTGGTAAAGCACAGTAAGTACTTATCGTTTTTAGTATGAAGTAAGCAACTGCAGTAAGTACTCAGTATTTTGAATTTTATTGATGTTACAGTGATGTCCTTCTTGCGACGTTAGTTTAAGTTAGAGCTTCAAATTTTTATCGTTACAAGACGCAATACGTTGGCCTCATTGTGACAAGATGCGTCATAGTGCTAGTAAGGAATACTGACGGTTAAGCTGAACCCTATAAGCTTATCTGGTTTACAACCCAAGAGATTTAGGAGTATGGACACTTGGATGGTGGAGTGATGCCCCCAGGTACAGTAATTAAGCCATCATGGCTGACTAGGCTCTGACTAGGCCTCCTGATCTATACAGGACATACTATCCTTGTATTGCCACCACAATAATTGACCGTTCGCAGTTGGGAAGGGATGGTGTGGGAGCCCCCACATTGAAGATTTTTTCATTCCATTTCTACAAAAATCACTTTAAATGACCACGATAGTAAGTATCGTATCCATCCAAATCTTGTACTGTTTGTGAAGTTCCATATCGAATATAGTTAATGCGAAGATTAGTTGGAAAGCAGGCCCAAAATTATGATGTAATCATTTTACTAAACGAAATGGACCTTGTAGGGCGACACTGCGAGCAAGTCATTCAAAGCTAACGTAGTAGCCAGTTGCGACCCTGATTTCCTTTTATACCATTTTATGAAGAAAATGTATTCTAAACTGAGTGAGTACACATCGTTACGTGCGCACATTAAATAAAAACTCTTACAACGAAATACTGACACTGTTATTAGTGATAATTGATGTTATGGTATTAATATTTAATAATGTTAAGTCCAATATTAATCAACACTCACATCTAAGGTTAGCTAAATTCCAAAAAAATTTAGTCAGGAACAAAATTATTAACGTTGACGTTCTTTTCAAACGGATAATTTATTTATAAAGTTTCAGCCAACAGTACGTCCGACATTTAAGGGTATCCCCTAGACACCCGGATGATAAACTTAATATTGTCATCGATTTTCTGTTTTCCAAGTCTGGGCACTTCATTATCATTAAAGCAGTAACATATTGGTTGGCTGGTGTACATATATACACACACACCAAGATATATGAGGCCATAATCATCAAGCAGTCACGACATTGGAACATTTTTATCTAAAAAGAAATATAACAGTGGCAAGTGAAGGGAAAAAATTATTTTCGTAGTTGCGATTACAATCAAATAGTACAATATTATCCTTTTATTAAGAGAAAGTTTAGTATAATAAATAATAATGAGAATAAAATTGTCGAGATAAGAAGAAATGAGGAAGGAAGCCTTCGATTTGCTTGGACAACTGCAATTTCTCAGCTGCTTCATTGCGTCTTAATTTTAATGGGAAAATAATGCGATTATAACGGTTTGCTAGCGTCTCGACATCTCTAAGAGACGCCTATTACATGGATTTTCATCAGTTTCTCTATCCACACATTATGGAGGAGGGTACACGTTTGCAATTTATCACAATCACATAATGAATTGTAGGTAACTGGAATGTATGTGATTGATTACAGACTAGCGAAGATGTATGCGATGTATGTATAATATGCAGGCTGTGCAGACGTCTTAATGCATTTTAACATGTTGACTTTTAAATTAGTGCTATTTTTTTTCAAAAAGTATCACTTCTAGTTAAATAAGATATGGAAATAAGTAAGAAATTTTAGGACGCCAGTCACAGCGATGACCTTTTTGTAGGTACTACTGTCCGCCTTGAAAATTGAAAACTTGAATCTTTAACCCACGCTAATGACTGCGACCTACGCGTAGGGGGAAGGGTAATGCTTAAATGTCCAATTTGATCTTCACAGGGAGATCTTCAGAATCGATTGCATATATAGTCCCATTATCACTTCACGTATCAAGAGAGATCAAATCTGACCACCAAAGAATATCTTCTGTAGATGTGTATAAAAGTAGATAATGGGTTAAATGCATTGAAAAGAATGAGGATAACTACTAAAGGATAGTTTTTTTCGATATATCTTGTATTCTAGTCACTTTCCTGAGAGTGTCACATTTGACCCGTCAAATCTGACCTCGACGGGAAGGTCTTTAGGGCCCATATGTCTGGTTGTCACTTCTTATCTAGCTAATATTAGTACCTCAGTGAAAAAGCGTAATGAACGGCAGATGGATTAACGTGTCCACGCGACAGTGAGGACTATATAATAAACTTGTCTATATTGTTGGTACAGAATGCCTAAAAAGGGTACCTTTCAACAGTAGGCTCATATAACAGGAGGAGGTGAATTTTATGAAGAAAGCAGGACTCAAATATTTATTTACTATCATCAATCATGGTATTTTTTTGGTTAAATAAATTAATGGACCAAAACAAATTTGGTCCTAGTTACTGGTGTAATTAGTAACACCAGTAACTAGGAAATAAATTATATTAAATCTAGCAAATAGTCATGTCATTTGTCCATAAAAATTATGTATACTTCGCAAAGATGTTTTAAGATTATCATGATATAACCAGAAGTCTATGTAGACTGATGATTCAACGAATGGCTAGCCTATTTGAATAAATAATTGCCTTACATCATGACATTTTAAAACATTATTTGCGAAAATCGAAACAGCTGATTATGTTTCAGTTCCAAAAGTCACCGGCGACAAATTGTAGGCGGCGCCAACTATATTTCAACTCCATCGTTTCTCTCGTCTGGGGTGCTACCTTAGAGAATATGTCACACTTCGTCATTAGGCTTCAGACAAATTGACAAGACACTTGTCTTTCATGTTTGATTATTTTTTTGTTTTATTAATTTGTTTGATTAATCGAATTTACTAAGAGAGTTTTTGTGTCGGGACTTCGAACGGAAACTATTAACGCTAAAAATTAATTTCTTTATTCAGAAAAACAGTACAAAAGGACTTACTACAATGAAGAGATAATTTACAAATTAAAACAATGATTAATAAATAGTTACATTTGTTTTATGCATTGCCATTGTAAAGTTTTATAAATTTAAGACAATAATATCATTCTTTTGTTTCAGGTACGTTTTTACATGAACGATCGTCGCCTTATTAACGTTTTTCCGCATTCGTTATGGTAAGACAGATTTTCTTGATCATGCATGACAACCAACTGAAATACTTTAATAAAATTCTGAGACGTAGTTAGTAGGTTTTAATGATATGTCTCAAAATTAAGGGTATGTGCTTCTGGGCGCCACTGGACTCAATATATGTAAATGATGCCAATAAAAATCAATATTGATTATCAACCAAAAGCATTATTTGTGAGTTACAATCACAATCATGTGAGTTAGGAATTACAGCCATTAGCAGTAATTCTAAATTAATAAAATAACTCACACAGTTTGATTTTATTTATTTTCAATTAATCTTTTCCTATTATTATTTTTCGTAGTTTCAATTCAGCAATAAATCGAATCAAAAATGAAGAAAATGTTTAAAATTTAAAATTTAAAAAAATTACTTGAAGATTCTTAAAGTGAAATAGCATTTTTTACATCTCCACTTTTAGTTATTTTAAGGTAATAGCAAAGTACTCGAAATTCCTCTGACTGCAAATAAATCGAATTTTCTTTTAACTACTTTGTCAGGTTTTCACTAAGTTGCACATCGGTCTTTCCTCAAAATCTGTGGTTTTCTTTGGTTTTGCGGTGTGTCTGTAAATCGCGAAAATTTTCGGTTGTCTCTAAAGAAACATCTTGTAATTTGTAAGCAAAAAATAAAAACTTATTAATACATTTCAAAGTATTTATTAATACATTCGACGAACTTTTACAAAAGGAAAACCTGAATTTACTTAAATCGGCATTAAATAAAAATCACTTTAATTTCTCTTTGTAAGTTAACACGAGAAAGAGGAATGGTCGTTACAATGACTAAATAGTTGACCAAATCATTAGCCTGGAGTAAAACAAAAGATTTTCCACTCAAAAAATGTGCTCGTGCATACGTTTATCCCAAAAAACAGTGGAAAAGGTGTATTACCTGTGATAGCAACACATGGTATAACTTTGAGAAAATTAAAGTTCAATTTATCGTATTCATATTTTATAAATCAATGGAAGCTGCAGATTATGCTTGATATTATCACCTTTGATAGAGGAGGGGAATTCTGGCGACGATCATTAATTCCATTACATCCTGATGATTGACAATTCCTATGCAAGCTGTAGTATCCAAAATAAATCGGGAAAACTAATTTCAGCATTAAATGTTGGAAGCCAGAGAGAACACTATTATCAGTATCTATGGGTGTAATGGTAAGTCAAACTCAATTTTTATTTGTTGCATCATCCAACGTTGACTACGATTACAAATAATTACATGTGACTTTTATTACGAGTACTAGATGAATGATAATTTTCCATACATATGTACTTTAGAAATTATATTAAGAAATTATATTATGAAATCGAAGATGATCTCTACTATCGCTGCTTCCGACGGCAAGCGATAAATGCGTATCGATCATTCGATGTCAAGAAATGACTGTATAACGAAATAATGAATGAGCGAATAAGTGAGTTGGTAAGTAAGTGCAATCCATGGACGAATGAATGAATGAATCGGTGATTGACTTAATGAATAGCCGACAGAATGAATCTATGAATAAATGCTTCAATTAATGAATAAGTAAATGAATCGGTTAACGAATGAGAGAATCGTTGAATGAGTAGATGAATTGGTAAATAAATAAATAGATCGGCAAATGAATCAATGACTAAATGAATAAATGCATAAATGGTTAAATTAATGAATGGCGCATGAATAAATGAAATGCCCAATGAATTAGTAAATAGGTGAAAAAAAATCAATGAATGAATCATTCGATAGGCAAATTAATAGATCGATGGATAAACTAATAAATCGATGAATGACTGAATGAATCAACGAATAAGTGAATAAATGAATCGATAGGTGAGCGTATGAGTTGAATAAATATAATCGATTAAAAATAGAATGGATCTACGATGAATGAGTGGACGAATCGATGAATGAATAAATTCATTGACAAATGAATGAAAGACTCGATAAGTTAATGAATGAATTGATCAACAAACTAATGAAACTATGAAACAATAAATTAATCGGCGAGTGAGTGAATAAATAAACAAACGAATAGTTGGTACTTTGAGGAAATTACTGAATTGATGAATAAACGAATGAATAGGTTGATAAATAAATGAATTAATCGTGAGCGGCGAATGTGTAAATGAATCAATAAATAAATGAATAAATCGATGAAGTTCATTCGTCGAATTGAATCAAAAATTTCGTATGCAGCATAAGTTAACGAATTAATCGCTTAAAAATGAACGAATACATGTATGAACATTTAAATCAATGAATGAGTGATTGAATCGGCTTTTACGTACAATGAAACGACGAATGAATGAATAAACGACTCATAGAAATGAATCTATGATTAAACAACTGAAACGATAAATCAATCTATGAATTTGCTAATGAACAGCGGAATGAATAGGTGAAGTTATCAATAGGACTGTGCATAATAATCGATTAATCGGACCTTCAATTAATTTTTTTAAATAATCGATCAATCGATTATTTTAAGAAAATAATCGTTGCTCCGAATAGCCGATCAGTCGATTTAATCGATTAATCGATTTTTATTATTGTTGTTCATAATCGCACAACCCTAGTTACTTCTCAAACTTTGGTTGAAGTAGCATTAAGAACGACTAAGAATTGAACAAATTGTTTCTCTGCTAAAGCACAACAATGGTGATGTGTGATGTATTACTCATATTCGCACTATGTATAAGTACAAGGTATGACCAGTGCACCAAACCGAGACCATAAACTGCATGACTGCACACAAATGAAGTGGATTTTTAAAATATAATTTATATAAAAATATACTTTAGCAAAATTTCAGAAGACGTTCCTATTTATGTTAATTCAGTTAATTAATTCATATTAATTTATACAATAATATATATGACACGAATTATCAAAACAAGTAATGAATCGGATCTTCGATTATATTTTTTAATAATCGATGAATCAATCAATAGATTAATCCGACAAATCGTTGAATCGATCATGCGATTAACCTATTAAATCGGTCAGTCGATTAATCGATTATTCGATTTAATCGATCAATCGATTAATCAATTTTTTTTCTAATCGATTTTCATTTATTGATTTCGATAATCGCACAGCCCTAGTTATGAATACATGAATAAACCCATAAGCGTGTGGATGAATCGAATTAAAGAATAATTGAATTAATGATGAATACATAAATTAATCCATTAGTAACTAAATAAATGAATGAATCAAGGAATAAATTTTATTAGTAAATAAATAAATCGATGAATGTATGAATGAATCCATAAATTTTTGAATGAAAGAATTTTATGGTGACTAAATGAATGAAACGATGATTTAAAAAATTGAGTCGATGCATAATTACGTAAATCGGCGTATATAAGCGAACGAACAATCTAATGAGTAAGCGAGTCCACCAATAAATGAATGAATTGATCGATGAATGAACGAATCGATTGAAGAATGGATAAACGAATCGATTAAAGATACACTGAATCAAGGAATGAATAAATGAAGCGATGAACGACTGACTGCATCTATGAATTAGTGAATCGAGGAATGAGCGTCTGAAAGAATGTGTGAAACTGCGAATGAATTAATGAATCTGTTAAAGGTAAAAGCGATGGACTAATGAATCATCGAATAAATCGAATTTACAGCCGAATGAGTAAATCTATGAATAAATGCTTGAATTGATGAATGAGAGAAGGAATCGATTAATGATTAAATAGATCGTCAAATAAATGAATAACACGGTAAATGAATGAATGAGTCGGTTAATGAATGAAAGAATTCTGAATGAATAAACAAATTATTAGATGAGTAAATGAATTAATTAATTCGTCAAAGTTATTGACGTAGATTTGATGTCGACGACGATCGAATATCGTGGCAATTACTAAATAAACGATTAGAAAGTTCTGTTGTATCTTTCATATTGCTGTATGTGATAACAAACAGTTGTTCCAATATAGCTGTTGGAAGTCTTTGACTGCGAGAAATATTCATAATAATTCACATATAAGCAATATCTTTATTTTCATCAGGGAATCGCGAGGATTTAATTTGATTTCATCTGTCGGTTCGTAAAATTTTGATACGGCACAATTATACTATTATGAAAGAGCCATGGTTTTTTGAGATTAGACTAAATTTTAGATTAAATAAAATGACTTATATTAATAAAATAGACATTTTACACATATATACGCGACATTTTAAATGTGTCAGCTAAATTAAATGGTTACTTCCTCCTTAATAAATACGTGACATCCCCTACAAGAGATATATTAGTAACAACCCTTAAACTAATTTAATTGATATTATTTTAAAATTGCTCTTCCGGTTGATAAGAACTGCGGGTGTTAAAATTAGAAATGCAAGAAATGATTATATATCATTTTTCGATTTTATATCGAATTGATCATATACACGTGTACCACCCCACATCATTGATACCAACAGAATAAAATATGCGAACTGATTTTCACCAGGACACCCTTTATCCTACTAAAGATTTCCGCGACGTAGAATGATGCCTGAAAAACCGACCGCATATAGAAGAGAAGGGTTGCTTTTTGCTGGTACATTAGGGTTAGTTTTTGTCGGCTCTTAATCCTGACCACATAAGGCGCCTTATCAAGCCGCAGCCGCATACACCACAGTATGGTCGAACATTTTTTTGCCATTGACTTTTAAAAGTTTTCAACTTGACATGCTTAAACACATAATATATCACTTCAGCCAGAAATGGAAGACAACTTAAACGCAACACAATACGATTGTACCGCTATTTTCCACGTGAATTCACTATTTTCCATTCGAATTAACCCCTGACACTTCTGAAATTAATGGAACTCTAGTCGCCGCGTATCATTAGTAATACAAAATGTGCGTGTTGTTGGAAATTTTTTTTCCTAAATACGCGAAATTAATGAGATCTAGTTTAAATTTATGCTTTTTAAGCTACCTTCGGATTTAATTTACGTTTGAAATATTAGAGGTAAATTAGTTTTACTTTTACATAGGAGCCGCTACATAAATCGTCCCCTTGCTTTTTTTTAAATATTATCGATAAATAATTATTTGTATTATTAAACGTTTCGGAAAAGATTAAATACGAATTGGTTAAAATATTCTGCGTCTTAAAGTCATCCTTTTATTTCAGCTTCTCATATATTGAATAACAGTTTTCTACTCTATCTGTAGTACTAGTTAACATTATCATAAGATACCGCCGCAACGGATCCATATCTACACTGAATACAACGACATGATAATGAATAAGATGCATGATTAAAGTAAGTATTTGACAGATCACGATTAAATTCTTTAATACCGCATAGGTTCAGTCATTGACTTTTACTTATTTTAAACAACTTCCTTACGTGTAACTGTCCATTATTTTCGATAGCAGTTTCAGTTCATATGTTAAAGGTAATTTAACATATCTGAATTGTGACTTTCTACGTCCCAGAAGCAAAAGATCGTCCTTCAGACGGTAATACCAGTAAGCTAGAGGCTGATGGTGGCGGGTGGGATTATAACAAGCAGCGGAATCCGTGGATTATCCGAAAATAAAAACAGAAACACAAAGACCCTAATTCCCGTTCATTTCTTTCGGTGTGTATCGTATAGTAACCTTATATAATTTTTATTAAGAGGCCAAGTAACGAATACGTCTAGAATACAAACGTAAATGATTTTCTAAAACATCCAGAAACTCATTTATAAAAGTCTATACAAAATCAATTAAATTTACTACCATAGGCGGGGAGTAGGATTCCATCATTTTATTCAAATAACTGAGCAACAAAGACCTGTAAAGGCCTGTTGAAATATGAAATATAGAATGAACAAAAGATAAAATACTTGATAGATTTAATCAAAACGGAATAAATACCCGAGCTGGTCATAATTAATAATGCTAGGTAAAAAAGTCATGAATAAAAGTTGTACATCATTTAATTTGCTACAAAAAAGCTCTGGTTAAATTATAGTGCGACTCACGGTTACCGAGATATCGCCAAAAAACTGTTTGCATCCTTATTTTATCAATATGACCGCCGAATGGAGAGGGTTGCGATCCCGAAGACTGATTTTTATATTCACCACCGAGCCCCCAACATATCCCAAGAAAAAAATTGCTGCCTACCCAAAATGTTTTATAAGTTTCATTTTTCCGACCATTTTACTGAACTAATTTGGTATTTCAAGAATCTAATTACATGATCAGCATAATGATTTTTTGTTTTTTGCCTCGAAATGTACTTCGCAAAGTGGTGGTGCCTTATGTGATTATGAATTTCTATGAAATTAAGAAATACAGATTTCTTTCTGATGGCAGAATTTCTGCTGGTAGATATTTAATTTTATGACATAAACTGCTGTATTTTGTTTTAATGAGAGTTTTTTTTTAATACCGCGAGAGCAATAAAAATCTGGGTCAAAGATATCCATGGACTCTTAAAGTCTTAGACAACTTTTGTTGAACTCAATTAATTATACTATAACCAAGATATATATAACATATGGTATGTCAACTCGCCGTCATTTCGTCAACCAATTTTAACGCGAGCTAAATTTCTGATAGATGGCGCGACGTGCGAGCATGATTGGCATTCTACAGCAACATAACTTGTAATAATGAATATTTACTTTTGGCGTATTTTTCGTAATACAAATTAAATAAAGTTTTTCATGATGATAGAGGTACAAGATTCTTTGGCACTATTAAAATGCTAAATTGTGACTCTTCTTTATTTAAAACATCTTTGGTAATAAAACTAAATTGAAATTTTATTTTTTACAGCAAACTAAGGTAACATCTTTTTTATTTTCATTTAACTTAAATAATAAGACTACAAATTGACCTATGCAAACATTTCTTTTGAGAATTGTAATTAAATTCATCAATTATTTTGTAATATTTTAAGGAAAGCAGATAAACTGCAAGCATGGATTGATGCAACAGGAGTTTTATTAACAAGTAAAGACCTTGTGTGCCACTATAAAAAAAATCTATATGCGAAATTCAAAACTATTAGACGCTCTAAAGATTTCAAGTATTAAAAAAGAGTAGGTATAAGTCGAATTATATATACTTAATGCTTAAACATGTTTTTAATTATATGCATTAAGCAGGTTAAGTAAAACTGTTACTGGTAATTAATAGCAATAAAGCACACATCTCAGCATAATTTTTATAGCAACAAGAAGCTAAATAGCAATATAAACATGGTCTACATGTGAAAGGACCAAAAATATTAAATAAAACAGCAGAACACAGACTTTTGTACTGAAAAGCAATAGGTTTTTGACTTGATAACAATTATATTATTGTGCATCTAACTCTGTAACAAACAAGATCAATTACAGCAAAACTATCCATGAAATATTTATATTTTAAAAATTTAATTACAAACATTTATAAAATAACAAATAACAAGGCCATCGATGATGACAACAACGAAATCAATGATATACCAGACCAATAATTGTGGTCTGGCAAGGAAAGTGAAGTCGACATCGATCACTATTAGAATAAAATCTAAACATAAATGAAATGTACGTAAAGATTGGTTTGACCCTGTAGTACAGACATATTCATATTTTGGAAACAAAATTCTTTCTGGTAACCAAATTTTGAAGTTATTTTAAGAACCTCAGTCACTTCCATGGGAATCCTTACAAGACCTTCTATGCAATGTCCCTGAAAATATAAGAGGTTTAGATTAAAGCGATTTCATTTTATGATAAATTTAAAAATTACATTTTGACAACTGATTTTCTAAATACCTTATATTGTGATTGAGAAATACATAACGGCCCTCACTCCATTACCATTAGCCACATACAGAAAGGTGGAATCCCTAAAAAGAGCAATTTTAATAGAACAATTAAACATCAAACTATTTACTGGTAAAATTTATCACATGATACGAATGGCGTTTTGCTATCGAAAACAAACCAGAAAAATTAGTTTAGAAATAATAAGTGTTCATTTATACTTACCTGTATATTTGAGAACGCGCTATCTTTTATTAATTCTGGCTTGTTAATTATAATAAACAGAAACAAAGCTGCATAAGAAACATCAATTAAATTCTCGAATGACAATAATAAAAATATAAATTTTATTATTATTAAAAAAAGCTTAATAAATTTATAAGGTTAACACATGTGGTTTGGTTTGACACTCACGTTTCACTGTTGCGGCATCTAGCGGCGACTTTCGAACAAGCAAGCATAGGGGAGTTGACCTACCAGTGTTTTATATATCTTGACTATAACCTAACTAACCTTGACATGAAGGTGTCATTTATATTCATAGCTTTTGTTTTACTTATTAATTGTATGAAGCTATCAAAGACAGGTGAGGGTGAAGTACAGTTTCAGTGTATTTACGCCACCGTTTTGACCTTTTTCTTTCCAATTCTTTATTGTTTAATATCTTTTTGTCCAATCTCTTATGTTCTACACTTCTAATATGTGTTATGTAAACAGCAGGTTAGGTAATTACGACAGATTTGATTAATTATTCATTCGTTCACTAGTTTTTCTATAATAATTTATTTATTAATGTGACCCTTAACTGTTATAAATTGAACAATCATTTGAGGACTTTCATTATTATTACTTTATCTAGATCAAAATCAAATATTTATTTGATTTTTTGAGCCAGTAATTTGTCTTAGTCTATTATAAACATTAATAAATTCTAGCTTAGTTTTATTTATAGAGCGTGATACAATACGTGCGTGCTCTGCTGGTGAAATTTCTATACCCAAAATTAATGAGATTTAGTTTAAAATATTCTTAAGCCACCTCCAGATTTAATTTACATTCTGAAATATTAGACTCAAATTAGTTATTACACGGCTACTACACAAATCTTCCCCTTCCTTTCCATACTAATAGAAAGGAAATTCTTTTTAAAGCCGGAGGAAAAAATTGTCTGTCAGAAGCAGACAAATAATAATTTTCGTCATAATTAAACAACGTGTGGTTTAAAACCGACATTTACGGGGTTGTAAATTTTTAAAAATCCTCTTTTTGAATGCAATAACTTTACATCAAATAATACAATTTCGTATTTGTATTTGAACATCAAGCACGAGAGAGAGTCTACAACGGCGGTTTGATTTTCCTTCCATCATGTTTGAGTTTTGTGTATACTTTCATCTTTTAAAGTTGGCATTACTAGAAAATGCAGCAGCACAACAAAGCACCCCCCGGGGTGGATATTAATTAATTATTACCGAATTTATAATCCTCTTATCCGGAAGTGCAGCCAAAGGGGTGGTTTAATTACTCTAAACTCGAAGGGGGGAGACGAACAACTCTTCGACCCTTAAGGTTGTAAAAATACAGGAGAAAAAAAGATTGAGGTTATATTCGATTTGCTTCCAGGGGATAATTTATTCGGATTTAGACGTTTCCTTTATATAATATTTTCGATATCGTGATTTATTCGGCTAAGAGCTGCTACCCATATATAAAATATTTAAATCGTAGGAATCGGATGTAATTTTTTTTTTAAATCCCGACAAATAGAGCTCGCCTGAATGGCTTTACAAATGATGTAGCAAATTTTAAATGGAGCTTTTTGCTGGCCCATAAATTTGTCTCCTTCCGGAGGCGTTGGGGTGTTTCTATGACGACCTGGGGGACTCACGCTACTGCTGTCTTCTTGTGTCTTGAAGCCACAACCGTACACAATACATAATAGTATAGAAAAGTCGAAATGAAATTATTCTGATTTTTATTAACAAGAAAGGCCTTGAAATTCTTCAAAAACAAATCTGGATTTTCCTGCTTTAAAACCATTTAAGTTTGTGCACTTCCTCCTGCTACGAAGATGATTTAGCAGTTTGAAGGTTTTACTTCATCGACCATGAAGGGCGTGTAAAGCAAGGTACATTAGCGATCATGATCTACATTTACAGCAATTTGGAAGCTATTACCGTAGCAGCACGCAGTCTTAAGTCTATTATCACAGAGGGGAGTCGTAATCAAGAGATGCTGTGTTATTTGAATCATCTCCGTCTTTTTCTATCTCGGCTTCTAGAACTCCCTGTTGTCTTCCTAGGATTAGGATTTAAGTTGCGTGATTGGTAAACAAAACAACTTTTTCATTCTTCCTAACATTTTATCAAACTAGCCCTTTTGTGGCTTTTGGTCTACCAGCATACCCCTACTACTATCTCTTGAACGCAAGCACCAATTAACAAGGAGTAGACAGCAGCATTCAGTATGCATACAACCGCGACATGTTTCAAGAGCTATTGTTTAAGACGACAGCCAAGGGATGAATGAAATGTAGAAGCAGGTTGCCACCATACCACACCTCTCCCGTCGCCGCCGCCGTCGCCGTCTGATCCCCAATTATGCGAGTCAGAGTCAAGTGTGCATGCACTATGATAACGAGCCAAAGCTTGGGGAATCTGCACAAGGGACTGACTCCCTGAGAGTCTTGTGCCTATCGAATTATTATACGTTTCTCTGTACACTCTACTCGCTTGGAGTTTAGTTCGGTATAGTAAAGCAGACACGCATCCACACACACACAGAATTTCTCGCAGTTTCAATTTTCTCGATGGAATGTTGGAGAAATTTTGATGTTCGAATATTTCAGTAGGTGCATAATTTAGTCGAATGTTTTATATATAGAGATCCGGAGAGATTTAGGAAGGGAAATTGAATAAATATTGACCAGAAATTGGTTTTTTTTTATTTGTAGTAGTCTCGTCCCAAGGGATAAGGAAATCGTGCAATAAACACGTAATGATAGAAATTAATTTGTGGAACTAGAAATAATAAATACTAAAATCTCGAAAAGCTGTCTTTTTTCAATCAATACATTCTCAGAGAGGAAAGATTTGTTTAAATATATTCACTAAAGATAGCGTTTCGTGATTCGACATAAACGGCTTTCTATTTGCACAAGCAAACGTTGATAAGCCGCTTGTAAACGTTATTGTTCTTCCTCCAATTCCATACCGGATTGGCAATTTGTATTCTGTAAAATATATAGGAAATGTTATTTTGATAAGTACACCGTAGGTACTTTTCATATTGTTTGTTTTAGAATTCGCTTTCCACAATTAATAATAATAGATGATTTTAAGCGGCAGAAAGTTTTTAGTAAGTAGTTTTAAAAATTATTGTAGTTTTAATGTCTATTAACAAGTCTATAAAACTTAAGAAATGTAAACATTAACTAAAATGTGTACATTTGAAGCACACGTCGCACACACGGCAATTCTTCCAATTTAGCAGGACAAAATTGAATTTTCGACTTGCGTTGTATAACAAAATCTAACACAACTCTAATCATGCCTGATTCTTACCCCATCTTATATTAGTTTTTGTCTTAACAGTAAAAACAAATGACTGAACGACTGAATTATAATGCATACTTGTTGCAATCTTTATGAGTCAAATAATTTGCAAAAAGTTCCGTGCTGTTTTCGTGTTTTCAATTAGTTCAATTATTTTATTGACATGGGCTTTACACCTTCAAATATGTGCTCTTATTTTATAAGATGTTATGATAATATTGATTCATTTGTTTATATTATGTACAAAATTTCGGAAAGTAAATTTTATCATTCTATTTTGGTAAATTTCGGACTTTACGGAGTCTTATAAAACAAGTTCCACCGAGTACCACCAAGATAGTTAGTTTAAGTGTTGATTTCAGCCTTCTAGGTAATTATACTAAAATTTTGGCTATCACAATTAACCCCTTTATTAATAACAGAATTGTTTTCAGGTAGCCGCACCGACACCATCGGTGTAATCCGACGAAGTACATAGATTAGCGTTACGCGAAAAGAATTCTTTTTAATGCAATTAGTGCTAAGAAAAAATAAAAGTTTTTTAAGTTGTCTTCTCCTATGTGTAATTTGACAAATTTAATATTAGTAGCACCATTTCATACTTTATAAAACATTTGAAAAATATAGTAAAGTATTTAAATTATTGTAAGGTGGAAATGTAGCAAAAAGATTAATGATAGATTTGGATAGTGTGGAGATTTAAACGTTATTTTAGCCAGTTTAGGTGGATTGGTGGTTTGTATGTTTGCTTCATAATCCAAGGGTTGGAGGTTCGATACCCGACCGAGCGGAGAAAATTCAAAGCATGCCTTCTTTTCGAATAGAAAGGCCCTGTGACCTTGTGAGGCCTTGTGAGAAAATAATCCCTTGGTCATTTCATCACTTAAGTTTACTCAATTGAATGCTCTACTGTAACAATTTTTCTTTACAGTCTGTCAAATAGAGTATGTATCGGATCTGTCAAAACACGAACGGGAACTGTCTGTAACAGTTGGCACCCAACGGTAAAGGTTGTTGGTAGTCATTATAGTTAACCACAAATAATAGGAATTGTAACATTGTTTTTATTGTAATTACAACACTCAAGTCCCGTAAATAGAGCTAGAATCACATCCATTTTTACATTTTTTAATTTATTCATTCATAATAAATATATAAAAAGTTAAAATATAGAAAAATCAGAGATAAAAATAATTGTTAATCAAAATACTCATTAAAGTTTCTAGAAGAACTTCTTCTTACACGGGTGAACTTGTACCTTAATTGATTATTATAACATAAAATGTTGGCAAATTCTCCTGTTCAAAAGTATTTATTTATTTACATTTTTTTCTTAATCTCGCAACCCACTAAATCAATGTTCTAACGTTTTAATTCGTTAATTTTAAAAATTAACGAAGATTAAAACTCATCTCTCTTTCAAATTATTTTAGAAAACAGCTAAAAATCTATGCTAAGCGATGGTATGACAAGTTTTAAAACAGAACGTGTCATTGTGCGCCTATTACTACAGTCCGCTCGCTGCAGTGAATTGAAACTAGCACATTTAGTTTAAATATAAGAGAAAATCTGGATTTTTAGTGAATTTGAACATCAGTTTATTTGAGGACAAGAGAGGCCGCTACAAGACAGGTTCAGTTTGATTTAAAAATAAACAATTCTGTAAATTAATTTTTGGCTTCACTAAAAATCAGAGTGGTTTTCTAGACCTTTAGATTGTTTTAATCCTTCTTTTCTAAATTAAAAATGTTGAATAAAAAGTGTTGAGAATCTGGAACTATATTTCATAATATTTCCTGTTCTCCCAAAACTATAGAATATTTAAGCATCTCTCAAGAGTGTTCAATTTGTCAACGTTGAATGTCATACATAATACCGAATATAGAAATAACAAACTCTTATGTGCCGAATGTCGAAATGTCTAACCTTAGTGCTGAATATCGAATTGTAGAATCTAGAAACACTGAAACGTATGTAGAAACATTGAATTGCACATTCTCCGTAGTTTTAAGCATCTACCCATAATACACTGAATATTTTAAAGCATTTACTTGTGATTTCGAATATCTTACGTATTTATGTTCCGAAGCAATGAACCTTATGGTGAGATTATAGAAGCGTTCAATCACAAAGTACTGAATCACACAAAATACAAAGCCATGGATCTTAACGTACCAAATATTAAAGCATCAAATCTGAATGTGCTAAATACCGAAGCCTTGAATCTTATTGATTGTATATTGAAGCGTTAAGTTACAACTTTTAGCGCGTTGTATTGAAAATCAGTATGTGATATATCATAAGTCTTCAATCTAGTAGTAAGTGGATTGATTATCCTGCTTTCCGTCGTAGCTTCGAATTTCTCTCTAGCGAAGCATAAAATCTCAAACGTTCTAGAACATAAAATTCCAGATGTTCATAGAAGCGTCGAATCTATCTTTCCGTATATCGTAATGTCAAATCTGTATGTACTGAATAGTTTCAAGACCAAACCTCAACGCTGAATATCGTTACATTTCAAATCCCCAAATAGCTAAGCGTCGAATCTTATAATGGTTAATCTCAATGTCAGATTATTTTGCATATTGAAATAAATCACACATTAAAAATAGCAAATACATGAATAATTTCAAATGTTAAAACATAACCTGGAAATTTCAGAACAAAAATTTTTAAACGTTACCAATACGGAAACGTTTACGGAATTATTGAACTCCAGTGTTTTGAATATAGAGACGTTTAGTTTCACTATGTGTAGCAAAGTGTTAAACCTCAAAAGTTATAAATATTGAAGCGTCGAATCCACTTTGCTGCATATAAGTGTCTCATCTTAAACTGTTTAACAATAAAATTCGGTATTTTAAATGTTATATTGAGGTCAAATATACAAACATAGTATCTCAAAAGTGATTAATATTCAGGTGAAGGTCTGAACATCCTATACAGAGAAATGTTACTTCTCAAAATTCAATTTAAACGTTTCAAATATTTTTTTCAAATATCGAAGCTAAATATTTAAAAAAATGAAATGGAGAATTGGGGATTGCTTTGGGACGAGGAAAATCTAAAATTACAGAGTACGAAAGTATTGTTGAGTGTGAGCATTATTTTGGGATAATATCAATAACAAGGAATATTTCATAATACAGAAGTATTGACGAGTATTCTCTTGGGACTGGAAATGATTATTATTAATGTTAATTATAATTAACATTGCCTAACCACAGAAGTATGATATACATACTTATGCGTGGTATGTGGCGAAGTGTTATTCTTAACTACTACGACAGGTAGGTAGAATATATCGAAATACCGAGTACGAGACTATTGTTGAGTATTGAGCATTGCTTCGGGACTAGAGATATCTCAGAATACTGAGTACTAAAGTTTTATTTTGTGACTAACACTATGTCAAGATACAGAGTAAGTACGAAAGTATTGTTCAGTATGATGGAGCATTGTTTCGGGACTAGGAATATCTCAAAATACAGTGTACTAACAGATATTTCTGATACGTATCTTAGAACGTTTTATCTAAGATCATAACGCTTTACTAAAGTATTCATTGTATTTGGAATTTTTTTAAATTTGTGACTTATAGCATGTATCTTTAGTATCACACATACTAGCGTGCTTAGATTTTTACGTGCTAAGTTGTTTAGCAACCAGTTTGTAAAATATTCAAAAATCATTTCCCTATCCCATCCTCTCTTGTTGACATTAGCGTGCAATAAAAATTTTATAACACTAGCTCAATAAACGTTAACTTTTTGCACGAAAATCAGTCTAGAAAGTAGTCACTTTTTGTATGATCGTAGATAAAATATTGTTGAGTATTGATTATGTTTTGGTACTGGGCATATGCCAAAATACCGAATACGAACGTATTGTTTGTTGAGCATTTTTCGTACTTGGAATGTGTTAAAGTAGTGCTTAGTGTGGAATATTTTTTGAGACTAGGAATACAAATTACGAAAGTAGCACAAAATATTGGCAAATGATTGGGGCAATATTAGCAAGATTTAACCAATATTGGTTTTTGAGAATATGTTTTAACAATATTGTAATAATATTGGCGGAATATTTAAATGCAATATGGCGCTTTACTATAAAAAACCAATATTGCAGGATCATTTAAATGCAATATCCCATAAATGTTTACAATAAATATTCTAACAATATTGTTTTATAGCATTTATTTTTAAATTATTGAACCAATATTGGCACATTACTGGCAGAATAACTGTAGCATTTTTCTTTTAAATATCGTATAGCAATATTAAACGATTATTTAAATACAACATCGCATACATACTTATAGTAAATACTCTAACAATATTGTTTTATAATATCTATTTATATTTATAACATTTTTTCAAATTTATTTGTCAAATTTATTTATGTGTTTTTTTTTCTCAGTAAACGATTTAAACTATATCGAGGACAATAACCCCAAACACAAAGCCGAAAAAATCAAAGCCTGGTTAGCTTGTAAATGTCCAAAAATTATTGAAACTCATTTCAACAACTACCTCAAACTTCAAAGTCCGGACTTGAATGTTATTGAAAATTTATGTCAATTGAAAATTGCAATAATGATTATAAGGAATCATGAGATTTTAAAGAAAGAACAACTAAAACGATCGCTTAGAGAAGAGAGGTCAAAGATTTTAAAAAGATTTTAGAGTTTAGAGTTTTAGTTATTTTTTCTTTTTACTGCTTTACTAGGTAGAAAATTTTGTATGAGTGTTAAAAGATACATATTTGTAGTTAACTAAAAAGGACAATTCGTTCCGCTACCTACCTACCCCTAATCGGAGAAAGCTGCATTTCTAAGAAGTCCTTTCCGGGTGGATGTTCACAGGTCAAGCCACGAGAATTCACAATATGTTTTAGGATGCAACGCAACAAGTTCAAAATAAATGAGTGTCTGTGTGTACGACTTCATTATTTTGTTTAATAAATAAATTCGTGAAAGTGTTGACATGTGTGTGATGATAATTCATGTGATTTAATTCAATTTATTCATTTTCTGTGATGATTGAACATTGGCTGCTGCGAACATTTGTCAGTGTTGAACCAGGAGGTCAGGACCAATGCCGTTATTTTGTGTAACACTATTATTGTATGCATGTATTGTAGGTAAGTTTACGCACAGTCATAAAAGGGTAGTTACTGTATCAGTCAATACCCTACTTATTGAGACGTTTCTCATGCTGTTTATCTTTTATTACAGGAACGGACCAGTCAACCAGTCTTGGTGTGAATAGCCATCCTTACTTTTATTAGATGTTTCTTCTTATTATAAGTTCTAGATTATTGTAAGATTCATGTTCTTTCAGGTTAGCTATTTTATTTTGTTTATAATTTCATTTAAATAAGTTTCCGTCGTTTCTTTTATTATCTATGTATTTTTAAAAATTAACATTTGATTCTTTCAAATAAACTTTTGTATTTATGTATGTAGTTTTCAATTTTATTTTTTATGTTTTAATAATAAATATGATGCAATTAACTCGTCGTTTTTTATTTATATTACCTTTATTTCTCTTGTTTTCTAATACAGAGATTTATCTGAATGTTTTACGTGGAGTCCCCGTGTTAACATACCTCCACGTTCCTTCCAATGAGGAAGTGATTGAGATACGCTCAATCAGCGCGCAATTGCATAGCAATTGCTCCCAGTCAACTCACTGGTCGGAGCGAGGTTGCCTATCCACCCTCTACTAGCTATCCAGGCTAGTACCGGAGCGATCGACTTAACACGTGCTCACCCGCCGGTACCCTCCCGTTCTCTTTCATACGGGGTGAAGTACCTCGTCCAGCAATAGGACTATTCCCACAACTTAACTCAGTTGAATAGAGAGAGCCCTCCAGTCCTATTTCATACCTTCACAAGCTCCTCCCCGAGACAGGGGTTGGGGCCACTGCCCGATCGAATCCAACCTCAATTGTGGCGGGACTTGGTTTTTTAATGGGTTTGCCACCCCGATCTACCAATATATGGCTCGGTGGGCCCTCGACAGAGCTTCGTTTAAGTCTACACGTTATAGACTCCCAGTGTGTACCCGTTAAGGTGAAGTTGTCTTGATTGTGAGAGGCTATGTATTTGCTTCAACTCTCCTTAAGTGTAATGGCATTCAGAGCTTTTCCCAATCACTGTACCCGGCTGCAGTCTGGATCATAGGGTGGTCGGGATAGCTCCTATGCACATTTACCTGGCGGCATGCAGTTTCCCATATGCCAAAAGGCGGGATAAACCTCACTTCGATTCTCCTCACTTAAGATTCAGTCAAACAGCGGGTTCCGTTGGTGACCATAAATGACCTTATCCAAGGCGAGATTCGAATCCGCCCACACCGGTATCATATACCAGGACTCCCCCTGATCGGTATGAGTAACCGTCGAGAATTCTCACGAATTTCTCTACCACACACTTGACCTGACAGCTTCATCTATTGCCCAGTTTCCAAGGAAACAAGGATAAGGTAGAAGACGGCCAGTTTTATGGGTGAACGTCGTGTGGTCTCCCGAACACCCAAAATGTTTTCTAATACAGTGACAACATTATAAAGCAATATTTACAATCAACATCTCGCCAACATAGCATATTATTATTGAGCAATGTCTAAAGACCATATTGGACCAATAAAGTAGAATATTATTGAGCAATATTTAAAATCGACATTGCACCAATAATGCAGATTATAATTGAGAAATATTTAAAATCAACATTGCACCAATAGAGTAGAATATTATTGAGGAATATTTAAAATCAATATCGTACCAATAAAGCAGAATGTGCACATTTCTATATTGGGTCAATATTTGTTAGGAACATTGTACCCTTATTTCCGCAATTTCTAGCCAATATTGCACCAATATTTTGTGCTACTTGGGCTATTGAGTATTGAGGATTGTTTCGGGACTAGAAATATCTCAAAATACCGAGTACGAAATTATTGTTTAGTAATTGAGTATTGTTGGTGACTAGGAATATTTCGAAATACAGATACTAAGTACTGTTGTTGAGTATTGATTATTTTTTTGGAACTAGGAATATGCCCAAATACAGAGTGCGAACGTATTGTTGTGTATTGAGCATTTTTTAGAGTTCTGGGAATGTCTCAAAATACAGAGTACTAAACTAGCACTTAGTGTAGACTATCTTTTGGGACTAGGAATATGTCGAAATACATAGTACGAAAGTATTGTTGAGAATTGAGCATTGTTTCGGCATTAGGAATATCTCAAAATACAGACTACGAAAGCATTGTGAAGTATTTAGTATCGTTTTGGGGCCTAAGAATATCTCAAAATAAAGAGTACGAACAGAGCACGAAAATATTGTTGAAGATTGAGTATTAATTGGGGACCAGGAATATCTCAAAATGTAGAGTACTAAAGTATTGTTGAGTAGTGTGTATTATTTCGGGACTAGGAATATCCCAAAATACACAGTACGAAATTACTGTTTCGTATTGAGTATTTTCTAATACTAGGAATATGTCGAAATACATACTATAAAGATATTGATTTATGTATTGTATATTGTTGTATGTATGTATGTATTGAATATTGTTTCGAAATTAGGAATATCTCAAAATACAGCGTACGAAAGTATTATTGTGTATTCAGTATTGTTTTGGGGCCTAGGAATATCTTAAAATAGAGTACTCAAGTATTGTTGGGAATTGAGCATTGTTGAGAAATATCTCAAAATACTGAATACTAAAGTATTGTTTTTGGACTCGTACTACCTTACGATTGTTTCGGAAATATGGATTATCTCAAAATATAGAATACAAAAGTATTGTTGAGTATTCAGTATTATTTTGGGGCTTAGGAATATCTCAAGATACAGAGTACGAAGATATTGTTGAGTATTGAGCATTGTTTCGGGACTGGGAATATCTCAAAATACAGAGAAATGTAGTGATTAGCATTCCTTGGATAGGCGGTTAATATCCAAGGCAACAAGAAAATCAAGAACTAATAATGTCATAATCAGCACATTGATCCCTCACCCACAAATCTATGAAAATAAAGCTCTCATCAATATACAAACAGGTTTTTATTTCTAAAGTGGTAAAAAAACTACAGTACCTTTTAAAGTATTGTTTAGTAGTGAGTATTGTTTCAGGACTAGGAATATCTCAAAATACGGTGTACTAAAGTATTGTTCAACATTGATTTTGTTTTGGTACTAGAAATATGTCAAAATACAGAGTACAAAGCATTGTGTATTGAGCATTTTTCGAGTACTGGGAATGTCTCAAAATAAAATAGTATTTAGTATTTGAGTATTTTTTGAAACTAGAAATATGTCGGATTACAAAGTACGAAAGTATTATTAGGTATTCTGTATTATTATGGGGCTTAGGAATATTTTAAAATACAGAGGACGAAATTATTGTTTAGTATTGAGTATTGTTGGGGATTAGGAATATTTCGAAATACAGAGTACGTAAGTGCTGTTGAGTAGTAAGCATTTTTTCGATCCTAAGGATATCTCAAAATACAGAGTACTAATTATTGTTGAGCACTGATTATTTTTTGGCACTAGGAATATGCCAGAATACACAGTACGAACGTAATGTTGTTTATTGAGGATTTTTCGAGTACTGAAAATGGATTGAGTATTATTTTGGAACTAGGAATGTCTCAAAATGTAGAGTACTAATATGGTTGAGTAATCAGCATTGTTTCGGGACTAGGAATATGCCAAAATACAGAGTATGGAGTATTGTTGTGTATTGAGAATTTTTCCGAGTACTGGGAATATTTCAAAATACAATGCGATTCTAAAGTATGGAATAAATTCGATAAAAGGGAAAGTTTGATTTTTAGAAAAATTCCAAAAACACGTCAATTTTGTTTTTAAAATTTTTTTTCCCTTAATTGGGTGTAATGAGGACTAGCAGCCAGTAATTAATAATATTAATAAAACAATTTTTTTTAAATCTATTAAAGTTGACGTTTCGCCTAGTCAATGTAGGCTTTTTCAAAACATTTATAAAATTTTACATGATATATAATTAAAAACATTTAATCTTAATATTTTTCTTTTTTTTCCCTATTTAATAAATTTGAAATATAAAAAATTAACATTTTAAACTTGTACATTTTGTTACATATAGTATATTCGTGAGATTTTTTTGATTTTTTCTTTTTTTGGTATCATGATGTTGTAGATTATAAGCGATATAACTTTTCTTAAAGAAGTTGTTAAGCAATAAATAATTCTTTTTCGCTTATAATCTACAACATCATGATACCAAAAAAAGAAAAAATCAAAAAAATCTCACGAATATACTATATGTAACAAAATGTACAAGTTTAAAATGTTAATTTTTTATATTTCAAATTTATTAAATAGGGAAAAAAAGAAAAATATTAAGATTAAATGTTTTTAATTATATATCATGTAAAATTTTATAAATGTTTTAAAAAGCCTACATTGACTAGGCGAAACGTCAACTTTAATAGATTTAAAAAAAAATTGTTTTATTAATATTATTAATTACTGGCTGCTAGTCCTCATTACACCCAATTAAGGGAAAAAAAAAATTTATAACCAAAAGTTTACAGCCAAAAAGAAAATAAATTTCACCAAATGAAAATTTATTTCAAATTAAAAAAAATTTGTTTTTAAAGTCCGCACTTTTTGACATAATAGTCGAATATACAGGGTGATCCGTTTAAGTGTGGTGACGTCATCGGCATTTTTTTAAATGGCAACTTGCATTTTTTATTCCATATTCTGATATTTCATCCAATTGCCAAAATGGTAATGTAATAAGTTTGTCACCTTACATAAGGAAATTTTTGAAAAAAATAATTATGAAGACGGGAAAGTGCTATAGTCACCACACTTAAATGCAAAGCGATACGCAAAGTATTGATTTTTGGAAAAATTTCGAAAACATGTCAATTTTGGTTTTAAAGTCCGCACTTTTTGACATATCGGATATACAGGGTGATGCATTTAAGTGTGGTGACTATAGCACTTTCCTGTCTTCATAATTATTTTTTTTTAAATTTTGTATGTGAGATAACAAACTTATTACATTACCATGTTGGTAATTGGATGAAGTGTCAGAATATGGAATAAAAAATAAAAGTTGCTATTTAAAAAAATGCCGATGACGTCACCACTCTTAAACGCATCACCCTGTATATTCGAATATTATGTCAAAACATGCGGCTTTAAAAACAACATTGACGTGTTTTTGGGATTTTTCCAAAAATCAATACTTTCCCTTTTATCGAATTTATTCCATACTTTTGAATCGCACTGTATATAGTACTCAAGTAGGTATTATTTAGTGTAGATAATTCTTTGAGACTAGGAATATCTCAAAATATTGTTGAGGATTGAGTATTATTTTGGGAGTATCTCAAAATGCAGAGTACTAAAGTATCGTTGAGTAGTGAGGATTATTTTAGGACTATGAATATGCCATAATACAGAGTATGAAAGTATTACTGTGTATTGAGCATTTTTTTCGAGTACTCAAGTATTGTTCTTTTTGAACTCGCTGTTTAGTGGACTGTATTGAGTTTATAAAGGATAAAATTTGCTGTTTGTATACACAAGAAGAATCTATCCCCAATTTACAAATTATAACGAATTTAAAATACCGATTGACCCGAAATATTGACCACTGCTACTTTTATTATGTATAGGTACAAATTTAATTTGTATAATGAAATAAATGTTGCTTTTTACAGTGTTGTGTGCCTGATCATTTATCTTTAACTTGCCGAAGGAGTGATTTTCAAACAAATGGTTTTTTAATAAATTTAATTTTCTAATCTTAAGCCATAACAAAAATCAGTACTTTAATCTTTATCTTTAAAATGTTTAATCTCTTTAAAAGCACTTCCATCTTGTTATTTTAATACTACTAAAAGCGTATTCAGTAAGAAAGCCAAGAGACTATCAACAATTATAAATCTAATTAGAATTCTATAAAATTTGATTCTATTTAACTAACGAAAAAAGGAGAAATGGTAAACCTAATCAGGATTCTGTTTAGAGAGAAAAAAGCCAGGAAAATCCGATTTCTTAAGTCCGTCTCTAAAATTCAGATCTAAAATGCAGAAAAGCGGAAGGGAAATTCGTTACAATTCATCCAAACAATTTACCTTAATATAACTTCCTCCGAAATAATAAATCATCCTCATTAGTAGTATAAAAACAGAAAGTAATTTCACGGAGGTTCTTCTGCTTCTTCTTGCCGTTGTCATCTTCTTCAACCCTTTTCATCTTAAATTCCCGGTTTATTACGTTAAATTGTATTTCCCTTTTGTTTCATCCTGAAATATCATTTATAATCTTGTTATTTTCAGAGAATTAACATAACAAAAAAAATACCTCCTAATAACACACCACCTAGAGTTCGTTACGCTGGTAGCAGCGCTAATGTCTATCGCTAGTAATAAACCAGGCTAGGATCGGAAGTATCCTTGATCCTGCCTTCGGGCATTATAAACTTCCCGAATTGTTGGGGACCAAACGCAAGAAACGAGCCTGGGGGTGCTTTTAACAAGAGAAAGCTTCCTCATCTACCCCTATACCGACTATTTCATCAACGGCCAACTTCATTATCCGAGATTAGTCGAAAGTTTCGCTTTTTTTTCTGATTTTATGAATAGCACTTAAAAACAAAATATAGTGATAAATTATTACGTAACTCCTCCCACCGTACCAATCTCATTTGAAGGAAACCCCCGTGAAAATGATTAGACGGGATGGCTTTAAAATAGTCGAGCGGTTACACTTCGCTACATTACCTGCAAGCGGCGTCTTTATTAACGAAATCCCCCAATAATTCGGTCGTCGACAGGTTTTGTGTTGAGAAGGGGAGAGAATTCAGCCCCCGCCGACTTTATCTCACGGGACACTTCGACGAGGGAACGTTGCTGCTATTACCGCATGGCACGGCTTGCATTTACCACTTTTATGTATAGTGGCATATCGAAGTTGTGGGGGTGCGCAATGCTGCAATGTCTGCATTTCCTAAAATAACACTAGCAACAGAAAGAGGGTCTTTTGTTTATGGAGCGAATAAATGGAAAGTGGTCATCCAATACTACGTGCTCGTGCCCTCTCCCCTATGGTCGTTACGTTTTAGCCGGCCGTCAGGTGCATATGCAGGAGGAGTAATAACCGTGCAAAATTTATATTCAAATCATGAAATGCATTTATTTGAATGGATTTTGTATATCTTTCAGGTTTTAGATTTATCGGGAATTTCCTGAGAATAGCTTTGCTTTGTGGAATTTTCATTTTGGAATGTTTCAACTGTCTCAATGGTTTCATTCAAGATTCAATACAATAAAAATGTGTTTCTAAAAATGTTTCCATTGGAAAGAATCTCGAGGAAATTTACAAATCGCAGATGTTTTTACATAAGAAAAAAATATGTAGTTAGGTGAGGAAGGATGTATGCTTCGAATGTCCCCTTGAGGCCTTAAACGATGTTAAAATACAAAATAATTTGTTGTTGCAACGTTGCGTCCCTAAAGGCACCAATGCAGTTCGCTCACTGATTGGCTGATTAAATCAGCTATCCAGCAGCTAGCATCCGTTTTATTAACTAAACGTTTTGTAGATCCTGATGCTGTAGTTTTTAGTGCACTCACTTAGTGGTGTGCTGTGTAACATTTATTATTGTGCATTGTCTTTGAATAATTTACATTTACATTTCGATTTACATAATCATATTTGTAATGATATTCGTAATGGTATTATATTAGATATTCAGCATTTAAACTGAATATTTAGCCTTTTTTCTAATCTATAAGTATGTAGCTCACCCAAACTTGTTTGCTTTAAGGGCTCTTTCGAATGTTCGCGAAGCGGTTCTTCCTGCATATACACGAGTATATAAATTCAAGGGATAGTTATTATAGAAACCAAAGTTTTTTCAAATTATTGTTATTTATAGAATCGCGCTACATCGAGTTTTGTTATTTATTGTAAATAATATTATCAAAATAATTTAAAAGCCAATGTTAGGCATAACAGATTTTCGAAAATCTTAATTAGCCGATTTTTCAGACAACTTACTCTGTAGCGGCATTGTAAATATACTTACTAAGTACTGTGCAAAATCTGAGAATAATCCTATACGCCATTGTTTTGTTAGAAGTAAAATCGCAAAAATTAATTAATCATTGAGCGGTGGCGCCCTCGCCATGGCAACTAACTTCCCCTCTTTGCCAACGCGCAAAATTTCAGCTTTCAAAACATGTTTACAAGCGTAAATGAATTAATATTAATTGTTAATTAATTAACATTAATCAATTTAAGTGAATATACTGTATTTAATAATTGTAAAAAATTATCCAACTTTTTTTTAATAATTATAATATTTATAAAACAGAATAACTTACAAGTAAATACTAATATGGTAATGTATAATCAATTAGTTTTATTTTTAATTATCATAAATATTATACCTATGTAGTTCAAAACAATGACTATAAAATTAAGGGATAATTGTATGTAATTATTCTTTTTTATGTTTATTATTTATTTATAAAATAAAGAATTCCTTAAAAATACAAACCAAAAAGGATAGTAAATGACCTTCATTAAAGAAGCAAGCAATGTCAACAGACTACATAGCCCTGTGGAAGGGTTTCTGTATTTTCGACTAGAAAACCACGGTTCTAATCCCACGCAGTTCGGTTAATTTGATATTAGACATTTTGATATTTGTCACTTATAGTGACATGACATTTGACGTTCAACGTTTAGGTATACATACAGCAAAACGAAATTCTTTATTTTATGTTTAGTATTTTTAATGTGATGTGATTACAATAGGCGTACTTAAAATTTAAAATGCGATTTTCTTGACAACTAGCAGAAAGCGAACCACATGTGGATAAGAAAAATATGTTCTAAATCATTGCAGCTACCTCCCGCCATTACGAGGTTTCTAGTTATATTAGTTCTATATTATTAGTTATATGTATAGTTACACCCTGTATAGTTCGTGTTCTATAGTTAGTATTTCTGTTATAATTTGTGACGTATTGCCTATTGCGTATAATCCCTAAGCTATATGCCATGAACTCAGTCTTAGACTTTTGGATCAATGCTTTTTTGTCTAATGGACTTTTAGTTTAATATTTGTTGGTTCATCGGACGTTCAATAGACTTTAGGTCCAATGGTACCTACTCTTGGTATAACAGAACTTTTAGCGCGAACTTTCAACAAACAGCAAATCAAACATATAAGTTATGTTAAGTTAGTTTAGACTAACAGATGACTAATGGATAATAATAGGGGCTGCCTTTTAAGTTACCAGTACAGGTCGTCGTTTAGGTTCACCCAGTTATTGCGTTTTAGCTGAACTAAAAGTACTGTTGAACTACGACTATAAGTTGTATGGGCGAAAAGTCGCATTCAAAACCTCCATTCAACGAAAAGTGCCATTGGACAAAATTCTGAATTGCATTGAACGTTCATTAGACTCAATGTTCCGTAGGTAACCTAAGAGTCCAATTATTTTACTATATTTTCTTTATTTAGCGTATGGGATTGTTGCTGGGGAGTTTTTAGTTTAAAAAGATTAATAGGACAAAACTTCCATTTTATTAAAAGTTCCGCTGGATTCAATTTAATGTCACTGAATCAAAAGTTTATCGGACCAATAATCATTGGACAAAAAGTCTGATTAGATCAAAACTCCCATCAGACTAAGAGTCCCACGTTCGAAAAGTCCATTAGACTAACAGGTCCATTCTGCCAAATATCATTGGACCGAAAATCATTGTAATGAAAAGTCTAATTGAACTAAACCTCTATTAGTCTAAAAGTCCCGTTGGACAAAAACTGCCAATTAACTAAAAGTCATTTGGCTAGAAGTTTTGTTGGGTCAAATGCCATTGGACCGAAAATCTCTTTTACCAAAAGTTCCGTTGAACGTGTCATTGGAGGAAAACTGTAATTGTATCAATCTTCCGTTAGACTTAATGTCACGTTGAACGAAAGGCGTTATTGAACGAAAAGTCCAATAATGCCAAAAAGTCATGGAAATTCGGTCATTAGATTAGAGGTTCCATTGGACAAAAAGTGGCCACATCTCCACTAGACTAAAGCCAGGTTCCCAAAGTCCCGTTGGGCGGACAATAAGTGACATTGGTCGAAAACTTCAATTGGACCAAACTTTCCCAAAAAGTCCCGTTGGACGAAAATTGTCATTGAACAAAAAGTCCATTAGACTAAAAGTTCCGTTGGATTAAATTTCATACTGATATATTTTGATATGGTACATATTTTGTTGGTATTTAATTCTAATAGCCCTTAAATTTCAATTAATCCCTGAAAGATTCCCGAGTGCTTTTGTATGAATGCGGTCGAAGATAAGATTCAAGATGCTGATGACCTTCTTAGTATGTTTTGATGGCTTTGCGATTAATTCTATAAATAAAAAAGGCTAAATCTCCACTATTATAAGGGCGACGTCACGTCTCCTAAATATGTAGCTTTCCATATATCTAACAATGACGGAATACACTTTATTTACAAAACAAAAACTATAGTTAATGTGGAATCTCCAAGGATTTCAGAAAAACTACTTTTACGAAATAATGTATATTAGAAACTTAACAAAAAATTAAATATTTTTAATTTACTCTACAGTTTATATTCTAAGTCTATGATATAAAGAGCGTCAGTCTGCATTCTACAATATACGTATAGCAAGGTCTAGGTCTTTAATAAATTATATACTGCGGTTTAATGATATGTCTATAGTCTCTTGCCCATGCACTACATTTTCTGTATATATAATTTATGGTCTATAGTCTACAACCTTTAAATTATAGCTGTATCTATGATTTGGAGACATGGTGAATAATAGATTGTAGATCTATTACAGTATAAAGTTCATGATTTTACACTGTACAGACTGTAGAGAGACCACTATCGGAATACAGTGTGTGGCGAAAACGGTCTGTAGTCTATGATCAGTACTGTTGTGAACGACTCACAACTCATATATTTTTGCATAGATACGAAATGGTACTAGGCAACGCGAATCAATAAACTATGAGAGTCAAATAAATAATTCATAGAAGTAAATCTGCGTTTTATTTCCTTCTACAAGAATTAATAAATATAGCCCTAACACACCAACCGCAGTGTTAAATATGGTGACCCCACGTTCCTGAAGAAGAATTTGGCAGTATTGGTCTTTGCCTGCTGCATTGAATTCTCCAAGTCAACCACATCTAGTTATCCCTGCGTCATCTGTCATCGGCTGCTACTCGACTTCTGTCATCGTAAGATCCTGCTACCTACCTGCTTCGCTTGCGTGACTTGTCGTGGCTGGCTGAAAGTGACCGTTGGAACCAGAACTAGTGCTCCTTTCTGATCCGATAAGTTTCAAATTTTATTTACTTTAATATTTAATATTTAAAATGGCGACTGTCAAAGTTCCATTT
The DNA here is from genome assembly GCA_929113105.1 of Agrypnus murinus. Classification (NCBI taxonomy): domain Eukaryota; kingdom Metazoa; phylum Arthropoda; class Insecta; order Coleoptera; family Elateridae; genus Agrypnus; species Agrypnus murinus. The sequence continues at coordinate 4,051,697 of OV816029.1, forward strand.
CCAGTTTTTCGAGTAACGATATCGACCTATATCTTATTTTGGTAGAACGATACTTTACTTGTATGCTGATCAACGATGAACTAGCCAAATATAACTTATTAACCCTAAACTTACCTTTCGACGTTTTAGGAGCTCATCGCGATCTAACCATTAATCCCCCGAGACAAAGACCATATACTACATTAAAACGGGCGGTAATAAAATCTATTCTAGGTCCACGAGAATCTCGCATTAATAATCTTTTGGAGACTCTTCAGTTCTCTGGTAGTGTCAAAGAATTGCTTTTTAACATTCGGAAGTTATCTATCGATCTTGATCTAACTGAGGAATTGACCAAAGACTTTTTAATAGCTAAGCTACTACCAAAACTTAAAATTCAGTCCTTAAATTTCAATGACTTACTATTAATATCTTTTGTAGAGAAATTAGATTTAATTTATTCTATGCAACAAGCACCACAACCTTTAACTACTTCTGCATTAGAGGCTAAGCTAGACAATTTGACGACCAATCTTACAACCATTTCAAATGAGCTTTCTACCATGCACAAACGACAATCCACTATGACTTCCAGCATCTCTCCGAACCCCCAAAATCCTCAGCATTTCAATAAACGCCGTTCCATGCCTTCGGACAATGGCAATTCCCCATTTCCCAGGGTTAATTCAATCACTCCAACTTCTTCTTTACCAAGCACTTATCCTTTAATCTTTTTACAGGACCTAACCTACAAAATTAGTTTTGTGGTTGACAGTGGGGCGGATTACTCCATTCTACCCATCCACGTTGCAGTTTCCTGTAACCAAACTATCACACCTGCTAACCTTTCATTTATGGCAGTGAACAATACGTCAATTCCTGTGACAGGTATTGTAACTTTGAGGTTACATTTCCCAATTCCTGGACTACCGCCATGCCCCTGGAAATTTTATGTTGCTAACATATCTACAGCCACACTAGGCCTGGATTTTTTGCAGTGGCACAACCTAACTATAGACTGCTTTTCTCGACGAGTCATTTGCACGGCAGAAGTCAAGCTCGCACGAAACCGCAGCCAAGGTTGTCACTTTCCAGCACCAACAGTGGATCCTCTCACTGACTGCTCTTCTCAGCGGGTCATTTGCACGGCAGATGTCCAGCCCGCCCGAAATCGCAGTCGAGGTTCCACAACCCCCCCAGTTAAGACTAACTGCTCTTCTCAACGGGTCATTTGCACAGCAGACGTTCAGCCCGCCCGAATTAGCAGTCGAGGTTCCACAACCCACCAAGTTAAGACTGGCACTACACGAAAAATATTTTCTGCTCAGGCTAATGTTTTGACTCCCCCTTCTGAGTCAATCGTGACTCCTGCGATTTCTTTCCCTCTTCTTCCCTTACCTTCAAACATTGACGTACACTATTCAGGTACTGTTAACAACATGTCTAGCAATCTTGATGTTTATAGCAAGATGCTAAACACACACTTCCCGGAACTTTTACGTAAGTTCGACTACCATCAACCAGTTAAACATACTGTAGTCCATCACATTGACACGACCGGACCTCCAGTTAAAGCACGCTGTCGCAAACTGAACCCTAATCATCTTTCTTTTCTACAAGATGATCTTAATGAGCTCTTGGACGCTGACGTAGTACAGCGGTCATCGTCTAGCTACGCCACGCCAATTCACATCGTCGGAAAGCGAGCAGTAGGCGCAGCATAGGCACTACCTCCTGGTGACGACCAAGACATCGCAGCCCCCATCGCCCCAACAGACAGTTATCGCTTGGTTTGCGATTATAGAAAACTTAATTCAGTGACAGTACCAGACCGTTACCCGATTGCTTTTTTAACGGACTTTACAAGAAAACTTGCTGGTGCAACCATATTCTCGAAGCTAGACCTCAAAAAAGCCTATTTCGCAATACCAATAGCGGCAGAGGACATTCACAAGACTGCTATTATCACACCTCTGGGACTCTTTGAGTTCAAACGGATGTGTTTCGGACTACGGAATGCAGCCAGCACTTGGAGTCGTTTCATGGACACTGTGTTATCAGGGCTCCCATTTTGTTTTTCTTATCTAGATGATATATTAGTCTTTAGTGCTGATTCGCAGCAACATATTGAACATTTACACCAAGTGTTTTCCCGATTAAAAGACAATGGCCTAATTATTAACCTACCAAAGTGTCTCTTTGGAGTCAATGAGCTCGATGTTAATACACGCGGTATCAAACCAATGGCTTCCAAAGTCCAAGCTATAATTGATTACCCATTGCCTTCAAGTCAGAAAGCACTCCGCAATTTTATTGGATTAATTTCGTATTACCATAAATTTGTACCAAACTGTGCGAAAATTTTGGCACCGTTAAACTCTATTGTTATTCCTGGTAAAGCTTCGCTAAAGCCAGTCCAGTTAAATCATGAACAAATAGAAGCCTTTAGGCACGCGAAGAATGCTTTGATTACCGCTACTTTATTGGTACATCCGCGAATTAATAACCCTATCAGTATAGCTGCAGACAGTTCGTCTTCCACTATAGCTGGAGTATTACAACAGTTTGAAGATGGCATGTGGAAACCACTAGCTTTCTGTTCCCGGAAGTTAACCACCACAGAGCAAAAGTACAGTATTTTTTCTCGGGAACTTCTCGCAATGTACTTTGCTTTAAAAAAGTTTCGTTACTACGTTGAGTGCAGAGACTTTCAAATCTTTACGGATCACAAACCTTTGTGTACAGCGATCAAAAATAATGGTGATCAATATTTACCACGTGAGTTTAGACAACTAGAGTTTATTTCTCAATTCACGACTGACTTCCAATATATCAAAGGTCAAGAGAATGTTCCGGCGGACGCTCTGACAAGAGTTAATCTTATTAACGTCCCTGGATCTGATATCAATTACGACGAAGTCGCTCTATCTCAAGAACAAGATCCCGAGTTAAACCAGCTCCGATCTCGTAGTAATTTTCAATTCATTTCCCTTCAAACTGCCAACAAATCAAACCTCTGATTGATTACTCAGAAATATCTGTGGCCATCTATGCACCACGATATTCAGAAGTGGGTCATATCTTGTGCTGAATGTTAGAAACATAAAGTTCGGCGTCATACGAAAACCCCTCTACAATCTATTGTAGAACCAGATGAACGTTTTACTAAGGTCCATCTCGACCTAGTACACCTTCCTTCTTCGGGAGGTTATAAATTCTTCCTTACCATTATTGACCGCTACAGTCGGTGGCCGGAAGCCATTCCTCTGAAGGATTCTTCCGTGGAGTCAGTAATCACTGCATTTGTCGACACGTGGGTGTCCCGCTTTGGAATTCCCAAGTACCTTACCACGGACAATGTAAGAATTTTCCTTTCGCATGCATGGATCAACTTCATGGCCATGTTAGGAATTAAACACGTCAAATGCACGGCCTTCCATCCGATTAGTCAAGGCGTTATCAAACGTTCGGACACTCAAGCAATCCATTCAAACCACAGGAACTTCCTCCTGGTTAACGAATCTCCCTTGGATTCTCTTGAGCTTACGTGCAACCCTGAAATCACAAGTTAATGTTTCTCCTGCAGAAATCTTGTATGCTACACCTTTACGACTACCTGGTGATTTCTTCGAAGAAGAACAACTGGCTAACGACATGAACCTCCCTAATTTCATAGCCAATCTCAAACGTCGTATGAGGAAGCAGAAGTATTTTTTTACAAAAATGTATTCCAGTCAGTCCTTCGTCCCCAGCGACTTGACCAACTGCACACACGTATACGTTAGGAAACGCATGAAAGACGGTTATTTAGGTCCCTATAAAGTGTTAGAACGGACAGTTAAATACACCACTTTAGAAAATCACACTGGCCCTATCTCTTTAGATAGGCTAAAGCCTGCATATTTTTTAGATAAGTTACTTTATAATGTTAAGACAACAATAAACTGATTTCAAATGCTACGCGAGGGCATCTTTTGAAAACCTTTTACCTGTTGACTTTAAAAATTTGGACACTTTTCTGTTTTTTCTTTCTATTTACAGGTTCCAAGAGTTGCCGTCGCAAGTTCCGTAGTGTTATTTAGCTTAAGTTTTTTATTGTAACTACCTATACTACCTAGTGGAGTTTTTGTAGCTGGAGAATTTTACAACTTTGTTCAAGTTTCCTTAAAATACTCCATTTTTTCTCCAAAATACCATTCCGTATTTTTTCTTTTTCATGTGTGTAATACCCACGTTTCAGACCGGGCGGGGTAATGTTGTGAACGACTCACAACTCATATATTTTTGCATAGATACGAAATGGTACTAGGCAACGCGAATCAATAAACTATGAGAGTCAAATAAATAATTCATAGAAGTAAATCTGCGTTTTATTTCCTTCTACAAGAATTAATAAATATAGCCCTAACACACCAACCGCAGTGTTAAATCGCTATAGTACTATAGGCTTATTGTCTACAAAATAGTAATTATGATCTACAAAAAGAACTATAGTTTATAATAATCGATGAGTTAGAGTTTATGACCTACGGGCTGTAGCATAAAGTGTCTTGTATACAGTCTACAGTATAAAGAGTACTGTATGTAGCCTACAGTCTATAGTCATTGGGCACAGGAACAACTGCACTGTATAAAGTGGGTCAGAACTGTTTGTAGTTTATAGGCTGTAGTCTACAGGATATTTTCAGTGTTGCAGGTCTACTGTCTCTAAATTAATGTTTATGATCTATAGCAGGAGACCTGTGGATATCTATAAGGGAGTTCATACAAAAAATAGTTTTATAAAGAAAAAAATAGTTTAATTAAATTAAAAAACTAGCATTACTACAAGAGCAACGTCGCACCTGCTAGGAAGCTTTCTATTTATCCGTAAAAATACAAAATACACAAAACTGATGTGAAATCCCTATCCCAGATGAGAAAAATGACAAAAAGCATGTATCGCAAGTCTACATAGATATTATTTCTAAACGCTGAAAAAATACGAAAAATAAAGTAATATAATATTCATGACGACGAAAATTGATGTAATCTAACATCAGCATCGCTTATTATTAATTAACATCAAAAAGAAAAATATAACAAACGCCGCCATTAGATTACTAGATAAGTCCATACAACTTAATTTAGAATGCACAATTATAATACTATGGTACTTTGTTTTTTTTTTTATCAATTCTTGCATCAGTTACTTTATTTTTATGTAAAATATGATCGATATATGTAAAAGCATTATTATTTATTCTTTTAGTGCGTACGCACAACATTTGTGTACAAATGTAAAAGATCCTGTGTAGAAATAAAAAAAATACACAATTCAGTTTTTCTTTATTATCATTTATTTAAGAGAATAAGTTTTATTAATGGTTTTTGTTTTGTTTTTCCAGACTGAACTTTCCCATAACTTGCAACAATTATCCGAAAGAGCAAAATCGACAACAGAATTCATACAACGCTTGAAAGGAATGAGCGATAAAGTAAATGTAAGTACAAGAGATAAATTTTATATTTCAGATTTTCAGCAATTCCATTCCAGCCCGGAGATTGTCCTAACTCTCATTAACATATTTTAAATTTCAAAATTACGTTAAAAACGAAAAGGCTGAAATGAAAATCAATTTCGAATTGTTAGAATTCCTTTATTAATATAATGTCAGTTAGTGTTTTCGCTTTTAAGCCGAAATCACGATGATGAAAACCGAACGAACTTTCGCTTTTCTCGTCTCAAAGCGATGAAATGAGAGTAAAGAGAAAATGAAGCTGGGGCTGTAGGAGTTACAATTTTATACGCCTCTAAATAAGCGACTTTACTTCCGCACCAGCCACAAAACCAAAAGACACTCTGCTTCTTCCACCAATATTTCGGTAAAGCTCTCGGATACTATTCGCTCTTCTGTGTCTGTAGACTTCTAGATTAAATGGAATCCGCGATCCGTCTGCGGAATCTCTGATATTGACAGCGTGAAACTTTAAGTTCGATTGGTTCAATAGAATCTTTAATTAAATATTAAGTTCAACAGACGAAGCGTTCTTGGAATATTAACATCTTTCTTAAGTAAAAGTTTTGACTACACTCTCTGTGTGCCAGGAAAATTTCCTGCTTTCGGTCTTCTCCTTTGTTTGTTTAATTTCCATCATGAATTATTCCTTTTTTAAATTTTTCATTTTACTGTTCCATTTTTCTTGTGATTTCGAGACTCTTAGGCAGCTAATAAGTCTGTATCCGAAGGATTTAGCTGGTTCATATTGAAGAATAATATTTAATAAAATCGATATTACAAATTTAAGTCTTTCTAAAACAAACCATAAGTATAACAAAGAAGCTTTTTTGTAAATCATATACACGTGCTTAAGTTAAAATAGCATTAAATACAGCGATCGAAGATTATCTGATGCAAATTACTCACCAATACCCAGCCCATACCTACTCCTTATTATAAATAGAACCGATAAAAAATCTGCATAACCGTATATAATACCATGTATAATCCACAACAGATTAATGCCACTTCTTTAGATTGAAAGTGGCGCCAATGGAAAGCGCAGGCGAATCCAACAGATTTCTAACGCAAAATATACAAGTCATTATCAAATAAATCTGACGCGGATTATCCGCTAACTTACTCTGGTCCAAATGGTATCATTAAAAATCGCCAGAGGATTAGTTCCCGGCAAATTATGTTTTTGATTACAAACGTTCCTTCGAATTAGATTGTCCGATACACAATTGTCACGTACAATACTCAGCAGATTATCTGCGTCAAGTTATCCTTTTAGAACATTGCCACATCTTTAGATGAAAGATGAATGAATGACGGAAACGACTCTAACTTTCCGACGCGAAATATACAAACCATTGACAAAAACGCCCTTGCGGATTATCCGCCAACTTACTCTAGCGCAAATAGTACCGATAAAAATGGCTGGTCTGCAATTGATCTCCAACAAATGAAGACCAATGGTGTTGTAGTTTATAAATATTAATGTGCAAATTAAGTTAAATTTTACTGCAGACTATAGACTACAAACTATAGACTATAGACTACAGACTACAGACTACAGACTACAGACTACAGACTACAGACTATAGACTATAGACTATAGACTATAGACTATAGACTATAGACTACAGACTACAGACTACCGACCATAGACTACGGACTATAGACTACGGACTATAGACTGCGGACTATAGACTACAGACTATAGAGTACAGACTATAGACTACACTCTATAGACTACAGACTATGGACTACAGACTATAGACTACAGACTAGACTACAGACTATAGACTACAGACTATAGACTACAGACTATAGACTACAGACTATAGACTACAGACTTAGACTACAGACTATAGACTACAGACTATAGACTACAGACTATAGACTACAGACTATAGACTACAGACTATAGACTACAGACTACAGACTATAGACTACACACTATAGACTACGAACTATAGACTACAGACTATAGACTATAGACTACAGAGTATAGACTACAGACTATAGACTACAGACTATAGACTACAGACTATAGACTACGAACTATAGACTACAGACTATAGACTATAGACTACAGAGTATAGACTACAGACTATAGACTGCAGACTATAGACTACAGACTATAGAGTACACTCTATAGACTACAGACTATAGACTGACTATAGACTACAGACTATAGACTACAGACTATAGACTACAGACTATAGACTACAGACTATAGACTACAGACTATAGACTTCAGACTACAGACTACAGACTACAGACTATAGACTATAGACTACAGACTATAGACTACAGACTATAGACTACAGACTATAGACTACAGACTATAGACTACAGACTATAGACTACAGACTATAGACTACAGACTATAGACTACAGATTACAGACTATAGACTACAGACTACAGACTATAGACTACAGACTATAGACTATAGACTACAGACTATAGACTACAGACTATAGACTACAGAGTATAGACTACAGACTATAGACTACAGACTATAGACTACAGACTATAGACTACGAACTATAGACTACAGACTATAGACTATAGACTACAGACTATAGACTACAGAGTATAGACTACAGACTATAGACTGCAGACTATAGACTACAGACTATAGAGTACACTCTATAGACTACAGACTATAGACTGACTATAGACTACAGACTATAGACTACAGACTATAGACTACAGACTATAGACTTCAGACTACAGACTACAGACTACAGACTACAGACTATAGACTACAGACTATAGACTACAGACTATAGACTACAGACTATAGACTACAGACTATAGACTACAGACTACAGATTACAGACTATAGACTACAGACTATAGACTACAGACTATAGACTATAGACTACAGACTATAGACTACAGACTATAGACTACAGAGTATAGAGTACAGACTATAGACTACAGACTATAGACTACAGACTACAAACTATAGATTACAGACTACAGACTATAGACTACAGACTAGAGACTACAGACTATAGACTACAGATTATAGACTACAGACTATAGACTACAGACTATAGACTACAGACTATAGACTACAGACTACAGACTACAGACTATAGGCTATAGACTATAGACTACAAACTATAGACTACAGACTATAGACTACAGACTATAGATCACAGACTATAGACTACACACTACATATACATGTACAGACTATAGACTACAGACTATAAACTACAAACTGTAGACAAGGGCTGGGAAAATTCTTCGATATATCGATAATTATCGGTATATCGAATAACGATATTAGTGGTTGAAAATATCGATTAATCGATAAATATTGATAAATATCGATATATCGATGTCAACATCAGAGATGCCCTAGTAATGTATTTCTGAGTTAGCAGATATTACAGCAAAAAATATCACAGTCACTAGAGATTTTGTTGGCGGTATTATACATAATTAATTGAGGCTTTAGACGTTAAGTTTGTTTGATCTATAGCCTACAGACAACATACTATAGACTACTATCTATAGACTATCGACTCTAGATTAAAGAAACTACAATCTATAGATTACAGACAACAAGACTATAAATTACAGACTACCGGCTATAAATTACAGACTAAAAACGATAATAGTCTATAGACTGCAGACTATAGTTTGTTGTTCTTATCGTGATATGTATTTCGAAATCGCCTAGAGATCTACACTTAAGGGACATTGATGCGAAGATACATAGCCTCTCACGTCAAAGACAACTTCACCCTAACGTGTACACACCGGGATGCTACTAGGAGCTCTATGAAGTAGTCTCGAAACGAAGTCAGGGGAGCATCAGGCCTATAACTGGGAGATCGGGGTGGCAAAACTGCTGATAAACCGTCCCGCCACGTCTGAGGTTGGATTCGATCGGGCAGTGACCCCAGAGAAGGGGTTGGTGAAAGAACTCTCTCGAGGGTTTCGATGTACCTAACCTAGGTTGGGGGAATAGTCCTAATGCTGGACGAGGAATTTGACCCCGTATGAAAGAGGATGGGATGGTTCCGGCGGGTGAACACGTATTCAGTTAATCGCTCCGGCACTAACTTAGTGAGCTAGTAGAGGGTGGATAGGCAACCTCGCTCCGACCAGTGAGCAACTGAGAGCATGTGCCAAGCATATGCGCTCTGATTGAGCGTATCAATTACTTCCTCTCGGAAAGAACGTGACGATTAAGTCTAACGACAGGTACTCCACGTTAAACACTCTTGGAATTTGTTAGATACAATTATAATAGATATTTCCTGAAGTCAAATTAGGAATATATCTTAATAATATTGCGTTAAAATGTCCCAATTGTAGTAGGTTTAACCATCAAGACCAACACTGCAAAAAAACAAGAAACATGTAAGGCTGAAGATTAAACCCCGTTGTTTACAAACAATAACTTTAAAACACTATATTGGTCTTTAATGCTAATTTTCCTTTGTTTGTCTTTTCAGGACAACTGCGTAGAATTCGAGTCCATAATATCAGCCCAATGCGATGCACTTATCGAGGCAATCCATCAACGGCGAGCTCAGCTTCTGGACTGCATCCGCCAAGATAAGGACCTACGAATTCGTGCCCTTAAAGATCAAGTAGCCACTTGTACGGCGCGTCTTCAGCACACAACAGCCCTGCTGCAATTTTGCATAGAAGCCTTAAAAGAGACCGATAGCATGTCCTTCCTTCAGGTGGGTACATTTGGAAAAATGCTAATTTAATAAAGCCTCTCTTTCTCATTCAATAATTCTTCGAAGACAACGTATAACAGCCCCTTGTGCATAATTTAGTTGGTAACTACTGGAGAATCAGATGATGCTTTGCGGAAACAGTGCAAGTTTAGCTATATATTAAACATTTCTAACAATTCTCTGGTTATGAGATATGAGAAAATGTTATGACCCCTTGGAGGACTGGCAGAACCGCCGTATATATTTTATGACCGTGCGATTATTTTATATTACGATTTGCTTGCTGCATGCGTATTAAAGGCAAAATTGTGTGTGCGTTTATGTGTTTTGATTTTGTAATAAACTAATAACATATTTGAAACCAGTTGAATCCCATCCTAAGCAAATAAATAACAACAGCAACTTCTCCCGATTTAATGTTAACCGAAAATCGATTTCATTAAAGGCGTGTGTATTAATTGATGATGATGATGATGATTTTCCCATTATTCCCTGGTGGGACATAGGGTTTGGGTAAAATTTCTCCAGTTCTGCCTATTTTCTGCTAGCTTGCTCAGCTGTGCCACCGACATCTTAGTTTCTTGATTAATTAATCTTTTCCATGTAGTTTTGGGCTGCCCTCTAGTTCTCTTCCCTTGTGGGTTCCATCTCAATGCTTGTTTACATATTTCATCTTCATTCTTTCTGAGCGTGTGTCCTAGCCACCTATATTTCCTTATAGTTATATCTTTACTTATTTCATACTGGTTCGTTAGTTGCCACAACTCTTCGTTAGTGATAATTTCGGGCCACCATATTCCCAATATATTCCTCAGACAACGATTAATGAACACTTGTAATTTATGTTTTAACACTTTTGTTAGCGCCCACGACTCGGAACCGTATAAAAGCGTTGGCTTCACCATAGCATTAAACACATTCATTTTAATTTTTATGGTTAAGTTCGTTGCACGCCACACTTTATTCAAACCTATAAATACTCCCCTTGCCTTACGTATTCTTTCACTGATATCTTTGCACACCCCCGTTTCCTCAGCTATTACACTTCCCAAGTAGGTAAACTCACTCACTCTTTCAATTGGTTCATTATCTATTAATACTTCCATTGGATCTTTAATGTTAATGCACATAAGTTTTGTCTTTTTTTTATTAATTTGTAGACCAGCTTTAATTGATTCCTGCTTGAGATTGTTTATTTTTGATTGCATATTCCTGCTATTATGAGTTAATAAACACAAGTCATCGGCAAAGTCAAGATCCTCAAGTGTACTATTCAAACCCCATCTTATTCCTTCCCTTCTCTCTGAAGCTACGTTCTTTAATATTTCATCCAAAACTATAATAAATAACATTGGGGACATTATGCATCCTTGTCTCACGCCCGTATTTGTTTCGATTTTGTCTGAAATTCTACCATTATGCAGCACTCTACAGTTATAATTATTGTAGCCTTCTTTTATTAAGTTGATAAATTTCTCAGGTAAACCCTTGTTTCTTAGTGCAATCCAAATACTATGTCTATTCAGTTTATCAAAGGCCATTTGATAATCAATAAAAGCCAAGTATAACGGGGATTGGTATTCGATTGATTGTTCTGTTATTATCCGTAGCGTCGTGATTTGATCTATACATGATCTGTTTGATCTGAATCCACTTTGTTCCTTCCTCAAGTCATTATCTATTATTCTAATTATTCTATTTAAAATTAGTTTATAAAATATTTTATTTACTATACTTAATAACGTTATTCCCCTCCAATTCTCACAGTTTTTTAAGTCACCCTTTTTTGGTATTTTTATTATTAGTCCTTCTTTCCATTCACGAGGAAAACTTTCCGCTATCCATATCCTATCTATTAGAGGTTTAAATAGGGTTGCGATGACTCTTGCATCTGCCTTTAGCATTTCGGCTGTTATGCCATCTATTCCAGGTGCTTTGTTACATTTCATCTGGTTAATTACAATCACAATTTCTTCCTCTGTTGGACATTCAGTGTTTATTTGCAATTCTTCCCGTGGTATTAATTGTATACTCTCGTCGTTCATTTCATTGACACTCAGTACATCCTGGAAATATTCACGCCACCTCTGAATCTGTTGCTCTTCAGTACACAGGATATTTCCATATTAATTAGCGGTTGAATATTATTAACACAATCAACGCCATGGAAAATATTTCTGTACCTCAATTTACATAATAATATTATTTCATCAACGAAAACACCATCAACCTGTAAATTTCAATCAGTTTAATGAATATGATTTAAAATGCTCCCCCTTTAGGTTTCATTTTATTTTTTCTGCCATTCAGGGCAATTGATTAATAAAAAAAGAGCTAACACCGACCATATATTAAACAACTGAAAAAAATCTAAAAAACTACGATTATTCTAACATGAAATATTCGATAGACACTTGAAATATTTACAAGAATATTAACAATAAAAGACATAAAAGATTCAAATCGCAATAAAAAACTGAATCATTTTATAATTCAGGGGTATAAACATAATTTAATCCTGTCGAAATATGTAACTGTTGAAATCGCTACTACATTGTGATTTTGTTTAATATGATATGAAACGATAATCGTTTAATCCCTAAACCAGCATATGAAGCACTATGAAATTCCCCAATCGCATCCATCCACAAAACTGATTGTGGAGGTAAACTTCTCAACTTTAAACTTAAAGTACTGTAACTAACTTACTACTACTAACTACTTAAAATTAACTTTAAGTAACTGAGCTCCTAAACTATTAAACTTAAAGAAAGTTAGACAGACGTTTTGTATATATTAGTTCTTAGTAAACCTTGAAATTTCGAAACATACAAATTTGAAGGATTAAGACTTAAGACTATTGAACTTGGATATCTCAAATTCTGAGTTCTCTAATTATATATGAGTTTTCAGTACTGCGAAACTACAAATCTGAAGTTTCTGTTTTTCTGAAACTCCAATGGTTTTAAATCCTAAATATCAAATAAAATATTTAAAAAAATTGAAACTGCAAATCTTTATCTAACTATGATAATGAAACTCTGAAACTTCGTATACAGAGTGACTTAAGATGTCGAATTTCTGAATTTCCAAGTCCCCAATGTGCTGAAACGCGGAAACTATAAATTTTTCACTGCAATAATGCAATAATATGGGATAGAATAGCAATAGATAAAACCTCTAAATCTAGAAATTCATGAACTTGATTTGTAACGTTTAAAAGTTAATAAAAGTGAAGCTGAAAGTTTGTAAGAAATCTGAGACTCTAAAATCTCCGAAATAGAGTCCCTATTCTAAAACATTAAAAAGTGTAGCTCGGCTCCTTTTTGATTTGGGCCTTTGAAATTCTGGACATAGAACTCTTAAAATTCGAAGAAGAAAGTCTCTTAATCTTTGAAATTTCACAAACTAGAAATATCAAACTTTTGAAATTTGGTTTAAATAGAATTCCGGAAAAGCAAACTTTTAAATTCTAATAGCTTGGCAGTTAGAAACTTCGCATTTAGAGTCTCTTATGATCGGGACTTTCTGAGTCTGAAGTCTCCGAGTCTCTAGATCTTTGAAACACCGAAACTGTAATATATGAAACGTTTAAATTTCGAGCTTTTGAAGCCCTGAGTTAAAAACTGTAGACATTTGAAATCTTGAAACTCTCCAACTTAACAACCGTCTCAATTTTTGTTTATGGGAATTTTCATTAGTCTATGAGCCGTTGAATTTCAATGACTTGTAATGAATGAATGTAACCTACCTTCACATCTAATCTAACCTAGGTCGCGTTAGGGTAGGTTAGGCTAATAGTTAAAATAGGAATTTTGAAAATCTTGAGTGTCGAATAACCTTTAAATACCGAGACTGAAAATATAAAACGATTGAGACTCTGATATCTGAAATATTGAATAAAATCTTAGAAATCTGGAATTGTGAATATCTGAAATTGTTATTCTGATTCTAAAACTATCGAAACTCGAAAAACTGAAATTTTTATATTGTACAATTAATTCTGTTAATGTTAAAATGCTAATTTTAAAGCAACGATAACTACCCACCTTTGAAATTCTATGAAAGTTTAAACAAGTCAAATCGAAGCATCCACTTCTTGTGAAATTCTTCGACTTTGTTTTTGGAGTGTCTTAAGCTCCCGAGTTTTTGAATTCCAAAGTATTCTGAAACTGAAAATGTAAATCTATAACTTTTAGATTGGAAGTTTGTAGAATTCTGAAACTCTATACTGAATGAAATCTTGACATGTGTTTTAGAATCCATTTCTACATACATTTTTTCAATAGCTCAAAAATGAAAAGCTGTAAAGCTATTAAAACCCATCTTTAGAACATTTGCTGGTACCGGATTTGACATCATCGGGATTATGTTAAATGGAATCATAAGTTTTAAGTATCGAAAAATCTACAGCAAAATGTGATTCTGAATAAAGTCGACATTTTAAAGTACTTTTAATTCTATTGCTATAGCCAGAAGCTTGTCCGAAAGCTTCAATGTGGACTGTTAAATAGAACAGAACCCTTTAATTGGCTCTAACTCCCATTATTATGCATTTTAGACCAATGGTACCTTTATATTCTTGCATTTATAATCACACTTGCAATTGATTTTCATACTCAAAACCCAATGGTTCTATTTAAGAAAAAATGCTGATGATGTACCCGGTACCAGAAAATGTTCTGAAATGGGAGGAACACTGATTTCATAAACTATACACAGTCCTTTTAAATCCATTGGTATAGCCAGAAGCTTGTCCGAATGATCGAGTGTAGACTGTTGAACAGGACACACTGTATATATGGAATTCGCCAATACATATATGTATAGCGGTTGTTTTGCAATGTTGTATTTTAATGGTGTTTGTAATTTTGACAAATTAAATTTAATATTCGTGTTAATATTTATTATAACTTTAGGTAAAATATTTAGATTTTATATTTTTTGAAATGTCTGTAAAATGGAATTGTCATCCATAGATTCCTCTCAATAATATGTTTACTGCCAGTCTCGGTGGATTAGTGGTTTGCATGTTTGCTTCATAATCCAAAGATCGCAGGTTCGATCCCCGGCCGAGCTGGTAATTTTTCATAGCGGACAAAAATTTAAAACATGCCTTCTTTTCGGATAGGAAGTAAAACTGTAGGTTTCGTGTCAATGCGATGTTTGGCACGATAAAGATCCCTACTGGGGATGGAATTCCCCCAGATTTGGCTAAATTTTAGTAGGGTCGGCCAAATGATCATAGCAATCGGTGCCATGAGGTACGAAGGATGCTCCGCCATCCTGATTCCTCGCCCAAAAACAAACAATATGTTTACTGTACTGGTCCCGGTCCCGGTCCCAATAACAGAAGTCACCATTATAGGACTAACAAGTAAATAGGGAACAAAAATACCCTATAGTTCAGGCAAGAGATTATAGTATACAAATAAGCATAAAAATGCATAAATTTGACCTCTAGTATGATTGACAGTCAATATAAATGTCAAACTGTAAGATTTATTTTGTTTACCAATCAAAGTCAATCAATAATGCTGCTGCACATTACAGACAGTTATAAATTAGAAAGAATACATAATAATTACGCAACTCGACACAGAATAATAATGAGTAGGAACATTTTACAGATAATTTAAATAATATTAACCTCAAAACCATATCCTTAAATTCCAAAATAAAATAAAAATTCGTTTAATGAACTAAACCAGATTTTACAATTAAATATTACAAAACAATAAAATTGTTAAATACAGCATTTTACCGACAATTTACATAAGGAAAAATTAACCTAGTTAGCTGTTTATTATAAAAACTAATTATTGCAGATCAATAAATACAGTCGTTCAGTAATTTAACTAAATAATAGGGTTTCAGGAATAAGATTAAATTCAGCTGGTATCTAAGGTTACTAGATCTTAGGTATCCAGACCAGCTGGTATCAGACCTTAAAGTTACCCAGTGCCGGCATAAGCTTTTGCAGGGCTGACTTAAAAAATGCTCTTGACCTAAAAAAACTTCTAATTTAATAACAAATAAATAAATAAATTATTATTTATTATAAACATATTACATGTTACAGTAGGATCATAAAGTATCATTATAGTTGTTTAAGAAGGTCACGAAGTCTTGATTCGCATATTTCTTGAAGCACGAACAACGAAGCGAGGGATTCATTCGCATGAATGCTCGAAGATGACTTCGCGCATCGACCTTAGCACAAAATCTTTTGAAACGAACTTTAGCAATAAAAAAACCATAATTAACCACAACCTTTAATACTGTTTCGAATTCAAAGTAAACATAAAACCAAATAGGCAATAGCATTTCTCTTGCTGCCAATAGATGGCGCTCGCACATTTCTCTGTGGAATTATTAGCGATTACTAATCTTTGAGATTTTTATACAGAATAAATACAAATGGCGCTGTACAGCAACAAAATTTAGAGTCACTACATCTAGTCACCTAGGCCGCACTGGTCAATGGACAAATTAAAACTATTAAAAAAAATATTAGAGGTTTAAACTTTCAGAATAAGAAAACCTTTTAAACTAAATGTGGATTTGATTAAACTCAATGCAGATATAAATAATGAACAAATTCGTTCTTTTTTTACCCCAATATGGCGGCGTTTTGCGGTACTGTGATTGAACAGCACGGTCAAGTTTCACTAGATGTAGTGACTCTAACAAAATTAAACAAAATGACTTCGTTATGCCGTAGGTGATTATGCAGGCAACCAATGAGAGGCACGTTTTCATAGGCGCCGACTATGTGGTGGCTCGAAGGCTGCAGCCCTCATTAAAATAATGTAGTGAGGGCTGAGCCCTCATTAACCTGTTAGTATATTTTAGGCAATAAAAATGAATTTAAAGAGGGGACTATACGCAATTATCCAACTGAGATATTTTTAGTAGTTTTTGCAAAAAAGGCAAAAAAATATTTAGAGTTTAATAAAAATTTTAATGACCATATATCCACACGTAGAACTGAAATATTCTTTTCTGCATTGTGCAGACTAGAAAACTATTGGCCTAAACGCATTGCTAAAGAATTACACATAGAATAAATTGCAAATGTCTGCATTGAGGGAAGTGGTACTCTATGAAACGTGTTTTCTTCTAAATAAAAACTTATTATTTTACAATTCAAATATCTTCTGTTAACTCTTTTATTAGTATTATTATATTATTGAGAAATTGAGACTCGCCAAATATTGACCTGCTTGCTAACGGAATCTTATTAAAATGTTGGATGGCTTGGAGGTTATGTTACAACTAAAGCACGCTTTTCATTGGTTGCATGATCAACTACCGTATATTAAAGACGCTATTTTTTCTAATTTTGTTGCTGTACAACGCCGTCTATATTTACTGACGTATCTCAATACCTACATATTACCATTTTTCTGTATTCCTATAAGAATTTATTTTCTGTTTTTAATACCGTATGTCTCATTTGGAAATATAATATAAGGATTGATCTGCGCTTTTAAAAAATCGATTGTAAAATCTTCCCAAGTAAAGAAAGTTATTATTTCTGTTTATCATTTTGTTCATTAGCACGAGCATAGTACTCGTATCTTGAAAATAACGTAAAAGAATTACATTTAGTCTCATTTTTTAAAGAAAGGTCATTTCAATTAGTGCAACCTACTTTTAAAATAAGTGTGGTGTGCTAGAGTCCCTACATAATTACATGTATTCTGTAAGCACTGGTTCATATCAATTGTTAAGTATAACAATAATTGTTATGAACCCGATTGCTACGAAATCTTAACAATTCCTGCAATATTTGGTATTCTGTAACTGCACTTGTTATGATCCAATTGAAATGAATCACAACAACTGAAATGCAAACTAATTATGAACTATATTACCGACTATGCATGCGCGTTGGAGCAGTGACATTTGCATTTGACAGTTTCGAATAGTTAGACGCGCCAATTTGAAACATGGAGAAGAATACCCGACACACCGAAAAGCAATATTATGAAATTTTGGAGTTTATGTCCACCAAAGAAATATTGCTTACGGAAAGATTGTGCCCGGGAAAAGAACTTGAATGTTTACAAAAACTGTGGAAAGAGCTTACTAGTACACTAAATTATCGCAAATGGACCAGCAAGAGCAACAACTGGTGATGACTGAATCAACATTAAAAAATTACTGTGTGTGTCGCAAGTCGCAACAGTGTTTTCTTTCTAAAGTAATAAACAATATTACGTACAGTTTTATAATGTAAATAATAGTAAGAAAGAAATCCTATTATTATCCATACTTAAATTTTGCAAAATCGTGTGAAAGAACCCCAATGGATATAAAAATATAATGAAATTTCTTGGGAATCTGAGGTCACAATCAGTTCTTTAGGTCGTAAGTTGAATAAGTGATTTGTTTTTATCTAAAACATTGACTTTGAAATATACATGCCTAAGTATTACTATGCATTAATAAATTGGGGGCAAAAACTCATTTACCGAATTTATAATCTAGAGAAAATATTGCTTATCAACAATTTCTAAAAAATACACATATCAAGCGACGACAGCAAATAATACTTCCAAGATATTAAAATTAAACTTAAAGATAAATAATACTTCAATACTTCATTTAAAAAAAACTACATCAACATTTTCACAGTTTATTTATAATAATTTACAAAATGTATATAAATGCAACACTAGAAACAGAGCTCGAACCTTAAGGGTGGAACTTGCCATTTTTCTTAGAACCACCAATTCCGTCAACATATCAGCAGAAGTGATTACTGCAACAGACGTTACAATTTACAAGATGTTTTGGAAGGTAATGAAATCATACTTGTACAATCTCCCACGATGAAAGTCAAAGTAGAGGATGTACAAGTAACCAGTTAGACTTTTTAGGTTACTAAAAGATCCAGGGGTGCAAACGCTGGCACTGAAGCACTTTCCAAGCGACGAAGAACCATTCGTCGAATTGCTGTACTACTCTCTGCTGCAAAGAGGACTACAACTGCATATGCAAGGCATACTACTGCCATAAAGAGATTAAAGGGCTGCTGTTATTGATGCTGTAGCCAATTTGCTACAATTTCTAAAGAATAATAATAGGAAATAATGTACTAACAGTTTCGATACTTTATCACATAGAATAAATATTACCTCGTTCTATAAGAAGTGTTGGTTGTAATATGTTGTTTCTTATTTGTCTTCTACAATCAACATCACTTGATAATTCATTCCTTGCTACCTCGGATGCATCTGACAAAGTTCAGGCAAAGAGAAAGGGTCATTACTATCCCATACTTGCCTTGCGATATAAAAATACGATTTCTGTGTAGAATGTTAGGTTAAGTTTTTATACTATAATATTTATTTATTTTACCGTTCATTTGCTGATTCCACTTCTTCTACTCTACCCAGGAACACGTTTCCTTCCAAATCCATTATTATTGTAATAAGAATCAACGGCAATCATTAAAAAATTAACTAACGTTTAGTAGCAATACTACTAATAACCACAAACAGTTCCGCTGACCGCAACCTACGAAGTCGAAATGCACTGAACGTTTTTAGAAGAGGAAAATTATTTCTTCGACAACAATTGCTAGGGCGTTTATTTTAAAATTACTTATATTTTAAATAATTTCCAAGTATTTTCGTTCATATACGATACGTTTTAAAAGTAAAAACTAACATCAAAATCTCGAAGTGATGAATTGTTATTCATAACAATTGTTACCCAACAATTGATATAGATTTCAATAAATTGTTAAGCCATATCAATTACTTGAACAAAATAAATCCTTACAGAATACCGTTTTTGACACATGAATTGTTATGCTTGTTGCATATCAAGCATAACAAGCGTAACAATTTCAACAATGTGCTTACAGAATACACCTGAATAGCGTAGCTTAGTTAGCCAGACCGGTGTGTAACCCAAAGTACCAGGTTTGATCCCAGCTGGCAGATTTTTAAAATTTATTTTTTACAAAATACAATTTTAAAATGTTTTTCTGCATAATTTTAATACATTTCATAGTTTTGTTTTTTTTTGTTCATTTCTCATGTGAATGGTAGATTTGCTAAATCTTTCGTTTTACTGTTTATTACAATTTTTCGAATTTTTTGATGCATTTTACGGACCTTAATTTGATAAGATAAATGCTACAGCTATGTGACAATTGAATCAGGAGAGCGGTGCCTGCAATTTTTCTGGAAACAAGATATTACAAATTTAATAATTTTCGTTAATTAAGTAGGTTACCAAAATAGGTTACCATTTTTTACTTAAGCTATTTTTGGTCGTGTGCAATGGTTTAGAATTAGAATTTGAAATACAATTTATTAAAATTATGAACAAAATGAATACTAAAAAATTCGAAGAGACAAAACGTCATTTTAAATTTTATATTGTTGAAAAATGTATAAAAAGGAGAAGTTATCTGCCAGCTGGAATCGATCCAGGGATGACAGCGACTTAGAATTATTATCACCCTGCGCCGGCTAATTGAAAAATGATTTTCTTTGGTACGGTTGATGCAGCTCTAGACTTGCCAGCCCGCATTAAAATTTTGAAAAGTCGCCGTCTATGCACGCTTTAGTTGTAACATAATTATCCTACCGCAGAATCAGTTTTTATAAAATTCCGCTAGAATGCAGGTCAGCCTTTGGCGCGTCCCAATACCCAAATGGAAAAAATGGCATTTTTTAAATTAAATCTTAGGTAAATTGAAGAATTCCTTCACAAAACATTTTTTGACCAAAATGGTGTCTTTTAGCTGATTCTGAATATGTAAATCATTTTTGGGGCAAATGCCCCCAGGGCTCAAATTTGGGTATCAAAAGTAAAAGAAAATG
This sequence comes from Agrypnus murinus, assembly GCA_929113105.1. Taxonomy (NCBI): domain Eukaryota; kingdom Metazoa; phylum Arthropoda; class Insecta; order Coleoptera; family Elateridae; genus Agrypnus; species Agrypnus murinus. Next base: position 4,072,728 of record OV816029.1, read on the forward strand.
CTTAATTTCCATGACAATGGCATTGGCAATTTAGCTATGTTAGGTTTAGGTTAGGTTAGGTTTAGATCAGGGTTAGATTATATTAACTAAGGTTAGGTTAGATGAAAAAAAAATCGAATTTGCTTTAGCATAGTGGTTTGGTTAGGTAATGGCGTTTTTGTGGAGTTTAGATTGATAGCAACCAATTTTGAAGGCTTATCGGCGTTAAGCACGAGTGTGCGAACACTACGTTTGCGTTTAACTGTTACGTACATTCGCAAAATGTCATTTTGAAAGTGATGCGTTTAAAAAATTACTTTTCTGGCCTATTTTGTTAAAAAGTTTTTAATTAATTTTAAGTTGAAGCGTAGGGCCGGGTTTCTGGGGAACACGCTGAACCCGCCTCGCGCCGGCCCTGGTACCACCACCACCGTTGAAAAGGGTGGGAAGGAAAATGGCGAAAAATTAGTTGTGGCCAGGTACGCGGTACGCCAAAAAAATCGGATAATGGCGTTATGGCGATGTTTGGGGGTAATCTCGTCATTTTGACTCCCCCTTAGAATTTTGTTTCGTTTCATAAGCGTCGCATAGGAGGAAGCACGCGTTGTTTTTTTGTGAGGTATCACAACGAAATTTTGCATGTATATAGTTAGGGGCAGCAGTTATATTTACAGAAACGTCAAACATATTTTACTAATGTAGAGTGCCGTATGTAGAGAGGGCACAATTTTAACCTTATAATTGATACAGGACCGCAATAGATTTCCGACAAGTAATAACAGTCGGTCTGATTCGCTTTTGTTTTTTGCACCATCGTCTTTCACCTGTACTGTCCATCACAAAGGAGAGTTCAGGTAGATACCTGTACTCTATCTGCTTTATCTATGAGAAAAAAACGTGCATAAAGTGGCGAAGAAATTGTTATTTCGGGTTAAAGTTCGGGGTAATAAGAACAGTTTATAAAGAAAAGCTAGTGGATTAGGACTTTTTGTTGAGATTGTAATTACAAAAAATAAAAAGTAATGCAACTTTCTATGATGTAATAAGACTGACTGATACTAATAAGTATTCATATTTTAACTAAATACAAGCTAATTTTCTATTAAAGAGGATTTTAATGAAAAATATTTTCTTCTAGTAAAAATAACTCCAAACAAGTAACGGGAAATTTTTCTGAGCAATCTTTCCTCACCCTATTAGTTTTCAACTCTTACAATTTTTATTTCCGCTCCTTGGATAATTGCAGTTCAGCTGCGCTTTCTCATCATAATCAACGGATTTTACATCGTCTCTACTACCCTGAAAATTACAACAACAGACATCAAAAACACGATATTTTGAAAAGAATTGAAAGTTCTAAAGTGTGAAAGAAAAGGGATTATTGCAACAATTAAAGCATTTTCTTTAACATGAAAGTAAAATCAGTCCCTCGCAATGACCACTATTAATATGCGGTGTTATAGCTTGGCTCGTTTATATTAATTACTGTAATGAATGGGATCAAAGGCGGTGATGAACATTCGGGTCTCTAGCAGATCAAGATGGACGAGAGAGAGAATGAAGCGAGCTAGTAGCAGCCGGTCTGATTTACAATTATAAAGGCCGCAGGGTCTCCGAGACCCTTTCAGAATGGACACACTCGGAATTGTATTTTAGATGTTTCAACTTTGTTATATAATTTATTGTTGCGTTTTTTGTTAAGCTAACTGTCGTTATAGGTAAAAGTAGATGCTACCAATTGATGTGGAAAACACTCCAATTTACTCTTTTCTGAATAAGCAGTCTAAAAATTCAATATTTTTACTAGCTTTAAACAAGTTAAAGTTTATATCCTTATTTAGAAGTACTCGTCGCTTACTCGCTCTAACGAGCTTTTTTTGTTCACTTTAAGGATGTTGTGTCCTTAATTATTGACGGCTAAAACGGGTATTCTGGCTCATCGGACAGAATATAATTTTTCTATATAATTTTTTTATATGGTTTATGTTCATAGGCGCCCGCAGAGATTTGTCCAGGGGAGGCAAGCCTAGAATGAACGATATGCTAGGGGGGGGCAAGCCTAGAATAAACGACATGATAGGAGGAGCAAGCCTAGAAAAAAGGGCATATTATACAAAATGTTCAATACTCTTTAAATAGTTTAATTTCCAGGTCGGAGGGCAATCGCCCCTGCTTGCCCCCCGCTTCAGGGCGCCTATGTTTATGTTTATTAATAAATACTGTTGTTTGTCTATCTGCCCCCCCCATTCTTTTCCTGGCGAGCCCCATGCCCCTCGACTTTTCCTCCTTTTGCACCCCGACATGACCAACCAACCCGCCCAACTCCATCAGCTTACTCATCTACCCACTTTTGCTTAACCCTCACATTATCCCCCCCCTCCTTGACTTTTGACTCTCCAACTCCAGAGGAGAGGTAACATTGAACGCTACACCTGTCTGGGCTATTGAAATGACCTGGTTTCAGCTGTAAAAGTATATGATTACTTAGTTCAGAGGTAACTTATTACCTCCCGTAGTCACAAGAGGTCACACGTTTTCCAACATCGAAATGCTTCAAGGATGCTTTACTTTGAGTATAAGATTCAAATCAGTGGCGGTTATTAACGTATTCCGTTGGATGTTCTGTTAGCGAGCAGTTAGCGGACGAACCGGTTGCTTTGCGGCTATTTACATGGATACGACGTTTGCCGAGCGCTTATAGAACCTCCAAACGGGTGGAATATTTTTTAGTTTGAACTCCAGAATATGACAAGAGCCACATTGGATGGTATAAAAGTCTTTGGCTAAGGAAATCACCTCAGGTTAGTAGAATTGGCATACCTAAATCCGAAGAAAACTCTGATTTATTATTCCAGCTGTAAAGCGTATATGACTACAATGAGGCACATGGGACACGAAAGGTCTCTTTCCAGTGTTAAAATTAACTGGGAGGCTTCACTCACGCATATGTAAAATTCAAATGCGTATTATTTAATAATCTGGTTTGATCTTTAGATTATGATAAAGGTCACATGATCGGCTCACCTGTCCATGGCTAATTGAAATAACTATAGACCAGGACAATCGTCCTACTTAAATAATAAATCCGAAGAAGGGTCGTATTTACTACTCCAACTGTAAGAATATTATGGTTACTTACGTTCATTGGTGATATAGTCAAAGGTCACAAGTTTGTCATTGTCAGAATGAGCAGTAAGACTTCGCTCATTAAAATAGACTAAAATGCATATTTTTTGAATAACCTAGTCTAGTCTCCAGAGGTTGACAGAGATCACATTGAACCGTACACTTTTTTTTGGTTAGTTGAAATGACCTCGAATTAGGATAATTGGCATGCCTAAATTCTGAACTTTTAAGATTTATTCAGCTGTAAGAGTATAAGAATACTTGCGTTCAGAAATCACATAGTCAAATGTCGCATATTGACCTCCTAAAGTAACGAGAGGTCACATTTCCTTCCAATGTCAAAATTTACAGGGAAGCTTCACTCACGGTGTAAGATTCAAATGCATGTTTTATTAATCGCTTAGTTCAATCTGCAGAAGATGACAAAGATCACACTGGGCGATAAACTTGTATTTGGCTAATTTAAATGACTTTAGACTAGTTTAGCTAGTTTAAATCCGAACGAAATGAAACTGTGCAAATGAGCAACATTTGTAATTCTAAGTATAAGTATACTGGAAGAAATTATTTTAAGGCAATATTTAGTGCAATGAGGTCATAAAGATCAAGTACACTTAGGATAGGTCACATAATGATAGTACGTTTTTGCCTGTTTAGAGGAAAGCGTGATGGAAAGTAGATTATACAAGCAATGGACTTGCTCAATCATCTTGAAATGAGACCTTGAAAGGATTTTTGTAGTTTTGTAGTATTGCGCCATTATGACATACGAGACCTCTACTTTCCAAATATGTCAGTTGACAGCAGATTTTGAAAGGATTTTTTTTATCGAAATTTACTTGATTTACTAGATAAGTCACACCTTGGATAGACCTTTGGCTCTCTGACCTTTCTTAGTCCATAGTGGATGAAATCCGAGGTTTTCAAGTAAAATTAGTTATTGAAACTTTAGACTAAGCCGAGATCGCTAATGGAAGAATTCCTTCATTATCATTAAAAATCTAAATCGGTTAAATAAACGAGGAAGCCTCTTTGACCTACAAAGGTCAAATTTGGTCATTTTAGAAAAGTTCGTGCAATTGTTATTGATCCCAAAGGACGTTTTTTTGTCAAGTTTTACTACCGGGTGGCAATACGAGTATTTGTATTTAAAGATCTTGTGACAAAGGTCAGAAGTGATAAGATAGGTCAGTAAGTTTCTCTTTCGCATTCGTTTCTGTTTATGGATTCTTTATCTAGTATTAATTATTCCAGATAAAGTCATAAAGTATTTTAGGGTGCCTATAGAGATTAAAAGATTTACGTGCCTTTTTAGGCCTAAGAACTCGAACTTTACAAGTAAAATTAGTTGTTTTAGGTTTAGCTCAAATCCCTTACGTTAACTTTAGTCAAGACTGTTAGGGCTATGTATAGATACGAGGGTAATTCCTCTAAACCTATGGTTTGCCCTTTTATAGATGTTTTTAATTCCAGGAATGTGAACTATTTAAACATGTGCTTCTTACTCGAGATTTTTTTACGAAAGTAGAGATTCTGGTTTTTATTTAATGAAACAGGGTCCAACCTTAGAAGCAATTACTCAACCCAAACCAACGCTAGCCTAATCCAACCTCACCTAACCTAATTCAACCGTAACCGCACTTAATCTTACGCAACTTCTGCCTTCCTCGCCTTACTTAATTTAGCCTAACCTATATCTAATATGTTAATACTGGTCAATAGGGCATTGAGGGTAGAAATCTAAATTTTCCGTATGCGTGAATTGCCGAAGCTGACACTCAACCCACTCCTGACTCCACCTACAAAGTTTCAGTCCAATTGGACGAAAAGTTCCAATGGTAAAAAATTTCCCATTCACTAAACTAAAATTTCCGTTACACGAAAAGTGTCAGTGGACGAAAACTCCTGTTAGACCAAACGTCATTGAGCCAAAATGTCATTGGACGAAACGATGGAATTTTACGGATTTCAAACTTTGTGTTCCCTACATATACGGAAAAATACATAAATCTGGCAATCCTGTAGATATGTTTCTAAACCCATTAAAGCGCGTACAGACCGCACGACTTAAGAATGATTCGGCTTTGGATGTGCACTCGTTGTAAATAAGTAGTACAGTTGCGGCCGAAAAACGGTAATTTATCAAGTTAGCGCCTTTTAATGATATTCACATGGAATGAATCTGGCTTGTATGCCATTTATGATATTTCAGATGTATAAAAGTGACGTCTCTTATGAAAATTAAAAAAGTCGAAATTACGCAGTCGCAATAGACCGTTGAAAATCTTTCGGCTGCAATTGTACCTTTAAAACTGAATTAGTTGACATTACTAATCAGTGGCGTACCAGCTGTTTTTCAACATTATTTACTTAGGGTTTATGCTAGTCACGCTTCGCCATTGTCTTTCTGCGTCGTTCGGCCTGTACCAGAATTGCCAAATAAATATTCATTGTTATATTTCTTGATTTCTCAGGTGGGTTCCATGCTGATAAGTCGTGTAGCAACAACAGATCATTCATGGCACAAAGAATGGTCAGCTCCGAGGGTTTCGCCGCATTTCGATCTCACCTTAGACGATAAATCCGTATTAAGGGCAATTGAGCAATTGAATTTTATCCAAATGAAACGTAAGTATTGATTCTATTACTATTCAGATTTAATTGGTCCAATTTAAAAAGGGATATTCGAGTAATTAAAAGGGCTCGTATAAAATATTAAAAGCAAATCATCCAAACGGAGAACGAATTTAATGAAATTAAAAATGATTAAAAAGTTGAAAAGAATTAAATAGCTTCGAGTCTTATGACAAATTAGCATTTCTTTTGATATTTTTATATTCTGGCGCTAATTTAATTTTTTTTTACTTTTCTGCTTAACAATTTTCAATGCATAAAGAATTTCTTATTTGAAAAAAGAAGACTGAGTTGAAAATTAATTTATTCCATTATAATGTGAAGGTGATTTTCTTTGAAGTAATAATAAATAAATGAAAAGGAAAATAAGATTACTAAAAATATTTGGTTGTATATTAACGCTAGCATACAAAGATGGAGAGGAAAGAGTGCCAGCAGGTAAAAAAAGACTTATTAAAAGCAGCATGATGATGTTTATATTTAATTATTGAGTATATACTTATTTATTTTATATTTGATGGTTTTAATTTATTTAGCATGAAATGGAGCATGATGAATCTAGAATTTGTTGTTATTAAACTTCTAGTGATAAAATCAAGTGATTTTATCCAATTTATTTACTGCCAACATTTTAGTTCATGCTATTTGCAAAAGCTGTTACGAATTTAATTTATTAAAGTAATATAAGCGTTGTTGTGGAAATATTAGTTTTGGTTGTATGTTATTGTAGTTCTGCGTTTGGTTTTCTATGGTTATTGTGTGTTACAAGTGCAGTTGACTTCATAATTAGACATCGCGGTGCCATAATTTCATATACTAAGTATCATGACGAAGAGATACTTGCTGATTCATAGCGACTTTAAACCGTAATTCTATTTTATATATTTTATATATTAATGTGAAATTTCATTCATTTTATATTAGTTTTAAAGTAATTGTTTCAGATTTAAATAACATTGACAATATCATTAAAACAATTAATAAAAATATACAACAGAAAGCATCGTAGTAGGTACGCACCAAATTAGCAAACAACAATCGTTTTGAAAGAAATATTACACTCAAGTTCATTATAAGATTTTTGGACAGCTGCGGTACTTTTGTAACCGCACTTAACGAGTGCAATTCCCTCGTCTAAAAAAAAATCTTGCTGTAGAAATTAAAAGTTGTTCAATTTGTTTCAAATACAAGGTCTAAAAGCGGAAAACGTCACTAAAAATGAGCTTTATATAAGTAGTGTTAATTTGATTTGAATTAATTTATTTAATCATCATACCCGACTACTACATTACAAAAGTTTAAGTTATAATTATTAATAATGATTCTAAAAATACTTAGTATGTTGTTTTGCCAGTTTCAGAATTTGTAAAAAGTTAAAACTAAAAGTGATTCTACGATCACTAATAATAATTATATTTTAGTATATAGTTATTAGTTTTTTTTAAACTAATAAAAATAAATTAGATTAACAAGAAAATTATATTTTGTAATTGAACAGAATTTATTTTTTAATTAAATTAAGTCCAACAATTATTATACTTATCAATAATACAAAAATTCGTTTCAATAATGATTTCTTGGTTTTTTTGTTTGCAATAATTGCCGCTAGTCAGCATACTAAAATACTAATTTACTTTTAAAAACAATTTTAATTCAAGATTATCAACTAAAATAGTTGTCTGGTTGTAAAAATGATGAATAATAAAAAATAATTTTAAAAATATGGAATATATTTAATTTTTTAAAAATTTAATTTAAGAAAATTAGATTTTATTCAGAGTCTTTAACTTATTAATAATAAAGTTTAATTTTGCGAGTGTTGTGATTGAATTTTTCGTAATTTACAATGGAAAGGCAAAGAGTAAATGTAAGTTTTCGCACGACTTTCAAGGAAACAATATAGATAACAGTAATGATAGGTTTTGCAAAATAAGGGGGATATTAAATAATAACACAACTGTCTAAAGGTTCTCATTATTATAACTTTAATTAGAATCATTACAGCAAAAAAAAGAAATTATCTAAAATCTGAAAATTTCCTGTATGTCTTGTTTTAAATAAAGAATTTAATGCATATTAACCATCAGTATTAAAATTACTTAAAGTTGTATTTGTATATATACGATATACGCGTTACACAATTAGTATATTGTTTTCTTGGATTTGAATCATTATACTAAAAAGCAGAATTATTTAAAGTGATTAGTATATGCCATTTAATTTAATTAAATCATTATATATCAGTCATAATCATAAACATTTATGTTTTGGTAACAAATCAGCTTGCAATTTGGCTACAAAATGTTAATGCATTTTTAAACTTAATTTAATTAGTTTATGAAAAAAAATAAAGATTAGTAAAAGTTTCACAGTTTTATTAAAATACAACCTGACAATATTGTTTAGACAGCTATGCTGTCATTATCAAAGGTAATATAATTATAAACAAACACGTCGCTAAGGTAGATACAAAAATAGGTAACTAGATAAAATAATAATAATAATCAGAATTAAATATCTAATACTTCCAGTAACGGAGAATTACTGAGCTCAAGTTGTTCATTCATTAAAGGTACCCAGAGTTTGTGTAGTAATTGTTGGTTTTTCTTAGTATATGTGCAATTTTTTCTGATATTTTGCCAAAATATGGTATAGATATGTAATTTGTGTCTTCTGTTTGATTGTCAATGGGATATATTCTTTTGATAGCTAACCTATAATCTCTTTGTTTAATTAAAGTGTCAATCATGTTCGGATTGTAATGATTTGTATCTGCTAGTTGTTTAATGGTTGATATCTGCTAAAATCTGGATTTGTTAGTGGAATACTTAAAGCTCTGTGTACTAATGATCTAATGATTACATCAATGCACCTAATCACATTTTATCCAAAAAACAACCAGATTGTTAACACGATAGGTTACAAATCGAAATACTCTGTTAGAAATTCATTAGAATTAGTAGATAAGCTGCAAAACATACATCTTCCACCACATTCAAAACTTGTTAGTTTTGATATTTGTAACATGTATAAAGTTGTTATGTTCCTTTGTTATGTTTTGTAACATAATAAAGGAATACATTCTTGTGGGGGTATTCTGGAGAACATGTTACAAATATCAAAACTAACAAGTTTTGAATGTGGTGGAAGATGTATGTTTTGCAGCTTATCTACTAATTCTAATGAATTTCTAACCGAGTATTTCGATTTGTAACCTATCGTGTTAACAATCTGGTTGTTTTTTGGATAAAATGTGATTAGGTACATTGATGTAATCATTAGATCATTAGTACACAGAGGTTTAACGATTCCACTAACAAAATCAGATTTTAGCAAAGAGATATCAACCATTAAACAACTAGCACATACAAATCATTACAATCCGAACATGATTGACACTTTGATTAAACAAAAAGATACAGGTTAGCTATCAAAAGAATATATCCCATTGACAATCAAACAGAAGACACAAATTACATATCTATACCATATTTTGGCAAAATATCAGAAAAAAATGCACATATACTAAGAAAAACCAACAATTATAAAATAACATTTAAAACCAACACTAACACTTTTTCATTTTTATTTAATGCTAAAGACAGAACACATGATATCATGAAATCGGGCATTTACCGTTTAAATTGTTCTTTTTGTAGTTCGGTATATATTGGACAAACACTTCGAAATTTTGACATAAGATATAAAGAACACGTACGTCATTACAAAAATAAACATCCTGAAAAATCTAATTACGCCAAACACCTTTTAGAACAAAATCACACAATGACTCATCAAAATAATATTAAATTCTTACATTTTTGTAATAACAAACGCAAATTAGACATTTTAGAAGCCTTTGAGATATACAATCACACAAACTCAGGGTACCTTTAATGAATGAACAACTTGAGCTCAGTAATTCTCCGTTACTGGAAGTATTAGATATTTAATTCTGATTATTATTATTATTTTATCTAGTTACCTATTTTTGTATCTACCTTAGCGACGTGTTTGTTTATAATTATATTACCTTTGATAATGACAGCATAGCTGTCGAAACACTATTGTCAGGTTATATTTTAATAAAACTGTGAAACTTTTACTAATCTTTATTTATTTCATGATTATGGAGTTCCACAAAGTAAGGCTGGAAACAATAAACATAATTAGTTTATGTTGGGAATTAATGTTATCTTAATAATGTTAATAATAATAATGAAAATTAAGGCTGTTTTACCGCTTTGCAAGGATCCGTATATGACATGGGCGTACCGCTGTTTAATAGTCAAAATCATTCCATCTGTTACTGACAAATAAGTATAAAAAGGACAGATACATTTCAATAACGTGTTAACAGTGGAAAGGGTAATTTATACCTAAAACTAATATTTGATTTGTTGTGCTGTATAAAAGGTGTTAAAAGTCCACGTGGACTAGAGAAATATAACCGATAATCATCACCAAATGTTGCGAATTTTTAACATAGCAATAAATACTATTACCTTATTCATTTTTCCAATTGAGGACCGTTTTTATGAAATTCGAGATACAAATTTAGTGTGAGAGATTTTTATATTTTAATTAATCTTTAAATCTAAATTGCACTTCTCGAGTTTTAAAAACCTATCGCACAGCATACCGTATATTCTATCTTTACCAAACGTTTTAGGAAAAAAATGTCAATGGTCAATGAAACAAAGTCAAGTCATGTAACCTGCACTGTAGTCTTAAAAAAAGCAGTGTCGACCAATCCACTTAAATAATATTAAAATATCCCAGCTAACTACTACGAAATATTTGGAGTTCCATCTTGACAACAAGCTCGACTGGAAGAACACATCATAAAAAAAACACAAATAGAACTAAGACAAAAAATGCACATTGCACATGCACGTAATCGAAAGAAAATCACATTTATCCTCAAATAAAAAACTGATTTATAAAATCACATGAATCCTATACGGACCTATGGAGTAAAGCTGGGCTGTGCCAGCAACTCTAACATCGTCATCATGCAAAGATGCCAATCCAAGATCCTAAGATTAATAGTAGATGATCCTTGGTACATAACCAACCAAATGGTACATGATGACCTCGGCATCCAGTTAATAAAGAATGTCAACATCGAAACAACTTGAAGCACTACCCCAACACCATGTCAAAACATTGAGACGTTGTCCCGTTTTGAAAGAGAATAATGTCTTATTACGCTCTATTTTAGTGATGAAGTAATCGGATTTAAAATGTCAGGCCTTTCTTTGTGACTGGCCTGCTTCCTTTTTTTATTTTTGAATAAAAAATACAAAACATTTGATATATTTTCCACCTAGATTAACAAACGATGTTTTCATGATTTATCAAAATTCCAGAACCATTGGAAGGCAACGAGATAATTTTGACTAATAAAGTAATAAAAATTGTTTTCGAATATTTTTCATTAATGTAAATTAATTATTATTAATGTACCTATAATAATTAATAAATTAATGTAGATTAATTCCGAAGTTTGGCGAAAAACTTTGCATTGAAAAATTAACATAATTATACTTATGTATATTAGGCCGACCGTTAAAAACAAATTTTTTCGCGCACTCCCTAAAACGTTAGAAAATGATGCAAAAATAGATGGAATTTTTAACTGTTGGAAGTTTAAAAAAAATGGGTATTTTTATTTAATTTTATTGTTTGGTGTCTAAAAGAAACTTTATAATAAAATAATTCCCTTTAATCTATTTCTTTTTCATGCAATTGCCAGTTATATTGACAGCTGTTAACTGTCCAAATTTTATCTTGAAATCAAATTTGAACTCCGCGACTCGAAAAACTCTTATAATGCTGTAAATTTCCTCGAAAATGCACATTGTAGTTTGAAGACAACTGTAAACAAAAACATAAAGATACGCATTTTGAAGCAAAAACATTACAAAACAATAAAATTGTGAAAAACAAAAAATATCGATTTTTTAAAACTTCTAACAGTATTAGGCACGTATAGGCACGGTTTAAATTAAAAAATATATATTTTTCCACTTATTTTTGCATCATTTTCTAACGTTTTAAGGGGTGCGCGAAAAAAAGATTTTTTTAACGGTCACTCTAATGTATATCCGCCAGCCTATTGTTTGTCATTTTGATCATACTATATATTTATAACTATAGGAGCAATAAAAATATTTTTAACTGATTGCTTTTAATCATTCAATCATATATTCTTTATTCTTGTGCATCTCTTTTTTCTCGTTATTTCGACAGATCACGCTAAACAAATTTCCACTAAAACTATTCAAAAATATTCCAATTTCTATTCGTTATACAAGACAAAATAATAAATCGTTTAATAAAATCTTATATAATTTTTTAACAGATTACTTTTTGCAAAAATGGAGACATTAATGAAATGAAATGAACACTTTAACCTTCCGAATAATATAATTTTATTAATTTATATTAAAATGTAACTACAATATTTAAAAACCGTCTTATTAGAAATACCCATACTTTATTAAAAAGTTGCAATTAGAAATCTTTTTTGGGAAAGCATGTCTGCAAAATACAAAATGTTTTTCAGCAAAGAGCTTCATTAAGAATTAATGTTAAGAATTTTAATAATTCTGATTGATAAAGTAAAAGGGAACGAAATCAAAAACAAAAATATATATTTACATTTAAACTGGAAAATCAAAATCCGGCAAACTAATTTTAACCATTATCACTACAATTGTTTATTTTTGCATATTCATTCAACCATCGAAAATATCTAATAATTTAAAATAACAATACAATTTAAATAATACACAAACATGTATAAATATTAGCTGCTGGTTCAATTCATAATTCAAAACATTTAAACTAGAAAATCATTAAAATCTTTTTTTTATTTATCCGGCATGTTGAAAAATATTTTACTTACACATAACAATAATGTTTTTTGAATTGGTCTTATTCAATGTGTAAAAAATCGTTGAGCGAATTAAAGACATATGCTTTAATGCTTTCAACTTGAAAGTGGAACATAAATTAAGAAGATATTAAATTGCAGCATAAGCTAATTAACTAATTTAATTAATTAAAAACTTTGTTATAATAGATTTTTAAAAGAATTAACAAAAAGTTTAATTTTTGTTAAAATTAAACTTAACTTATGTCAAAGTATTAATCTCAGTGCGTTAATAAGTGAAATAATATTTGAGAGTAGCTTACCGAAAAGACAATTCATGATTATTTATTTTATCGAAAAAGAAATATTCAAGAAAGCTCTGGTAATTTATAAAATGATATTTTCTTTTTTTTAAGCGATAAAAAAAATTAAAAATAAATAACGAATGACAAAGAGGTTTTGATGAAATTTAGTTGAATTAAGAATTTAGTATATTGGAGACGATTTTAGGTAAAAACTGCAGCACAAGTTTAATCATAGTTCAGGCATTACAAAAGCAAAGATTTTATACTTTTTTGGTTAAGAAGAACATAATGAAAATAATTAAAAGCATATTCTTGATAAAGAATAACATAAAAATACTAATTTGATTATTTTCTAATTTTAGAAATTGAATAAAAATTGAATCAGAAAAAGTATGAGGAGCTTTTTAACTATACACTAAATATTAAAAAAGATACATTTATTTATTTAGGCTAGTAAAATTAATAAGAAAAACTGTTTTATGATTTGAGCACCAATCGACTCCAATGAAACTTTAATTAAATGTACGCTAAATAATTTCATTAATTAATGAAAAGTTGATTAATTAATTAAGTATTCCAAAAATAATCTTTGAACGGCTGTTTGCACCCTGCAAAGAAACAACGTACTTAACAACAACAAATTTGAAATTAATTAGGAGAACTACAATTAATATCATAATTAAAAGGTGATTTTGTTATTGATAACATAACTTACATACCCTTGTAATTCTGTAACGTTCTTTTTAAAATAATAATCAAAAATGCTGTTAAAATCGTCTATTCATAAAGAAAAGATTATTTACAATACACAGATCATTTAAAAACACTATAACTATAAACTATTTAACAAACTATTTTAAATGCTAGGTATTTACAAATTTATTTGAGGACTATTTATATTAAAACTATTTATGTATTACAATAATTATTAACAATTTATTCAGAGTACATTTCAACACGACGCCGGTTAAACATTAACTAACTCCCTTCTACTCGCGATATCAATTTATATCTTTCATACGATGACTCATACATCTAGAATGTTCGATGACGTGTTGGTGAGTCATACACGCAGCTGCCGATAAGCTGCGTCGATGAGTCATACTCGCAGGTGTTGATTGATGAGTCATACAGTTGATGACTCATACATCTAGAATGTTTGATGACGTCATAAGTGGGTTTATTATTCGTTACAACACAAATTCCATTGTTTCGATTTACAAGAATTAGAATCTAACTCTTTTTTTCATTTTTATAACAGAACGGAATATCACAAACGGAAGAATGAATTTTTATTTTAAATTAAATATGAAATAAGATATTCAATTATTTAGATTTTTTGCAGTATAGTAGAATTTCAAATGGTTTACACTTTCATTCAATTAAACTCAGTATGTATTAATTTAAATTGTAAATTTATCAATTTAAAAAGTATGTAAGGTTTTTTAAATTTTTTATCTCTTACATTCGACAGTTCAAAACCTTAATTTATCTAAATTAGAAATTTATTTCAATATGTGTTTACTTAAAATACATTATTGAGCTAGAAAAAGGTTATAGTAAATAAGTAAACATTTAGAATTACCAAAAAAATTAAAGTAAATATTAAATAATTTTAATTAGAAAAGTAATCCATTTAAAAAAGTGTGTAGGATTTTCTTACTTTTTTATATGTTATAACAAGTTGAAACCTGAATTTAACTAAACTAGAAGTTTGTTTCACTGTTTGTTTATTTAAACGACATTTCGAGCTCGAAAAATTACTTAAATAAGATACATACATAAACAATTTTATTTCAATTAAATATGAAGTGCAAAAGAATCAGAATTATTAAAAAGTAAATAAATAATAAATAATTTGAATTAGAAAATTAATTCATTTAAAAAAGTAGACTAGGGCTTTTTATGTGTTACATGCGAAACACTAATTTAATTAAATTAGATTTTGTTTTAATGTTTTGTTTATTTAAAAGATGTTTCGAGCTAAAAAAAGAATAGTTAAAAAAGATAAGTATACAATTTTATTTTAATTAAATTTGAAAAGTAAAGAACTAGAGTTATTAAAATGTAAATAAATATTAAATAATTTTAATTAGAAAATTAATCCATTCAAACAAAAGTCAATAAGGTTTTTTTATTATTTTATGTGTCGCATGTGACACCTTCATTTAATTAAATTAGAAATTTGTTTTAATATTTGTTTCTTTAAAGGATGCTTCGAGCTAGAAAAAGATGTTTTTTAAATAAGATGATAGACAATTTTGATTTTAATTAAAAAAAAATAAATAGGAAATTTGGAAGAGTGTAAGGGAGATTTTAATATTTTTAGTTTAACAAATTTTTGGATTTCTTTCTGTATCCTGAAATGCTCTATATTATAAATTGTTAGGTTTTGCTTTAACTGCACTTGGAAATTACAAAACAGGGTATCTCAATAATTTTATCTAGTAGGTAGTACATAAAACGCAGTTTAGATACATAAGAATTTTTCGTTTTCTTATCATTCATGTTATTTTAGTTATTTTCAAAAGAATAAAGTCTTTATGTATATTTATATTATATTTTTTCTACCCTTGATGATCGTTAAGAAATTCCCCGCATACCATCTAACTCTCATATTGAATTGTTGTAGCTCCGACTGCCCCAACTATAATTCCGGAAGAATGCAGCGCTGAAAACAACTCAGTGACAATAGCGTGGCAGCCACCGCCTCACAGTCATGTGGAAGGATACGTCCTAGAATTAGACGATGGAAACGGCGGCGATTTTAGGGTAAGCTTTTATTTTTCCATTCCGATGCTTGTTTTATTTACGTGAAACCTTACCCCTTATACTTAGAGTACCTCTTTAATTAATTCTACTTGTTTACGAATTGAGCAAGTTTCAAGTTGAAATGTCTACGTCAGCACTTATACGAGTGCGTGATGCTAAGCAATCAAACTTCCCAAGGAGAAGATCAGTAATCGGAAATTAATTCGAATACCACTTACTTAATCCCGAGAGTTAGCTCCCAAGTTTAATAAGTAGTGGAGCAGAGGGTTCAAGTTGAAGGATTGATCTTAACCTATAACCAAAACGTGCTTTGAATTTCCACTGCGTGCATCATGTAAAATTGAATTTATTTGATAGTTAAATTTTTTTTTTTAGAGCGCCAATTTGGGGGTGTTTGTTTCGCTTTAACATCAACGCAGACATAGACACAGAGGGGGACTTATAATTAGGAATCCTATAGCAAACTTGTTTTGTATTGTTCTCCCCCTAGAATAAGATGTTATATAGTGTACTACTACTATCGACTCCAGATGGTTGTTCCTTCCTCGTATTGTAATTACAAGGTTGATGTACGGTGGCATTCAAATGTAGAGAGAACGAATTTGCGTTAGAGTTAACTTTGTAGTTTCCTCTTCTACTTGTTTCTATTATTCTACACCAAGTAATTGCCTGTGTCCTTACTGTTAATTGTTCGAAAGGGTAGCTTACTAGGAATTGTTCTCAAAACTATGCTTAATCAAAGAGGCGTCTGAATGAATTGTCGAATTAAGCGTCTGTTTCAAG
Organism: Agrypnus murinus; assembly: GCA_929113105.1. Taxonomy (NCBI): domain Eukaryota; kingdom Metazoa; phylum Arthropoda; class Insecta; order Coleoptera; family Elateridae; genus Agrypnus; species Agrypnus murinus. The sequence continues at coordinate 4,089,207 of OV816029.1, forward strand.
TGCGCCAAGATAATAAACGCCACGTTTTAAATCGGAGTTTTCCGGAAAAGCTCTTATCGATAGATAACGTTACGTACGAATTTCCAATATATGTACGTACATTAAACATATTATCGGATAGCGTTAACAGGATGTTATTTATGGTTAACTGCAATTTACGAGGCAGTAGTTGGAAAATGATCGCCCGATCTAACGGTTCCCTTGATTGGGCACTCGCACTCGCCCAGCCCAGCAGATTACACTCTGCATGTAAACCATTTTCCATTATCTGGTTTAATATGCGGTTAACACATTTTCGTAAATAATTATGTTTGTCACAGAACATTATTTTAATTTACAGATAAGTGGTTGATTTAAACATTTGAGTTGTGCTTTTTTTTCAGAAGCTGTTTGCGGATCTAAAAAGAGCCATTTTTATGTAGTGCTTTTCTGCATTAGTTGTTCGAAGTCCATTTTCTGGACACACATTAACAATGGTAAAAAGGTAACGAACCATTTCGAGTTTTTCTTAATTTGTCAATTTGTGAAGATGCTTTTCTAATCGTTTTAAATGTAGAAATCCAAAAACAGCAGAGCCGTTTCGATGGTTTTTAATAATTTGAAACATCGATATCGCTGAGGAAATATATTCCATAGTCACGCAATTTCTTCCCTTACAAACTACTCTTTAAGAACTGTTAGATAATGATAATTAAGATAATTTGTTGGGAGTAATTAAATAAATAATACATATCACATTTTGCTCCTACTGGTCCCAGATGTGCAATTCTTCGATGAACTTCTCTCAACTGTCATTACTACCCCTAAATCCAGAAAATAGGGCATCGAATCACATTCATTTGGCTACATAAAAAATTAATAAAAGGTGCAGTTATTTCATTCATCTCAGTCAGTAAAAAAGAACATAAGCGAACAAAATAAGAACAATGCAAAAATATATCTTCGGTTAGTCCATCAGTTCAGTTAGAACAACAGCATAATTGAAAAGGCCTGGCTTCAAAATACTTCAGAAATGTTTACAAATTAGTCAATAATAATATTTTTAATTACACAATAAAAAATGTAACACTTATGCGACCAATAGTTTTTTCAATAAAACAGCTAATCAGATATTTTCGGATAAGATGGTTATTGCTTTCTTTATTTAAAACTGTTCTAGAAGCAAGCGGGGCAGAACACTCTTAACCAATCAAACTTTAATACTGAGGTCGAAAACTAATATTTATGGTTCGTATAAATAGAAATTTATAATCTTGAATAAAATGACAATGCCGTAACTACATATTAAGAGTAATAAGGGGTTATCGTAAGACATATATATTCCTTTAAAAAATAAGTAAACGAATAAACTTTCATGATTAATTATTTATTATCTACGAAACTTCATTCAAACTATCGAAATCAAAGAAAAATGATAAAAATAAAAATTCCATTCTTCATAAGCTCTATGAAGGCTTACTCTAATGAAAGTTTTTTAATAACCTCATGCAATAAAGTACGGTATCAGTCCATGCAGACATTTAAAAACGAAAAACAAAAGAAAAAATGTATATATACAGTGGGTTATCAATTTCGTTTTAAAAATGGAAAGGCAATTTTTCAAATCTAATGTCAAGCAACTTCGGAGTGTAAGTTTTTTCTTATCTAAAAATAAATATGCCCTATTTATTTTCTTGAAGCGAACGAAATTTGTCTTGACTTTGATCTTTTACTTTTGGAATTATAAACTTTTGGGGTTTAGTAATTTGAATAACATTTTTTCTGACAAACACATTAATTTTATCGTATTTAGCTCGTAGTAAAAGAAAAATATATTGTTGTGACTAGAAAATAAATAAGTTGATGTTAAACTCCCATCGACTATTGATTTATTCTGTTTTGCATTTTCACGTTCTACAAAAGATTCATTTAATTTAAAAACCACAAACGAAACAAAAACAAACAAAAGAGCACCAAATGAAACTCATTAATTAAACGTTGAGCTTGTTGATGCTGATAATACCTCTTTTAATTTGAAGAGTATGGAAAATACACGAAAGTTTCATTTCATACACTTTGTTCTTTTATTGCAGCTCGATATTACGAGACCAATATCGAAATGGCAAAATAGGATCGGTATCTGAAAGCCCGCAAGGTTTATGGCATATTCTTGCTAGAGAGGGCGTTTCATAACACCTACACTCTAAACACCACAAGTAGTTAGATGTAAACAAGAGAAACAAAAATCCGCCATAGCATTTTTATAAACAAGGGCATGCATTCTAAAACGTTTTAACTACGATCTGCCAAAACTGGAAGTTTTGTGTTTTGTTGACAACTGACTGGCAAAATCACTCGCGTTTTAAAAAAATTCTGCATATTTTTCAATTTCACTCTATTAAAATACATTACATTCCTAGATCATTTAAAGGAGTTGCAATTCGTCAACATATCTTTATCGCTCGCAAATTTGCAGTCTTAGCACTACAGCTCCTAAGGGTACATTCCAATTATGGTCTTCATGTGAACTTCGCCTCTTCTTTTTTCAGTTTCCCAATTAGGAATAAACGCGCATAGTAATTCATTTGATACACACCTTATGTTTGATTCTAACGTTGTGTTAGGTAGAATATTTGCATCTCCTTTTCCCAGTTGAGAATAAAATATGTACGTAATTCATTAGATGCACTCGCATGGTTATAGGTTTCTTGAAAGAGGGCTACATTAAAATTATTCTGTTTTGTCGTACTTACATCTTATTTTCCTAGTTTTCAAACTGAAAATAAATACACATATGTACTTAAAAATGCATTCCTAGTGTTCTAGGTTTTCTTATAAAGGCGGTACATTCCAATTCTGATCTTCATATGAACTTTTCTCAGATTCCCACTTGTGATCTATCCCCACTCTAATGTTCTAAATTTAAGAGAGGTACTATTGGTTTCATAATGATTTAAGACAACAATGCTAACATGATGACATTGATAACAGCCTTGGTAGTGTAATGTCTAGAGTGCTGGACTTTCACCAGCGAAGAATACAAAAAGCCGCGCACTTCGGACTTCAATTGTAACCGCCTTAATCTCAATAAATAAATGGCAATAAATCAGTTATACTTACATTAGCGTATCTCGCGGCAGCTACGTCCGCGAGTATTAATCGTAAAGGCTCACTGATGAGGAATAAAACGCAGGAACACAATTAATAAGATAGAGGACGCCACCTAAATTATTTGATGTTATTAAAAAATAGCAAAAGTTGATAAATCTACACTCATGTGTACTTAACACCCTTAATTTCTTGAAACCAAAAAATTCTTAGAGTTCTAAATAAATAAAGCAGAGTTCTAGAGCTCCTTACAATATTAACAATAGTTCTGGTATTTTAAGCAAGGAAATCGAAAAAATGATTTTAGGTATAAATATAAGAGTTCTAGAGTTTCTTATAATATTAACGATAGTTCTGGTATTTTAAACCTAGATGAATTTTAGGGTGCTAACTTCACGCGGCACCCATATTTTCGCAAAAAAAGAGTTCTGATGGCAATTGTCGGCATAACTGTAAGAGTTCTAGAGTTCTGATAAAATAATCTGAATAGTTCCGCTTAATTAACAAATATATAAACAATTAAAAAATTTACTATAAAATAAATTTGTCAAAATGACGGTTCTGAGCAGAGCTCTGAATAGCCCTCGAAGAGTTCTGTACAGAACTATTATTAGAACTCCTAATTAAACAATATTTTTAATTGTTATAAAGAAATTAAGAGTGCTACTTCAGAGAAATCGTTTCGGACAGGTGGAAATGTAATTTGACCAGCTCGACGATAATTCTGAGCATAGTTCTGAGTAGCCTTCGAAGAGTTCTGTAGTGAACTGTTAACAGAACTCCACGATTCACACTATTTTTAATGTTATAAACAATTTAAAATTTGTAATTATGAAACACGTAATTTATTGAATTCGAACAATAGTTCTGAACAGAGTTCTGAGTAGCCCTCGAAGAGTTCTGTACAGAACTCCATAACTAACATTAGTTTAATTGTTATAAAGAATTTAAAATTCATAATTAAGAAACACGTGATTTATTGAACTCGAGCAATAGTTCTGAGCAGAGTTTTGAGTAGCCCTCGAAGAGTTATGTACAAAGTTGTTAACAGAACTCCATAATTAACAATAGTTTAATTGTTATAAACAATTTAAAATTCATTATTAAGAAACACGTGATTTATTGTACTAGAGCAATAGTTCTGAGCAGAGGTCTGAGTAGTCCTCGAAGAGTTCTGCACAAAACTGGTAACAGAACTCCATAATTAACAACAGTTTAATTGTTATAACCAATTTATAATTCGTAATTAAGAAAAACGTGATTTATTGAACTCGAACAATAGTTCTGAGCAGAATTCTGAATAGCCCTCGAAGTTAACATAACTCCATAATTAACAATAGTTTAATTGTTATAAACAATTTAAAATTTGTAATTAAGAAAAACGTGATTTATTGAACTCGAACAATAGTTCTGAGCAGAGTTCTGAGTAGCCCTCGAAGAGTTCTGTACAGAACATCTTTTAATTGCATTTTTCTTAATTACGAGTTTTAAATTGTTTTTAACAATTAAACTATTGTTAATTATGGAGTACTGTTAACAGTTCTGTACAGAACTTCTTCGAGGACTACTCAGAACTCTGCTCAGAACTATTGTTTGAGTTCAATATATCACGTGTTTTTTAATTATAAATTTTAAATTGTTTATAACAATTAAACTATGGTTAATTATGGAGTTCTGTTAACAGTTCTGTACAGAACTATTCAAGGGCTTCTCAAAACTCTGCATAGAACCGTCATTTTGACAAATTTAATTTGATAGTAAATTTTTTAATTGTTTATATATTGTTAATTAAGCGGAACTATTCAGATTATTTTATCAGGAACTCTAGAACTCTTACAGTTATGCCGAAAATGCCATTAGAACTCTTTTTTGCGAAAGTATGGGTGCCGCGTGAAGTTAGCACCCTAAGATTAATCTAGACTTAAAATACCAGAACTATCGTTACTATTATAAGGAACTCTAGAACTCTTACAATTATGCCGAAAAATGCCATCAGCAATTCTTTTTTGCGAAAATAAGGGTGCTGCGTGAAGTTAGCACCCTAAAATTAATCTAGGCTTAAAATACCAGAACTATCGTTAATATTATAAGGAACTCTTTATTTTTAAAACAAGGGTTCTGCGTGAAGTTAGCACCCTAAAATCATTTTTTCGATTTCCATGCTTAAAATACCAGAACTATTGTTAAAGGCTTAAAATACTTAGAACTATGGTTAATATTATAAGGAACTCTAGAACTCTTACAATTATGCAGAGAAATGCCATCAGAACTCTTTATTTTGCAAATAAGGGTTCTGCGTGAAGTTAGCACCCTAAAATCATCTTTTCGACTTCCATGCTTAAAATACCAGGACTATTGTTAAAGGCTTAAAATACCAGAACTATCGTTAATATTATAAGGAACTCTAGAACTCTTACAATCATGCAGAGAAATGCCATCGGAACTCTGTATTTTGAAAATAAGGGTTCTGCGTGAAGTTAGCACCCTAAAATCATTTTTTCGACTTCCTTGCTTAAAATGCCAGAACTGTTAGGTCTCTTAAGCTGGCTCAGCCAAAATAGCACAACACAAAAAGAAATATATAATGATTTAGTGCTAATTAATTGCCATTTAATTGCGCTAAATAAAATTTTATTGCTGTTTTTTTTTAAAGAAACCATGGCTAAGCTGACAAAAACCGTGTGCTGGCTCAATCGAAAAAAAAAGGAAATAAATATTTTTTGATTTAGTGAGAATTAATTGCTAATTAATTGCAAATTAATTGCGCTAAATAAAAATGTATAGCTCTTATTTAAAAAAAAAAATCATGGCTGAGCTGGCAAAAACCATATGCTGGCTCAATCGAAAATAAAAGGAAATACATATTTTTTTATTTAGTGAGAATTAATTGCTAATTAATTGCAAATTAATTGCGCTAAATAAAAATGCATAACTCTTATTAAACTGCATAAAAACGGCCGATAAGGCCGTCATATATGGTTAAATAGTGGGACTGGAATAGGTGCGATAGAATAATTAATTAATCCAGCACAACACACTAAAATGTATTCTACCAAGTACTGCTAACTCTAGAATACTTAAAAATACACTCTTCGATTTAATTGCTACCAGAAAACCGTCTTATTTGGTTAAACAGTGGGACTGGAATTGGTGCGAAAGAATAATTAATTAATCCAGCACAACACACTAAAATGTATTCTACCAAGTACTACCAACTCTAAAATGCTCAAAAATACACTCTTTGATTTAATTTCTACCATAAAACTGCATAAAAACGGCGGATAAGATTGAACAGTGCGACTGGCATAGGAGCGGTAGAATAATTAATTGCTCCAGCACATCACAGTAAACTGTGTTCTAGCAAGTACTACCAACTCTAGCATACTCAAGAATACTCGAGAATACACTCTCTGATTTAATTGCTACCAGAGAACTGCAGAGAATAGGCGGATAAATCCGTCATATATGGTTAAACAGTGCTTCTGGAATAAGTATGGTAGAATAAATAATTGCTCCAGCACAACACACTAAAATGTATTCTTCCAAGTACTGCCAACTCTAGAATATATCCATGGCTCCTATGCCAGTCGCACTGTTTAATCTTATATAACGGCCATATCCGCCGTTTTTATTGTGTTTTCTGGTAGCAATTAAATCGATTAGTGTATTTTCGTATATTCTAGAGTTGGCAGTACTTGGAAGAATACATTTTAGTGTGTTGTGCTGGAGCAATTAATTATTCTATCGCACCAATTCCAGTCCCACTGTTTAACCATATAAGACGGCTTTATCCGCCGTTTCTCTGCAGTTCTCAGGCAGCAATTAAATCTAAGAGTGTATTTTCGAGTATTCTAGATTTGGTAGTAATTGGTAGAATACATTTTAGTATGTCGTGCTGGAGCAATTAATTATTCTATCGCACCTATTCCAGACGCACTGTTTAACCATATATGACGGCTTTATCCGCCGTTTCTCTGCAGTTCTCTGGTAGCAATTAAATGAAAGAGTGTATTTTAGAGTATTCTAGATTTGGTAGTACTTGGTAGAATATATTTTAGTGTGTTGTGCTGGAGCAATTAATTATTCTACCGCTCCTATTCCAGTCGCACTGTTCAATCTTATATAACGGCCTTATCCGCCGTTTTTATGCAGTTTTATGGTAGCAATTAAATCAAAGAGTGTATTTTTGAGCATTCTAGAGTTGGTAGTATTTGGTAGAATACATTTTAGTGTGTTGTGCAGGAGCAATTAATTATTCTATCGCACCAATTCCAGTCCCACTGCTTAACCATATATGACGGTTTATCCGCCATTGCTCTGTAGTTTTCAGGTAGCAATTAAATCAAAGAGTGTGTTTTCGATTATTTTAGAGTTGGTAGTACTTCGTAGAATACATTTTAGTGTGTTGTGCTGGAGCGATTAATTATTCTATCGCACCTATTCCAGACGCACTGTTTACCCATATATGACGGCTTTATCCACCGTTTCTCTGCAGTTCTCTGGTAGCAATTAAACCAAAGAGTGTATTTTTGAGTATTCTAGAGTTGGTAGTACTTGGTAGAATACATTTTAGTGTGTTGTGCTGGAGCAATTAATTATTCTACCGCACCTAGTCCAGACGCACTGTTTAACCATATATGACGGAATTATCCGCCTATTCTCTGCAGTTCTCTGGTAGCAATTAAATCAGAGAGTGTATTCTCGAGTATTCTATAGTTGGTAGTACTTGGTAAAACACATTTTAGTGTGTTGTGCTGGAGCAATTAATTATGCTACCGCTCCTATGCCAGTCGCACTGTTCAATCTTATATAACGGCCTTATCGTTATTATGCAGTTTTATGGTAGAAATTAAATCAAAGAGTGTATTGTTGAGCATTCTAGAGTTGGTAGTACTTGGCAGAATACATTTTAGTGTGTTGTGCTGGAGCAATTAATTATTCTATCGCACCAATTCCAGTCCCACTGTTTAACCATATATGACGGTTTATCCGCCATTTCTCTGCAGTTCTCTGGTAGTAATTAAATCAAAAAGTGTGTTTTCGAGTATTCTAGAGTTGGTAGTACTTGGTAGAATACATTATAGTGTGTTGTGCTGGAGCAATTAATTATTCTATCGCACCTATTCCAGTCCCACTGTTTAACCATATAAGACGGCTTTATCCACCGTTTCTCTGCAGTTCTCAGGTAGCAATTAAATCTAAGAGTGTATTTTCGAGTATTCTAGAGTTGGTAGTACTTGGTAGAATACATTTTAGTGTGTTGTGCTGGAGCAATTAATTATTCTATCGCACCAATTCCAGTCCCACTGTTTAACCATATAAGACTGCTTTATCCGCCGTTTCTCTGCAGTTCTCAGGTAGCAATTAAATCTAAGAGTGTATTTTCGAGTATTCTAGAGTTGGTAGTAATTGGTAGAATACATTTTAGTATGTCGTGCTGGAGCAATTAATTATTCTATCGCACCTATTCCAGACCCACTGTTTAACCATATATGACGGCTTTATCCGCCGTTTCTCTGCAGTTCTCTGGTAGCAATTAAATGAAAGAGTGTATTTTAGAGTATTCTAGATTTGGTAGTACTTGGTAGAATATATTTTAGTGTGTTGTGCTGGAGCAATTAATTATTCTACCGCTCCTATTCCAGTCGCACTGTTCAATCTTATATAACGGCCTTATCCGCCGTTTTTATGCAGTTTTATGGTAGCAAATAAATCAAAGAGTTTATTTTTGAGCATTCTAGAGTTGGTAGTATTTGGTAGAATACATTTTAGTGTGTTGTGCAGGAGCAATTAATTATTCTATCGCACCAATTCCAGTCCCACTGCTTAACCATATATGACGGTTTATCCGCCATTGCTCTGTAGTTTTCAGGTAGCAATTAAATCAAAGAGTGTGTTTTCGATTATTTTAGAGTTGGTAGTACTTCGTAGAATACATTTTAGTGTGTTGTGCTGGAGCGATTAATTATTCTATCGCACCTATTCCAGACGCACTGTTTACCCATATATGACGGCTTTATCCACCGTTTCTCTGCAGTTCTCTGGTAGCAATTAAACCAAAGAGTGTATTTTTGAGTATTCTAGAGTTGGTAGTACTTGGTAGAATACATTTTAGTGTGTTGTGCTGGAGCAATTAATTATTCTATCGCACCTATTCCAGACGCACTGTTTACCCATATATGACGGCTTTATCCACCGTTTCTCTGCAGTTCTCTGGTAGCAATTAAACCAAAGAGTGTAATTTTGAGTATTCTAGAGTTTGGTAGTACTTGGTAGAATACATTTTAGTGTGTTGTGCTGGAGCAATTAATTATTCTACCGCACCTATTCCAGACGCACTGTTTAACCATATATGACGGAATTATCCGCCTATTCTCTGCAGTTCTCTGGTAGCAATTAAATCAGAGAGTGTATTCTCGAGTATTCTAGAGTTGGTAGTACTTGGTAAAACACATTTTAGTGTGTTGTGCTGGAGCAATTAATTATTCTACCGCTCCTATGCCAGTCGCACTGTTCAATCTTATATAACGGCCTTATCCACCGTTTTTATGCAGTTTTATGGTAGAAATTAAATCAAAGAGTGTATTGTTGAGCATTCTAGAGTTGGTAGTACTTGGAAGAATACATTTTAGTGTGTTGTGCTGGAGCAATTAATTATTCTATCGCACCAATTCCAGTCCCACTGTTTAACCATATATGACGGTTTATCCGCCATTTCTCTGCAGTTCTCTGGTAGTAATTAAATCAAAAAGTGTGTTTTCGAGTATTCTAGAGTTGGTAGTACTTGGTAGAATACATTATAGTGTGTTGTGCTGGAGCAATTAATTATTCTATCGCACCTATTCCAGTCCCACTGTTTAACCATATAAGACGGCTTTATCCACCGTTTCTCTGCAGTTCTCAGGTAGCAATTAAATCTAAGAGTGTATTTTCGAGTATTCTAGAGTTGGTAGTACTTGGTAGAATACATTTTAGTGTGTTGTGCTGGAGCAATTAATTATTCTATCGCACCTATTCCAGACGCACTGTTTAACCATATATGACGTCTTTATCCGCCGTTTCTCTGCAGATCTCTGGCAGCAATTAAATGAGAGAGTGTATTTTAGAGTATTCTAGATTTGGTAGTACTTGGTAGAATATATTTTAGTGTGTTGTGCTGGAGCAATTAATTATTCTACCGCTCCTATTCCAGTCGCACTGTTTAATCTTATATAACGGCCATATGCGCCGTATTTATGCAGTTTTCTGGTAGCAATTAAATCGAAGAGTGTAGTTTTAAGTATTCTAGAGTTGGCAGTACTTGGTAGAACACATTTTAGTATGTTGTGCTGGAGCAATTAATTAGTCTACCGCTCCTATGCCAGTCGCACTGTTTAATCTTATATAACGGCCATATCCGCGGTTTTTATGCAGTTTTCTGGTAGCAATTAAATCGAAGAATGTATTTTTAAGTATTCTAGAGTTGGCAGTACTTGGTAGAATACATTTTAGTGTGTTGTGCTGGAGCAATTAATTATTCTGTCGCACCTATTCCAGTCCCACTATTTAACTATATATGACGGCCTTATAGGCCGTTTTTATGCAGTTTAATAAGAGTTATGCATTTTTATTTAGCGCAATTAATTTGCAATTAATTAGCAATTAATTCTCACTAAATCAAAAAATATTTTATTCGGAATCATATGGTAATATGTGCATTCCTAACCGCCTCAGAGGGTGGGAAATTAACCATTCCTAACTTACTTTTAATTCCCTCTCTTGGTCAGGAATGTAATCATTCCCTACCTGTTATCCCTCTCTTGGTCAGGAATGTGATCATTCCCGACCTGTTGTAAGTTCGTAGTTTGCTCGGTAGAGGGCGGGTGCATTATTAGGTCAAGTTTGTCACTTCAGTTGTCAGTTGTAAATAATTATTATTTGTTAAAAAATATGATGATTCCGAATAAAATAGTATACAAACCTCGGCGGGACGTTTCCTCCTGTCTCGAGCATTAGCTCACCTCGGGCCTGGGCCCTCGGTGAGCTATCTTAGCTCTCGACAGGAATGAAACACTTCCCGCCTCGGTATGTAATCTACTATATTTCCTTTTTTTTTCGATTGAGCCAGCACACGGTTTTTGTCAGCTTAGCCATGGTTTCTTTAAAAAAAAACAGAGCAATAAAATTTTATTTAGCGCAATTAAATAGCAATTAATTAGCACTAAATCATTATATATTTCTTTTTGTGTTGTGCTATTTTGGCTGAGCCAGCTTAAGAGACCTCAGATTTTTGTTTAGTTTATTTAAATATTAATGATAATGTTAATGAGATGTGATAACTTGTTACTGTTTTCTCGGAACTTTATGAGTCTAGTTTGATTTTAAATAAAATGTACAATTTTGTAGAAATTAGAACAAAATTCTGGGAATTTTATAGATATTACTCGGAATTATGTCCGGAATACTCGGAATTCTATAGTGCGTACCAGGAAATTTGTAGTTTTTTCGTTTCAAAAATGCTTACAGATTTTTGTTTACTTTATTTAAATATTAATGATAACTTCAAAGAGCTGTTATAACATTTTAATTGTATTCCAGGAAAGTTTATGAGTCCAGTTTGATTTTAAATAAAAATGCACAGGTTTGTAGAAACTAGAACAAAATTCTGGGAATTTTATAGATATTACTCGGAATTATGTCCGGAATATTCGGATTTCTATAGTGTGTACCTGGAAATTTGTAATATTTCCGTTGCAAGCATGTTTACAGATTTTTGTTAAGGTTATTTAAATATTAATGATAATGTTAATGAGATGTGATAACATTTTAATTGTTTTTCGGGAAAGTTTGTGAGTCCAGTTTGATTTTAAATAAAATGTACCGTTTTATAAAAATTAGAACAAAATTCTGGGAATTTTATAGATATTACTCGGAATTATGTCCGGAATACTCGGATTTCTATAGTGCGTACCGGGAAATTTGTAGTTTTTTCGTTTCAAACATGCTTACAGATTTTTGTTTACTTTATTTAAATATTAATGATAACTTCAATGAGCTGTTATAACATTTTAATTGTATTCCAGGAAAGTTTATGAGTCCAGTTTGATTTTAAATAAAAATGCACAGTTTTGTAGAAACTAGAACAAAATTCTGGGAATTTTATAGATATTACTCGGAATTATGTCCGGAATACTCGGATTTCTATAGTGTGTACCTGGAAATTTGCAATATTTCCGTTGCAAGCATGTTTACAGATTTTTGTTAAGGTTATTTAAATATAAATGATAATGTTAATGAGATATGATAACATTTTAATTGTTTTTCGGGAAAGTTTATGAGTCCAGTTTGATTTTAAATAAAATGTACCGTTTTATAGAAATTAGAACAAAATTCTGGGAATTTTATAGATATTACTCGGAATTATGTCCGGAATACTCGGATTTCTATAGTGCGTACCGGGAAATTTGTAGTTTTTCCGTATCAAACATGCTTACAAATTTTTGTTTACTTTATTTAAATATTAATTATAACTTTAATGAGCTGTTATAACATTTTAATTTTATTCCAGGAAAGTTTATGAGTCCAGTTTGATTTTAAATAAAATGTACAGTTTTGTAGAAATTAGAACAAAATTCTGGGAATTTTATAGATATTACTCGGAATTATGTCCGGAATACTCGGATTTCTATAGTGCGTACCGGGAAATTTCTAGTTTTTCCGTTTCAAACATGCTTACAAATTTTTGTTTACTTTATTTAAATATTAATTATAACTTTAATGAGCTGTTATAACATTTTAATTTTATTCCAGGAAAGTTTATGAGTCCAGTTTGATTTTAAATAAAATGTACAGTTTTGTAGAAATTTGAACAATATTCTGGGAATTTTATAGATATTACTCGGAATTATGTCCGGAATACTCGGATTTCTATAGTGCGTACCGGGAAATTTGTAGTTTTTTCGTTTCAAACATGCTTACAGATTTTTGTTTACTTTATTTAAATATTAATGATAACTTCAATGAGCTGTTATAACATTTTAATTGTATTCCAGGAAAGTTTATGAGTCCAGTTTGATTTTAAATAAAAATGCACAGTTTTGTAGAAACTAGAACAAAATTCTGGGAATTTTATAGATATTACTCGGAATTATGTCCTGAATACTCGGATTTCTATAGTGTGTACCTGGAAATTTGCAATATTTCCGTTGCAAGCATGTTTACAGATTTTTGTTAAGGTTATTTAAATATAAATGATAATGTTAATGAGATATGATAACATTTTAACTGTTTTTCGGGAAAGTTTATGAGTCCAGTTTGATTTTAAATAAAATGTACAGTTTTGTAGAAATTAGAACAAAATTCTGGGAATTTTATAGATATTACTCGGAATTATGTCCGGAATACTCGGATTTCTATAGTGCGTACCGGGAAATTTGTAGTTTTTCCGTTTCAAACATGCTTACAAATTTTTGTTTACTTTATTTAAATATTAATTATAACTTTAATGAGCTGTTATAACATTTTAATTTTATTCCAGGAAAGTTTATGAGTCCACTTTGATTTTAAATAAAATGTACAGTTTTGTAGAAATTAGAACAATATTCTGGGAATTTTATAGATATTACTCGGAATTATGTCCGGAATACTCGGAATTCTATAGTGCGTACCAGGAAATTTGTAGTTTTTCCGTTTCAAACATGCTTACAGATTTTTGTTTACTTTATTTAAATATTAATGATAACTTCAATGAGCTGTTATAACATTTTAATTGTATTCCAGGAAAGTTTATCCGCCTATTTTCTGCAGTTCTCTGGTAGCAATTAAATCAGAGAGTGTATTCTCGAGTATTCTCGAGTATGCTAGAGTTGGTAGTACTTGGTAGAACACAGTTTAGTGTGTTGTGCTGGAGCAATTAATTATCCTATCGCTCCAACTCCAGTCCCACTGTTTAACCAAATAAGACGGCTTTATCCGCCGTTTCTCTGCAGTTCTCAGGTAGCAATTAAATGTAAGAGTGCATTTTCGAGTATTCTAGAGTTGGTAGTACTTGGAAAAATACATTTTAGTGTGTTGTGCTGGAGCAATTAATTATTCTATCGCTCCTATTCCAGTCGCACTGTTTAATCTTATATAACGGCCATATCCGCCGTTTTTATTGTGTTTTCTGGTAGCAATTAAATCGATTAGTGTATTTGCGTATATTCTAGAGTTGGCAGTACTTGGAAGAATACATTTTAGTGTGTTGTGCTGGAGCAATTAATTATTCTATTGCATCTATTCCAGACGCACTGTTTAACCATATATGACGGCATTATCCACCGTTTCTCTGCAGTTCTCTGGTAGCAGTTAAATCAGAGAGTGTATTCTCGAGTATTCTAAAGTTGGTAGTACTTGGTAGAATATATTTTAGTGTGTTGTGCTGGAGCAATTAATTATTCTACCGTTCCTATGCCAGTCGCACTGTTCAATCTTATCTAACGGCCTTATCCGCCGTTTTTATGCAGTTTTATGGTAGTAATTAAATCAAAGAGAGTATTTTTGAGCATTCTATAGTTGGTAGTACTTGGTAGAATACATTTTAGTATGTTGTGCTGGAGCAATTAATTATTCTATTGCACCAATTCCAGTCCCACTGTTTAACCATATAAGACGGCTTTATCCGCCGTTTCTCTGCAGTTCTCAGGTAGCAATTAAATCTAAGAGTGTATTTTCGAGTATTCTAGAGTTGGCAGTACTTGGTAAAATACATTTTAGTGTGTTGTGCTGGAGCAATTAATTTTTCTATTGCACCTATTCCAGACGCACTGTTTAACGATTTATGACGGCTTTATCCACCGTTTTTCTGCAGTTCTCTGGCAGCAATTAAATCAAAGAGTGTATTTTCGAGTATTCTGGAGTTGGTAGTACTTGGTAGAATACATTTTAGTGTGTTGTGCTGGAGCAATTATTTATTCTACCATACCTATTCCAGAAGCACTGTTTAACCATATGTGACGGCTTTATCCGCCATTTCTCTGCAGTTCTCTGGTAGCAATTAAATCAAAGAGTGTATCTTTGAGTTTTCTAGAGTTGGTAGTACTAGGTAGAATACATTTTAGTGTGTTGTGCTGGAGCAATTAATTATTCTACCGCACCTAGTCCAGACGCACTGTTTAACCATATATGACGGATTTATCCGCCTATTCTCTGCAGTTCTCTGGTAGCAATTAAATCAGAGAGTGTATTCGCGAGTATTCTTGAGTATGCTAGAGTTGGTAGTACTTGCTAGAACACAGTTTACTGTGTTGTGCTGGAGCAATTAATTATTCTACCGCTCCTATGCCAGTCGCACTGTTCAATCTTATATAACGGCCTTATCCGCCGTTTTTATGCAGTTTTATGGTAGAAATTAAATCAAAGAGTGTATTTTTGAGCATTCTAGAGTTGGTAGTACTTGGTAGAATACATTTTAGTGTGTTGTGCTGGAGCAATTAATTATTCTATCGCTCCAATTCCAGTCCCACTGTTTAACCATATATGACGGTTTATCCGCCATTTCTCTGCAGTTCTATGGTAGTAATTAAATCAAAGAGTGTGTTTTCGAATATTCTAGAGTTGGTAGTACTTGGTAGAATACATTTTAGTGTGTTGTGCTGGAATAATTAATTATTCTTTCGCACCAATTCCAGTTCCACTGTTTAACCAAATAAGACGGCTTTATCCGCCGTTTCTCTGCAGTTCTCAGGTAGCAATTAAATGTAAGAGTGCATTTCCGAGTATTCTAGAGTTGGTAGTACTTGGAAGAATACATTTTAGTGTGTTGTGCTGGAGCAATTAATTATTCTATCGCACCTATTCCAGACGCACTGTTTAACCATATATGACGGCTTTATCAGCCGTTTTTATGCAGTTTTATGGTAGCAATTAAATCAAAGAGTGTATTTTTGAGCATTCTAGAGTTGGTAGTACTTGGTAGAATATATTTTAGTGTGTTGTGCTGGAGCAATTAATTATTCTACCGCTCCTATTCCAGTCGCACTGTTTAATCTTATATAACGGCCATAACCGCCGTTTTGATTGTGTTTTCTGGTAGCAATTAAATCGATTAGTGTATTTTCGTATATTCTAGAGTTGGCAGTACTTTTAAGAATACATTTTAGTGTGTTGTGCTGGAGCAATTAATTATTCTATTGCACCTATTCCAGACGCACTGTTTAACCATATATGACGGCTTTATCCGCCGTTTCTCTGCAGTTCTCTGGTAGCAATTAAATCAGAGAGTGTATTCTCGAGTATTCTAAAGTTGGTAGTACTTGGTAGAACACATTTTAGTGTGTTGTGCTGGAGCAATTAATTATTCTACCGTTCCTATGCCAGTCGCACTGTTCAATCTTATATAACGGCCTTATCCGCCGTTTTTCTGCAGTTTTATGGTAGCAATTAAATCAAAGAGAGTATTTTTGAGCATTCTATAGTTGGTAGTACTTGGTAGAATATATTTTAGTGTGTTGTGCTGGAGCAATTTATTATTCTACCGCTCCTATTCCAGTCGCACTGTTCAATCTTATATAACGGCCTTATCCGCCGTTTTTATGCATTTTTATGGTAGCAATTAAATCAAAGAGTGTATTTTTGAGCATTCTAGAGTTGGTAGTACTTGGTAGAATATATTTTAGTGTGTTATGCTGGAGCAATTAGTTATTCTACCGCTCCTATTCCAGTCGCACTGTTTAATCTTATATAACGGCCATATCCGCCGTTTTTATTGTGTTTTCTGGTAGCAATTAAATCGATTAGTGTATTTTCGTATATTCTAGAGTTGGCAGTACTTGGAAGAATACATTTTAGTGTGTTGTGCTGGAGCAATTAATTATTCTATTGCACCTATTCCAGACGCACTGTTTAACCATATGTGACGGCTTTATCCACCGTTTCTCTGCAGTTCTCTGGTAGCAGTTAAATCAAAGAGTGTATTTTCGAGTATTTTAGAGTTGGTAGTAGTTGTTAGAATATATTTTAGTGTGTTGTGCTGGAGCAATTAATTATTCTACCATACCTATTCCAGAAGCACTGTTTAACCACATATGACGGCTTTATCCGCCGTTTCTCTGCAGTTCTCTGGTAGCAATTAAATCAGAGAGTGTATTCTCGAGTATTCTAAAGTTGGTAGTACTTGGTACAACACATTTTAGTGTGTTGTGCTGGAGCAATTAAGTATTCTACCGTTCTTATGCCAGTCGCACTGTTCAATCTTATATGACGGCCTTATGCGCCGTTTTTATGCAGTTTTATTGTAGTAATTAAATCAAAGAGAGTATTTTTGAGCATTCTATAGTTGGTAGTACTTGGTAGAATACATTTTAGTATGTTGTGCTGGAGCAATTAATTATTCTATCGCACCAACTGCAGTCCCACTGTTTAACCATATAAGACGGCTTTATCCGCCGTTTCTCTGGAGTTCTCAGGTAGCAATTAAATCTAAGAGTGTATTTTCGAGTATTCTAGAGTTGGTAGTAATTGGTAGAATACATTTTAGTATGTTGTGCTGGAGCAATTAATTATTCTATCGCACCTATTCCAGACGCACTGTTTAACCATATATGACGGCTTTATCCGCCGTTTCTCTGCAGTTCTCTGGTAGCAATTAAATGAAATAGTGTATTTTAGAGTATTCTAGATTTGGTAGTACTTGGTAGAATATATTTTAGTGTGTTGTGCTGGAGCAATTAATTATTCTACCGCTCCTATTCCAGTCGCACTGTTTAATCTTATATAACGGCCATATCCGCCGTTTTTATTGTGTTTTCTGGTAGCAATTAAATCGATTAGTGTATTTTCGTATATTCTAGAGTTGGCAGTACTTGGAAGAATACATTTTAATCTGTTGTGCTGGAGCAATTAATTATTCTATTGCACCTATTCCAGACGCACTGTTTAACCATATGTGACGGCTTTATCCACCGTTTCTCTGCAGTTCTCTGGTAGCAGTTAAATCAAAGAGTGTATTTTCGAGTATTTTAGAGTTGGTAGTAGTTGTTAGAATATATTTTAGTGTGTTGTGCTGGAGCAATTAATTATTCTACCATACCTATTCCAGAAGCACTGTTTAACCACATATGACGGCTTTATCCGCCGTTTCTCTGCAGTTCTCTGGTAGCAATTAAATCAGAGAGTGTATTCTCGAGTATTCTAAAGTTGGTAGTACTTGGTAGAACACATTTTAGTGTGTTGTGCTGGAGCAATTAAGTATTCTACCGTTCTTATGCCAGTCGCACTGTTCAATCTTATATGACGGCCTTATGCGCCGTTTTTATGCAGTTTTATTGTAGTAATTAAATCAAAGAGAGTATTTTTGAGCATTCTATAGTTGGTAGTACTTGGTAGAATACATTTTAGTATGTTGTGCTGGAGCAATTAATTATTCTATCGCACCAACTCCAGTCCCACTGTTTAACCATATAAGACGGCTTTATCCGCCGTTTCTCTGCAGTTCTCAGGTAGCAATTAAATCTAAGAGTGTATTTTCGAGTATTCTAGAGTTGGTAGTAATTGGTAGAATACATTTTAGTATGTTGTGCTGGAGCAATTAATTATTCTATCGCACCTATTCCAGACGCACTGTTTAACCATATATGACGGCTTTATCCGCCGTTTCTCTGCAGTTCTCTGGTAGCAATTAAATGAAATAGTGTATTTTAGAGTATTCTAGATTTGGTAGTACTTGGTAGAATATATTTTAGTGTGTTGTGCTGGAGCAATTAATTATTCTACCGCTCCTATTCCAGTCGCACTGTTTAATCTTATATAACGGCCTTATCCGCCGTTTTTATGCAGTTTTATGGTAGAAATTAAATCAAAGAGTGTATTTTTGAGCATTCTAGAGTTGGTAGTACTTGGTAGAATACATTTTAGTGTGTTGTGCTGGAGCAATTAATTATTCTATTGCACCTATTCCAGACGCACTGTTTAACGATTTATGACGGCTTTATCCACCGTTTTTCTGCAGTTCTCTGGTAGCAATTAAATCAAAGAGTGTATTTTCGAGCATTCTAGAGTTGGTAGTACTTGGTAGAATATATTTTAGTGTGTTATGCTGGAGCAGTTAATTATTCTACCGCTCCTATTCCAGTCGCACTGTTTAATCTTATATAACGGCCTTATCCGCCGTTTTTATGCAGTTTTATGGTAGCAATTAAATCGATTAGTGTATTTTCGTATATTCTAGAGTTGGCAGTACTTGGAAGAATACATTTTAGTGTGTTGTGCTGGAGCAATTAATTATTCTATTGCACCTATTCCAGACGCACTGTTTAACCATATATGACGGCTTTATCCGCCGTTTCTCTGCAGTTCTCTGGTAGCAATGAAATCATAGAGTGTATTCTCGAGTATTCTAAAGTTGGTAGTACTTGGTAGAACACATTTTAGTGTGTTGTGCTGGAGCAATTAATTATTCTACCGTTCCTATGCCAGTCGCACTGTTCAATCTTATATAACGGCCTTATCCGCCATTTTTATGCAGTTTTATGGTAGTAATTAAATCAAAGAGAGTTTTTTTGAGCATTCTATAGTTGGTAGTACTTGCTAGAATACATTTTAGTGTGTTGTGCTAGAGCAATTAATTATTCTATCTCACTAATTCCAGTCCCACTGTTTAACCATATAAGACGGCTTTATCCGCCGTTTCTCTGCAGTTCTCAGGTAGCAATTAAATCTAAGAGTGTATTTTCGAGTATTCTAGAGTTGGCAGTACTTGGTAGAATACATTTTAGTGTGTTGTGCTGGAGCAATTAATTTTTCTATTGCACCTATTCCAGACGCACTGTTTAACGATTTATGACGGCTTTATCCACCGTTTTTCTGCAGTTCTCTGGTAGCAATTAAATCAAAGAGTGTATTTTCGAGTATTCTAGAATTGGTAGTACTTGGTAGAATATATTTTAGTTTGTTGTGCTGGAGCAATTAATTATTCTACCGCTCCTATTCCAGTCGCACTGTTCAATCTTATATAACGGCCTTATCCGCCGTTTTTATGCATTTTTATGGTAGCAATTAAATCAAAGAGTGTATTTTTGAGCATTCTAGAGTTGGTAGAACTTGGTAGAATATATTTTAGTGTGTTATGCTGGAGCAATTAATTATTCTACCGCTCCTATTCCAGTCGCACTGTTTAATCTTATATAACGGCCATATCCGCCGTTTTTATTGTGTTTTCTGGTAGCAATTAAATCGATTGATGTATTTTCGTATATTCTAGAATTGGCAGTACTTGGAAGAATACATTTTAGTGTGTTGTGCTGGAGCAATTAATTATTCTATTGCACCTATTCCAGACCCACTGTTTAACCATATATGACGGCTTTATCCACCGTTTCTCTGCAGTTCTCTGGTAGCAGTTAAATCAAAGAGTGTATTTTCGAGTATTTTAGAGTTGGTAGTAGTTGTTAGAATATATTTTAGTGTGTTGTGCTGTAGCAATTAATTATTCTACCATACCTATTCCAGAAGCACTGTTTAACCACATATGGCGGCTTTATCCGCCGTTTCTCTGCAGTTCTCTGGTAGCAATTAAATCAGAGAGTGTATTCTCGAGTATTCTAAAGTTGGTAGTACTTGGTAGAACACATTTTAGTGTGTTGTGCTGGAGCAATTAATTTTTCTATTGCACCTATTCCAGACGCACTGTTTAACGATTTATGACGGCTTTATCCACCGTTTTTCTGCAGTTCTCTGGTAGCAATTAAATCAAAGAGTGTATTTTCGAGTATTCTAGAATTGGTAGTACTTGGTAGAATATATTTTAGTTTGTTGTGCTGGAGCAATTAATTATTCTACCGCTCCTATTCCAGTCGCACTGTTCAATCTTATATAACGGCCTTATCCGCCGTTTTTATGCATTTTTATGGTAGCAATTAAATCAAAGAGTGTATTTTTGAGCATTCTAGAGTTGGTAGAACTTGGTAGAATATATTTTAGTGTGTTATGCTGGAGCAATTAATTATTCTACCGCTCCTATTCCAGTCGCACTGTTTAATCTTATATAACGGCCATATCCGCCGTTTTTATTGTGTTTTCTGGTAGCAATTAAATCGATTGGTGTATTTTCGAATATTCTAGAATTGGCAGTACTTTGAAGAATACATTTTAGTGTGTTGTGCTGGAGCAATTAATTATTCTATTGCACCTATTCCAGACCCACTGTTTAACCATATATGACGGCTTTATCCACCGTTTCTCTGCAGTTCTCTGGTAGCAGTTAAATCAAAGAGTGTATTTTCGAGTATTTTAGAGTTGGTAGTAGTTGTTAGAATATATTTTAGTGTGTTGTGCTGTAGCAATTAATTATTCTACCATACCTATTCCAGAAGCACTGTTTAACCACATATGGCGGCTTTATCCTCCGTTTCTCTGCAGTTCTCTGGTAGCAATTAAATCAGAGAGTGTATTCTCGAGTATTCTAAAGTTGGTAGTACTTGGTAGAACACATTTTAGTGTGTTGTGCCGGAGCAATTAATTATTCTACCGTTCCTATGCCAGTCGCACTGTTCAATCTTATATGACGGCCTTATCCGCCGTTTTTATGCAGTTTTATGGTAGCAATTAAATCAAAGAGAGTATTTTTGAGTATTCTATAGCTGGTAGTACTTGGTAGAATACATTTTAGTATGTTGTGCTGGAGCAATTAATTATTCTATCGCACCTATTCCAGTCGCACTGTTTAACCATATATGACTGCTTTATCCGCCGTTTCTCTGCAGTTCTCTGGTAGCAATTAAATGAAAGAGTGTATTTTAGAGTATCCTAGATTTGGTAGTACTTGGTAGAATATATTTTAGTGTGTTGTGCTGCAGCAATTAATTATTCTACCGCTCCTATTCCAGTCGCACTGTTCAATCTTATATAACGGCCTTATCCGCCGTTTTTATGCAGTGTTATGGTAGCAATTAAATCAAAGAGTGTATTTTTGAGCATTCTAGAGTTGGTAGTATTTGGTAGAATACATTTTAGTGTGTTGTGCTGGAGCAATTAATTATTCTATCGCACCAATTCCAGTCCCACTGTTTAACCATATATGACGGTGTATCCGCCATTGCTCTGTAGTTCTCAGGTAGCAATTAAATCAAAGAGTGTGTTTTCGATTATTTTAGAGTTGGTAGTACTTCGTAGAATACATTTTAGTGTGTTGTGCTGGAGCGATTAATTATTCTATCGCACCAATTCCAGTCCCACTGTTTAACCATATATGACGGTTTATCCGCCGTTTCTCTGCAGTTCTCAGGTAGCAATTAAATCTAAAAGTGTCTTTTCGAGTATTCTAAAGTTGGCAGTACTTGGTAGAATACATTTTAGTGTGTTGTGCTGGAGCAATTAATTATTCTATTGTACCTATTCCAGACGCACTGTTTACCCATATATGACGGCTTTATCCACCGTTTCTCTGCAGTTCTCTGGTAGCAATTAAACCAAAGAGTGTATTTTTGAGTATTTTAGAGTTGGTAGTACTTGGTAGAATACATTTTAGTGTGTTGTGCTGGAGCAATTAATTATTCTACCTCACCTATTCCAGACGCACTGTTTAACCATATATGACGGATTTATCCGCCTATTCTCTGCAGTTCTCTGGTAGCAATTAAATCAGAGAGTGTATTCTCGAGTATTCTAGAGTTGGTAGTACTTGGTAAAACACATTTTAGTGTGTTGTGCTGGAGCAATTAATTATTCTACCGCTCCTATGCCAGTCGCACTGTTTAATCTTATATAACGGCCTTATCCGCCGTTTTTATGCAGTTTTATGGTAGAAATTAAATCAAAGAGTGTATTGTTGAGCATTCTAGAGTTGGTAGTACTTGGTAGAATACATTTTAGTGTGTTGTGCTGGAGCAATTAATTATTCTATCGCACCAATTCCAGTCCCACTGTTTAACCATATATGACGGTTTATCCGCCATTTCTCTGCAGTTCTCTGGTAGTAATTAAATCAAAAAGTGTGTTTTCGAGTATTCTAGAGTTGGTAGTACTTGGTAGAATACATTATAGTGTGTTGTGCTGGAGCAATTAATTATTCTATCGCACCTATTCCAGTCCCACTGTTTAACCATATAAGACGGCTTTATCCACCGTTTCTCTGCAGTTCTCAGGTAGCAATTAAATCTAAGAGTGTATTTAATCTTATATAACGGCCTTATCCGCCGTTTTTATGCAGTTTTATGGTAGAAATTAAATCAAAGAGTGTATTGTTGAGCATTCTAGAGTTGGTAGTACTTGGCAGAATACATTTTAGTGTGTTGTGCTGGAGCAATTAATTATTCTATCGCACCAATTCCAGTCCCACTGTTTAACCATATATGACGGTTTATCCGCCATTTCTCTGCAGTTCTCTGGTAGTAGTTAAATCAAAAAGTGTGTTTTCGAGTATTCTAGAGTTGGTAGTACTTGGTAGAATACATTTTAGTGTGTTGTGCTGGAGCAATTAATTATTCTATCGCACCTATTCCAGACGCACTGTTTAACCATATATCACTTCTTTATCCGCCGTTTCTCTGCAGATCTCTGGTAGCAATTAAATGAGAGAGTGTATTTTAGAGTATTCTAGATTTGGTAGTACTTGGTAGAATATATTTTAGTGTGTTGTGCTGGAGCAATTAATTATTCTACCGCTCCTATTCCAATCGCACTGTTTAATCTTATATAACGGCCATATGCGCCGTATTTATGCAGTTTTCTGGTAGCAATTAAATCGAAGAGTGTATTTTTAAGTATTCTAGAGTTGGCAGTACTTGGTAGAACACATTTTAGTATGTTGTGCTGGAGCAATTAATTAGTCTACCGCTCCTATGCCAGTCGCACTGTTTAATCTTATATAACGGCCATATCCGCGGTTTTTATGCAGTTTTCTGGTAGCAATTAAATCGAAGAGTTTATTTTTAAGTATTCTAGAGTTGGCAGTACTTGGTAGAATACATTTTAGTGTGTTGTGCTCGAGCAATTAATTATTCTGTCGCACCTATTCCAGTCCCACTATTTAACTATATATGACGGCCTTCCTTATCGGCGGTTTTTATGCAGTTTAATAAGAGTTATGCATTTTTATTTAGCGCAATTAATTTGCAATTAATTAGCAATTAATTCTCACTAAATAAAAAAATATGTATTTCCTTTTATTTTCGATTGAGCCAGCATATGGTTTTTGCCAGCTCAGCCATGTTTTTTTTTTAAATAAGAGTTATACATTTTTATTTAGCGCAATTAATTTGCAATTAATTAGCAATTAATTCTCACTAAATCAAAAAATATTTATTTCCTTTTTTTTTCGATTGAGCCAGCACACGGTTTTTGTCAGCTTAGCCATGGTTTCTTTAAAAAAAAACAGAGCAATAAAATTTTATTTAGCGCAATTAAATAGCAATTAATTAGCACTAAATCATTATATATTTCTTTTTGTGTTGTGCTATTTTGGCTGAGCCAGCTTAAGAGACCTAGAACTGTTGTTAAAGGCTTAAAATACCAGAACTATCGTTAATATTATAAGGAACTCTAGAACTCTTACAATTATGCAGAGAAATGCCATCGGAACTCTGTATTTTGAAAACAAGGGTTCTGCGTGAAGTTAGCACCCTAAAATCATTTTTTCGACTTCCATGCTTAAAATGCCAGAACTATTGTTAAAGGCTTAAAATACCAGAACTATCGTTAATATTATAAGGAACTCTAGAACTCTTACAATTATGCAGAGAAATGCCATCAGAACTCTTTATTTTGAAAATAAGGGTTCTGCGTGAAGTTAGCACCCTAAAGTCATTTTTTTGGCTTCCTTGCTTAAAATACCAGAACTATTTTTAATATTGTAAGGAACTCTAGAACTCTCACTTTACTTATTCAGAACTCTAAGAATTTTTTGGTTTCAAGAAATTAAGGGTGCTAATTTCACATGAGTTAAATACAATTTGGGAAAAGACATTAATTTACGTTAAATTCAATTTGAATAATCTTTCTTTTAATTTTTAAATTTTTTTATGAATGGAACACCAACAATTTGTCGTGTCACACTCTATCATTGAAGAATTATTTTTAAAACCGTATATAGAAATAAGTTGAACAAAAATTGTTTTAACAATACAAAAATATAAGATCATAAATACGTACTTGCAACGTTATTTCCTACATTATACCTTAAATTGAGATCTCACTCTAAGTATATTTTCCTTTGAATTTCTTATCTAAAAAACAATTTTCGCTATAAACAAATGAAATTTTGACAAGAACAGTTATAAACAACGCTTGCAAGGCTTTGAACAACATGGCTGAAGGCTGCATGAATGATGACGAGATCGCCTTGATTAGCTCTCGTGAAGTTGACCCTAACAAACAGCGATCAAAAGAGGTCATTTAGTTATTCGCCATTAACAATTAGAGCGTTGAACATAAAGTTAAAGTACACGCCTATCTGAGCACGGAAGGACATTTCAAGTTTATTTGAGGTTAGGTTCTGTTGCAGATGACAGGTTAGTTGGGCATTTTGAGGTATTTCTAGGTTAGGTTCGGCCGATTAGGCAGTCCAACGGCCCAATGTTGTTATCGTGGTGCCGACAGGAACGTAATAGTGTGTTTGCCCACACAAAACCAAATTGGTTTGCCTAATTGTGACGTGTTGAAGTTATTCTAGGTTAGGTTCGCATGATTGTGACATATCTAGATGATTGGAACTTGTCACCGTTCAGTTGACATTATTTGTAAGAATTGTGTAACTTACTTTTCCATTACAGACCTGTGTTAGTTATAATAAATTAACTCTTTGAAACCATACTAGACTGGCTTAGTTCATCTTCCCGATCTGTGTCTTTTTTTCTAATGTCGGATGTACATTACAATTATTAAGTTCCCTATTGAGTTCGATATACCTATTATACTTCTAGTGTCCTACTTTGTTAAGGAAGATATATTCCAATTATTGTGTCCATTTGAATTTTCTCCTTTTTTCCCACTTTCCTAATTAATTGTTTGCGAAAACCGACCGAATTATTTATCGATGATGCAACTATTTAATAAATTAAAATTAAAAGATAGTTTTGCAAAAATTCTTCTCACGATCTACTCGCGTTCTTTAAATTCGACACACGACCCTTTCTCTCGAAAAAATAGGTAGATAGATATTCTGGAATCACAAAATAAATGCATTTTATTGTAAAAGTAGATGCTAAAACGAAGTTTGCGTGCTCCTTTGTCACGTTTTACTATAACAAACATGATCTTAAACAAACTTAACCTTCGAACGTGAGAATTACCTTCATTTTAAAAACCAAAGGAATGTTTTCAGGTTTTCTCCCAGCAGCTACAAAGCGATCAAGAAAAATTGCTGTGGATGTTTTTTGCGCAACGTTTTGCATAATAACTCGCTAACCGGATGTGTTGCTTAATTTGATAGAATGGCAGGTGCAGAAAATTACTAGGTTATGTGACGGCTTATTACAGGAATCCCATGTCACTGTCAATCTCGTTTCAAGTGTCACATTGACAACTGAAACAATAATATTTCTCGAACACACTATATATGTATTTTCTAATGATCCATCAAAGCTGCTTTTAATTAAATTAATTGCATAACAAATGACCATCGTTGTATTTGCAGAAAATTATTGCAAATTTAATAACACTAACAAATCATTCATAAACGCTGGCAGATGCACACATGTCGGCATCGAGTGTGGTGAGTGTTATATAGGTGAGCGAGGGTGATTCAGTCGAATCGCTGCTCTGTAAGGGTGAGGGGCTTGTTATAGATGAACCGAACAATCGGATCTGGCGATCACATCTATATATATCGACACAGTTCCACATGAAAATGCAGAGGTGGTTCGTTTAAAGGGGCTCTTTTATGCAACACGTAGTATAAGAACAATGGTGGTCTTTTTCAGCACAAAACACATTTAACGAACTGTTTGGCTTAATGCAATCAACATGATAACCAATCATCTGATTAAATAGACCGAAAACTTCATGGTTTGTTGATCTATTTATTTATAGAAGAAAGAACCGCTAGATTAATCAGAAAAAGTAATTATTACGATTTTAGCAAGGTTCAATCGTGAAATGTTATCTTTCAGCAGCACTAACGAGATTAGATTAGAACAAAAAAAACAGCAAACCAATCTTAACTTAAACTACCCTGAAACTCTAGAAGAAAATAACCATGTAGTTAGTTAGTTCAAGTCTGATCACAGAGTAGTACGTAAGAGTTAAACCTTTATTACTTTCTGACATTTTTCTTATTTCAAAAGAAAGATTTAATAAAAGTTAATTAATTTTCTCTTTGATTCCATTATAGTGGAGAAGAGAAGCTTTTAGTTAAGAGAATTGGAAAAATATATTTTCTACCGATAGAAGCTTTCTTTGGAACGTAAATAGAAATAGATTTATAGGAGATGCTATTTTACTTAATTAATTAACAGCATTAAGAATCATAAGTTGATGATTATTAAGCGAATTACAGAGCGAAATAAGATTTTTAATAGTTATGTCGGTAGGTCACGATACGCCAATGAATTTAAGGCCCTATAGGTATGATGAGGGTGTTAAGATTAATGGCGTAATGATATCACACAAAACGTGAGTCACCAAACGTATCAGTTCAATATTTTCTAATGTTATCAAATGTCATGTCTGGGTTCCTCTTTTTAAAAAACTGGATGCTTTTTATAAACCAATGCCAAAATTTAAGCAATAAGAGCATTTGTCGGGGCGCCAAAATGTCCCGAATTTCAGTATTTAAAAGTATTCAATTATATATCGTACTACTTAAGTAATTTCTGAATTCCACTTGGTTTGGAACAGTGACTTTTATAGCGTTTAACAATTTTAACACTTTTAATACTTCTCAGCAAAAGGTAAAATATTTTTAGGGCGCCACTGAATTCAAAATAAAATAATAATTCAAATAAAACTCAATATTTAATTTAATGAAGCAATTAGAAAATCTAGATTGAAGAAAATAATGGCTTTGAATACAGAAGAAGCTTAAAAATTTTAGTCCTTTTATGTACTTTAATAAAATAAAAATCATATATAAGAAACATTAATTGACTTTATTTTCATTAGTAATATTAAATAAAAATAAACAAGTGAAAATGTGATTGATAACTCGAGAAAAAAACAACTAGCTACAAAACACTTTCTTATTACTTCATTAAAACCAAAAGCTAAGAGTCGTTTATTAAATATTTATTTTTATTTTAAGATCCAAGTGAAGTACCTAACATTGCTTTAAATAAGACTTAAAAAAAGGTTCTCATAGCTCTTAATTTATAGAAACCACTTTGAAAATGTTGATCTCGCGTTGGTTATTAATACGTTATAAAAAAATTGAAAAGATAGATCCTGTTTGAATCTCCCTAATCTTCTGTTTCTCAATCTTTAAAGCTAGGCTAGTTTTTTTTTTTTAGAAATTGCACATTCTCAAGTTAGGTAATTCAGTTTTAATGTGCCTTCTAAATCTGGTCGAGATTTTTGAAAATCTATGAATATGTATCATTTACGTTTTCAAAAGCAAAAAGAAAATATTTAGAGAAAGATTTAAAGAGGTCGATGGCCTTTCAACAAAAGGGGATGTATTTCGATGTGTATCGAGACAAATTAGCTACAAAAGGGAACACAATGACCAATCTACAAGTACTAAGTACTTGGTGATTGGTTTTTCTAAAGGAACAAAGGAATTTCTAGCAAAATAAAAATTAAAAAAAATAATAAAAATTTAAAAATTAAAAATTATTTTAAATTTTAAAATTATTTGGAGCCACACAAAAAAGTTAATTACCCTAACTTGAAAGTTAGCAGATTCCTGTTATAGTTGGTAAAATTACCTGCTTATTTGTCGATAAGATGTTCACATTCCATGTCATTCTTCAAATGGATTTTATTTGTGATTGTTGAAGATAATTATAAGTATTAAAGTTGCAACACGTATCTTCCATGACGTGAGTATATAAAATAATTCGGTTATTTGCAACAAGACTCCATCACCTTCCTTTAATTCATTCCGTACAAAATAAATTTCCAAACATTTCTCAAAATAACCTACAAACTGACATGACTTTTGCTCTGTATGAAAATTCAAGAGAGAGTAACCAAATCTTCGTGCTGTTTTATAATAATTGGAAAACAATTGCGAATCGCTAGTGATTGTCCTAGTTGTGATTAGATTAGTCTGGTTTCTAATTAGAAACAAAACAACATCTTTCCCACCAAAAACCTTTCTAACCAAATTATTGATAAAAAATTAAATTAATTGTTTAAATAAATGTTATAAAATGAAAGAGGAGAGTTTTTCCTTCATTTTGGTACCTAAAACGGCTATTAAAATGCAAATTTAGAGTTTTAGGTATTTATTTCAGTAGAGTTAGGATTCATTGACAACCATCTTGAATTTTCTAACAAACATAACTTCACAAAAATTTAAATAAAAACATCTTAACATTTTGCTACATCCTTTTCTTATCACAAAATTAATTCTAAGATCCTATCAAACAAAAATTACATAATTTTGACACCAAAATTATGAATATAAACTAAATTTTAACATTCTAGCAGAAACGTTACCATTTTGGGATTTCAAAGACCTAAACCTTCTCTATAAAAAGTTCCCCACTTTAACATTCTAGTGTCAAATGCATCCTAGAACTTGGTTAACAATATTGCAGCAAAATATTTTACTTAGAAATTCAAATAACATTGAAAAATATCCATTTATTATGGAAAATTATGAATCGTCAAAGCAATAGAACATTTTCTTGAAATTCAATAATAAAAACGTAAAGTAATAAATACTTGTGTATACCTTCTCACCTATGCCTTTAATAGTTTTCAGGTGAAAACATGCTATAAAATGGCTTCAAAATATCTAAGTGTGAAAAAATCAACCAACGACAGAAAATCGTTCATCTTAAAATTGAGTTTGCGAAATTCAAGTGAAGAATCTGTTTAAAATTTATCACTTCCCATCTCACAGTGTTGTAATGTGTATTTTCAACATATTTAATGCAAAATTTTATTGTTTTTAAAATTAAAAAAAATAAAATCCTTTCTCCTGGAAGATAGGCAACACATCGTGCATACTTGTTATGCGGGATGCCTATATCACAACATTATGTAATAACACCTGTTTGTCAAAAAGTTTTGTATAACTTTTGATGATATTAATAAATTTCAAGCATCCTTCCCTGGACTAACAAATTAATCTCATAAATCAAGTTGTAAATGGGAATTGTAATTGTGATATCTTGATGATTATCACTGGAGACAAATTCTATAATGAAGTGAAAATGTTTTTAGGGTGCCACTGAAATCATTTTAAATTGAATAAATCTAACGTAGCTAATATTAATTGTAATAACGTCAAAAAACTAATTGTGACCTGACTCAGAATTCGGAAGTAACCAACATCAGTAAGTAACTTCGACAGTAAGTAACCACAAATAAGGAAAAACGCAATATTTATTTGCCTTTATTTTAAATCAGTCAAATAAAAATTAAAGTTGAAAACAAAAATAAATGATATAATTGTTAGAACTCGTAGCGACCTTTTCCTCATTTTACTAAGTACCTTAAATATACCTATTAATCAATGATGTTTCAGAAACAATAACAGTTACATTGTAGATGTATTTTCAAAGATTAATAAATTAGTTCTTGAAACGTAAAGGTAAAAATGGTAAACTTTTAACTGTTTTTAAAGAGAAAGTTAAATCGTTAACTACAATAGCCAATATAAATTATAATAACGATCTTGGCCTGATCTTTAAAAAAATTAAATTTCGATAACTGTACGGCTTGTACAATAAAATGATTTAAAATGTATTGAAATCCTGTTTATTACACCCTCCCCTCACCCCGATTACCATTCCAGGTTTGTTTTAATTTCGAATTTACTACCTAATACCATTTTCTTTAAATTAAGTTTTCGTAAGTTTTTCAATTATCAGCTTCTTGGAAGTTAAAGCGATTCTTCTCCGTTAAACCAAATTTTTCTTTGAAGAGAACAACACAGTTAGCGAAAGAGAAACAATAGATTAATAAAATCAAACTAGGTACTATAGGAAATAATTACGTATCATAATCGCAGTTTTTGAACAAAGAATATCCCAACTAGAAATATGTGTTTAGTCTACACTAGTTTAAATAAAATCAAAGAAATGTATGTTACTAGTTAAAATCCAAAGAACGTTTTAATGAGTTTACTAAACTATGAAATTTCAAGATAAAAAATATAACTTCTCGGTGACAAATTCAGCAGGTTTATTGTTTTAATCGCCTAATAGCTTCCTACGAGATATCAGTAATTTTTTACATAACCTTCAAAGAGAATTGACGACTGTAGAAAAACACGCATTCCGAAAACTACACGGTAGACGTAATTTGCATTGAAGGTTTAGAAATATTTTTTAAGATACAACTGGAAGTAGAAAATGTCGGCGGAACGGCAACAGAAGTCGCTACAATACACATTCTTTTAGAAAAATAAATCTGTTCGTGGTTTGCTTAAATTTATTAATAAAAAAAACAATATTAAAAAATAATTAGGGAAAATCTATATTATTAAATTACGGATTTTGAAAATAAATGAGCAGCAAAGACTGACTAGTGCATTTTAAAAAATCTTTAGGGTCGTTATATTGGTTGAGTCAAACCCGGGTTGTTCGGTTTAGGGACGACCACTCAACCTACTGGGCTCATTCGACGAACTTTTAACATATTTCAAGCTTCAAGCTGTGTGGAAATCTTGAAAAATTAAGTTCGTCGTTTGAATTTTCGTTTTGACGCTAGAGGTCGTAACATTCTATTAGAGTAAGTAACTAGACTAATATCGCAAAGATTGTTCAAAGATTGCATTATTTATATTAAGAAAATCTATTTTAAAAACATCATGAAAAACATACTATACTACAACATAATTAAGGTAGTTAATTATATCCAAACAGTTTTTATAAAAGGGGCTCTCCTTCGTAAAAAGACAAATAAGTATATAATAGAGAAAAACTTACACTCCTGAGGGTAGATGTACAATTAGCCGAGACTAATTAATTAATTGGACGTCGATACAGGAAACTACCGCAGTTCATTGAGTTGTGATGCGCCCTTTTTCAGCACCACTGATGGTGCTGTCAATATTCTTGATTTTATTGTGAAACAAGAACCAAGAACGATAAATCACGCGTAAACTAAAAAGGGGGTCACGTAATAGGTCAAAGGAGGGTTGTTAAATTACAAAAATTTACATATCCATCAATTCCCAATTCAGTTAAATGTAAATGACAGAATTTCTTTCTTTCTGTATGTGTGTACGTTATGCAATGAGATCGGTAAATTTTCACTTATCATTCATTCACCCGACGCGAAATTGGAGTTAACCCTGATTGGAATGTTACCATAATGGAATATTTTCTGATAGGAAATGCATTTCCTTCATAATTAGCATAATTTGTTTGTTAATGCAAGCAATGAATGAAGAAAATAATGCATCATTATTAATTTAATTCTTTAAATATATTTGCGTGACTAGCGATTCAGATTAATGATGGAGATTATAAAGCTGAATAATGGGTGGATTGATATTTAATGATATAGCGAAAGAAAGTTTAAGCAAACAAAAAGTTTAATAGTACAAATAATCAATTTATTGAATAATAGATATATTTTAATAATTTATTTAGATGAGTCTTACAGTCTTACACCTCACGGTAGAAAGACGCAGGAATAAGTAAGTAAGTAAGTATTTAGATGAATTGTAATAACAAGCATTTCTTGCTCTTTTTTGTTATAACATCCTTATGTCTTTTATTAAACTTTTTTTAATCATTATGCTCTATCCTCTTTTGGTCTTAAATCTATTTAATTTATATGCTATGAGTTTGTTTCCATCCTCGATGCACGCGCTTCATTGGCAATAAGTTGATGCAGTTTTGTTTAGATCTTAATGTATTAATTCTTTGGAAAAAACCATTTACAAAACTTAACAATTCTAGCATGTAACTTAAATAGTTGCAATTTTACAATAGGGGTCGGTGTGCTGCACGATTTGCGCATATCTTTTCACGGGTCTTGTCCAAAATTTTCCTGATAACCCGTTCACATTTTTCAATAGCACAATTGACTATAGTTTTATTGAATTTAAATATGTCTCTTACGTTTAAACATGATCTGCGTAACTGTAAAGGAAAGCGTGAACACCCCATAAGCAGATAACTAGGTTGGAGATCCCGACGAGTGTATATGGTAATAGTG
The DNA here is from genome assembly GCA_929113105.1 of Agrypnus murinus. Classification (NCBI taxonomy): domain Eukaryota; kingdom Metazoa; phylum Arthropoda; class Insecta; order Coleoptera; family Elateridae; genus Agrypnus; species Agrypnus murinus. Next base: position 4,122,522 of record OV816029.1, read on the forward strand.
AACGTTTTAATGTAGTTGATTTAAGGCTTTTCACAAATGTAATTTTCACTAGACTTTTTAGTTCATGGTCCCTAATTTATTTCTAGCATGACAGCTTAGAACTAGCAACGACAACATCTAAATGATGAAGTCAACTTGTTCAAAGTTATGCTTTATTGCGTTTGATTTTTTTTATCATTTCTTTCCTGATTGCTGCTTTTTATATTGCACCCCATTTTCTTTGATCCTTTAAATTTCTGTAAACGCTGATCACGGAAGAACGTTATGTTGTATATCTTCCTCTTCAATTAAAAAAAATATGGACGGAAGTGAACTGTTAGTGTCCTTCTAGGATAAATCATTGCGCGCTTACTTTCACATCACCACAGTTTACTTACGGATACTGTATACTAAAGTTACACGTGAATTATCTTTACTGACTCGGCGTGAGTCACGAAATTGACTGTGGCTTGTAAGTCGCGTGACCCACGCGTGAGTCCCCAAACCTTACCACTAAAAATGTTTTATATTGAATTACAAATTTGTCAATAGATTATGAATTACATACCCCAAGTTATACAATTGGTGCAGCATACACTCGAAATTGTCATGATTTACTGGTAAATATATGGTAAGCCGAAATTATCAAATCCAAACCTTTTATTCGTGAGCGTGTGCAAAATCGACTTTTGGAGTATAAATTAATTTCTTGGTTAGGATAAAATTAGATGGTAAATAACGAATGTATTATTAAGAAGCGAAGATTGCCACCATCTTTGACCTTGGCATCATTGGCATCAATCAAATTCGAACCTGGGATGGATCTAAAAGAAAATAGTACAATTTATAGTAGATTTTGGTCTTTTTTAATACTTCAAAAGCTTCAAATTCCAAAATATAAAAATATTTTAATTTGAAAGTTGCAAAACATAAACTTCAGAGCAACATAGTGGGAGTTTTATTTTCAAATATTAAAGTTTCACATATTGAAGACTTGGGATGTTAAAGTTTTTCGAAGTTTCATCACATGGAATTTCATAGTTTTCAAAGAACAAAGATTAGAAAAATATGAACGTACTGATTTAAATGGTCGGGGTCGAAATGTTAGGCTATCGATTTTTCCCCGAAATTTCCGTTCTTATAATTTCAAGGTTTCATAATTTCAAAGTTTCATAGTTTCAGAATTTCTAATCTCATTGTTTCAAAGTTTCATAACTTTTGTTTTCTATGTTTCATAGTTTAGAGTCTCTAATAACCAACGTTCAAGTTCTCGTACTTGTCGGATCAAAGTAGCAAAGTTTCATATACTCAGAGATTCACCGTTTCAATAGAATTACTATTTTGAATTTCATGAAACTGCAGAAAACCTTAACCAGATCTGCCGGCACCGGGAGTCGATCTCGGACCTCTTGGGTGAAACTCTAGATTAAAGAAAAACTTTAAAACGTTTGACCTTCAGAAGTCATGTCCATAAAAATATAAAATTTCATAGGATTGCTTCAAACTTTGCATGTTTACAAAAACTGACCCCTTCAATCATTTTAAACTACCATCAAAACGATATAAATATTTGCTTGACCTTCAGAGGTCATCGAAGGTCGACTTATTGAACTTGACCTTCTGAAAAAGTTTAAAACCAACGTTAACTAACTTTAAAACGTTTTACTTCCAGAGGTTATTAAAGGTCATGCCTATAAAAATATAAAATTTCATAGGATTGCTTCAAACTTTGCATGTTTACAAAAAGTGACCTCTTGAATCATTTTAAACTACCCTCAAAACGATATAAATATTTGCTTGACCTTCAGAGGTCATCGAAGGTAATGTACATGAAAATATAAAATTCCATAGAATTGCTTCAGATTTTGCAAGCTATGAAACTTGATCACTTGAAAAAATTCAAGACTACTCTAAATTTGTTCGTTTGGCCTTAAGAGGTCATCGAAGGTCATGCACATAAAAATATAAAATTCCATAAGATTTCTTCAAATATTGTAAACCTATTGAACTTGACCTTCTGAAGAAGTTTAAAACCAACGTTAACTAACTTTAAAACGTTTGACTTCCAGAGGTTATTAAAGGTCATGCCCATAAAAATATAAAATTTCGTAGGATTGCTTCAAACTTTGCATATGTACAAAACCTGACCTCTTGAACAATTCTAAACTAATCTTAAAACGATCTAAATATTCGTTTGGCCTCCAGAGGTCATCGTAGGTCAAATATATTAAATATAAAACTTCATATTATTGCTTTGACATCCCGAACAGTGTTTAAATTACCCTTAAATCGATTCGATGAATCGTTGACCTCCTGAGATCATTAAAAGGTCAAGTACATGAAAATATAAAATTCTATAAAATTCAAACTTTGTAAGCTTATACAACTGGATCATTAGAACAAATTCCAGACTATCTGAAAAATGATCCAATTGTACGTTTGGCCTTAAGAGGTCATCAAAGGTCATGCACATACAATTATATGCCATAAAAGTTCTTCAAACATTACAAACTTATTGAATTTGACCGTTTGAAAAAGTTTATAACTAACGTTAACTAACTTCAAAACGTTTGACCTTCAGAGGTCATCAAAGGTCATGTACATAAAAATATAAAATTCTGTTGAATTGCTAAAGCTTTCAAGACTTACAGAACGACCATTTCAACAATGTTTAGATTACGCTCAAATCCATCAGATTGATTGTTTGATCCCTGTAGGTCATCACAGGTCAAAATAATTTTTAAAAATTTCATAGCAATTTTTCAGATTTTGCATACTTACCGAAATTAACATCTTGAACAATGTTTAAATTACCGTCAATTAGATTTGATACATAGTAAGACCTCCAAAGGTTAAGTACATTAAACTATTAAATTTCAAATCGAGCATTATAAACTTTGCGGACTTGATCTGCTGATTAAATGTTTTTGCCATTTTAACATTGTCAACCTCCAGAGGTAATCAGTTTACATTAATGAATAAAGAGTGTCATAGAATTGCTTGAATCTTTGCACACTTACAGTAATTGCCATATGGAACAATGTCTAAATAACCTGAAGGTGATCCTATAGAACTTTGACTTCTAGAGGTTAGCAAAGGTCAAGTGCATTAAAATATTAAACTTTATAGAATTGATTGCTGCAGACTTGAACATGACCTCCTGATCAATCTTTAAATTATCCCTGAACGAGACATTTTATGGAATTCATTAAAACTTTGCATACTTACTACTAGAAATTAAAAACCCTAAAAAATATTTAGATTATCCTTCAATCGATTGAATAGACCTTTCATCACCTTCTGTGGTCATCGTAGGTCAAGTATATTAAATACAAAACTTCATATTATTGCTTTTCGGGACTTTTGGAAATTGACATCCCGAACAGCGTTTAAATTACCCTTAAATCGATTCGATGAATCGTTGACCTCCAGATATCATTAAAAGGTCAAGTACATTAAAAGTTAAAATTTCATAGAATTGTTTAATGGTTATGGTAAAAAATATTGATTTCATTTTTCTCGATAAATTAGTAAAGTTACTCTTTTCTGGCGATCAAGCATACTGCTTTTGTGTTTCTAAATGGTTAGCATCCCTAACTTGTAATACTTTCGTAATATTTCTTTTTTTTTTCTATTTGTTTAATCACAAAAATAAATTAAACATCAGCTTGGAATGGTTTACAGTTATAGCAATGTATAATTTTATTCGCTCTGTATATTCCATTTTCTTGGTCACATAAAGTTTTATACTCTTTTTTCTGGATTCTATTCCTCGCACATATTCTCCTTGGTGTCTGGCCGTCTGGCAATCATGAGCCTGTAACAACTTTTGCGGTTATTTTATTTGAATGCACATCTGCATTGTGCATTTTTATAAAAGAGAGAAATTTCCACAACGAGCCGTCAAATTTGAAAACTTTGTTGAGTTTCATTAGTGAACTCCTCATGTTGACTTTGTCAAACTCTTTTTTTTTTTAATTTAAACTTTGATACTAAAAAATTTAATAATGTTATCTATCAAGCGTGCCTTGCGCGCATTAAATCCTAAAACGATTTAAATTTATTCAAAGTTTGCATTATTTTTATCTTAACAAGCTGAATAGAATGAGAGCGTATGGTAACAGTCGCTTTGGGGGTGTATTAATGTATGTTAAAATTTACCCCTTAGGGCGTTAGGAAATTCAATATGTTGCATGGCTTAAATAAATGTTCAGCTACTAACGCAGAAGTTTCAGATATACTATACCCATTTTCAGTTCGCATTCGGTCAATCTCTAGGGCTCAAAACAAAACAAAAGAAGCTAGGGCGAAAATGTAGTCACACAACAAAACTAGACTACTAGGGTAGTTCTAGTTTGTTGCAGCAGAGACCCCTAAGAACTTCTTTTAATCTATTTTTATGCGACACAATATATTTTTTTACCCCTCACTCGTGTTCAAATATATAATTCAGCTTTATTGCAAACCCTCTTTTGTTTTTATTGGAAGGAAATGCCTTATTTGAGTAGAATGGATAGTAAATTTGGGAGTATCCATTTTGTTTTTCTTGTTGTGAAGGATGATGAAGTCTGGCGGAACCAGCAGAGAGGCATCTTTAGAATTTAAATTATAAGATGTTTGGAAAATATTAATTAAAGTAACTGCGCACTGAAAGAGTGTATAATCGTTAGCGCAAGTAAATATTTTAATTAAGTTTTTCTCATCAAATATTCAATTTTCTTCGAGGGATATTAAGGTCGTAGCGAATACTTCTTTAAATAGATATGGTCATTATGTCAAAAGAAATTGTGACCTTTTCATTCAATGCACGAAAAGCATTTTTGAAAAGTCGCTTCATGTAAGTTGACCGTGTATTTCGATTTAAAATCAAAGGCTCCGTCTGCAGCAAGTTCCTAACCTTCAAATAAATAATAACTTTAGATAAGAGATATTAATGATTTGACACAAATTAAATAGGCTGTGTCTTTGGGCGCCACTGAACTTTTTAATGCTAAAAAGTGCTATGACTGTCCCCCAATCCTTGTTTGTGATCAACATCAAGTCTAAGAAGAGTAATTAGTAGCACATTTAAATCAAGACGCACAAAAGGATATGTCACGGATTTTATGGCTGTGACCTAGAGGTCACTCGATGAGAACTTTTCAATGATATTCTACTCAGTTGACATCATATGATGAGCTTTCATCTCGAATATTAGAAAATATCGAGAATATGAGGAAAATACATTAAGCGTCAAGATACATTTGTTTATCAAAGGAAAATCAAATCTATTCTGTTAACAAGTAACGGCAGTGCCAAGCGGGTACACGGTATGCGGTGCCGTACTATCCTCCTAGTTTAATGAAATCCTCGGTATATGGAGTGTACAAAGAAATATTTGAAAGACCCTCCGCCTGTTCGAGTTAGTCCAAACAAAAATCGATACCTTATTAATCATTTAAATTTTAATGTGGACTTAAACCACCCGAGATTACTCTTGATCGACTTTGTCACTGCGGTATTTAGTTGTTCAGAATTATGGTTACGAGAGTTCGGTGTCCCCTTTATGTTCTTCTGGGGATCTAAACGCCACTGTCTAACCATCGTCATCAAACTGTCTTTTTTGGCAAAGACAAAGAAATTCATGAAAAACAAGCTGCACATACTTCAACTAATTTAGTACATTCGTCTTATTGAAATTAAACAAAAAGGAAAAATCTTCCATTTGTGAAATCAAAATATCACACCGATAAAAGATATTTCCAGATTATAATTAAATTATAAAAAAGCATTATTTCAATTGAAACTTTATTATGGTAGTACAGATTGCATTGACACCATTAGAAAAAATATCTGTAAAGGGTTAGAAGAGGACTTACCGTCGGCATGCGTTCCTTCGTACATTTTGTAGCGCAATCTCATAGCAAAATAATCCATGTTACCAAACTGAAACTGCACAATATAATTAAATTGCTTTTTAAAACATGCTGTTAAACGAGAGCACAGAGGTCGTTACACGACTGCTATTTTCATGCAAATTCATTAAATGTGATGTCATGAGTGATGTTCTCAAGCTAAGTAGATTGTGCATAAAACCACTGGGAGTTCAGTTCTACTCAGAGTCCATGCTAGCGTTCGGAGAACCAGAACAGCAGACTTTGGGAAAAAGACCATAGAATTAGTTACGGATTAGTGACGGCTGTTCGGAATGTTCGGAATGGGTGGGCAAATGGTCACCTTAGATCACTTAAACGAAAATATTTATTTATATTTTGGTGTTTGTTATCTTGTTGTTTGGAATGCAATGATATATCTTAATATATCTACCTCCTGAGCCACCACACTACAAAAATTAACATTTTTCTGTAGAAACTTAACAAATAAAATGCGTTCGCATTCGTAATGTTCCACATTTCGTTAATGTGCTTATTTTGTATTAAATTTCACACAGGAAAATTCAAAACACCTGTTTATGCATATCTACACTATGAAAAAAATCGAGTACTGAGATATAAAGACACATGCTCAACATCCATGAACCTTGCGGCTAATCCGTTAATTAATCAGGACTAAAATAAAATCAAACGAGCATCAGATGAGTTAAGCTAAGACATACCTGAAACCTGAAAAAAAATCAAACATATTACCACTGGCGGGGAATCATGCTTTTATTTTTTCAAATAGTTGAACAGTAAAAGCCAATAAATACCTTTCATCAAAACAAGAATCAACAATTTTTTGTCGTTAAAAATAATTCGGATGGCTATTTTTAAAACTGTTTAAAATTATTTTTTCGTATTTTTCGTTCAATTGACTAAAGGTTGACTTGCAAAAATTCGCGTTAAAATTTTTCTGTTTTATTTTCCTAATAACAGATTTATCCGTCAAAATTCAGAAAGTCGCGTTTACAGTCACAGTGTACTATCGAAGGAAAATTCTCATTGGGCCTAACCTCCATTAGACAAAAATTTGAATACACGTCATTGGAATAAATCTTTTTAAATTTCTTAGTAGACGATCTTGTTTGACCTTCGGATGCAGGGATGCTTGATTGCTTAGTATATTAGGATCTAACTTACTTTTTTTGATTACTTTTTAGTTAATTATTATTTTAAATTGTTCTACCTCATCTTTTTTTTCAGGAAGTTTATTGTGGAATTGAAACCATTTGCACCGTCGATGGACTCCATTTTCACTGTATGTATAATGCTAGAGTGAAAGCTTTCAATAGTTCCGGAGAAGGAGAGTATAGCGACCTTATTGGTCTTCAAACAGCTGAAGGTAATTTTTTTAATTTAGTTATATTTATGTATATTATTGTCGCATTACAATTGGCACGACTAGGGTGTAGCGAAGGGTAGAATAAGATGTAACAACCAAGTTACAAAATAAACATTCTATTAAGTAAAAAGGTTATCTGCTTATAATACACAGCACGTTGGTTCAATAAAAAAATCTAGTCAAGCAGTTTTTGAAATCGCATTCATATTTAAGGAAAGTTTTCGGTACCGTACAAACCACAATCAAATTGAACAGCTTTTTAACCCATAGTAATTTGCGAAGGCTTACATTTTGGTAGAGATACTGGGAGATGATTCGAGTTTGAGCATTAAACTGGCTAAAAACTCCCAGCAACTCTGTTTAAATATAGTCAAGGTTTATATAAGGTGATGATGAAGCTTATTTTTATATTTGTAAGTACTTATATTCAACTTCCTGTTTTCTAAAACTCTATTATGCCGTTCTGTTTGCGGCACCAAAGTATCCGTTGAAATCTAACACGCCATGTGCACATGCAGATCGCTCGCGATTCATGCACAGCAGACCCGGGATAACTTTAGTAAGTGTTCGTAGTTTACTTATAGATCTTTTATCAGTTTCATCTCTCAAACTTTGTTCCATTTTAAATAATTTTAATAAACATTTAAGAATATTAATGTCTATTCGTGATATTAATTTATTTGATATAAAAAGGGTCTCTATAAGATCAAAAATAACGCTGTAATACGTGCCATAAAAAATATGTTTATATCGAAACATTTCTATACATCAAAACACGTTGACATGTACGACAACATCAGTGCGAGTACTTAACAAAATGAAAGCAATCATTCAAAAAGGGTAGACGGTCCTATATTTAAAAAAAGAATTAATAAAAAATGCATTTATTCTATAATCAATCTTTGTCCGAACTAATTTATTTCTATCAGTAGGACGCCGACAGCTACACCTATGGGATTTTTACACATTCGGAATTAGCATAATTTCAACATATTTTGAAATGAGAAATTTAAAAAAGTATGAATAATAATCTTTTTAAATTATATTAGTTTTAATCAGATAAATTTTGAAAAATAGTCATTTCCGTTTGCTGAAAATTTATATTTGGACCACCATAATAATGTATTATTGAGTTGACAAATTTGGAGTGAAATGATGAATAATATACATAACGGCTTATGTATGAATTTTATTAAATGAATAATATTTTTCTAATTCTCGAAGTCTTGTTTCTTATCCCATTCGATCTGGAAGGTTTTTGTTAGTGAATACGAAAAATACAAAATGGAAGCTAATTTCTTTGATTCTAATTTCCAAATTCCGAAATTCAGATTCAAAATTCTAAATTTTCAATCCCGATTATGAGACCTCGCCAATTGAACCTTGTTTTAATTTTTTAATTCTAGATGTCCCAATTTTAATTCTAATCAAGCTCGGAGATTAATTTCATATTTCGAAAGTTCAAGAGTACTACATTTGAAATTCAAATAATATCAGTACAAATTCTGAAGTCTAATATATAGATTTTAGGCTCTAGAATCTATGTTCTGAATTTTACATTCTGCTATATTTGCATTTCAAGTACAGAAATAATTACGATCAGCATTCTAAAATTGTGAATCTCTATTTTTAAATTCGGAAATACACATTCTGAATTCTAATGTTTGATCGCAATTCCGATTTTCAAGTACTGTTGTTGTGAAGTTCTGAAACTTTTGTATACAAATACTGAAGTATAATTTTGAAAACCAATCGTAAATACTAAATAAATTTTCTATTTTCAGTTCAAAAAGTTTTGTCTTCAAACTCAGGGCTCAGAACGTTTGCATTTGATATCAATGAGGCAATGTCGATTTTTAAGTATCAGTTCAAAGTATTGTTTCAAAAGTGTTAATTCTGATTCAGTATAAATTAATTTATGCGCAAATATAATTTCCAGATATTGATACCCAATAATCAATAGCCAAATAGCGATGCTCACGTATCATTTCGGAAGTATCTATCAATCTTAAAATTAATATCTGTATCCCCCAAGCACCAATACTGAAGTATTAATAACCAAACATTAGCGTCTAAATATCAATTTGCTATCAATGCTCTAGTATTCATGACTAAATATTAGGGTCCAACCAGCACTGTTCAAATGTTAATGCTGTATGTAGTATCAATACAGATATATCAGTGCTCAAATAGTCTCAATTGACAAGAACAATTCCGAACTATTAATGTCAAAGTATTAATCTCCATATACCAGTGTCTAACTATCAAGGCCAAAGCATCGTCATTGGACATTGATATGTCCAAACAACAATATAAGAAGTATCAATGTTCAAATAATAATACCTAAGTATCATTACTTGAATATTAATGTAAAAATATTAATACTTCAACTATTTAAGAATCACTGCCGATGTGTATGTATCCTAGTAAGATTTTCAAATACTCATGTTCAATGTTCAATTATTAATACCAAAAAGTCAATTCTCTAGTGAACCGTCAATGCCTAAATAGCAATACCGAAATATTCTATAAAATGCCTGTCATTACCCAAATATCAATACATGAGCATTAATTCCGAAGCATCCCTCTTCTAGTATCTCAGCCAATGTTTCAATCCCAAGTAACTTTTGCAAAGAATCATTGTCTAAATACCCAAAAATCCATGCTTGATATTGATGGTTCAAACAGCAATACGTAGTATCAAATCAATATCAATGCTCTAATAATACCCTAGTAATAGTGCTTAACTGTCGTTACCTAAATGTTAATACTGCAGCATTTCCCTTCAAGTATTCATCGATTGTATCAACCCCCACGTAACATTTCCAAAGTATTAATACCACGGAATCAATGTATAGTATCAATGGTCAGGTATCTATGGCGGATCATCACTATCTAAACAACAATATCATAGTATCAATACCGAAATAATGTATTAGTATCGATGCCGGCCATTGCCCAAATATCAGTATTTAAATATTAATACTGCAGAATCATTCTTTAAGCATCTGAACCGATATTTCTACATTCAAATAATATTTCCAATCGATCAGTCAGTATGTCCAAGTATCAATGTCGAAGCATTATTGCCCAAATAACACTGCCGAAGTAATAATGCCCTAGTAGGAATGTAAATATCAATGTCTAGATAACAATGCCTGAGTATTCCTAACTGTCATTGCCAGTAGCACCCCTCAAGTATCGTAGGCCATATGTCAACTAATATAATTTAAGCACTATTATCACAGTATTAATATCCAAATAGCAAAACCAAGGCATCCATGCCTAACTGGTTAACTAACCATTACTATCATGTATCTCACATTACTACTGAACTATCAGCCCTTAAGTATTACTATTGATGTATCAAAGAATAAGAAACATTTCCGAAGTAATGATATCCAAATATTAATAACCAAAAACCCAGATTTAATATAAATATACAACTATCAATGCCTAGCTGTCGATACCCAGATATCAATATCTAAATATTAATACTGAAGTATCTCTCTTCAAATATCTTAGCCAGGTGTCAATTCCCATGTAATTTTTTCAAAGTATCTATACCAAAAAATCTAAACTTTGTATCACTGATCTGATAGCATTATAGAAGTATCCATTTATACCCAAATAGCATTGCACTAGTATTGATGCTTGTTATTGCTCAAATACACTGTCCAGATATGCTTAGTAATAATAATCTGGTATCAAAGTCGAGGCATTATTGCCCAAATAGCACTTCCGAAACGTCGCGTCAGTGCCTACACAGTAACAATGCCTAATTATCATTGCGTCATTGCCTAGATATCAATGCCCAAATATGAATACTGAAGCGTCACTGTTCCAACATTCTCAGTCAATGTGTTAATAATCCTGATATACACCCAAAGTGTCCAAATATCAATACCTAAAATAAATTCTTAGTATCGACGGTCAGGTATCAATGCCGAACCTTCGACATCTTAACAGCATTTTCGAGTATGAATACCCAAATAATAATGCACTAGTATCTATGCCTGTCATTGTTCCCAATATCAATGCCAAGTATTATTGTCTAAACAGCACTATCGAAGTATCAACAACCTATGATTGCCAGTAGCACTATTTAAGTATCGCAAGCAATGTGTCATCTAATGTTAATGTCAGCTAAGCAACAATTCAAAAGTAGATATCAATATCCAAAAAATCTATCACTCCAATGTACCCTTACCAGTAGCACTCTTCAGATATTGCAGCCGATGTGTCAACTAATGTCGGTGTCGCCTAAGTATTATTTTGACAGTATAAATATTCAAATAGCAATTATCAAGGTATCACTACCAAACTGTTATTGCCAGTAGCACTCCTCTGCACGCCGATGTTACCTAAATACCATTTTCAAAGTATCAATAGGCAAATAATTATCCAGGCATCAATACCTTTCGTTGTCAATAGAGCTCTTCAAGTATCATAACCAATTGCTTAATATCGATGTCGGCTAAGTAGCAATTTCATAGTATCAATATCACAAAATCAGTTAATCAAAGTATCAATGCCCGCTATTGTCAGTGCACTCTTCCGGCTTTGCAGCCAATACGTTAAGTAATTTCACCTAGTACCGATATCACCTAAGTACCGTTTCTAAAGAATCAGTATCCAAATAGCAATTATGAATGTATTACTTAATGTCGATGTCAACTAAGTAGCAATTTCATAGTATCAATATCCTAAAAGCAGTTACCAAAGTATCAATGCCTGTCATTGTCAGTGCACTCTTTAGGCTTAACAGCCTAATGTGTTAAGTAATGTCACCTAAGTACCATTTCCAAAGTATCAGTATCCAAATAGCAATTACCAAGGGATTAATGCCTTTTGTTGCTAGTAACACTCTTCAAGTATCGTAACCAATGTATTATTTAATGTCTATGTCAGCTAAGTAGCAATTTCATAGTATCAATATCCAAAAAGCAGTTACCAAAGTATCAATGTCGTAAGTGTCATTATCAATGCACTCTTCAGGTTTCACAGTCAATGTGTTAACTAATGTCACCTAACTCCGATGTCACCTAAATACATTTCAAAGAATCAGTATCTAAACAGCAATTATCAATTATCATCAAGGCATGAATGCCTTTCGTTACCAGTAGCACTCTTCGAGCATCGTGACCTGTGTGTTACCTAATGTCGATGTCAGCTAAGTAGCAATTCCATAGTATCAATATCCAAAAAGCAGTTACCAAGGCATCAATGCCTGTGTCATTGTCAGTGCACTCTTCAGGCTGTTAAGTAATGTCACATAATGCCGATGGTTGTATGTCATAGAGCTATGACTACTCGTCAAACGGTGTTTGTAGTTAAGTTACGTTGGCCCGGGTCAGAAGTTGGGTCGGTCCCGTTTTCCAGTTATACTGGTAGTTGTTAGGTCATGTCAGAGGCGCTAGAGCGACTGAAAACTTTGATAATCAGGCTTCATCACGGGCCACGACCATACGATACTTTATTTTACTAGCTAATGTCGATGTCACCTAATACCACTTTCAAATAACACTTACCAAGGCTATATAAATTTGGTTTCCGAACTACCAGTTAGGATACTTTAGGATATAAAGGAACCTGCGGGAAACTAATCGAAAGAACACGTGTATAAATGCAATCTGCTTCGAGTGGTAGTTTGAAGAATCAATGCGCATATGAAACAAAAAATCTCTCTGAACGAAAGCTGCTGAGACTCAATTTATGTAAAAAAAATATTTTAAAAATAAAGAAATGAATAAATAGAATAAAATTTACCATTCATGAAAGAGTGGATTGAATAATCATGGAAAAAATCTAGGTTTGGTAATTGTATCACTGAAACACTCGAATTTCATGGAGAGGATGTTTCATCTAAGCATGTAAAATAAAGCAAGAATTAGGAACTCTTGATTTTCTTTTTTTAAACAGTATCGAAAGATAGGTAGATAAATTATCGAAGGGAAAACTGCATTGGAAAAATTCAAATTGTAATGTTCCCTATAATACATATAGACCTTAATTTCTAGATTTAAAGGAACTTTTAAAAGTTAAATTGGGTAAAACTAAAGAGAAACACGGTAGACCGCCTACGTATTGAAGAACAGTACACCTATTGGTAACTTTATAGTTATGAAATTGGTCACCTGTTTTGGCAGTGTATCAGACTAATTAATTTAGTATACGGGGATTAGTGACAATATTGTTCTCTAGTGTTGTGCTTTACCAAAAGTGTAATCAACTATCCGGTTCCATCCTTTGTGTTTAGATATTATTAATAGATTGTGGGCATATTTGATTAGATTTAATTAAACTGGATGTTTCTTTTCGATATGATGGCCGGCATTGGTGTGTGTGTGTGTTTGTTTGTTATTGTTGCATCAACACATAGATTCTGCTCCCATGAACTGATCATATTAATTTCCAATAACACAATGACAGGTTTACACACACAAGAGAAGTGATGGTTCGTTAAAGTTAGATGAGAGGTCATCAAACTATGATATTCCAAAATAGTAAATATTTCTTCTTTTTCCTTGTCCAACTTTCTACTTATGTATATCCAGTCTCTAATCGTTACGTTTCAAAACCACGCCATTCTTTTACATGTAGCATGTAGAATTTTTGGAAAAATCTGAGTATAGTATATTAAAGCGGTCGGTCCTTTTAGACATTCTGGTGTAAGGGCTTCCAAAAATGTACGATCTTCTTAAATATCTACACATGCGTCCTGTATTTCTGCAAAAATGTGTATTTCTAGTTTGTTTTGGAAATTATCGATTATTTACATTTCATTCCCAAGTTTGCATTTAATTTGACTTCTTTTATCGTAGTGACCTTTGGAAATTCAATTCTTTTTCCTCGTTTTAGAAGTTTCTCTTCGAAACTTAGAAATTTACAGCGAAAGATTATCAATTATTACATTTACTGCCAAGTTTTATTAGGTTTCTTTTCTCCCTAACCTTAACTATAACCATTAGTGACTTTGTGAACTTTTGTGGCCTATAGAAAATACGTCTGACTCTTTCTTCGAAAATTCATCACGTTTAACTTGACTTCTCTTTTCCGTAACCATAACTATAACCTTTAGTAACTTCGTGAACTTTTATAGCATATAAAAAATACAGTACTCTTTCTTCGAAAATTGACTCCGTTTAACTTGACTTCTCTTCTCCGTAACCTTAACTATAACCTTTAGTAACTTCGTGACCTTTCGTGGTTTATGAAGATGCTGACTCTTTTTTCGAGAATTGACTATTTAGAGCTTTCTTTAAAAGTCACCGATTGCTATATTTTACCGCCAAGCTCAATTCGATTTCTTTTCTCTCTAACCTTAATTATACCTTTTAGTCACTTCGTGGCCTTTGTGCCTTAAACAGATTCAGCTGGCATTTTCCTTGAAAATTACCCATTTACAACCTGCATGGGAAATTATTTTTTTGTTTATTGTTTCCAGCCTTATTTTGTGGAACTCCATAATCATGAAATAAATAAAGATTATTAAAAGTTTCACAGTTTTATTAAAATATAACCTGACAATATTGTTTCGACAGCTATGCTGTCATTATCAAAGGTAATATAATTATAAACAAACACGTCACTAAGGTAGATACAAAATAGGTAACTAGATAAAATAATAATAATAATCAGAATTAAATATCTATTACTTCCAGTAACGGAGAATTACTGAGCTCAAGTTGTACCCTCAAAGGTACCCTGAGTTTGTGTTTGTATATCTCAAAGGCTTCTAAAATGTCTAATTTGCGTTTGTTATTACAAAAATGTAGGAATTTAATATTATTTTGAGGAGTCATTATGTGATTTTGTTCTAAAAGGTGTTTGGCGTAATTCGATTTTTCAGGATGTTTATTTTTGTAATGACGTACGTGTTCTTTATATCTTATGTCAAAATTTCGAAGTGTTTGTCCAATATATACCGAACTACAAAAAGAACAATTTAATTAATTTAATGACTCCTCAAAATAATATTAAATTCCTACATTTTTGTAATAACAAACGCAAATTAGACACTTTAGAAGCCTTTGAGATATACAAACACAAACTCAGGGTACCTTTAATGAATGAACAACTTGAGCTCAGTAATTCTCCGTTACTGGAAGTATTAGATATTTAATTCTGATTATTATTATTATTTTATCTAGTTACCTATTTTGTATCTACCTTAGTGACGTGTTTGTTTATAATTATATTACCTTTGATAATGACAGCATAGCTGTCGAAACAATATTGTCAGGTTATATTTTAATAAAACTGTGAAACTTTTAATAATCTTTATTTATTTCATGGGAAATTATTGACTACTATGTTTTACTGTCAAGTTTAATTAGATTTCTTTTCTCTCTAACCTTAACTAGAACCTTTAGTCACTAGTGACCTGTGTGCCTTAGTAGATAGGCAACACCGATTCTAGCGCAAAATCCCATGTTATTTCTTATGCAGGTCCGATTTAGCAAAATGATCACAAATCCAAGATGGCGTCGGCTCGCGACTCGAGGTCATCCGCGACTCGGTCCGGCGCATAACAACACCGCGTACACCTGTGTAAGATCTTGACATCTACGCGATTTCATGTTAAGACAAGCTTGTAGAGCTATTATAAATACAGCAAGTTAGTGTCTAAATTGTATTGAAATTGTTTATATTATTAACAAAGTGAAAAGTGTGTAGATTGTTTCTCAGATAGATTAGCATTTACCTGTAGAATTTGCCTGTCAGAACAAGATATCATTAGGTAGGTCATTAACGCAGTTGTGTATCTAGCATGCCATAATATTATAACAACCTTTTTAATAAATAACACAACACGGGATATATGTAGTCAAATATGGCCTCCCGTACTGATGAGTCTAGGTGAAGACGAAACAAATTTATCCATGTTAAAACGTCAAAATCGAATAAGAAATACTAGATTATCCGTAATGCATTTTAACAACAACATACTAGCTATAAACTCGCTTCAAACATAAAAATATTAATTTAGTATCTACAAGCCTAGATACTTATATTATTATGACGAATCGGATATAAAATACATCCGTCGCAGATCAACTATAAGAATTTCATAGACAGGCTCCTACAATGATCAAATTACACCAGCTGTTTCATATTTAGAACATTCGCATATTCTGTTAAAACAATAATTTAGCGTAACCCTTCTTTTACTACTGAAAATAAAAATGTCTTTTGCTTCATTAAAGCATATAATAGAAAATAATTCAACATCTTCTATGGATAATTGAAAGCATTATTACCTGTCCAGATAAAAATTATTAAAGCACCATATAAGTAGGGGGCATATTTAACTTTTCATTCTAATTAATTTACAACAGATTTCATAAAAGTATATTACAAGCAGCAAAGGGTAGCCCCAAAAAAAAACTCCAGAGGGCTGACTGAAATATTTGATAACAGAATAATGATAACAATTAATAAAACATATAGCTACTGACCACGGCCTATTTGATAAGTTATCTAATTCCCAATAGTTTTCTCTTTCTATTAAAACAATCTGATTAATTTATATATTTAAAAGTATGTAATACATATCAACTCATTTTATTATTTTAATTATGAATGCAGATCATTGATACATAGTAGATGTTTTTAAATATATAATAGAATCATTAATTTTATTTTAACAGAAAAAATCTCCATAATATCTTCTTGTATATAGTAAAACCGTTTAGAGATTTTAACACATCCAGTAATTAAGTCTTATCCATAATTAGTTTGTAACAGCTGATGCACCATCCATCTTGAAATTTAATATCCTTACATTTAAAAGATCTAACATTTAAAAGTATACAAAAGCAGAATCTATTAGTCATTTCATTTAAATCTACAGCATAATAAACATCAAGCCTGTTAGCAATTTCTATACAATTTTACATCGTACTTTTGAGATGTAACATCTACCCGTTTTCTAGGCAATCGAATTTGAACAGATCTATAACACGTTTTCTCATTTAATCATAATTAGGGACGACTTGAATAGCAAAATAGTAACGATAAAAGCATAATATAAATGTTAAATGATCAAAACCCGTATACTGGCCAGGTATAAAAACCTCATGCGTTCAGGTAGCGCTAGACTATATCCCCTTCGAATCTTTATCTTTTCCCCATCTTTTAAATTCATAAAAAGGTGTTAAAATAAGGTTTCTGCATAGCATTTTAATATATGAACCGAACTGATTTATGTATCGTATTATTTAAATTCCACCTTATTACATCCAGTAACTCGGTAATTTTTCTCAGCTTTCTGTTACCTGGTCGGCGGCGGCGTCCGATGATAACGTAAGCGTTGGCACTGTAAGCACTGAAGTTCGGGGGTTACACTAAAATTAAACTGAAGAGGAATTGTCTTAACTTAATTTAACACTTACTAACATACTAAAATAGAAGTCCAGGGGGAAATAGTCAATAGGGGATAAATCTGTAATAGCTCACTCAATAAAAATAAGGTTTAAATAACATAACTCCCATATGACATGGGTTTATTAATAAACACAAATAAATACAACCATATACAATAATAGAATAAAATGAACACAAGGACTACGAAGTGTAGTAGCAATCTGAAGTTTTAGCGGAAGGCTATGTCCTAAGTGACGTTAAAACAATACCGGGCCTCAATCTGCCTACTCCCGAGTATTGTGCAAGCAAAGATATTGCTAAGCTAAGAGATGTTGCAGTCAGTCCTCAATCTACCTACTCCTGACTGTTGGTGGTTTTGTTGCTAAGGGTCTCAATCTGCCTACTCCCTTAGTTGATTCCCAAACTGGAATGAATGATAGGGGTTGAAGCGGCTGTATATATACTTCCAGGGGTGCTGCAATCGCCTCCTGATTGGTTGGTGTGAAAGTTGTTGTGGGCGTTGTTCTGCTGGTGGGGGACCGGTAACATGTTACCGTTGAACGGCTCGTAGATATTCAGAGTTACCAAATAAAGCTATTAAAAGGAAAGAGAGGTTAAAGAAATAATACAGCAGTATTATAACACAAAATAAAGTCATATTAATCCAAATATATACGATAACAAAGTATGATAATGGTTAAGGTAGGTTAGGAATAATAATGAGAGCGAGTGTCTCGCGTGAAGCGCTTTTATAAGTTAGGATGACGGTCCTCCTCCAGGCTGGTGCTGCATCGTAGTTGGCTGGCCGGATTCTCCAATTGCAGGTTGCTGGCGTCCTGGAGCTGGTCGCTGGTGGTGACAATTCGCCCCCCTCGGAGACGACGGCAAGGCCTGCAAAGCGTCTTCTTCCTCTTCTTCCGGGTACGGTGGTGTTGATGCCGGAGGTGGTGTGCGAAGTGCTGGGCGTCGTGGTGCTGGCCGGATGTGGTCTGCGTGGTACTTCACCTGCTGTCCCCCTTTGTCGACCGTGTAGACCCTCCCGTCGAAGATGTTCCGAATGTTGTAGGGTCCCAACCATTTCGGCGCGAAACCGGCGTGGATCTTCCGCTGCTCGTTGGACTGGATGTGGGCCCGTACCATGACATCCTCTCCTACCCGGGCGACTGGTGCAGCCGGCTGCCCCTGGTATCTCCGGTGATACCGAAGTTGGTTGGCGTTGGCTTCCCTCTGTCGGTCCTCGGTGGATGGCGGTTCCTGTTGTTCCGGAAGCTGTTGGTCCCCTGGCTGAAGTGGCTCGTACCCGAACAGCAGCTTGGCAGGGCTCGATCGCGTGACGGCGTTGGTCCGGAGGCGGAGGTCGTGGAGGACTCGGGGTAGGTGGCGGGCCCATTCGTCGTGGGGTTGTCCCTGAAGTCGCGTGCGGAGGGCCTTCTTGATCTCCTGGTTGCGTCGTTCGACCGGGTTCGCTCGGGGGTGGTAGATCGCCGTCGTGTGATGGGTCGCGCCTCATCTTCTGCACGTGGTTCTCCAGAGGTCACTGGTGAACTGGGTACCGTTGTCCGTGAGGATGACTTTCGGGTAGCCGAACCGATGAAAAACTTCCTCTTCCGCTAGTCGACACATGAACTGGCTGGTGGCGTCCCGCATCGCGAATGCCTCGACCCATTTCGTGAAGGCGTCTTCGATCACCAGGATGTATCTTCTTCCAGAAGCTGTTGGTGGATAGGGCCCCATGATGTCGATGCTGACGGTGTGCCAGGGTCGGGTCGGTTGTCGTGCCTGTAAAGGAGCGTTAGTCTGTAACTTACCTCTTTTCACGGCGGCGCAGGTCACGCATTGTTGGACGTGGATGGCGACGTTGCGGGCTAGTTGCGGCCAGCAGTATCTCCGGCGGATGGCGGTGTGGGTCTCGTCCCGGCCGGGGTGTCCACTATCGTCGTGGTATTGCTTGAGTACCTTTTCTCGGGCTGCGGGTGGCACATACAGCGTCTGCGGATCGGTGTCGGTGGCGGCGCAGTAAAGGTATCCCTCGAATTGCTCGTACGCGGATCGGATGCCTTCATCTTCGGGGGTGAAGGGGTTTCGCCAGCGTCTCAGGAACTCCTGCGTCTCCTCGTCCTGGTCTTGGGCCCGTTTGATCTCGTCGACGATGGTGGTCAAGGCGTTTGCCACCTCTGTCTCCGCCGTCAGTAGGGCCTGGAGCTCCGGCGTTGCTGGTCGCTCTTCGGTTAGGGCGTCGTAAGTGGTCTCGTTCTCGGGGTTTCGCGATAGAACGTCCGCGAATTCGTTCTGGGTACCGCGGCAATGCTCCAGGTCGAAGTCGAATTCCTGTAAAAACAAAGCCCATCTGAGTAATTTTGCCTTTTCCTCCTTGAACGATTGTAGCCAGGTAAGGGCTTTACTGTCCATCGGGACTTTGAAGCGTTTCCCCTCTAGTAGCGGTCGGTAGCGTCGGAGGGCCCATGTCAGGGCCAGGCATTCTTGCTCGTTGATGTGGTACCGCTGCTCCGTTGGTGAAAGGCGCGCGCTGTCGAAGCAGATGATCCTCTTGGTCCCGTCGTCGTCCTCCTGGTAGACTATGGCCCCGATGCCGATGGAGCTCGCGTCGGTCTGGACCACCAGGGGCTGGTTGGGGCGAGGGTGGTGTAGCTGGAGCGGTTGGCTGCATGCGGTCTTCAGTCGGTTGAATGCCCCCATGACTTCCGGTGTGATTTCCCACGTTCTTTTCGCCTGTAACAAATAAGTTAGTGGTGCCGCGATGGTCGCGAAGTCTGGGATGTATTGGCGGATCCATTCACAAATGCCAAGGAAACTCCGGAGTTTGTCCTTGTTGGTCGGTACGGGCAGCTGCCGGATCTGCTCTACGTGCTTCCGCTGGGGCGTGATGATTCCCGGGTGGATGGTGTGACCGAGGAAGTCAAGGGACGCCTTTCCAAAGGCGCACTTCTTGATGAACAAAAAACGAAGGCGGTGTTGCGATAGTCTCTCCAGAACTAACGCGAGATGTCGGAGGTGGGTCTCGTAGTCGGGGCTGTACACGATGATGTCGTCCAGGTAGACCATGCAGAACTTGCGGAGGTATCCTGCGAGTACTTCCTGGCTCATCAGGCGTTGAAACGTCGCCGGGGCGTTGCGGAGTCCGAAGGGCAAGACCTTGAAGTGGTGATGGAGGCCACTACCAGGCCTCCATTCGGGGTGCTGAAGGCGGTGAGCTGCTTGGACCCCTCCTCCATAGGGATCTGCCAGTAGCCGCTCTTCAAGTCCAGACGGGTGAACACTGCTGCATCCCCCAGGTCACGCAGGGTCTCTTGGATGATGGGCATCGGTGATGGCTCGCTGGTGGTGATCGCGTTCAGCTTGCGGTAGTCCACGCAGAACCGGGGTGTGCCGTCGGATTTCTTCACCAGGACCACCGGGCTGGAGTACGGAGATGTGGAAGCCTCGATGATGCCTTGGGACAGCATTTCTTCCACCTGTTCTTGGATGATCCGCTTCTTTTCATCCGACACGCGATAGGGGCGTTGGCAGACTGGCTTCCGTTCCGTCACGTCGATCTTATGCCTGGTGCTGCTCGTTGTCGTCATCCCCTGGGTGGTGTTGAATGGCGCGGGGAAATCTGAAATTAAATTTTTAAACCGGGTTTGCGCGTCCGTTGGGAAACTGTGATAAATTTCCCCGATACTTATTAATTCCGTCTTAGGGGGTGGTTTGGTCCAGAAGACGGTCTTCCGTTCCCCGATTCCCAGGTACAGGCAGCCTCTGACGATGTCCACAATCGCTTGCTGCTCTTGTAACCATGGCATCCCCAGAATGCAGTCCTCTCGGAGGTCGCGGCTAACGATGAAGTTGGCGGCGTGTTCGTATCCGGAGATGATGATGGCGAGTTCCGCTTCCCCTCTGCAGGACATCTTCTGGCTACCGCTAGCCAGTGGGAGTTTGGTGGCGATTTTACGGGCTCCCGGGGCGAACTTCGCGTTGATGACATTGATGGAGGCGCCGGTGTCCACTAGCGCTCTGAAACAAATGCCATTATTGATACTCACCTGAATGCTGGGTACTTGTATGCCGGGCATGGCGGTTAAGGAGGGTTTATGCCGGCCTAATCCCCCCTTGCGTCGTTTCCCGAATTCCTAACGGGGCAGTCGCGGTGGAAGTGTCTTTCCGGGCAGAAACGGCATTTTGGAAGTTGATCCGCGCTGATGAAGGGGTTGGTCGCCTTGGTGGTGGACTGGAGGGTGACATCGCTGTGGCGATGGCTGTGTCTGCTAGGTCTCGCACGCTGTTGAAGTGGCCGCTAAGGTAGACCGCTACCTCGGGACGGAGCAGCTTCCGTAGAAGGTGGATCTTGTCGGTTTCCCGCATACCTGGTACCAGCTTCTGAAACAAGGACATCTTCCGGGTTAAGAAATCCGCGGTGGGTTGACGGTCGGCCTGAGTCTTCGTGTATAACTCCTGGTACAGCTGGACGCGCTGCACGGGGGAGTCGTAGGCCCCACGTTGGGCGCCAATTGTTACCGTTGAACGGCTCGTAGATATTCAGAGTTACCAAATAAAGCTATTAAAAGGAAAGAGAGGTTAAAGAAATAATACAGCAGTATTATAACACAAAATAAAGTCATATATTAATCCAAATATATACGATAACAAAGTATGATAATGGTTAAGGTAGGTTAGGAATAATAATGAGAGCGAGTGTCTCGCGTGAAGCGCTTTTATAAGTTAGGATGATGGTCCCTCCTCCAGGCTGGTGCTGCATCGTAGTTGGCTGGCCAGATTCTCCAATGGCAGGCTGCTGGCGTCCTGGAGCTGGTCGCTGGTGGTGACAAACATTTCAGCTGTCGTCTCGGCGGTACGTGTAAACGGGATATAGAACGAAGTTCTAACTCTAGATTTCAGTCTCAGTGCAGCAACTGAACGCGTAACACTTACCTCTCTTCGCATCCGTATTTAAACGTCTACAAGAAGAAAAAAAAGGATGTCATTCGCAACTCAGCTTATTGATAACCTAAGGGATCTTGCATACAACTCGCAGCTGCAAGGTAATGCTCGAGCCATCTCGAGTGCTTTAAAACAATGTACCTCAGCTATATGGAGAATCAATAGAGCACTGGAAAAAGAAACATCTATAGGGGTTAAGAATCATCTATCAACCCGCCTGGCCCAAGCGAGATCATATAGGGAGATTATTAAAACCTTAAAAACTGTAGGTGGAAGCAATAGTCAGCGAAAAGAGACAGCTCGCGATCGCGTGAAGTGGGCTGATATGAAATCAGCATTTAAGGGACACATGCGAACTGCTGTAATCACCAACATCAGACTATTGATCCGAAGGCATTCATGGAAGACTGTTTAGTCATTTTTCAGAGACGTATTCTGAATGTGTTGAAGAAAGATGCGGCGTTAAAAGTAAACTCAATTTTAACTGGATCATTCGAGGTCAACAAGAGAGATGTGATCATAGAGCAGGGAATAAAAGTATATCAATACCAAAAATGCAGCCATATATCATGATTGTAATTTAGGCGAATGGTTCAAGATCAATATTCAAGATCCTATCCTTAAAGATCTCGAAGAGTTTCAAGTAAGTACAGAAATTGTAGAAAGTTAGAAATAAACTAACGTGCGCATATTTCTTTATCTAGCAAAAAGATAGCGGGTGGACGCTTAAATCAATCGTTAACCTCCAGCTCAATATCAATAAGTATACCCAGCAGCTCGGCTCATCCTATTACATCTGAAGCTCAACATAAAATCACATAATACAGCGAGTGTACTTGAGATCCTCTACTAGTGTCCGAAGAGATTGACGAAGAGATACAAAACTTGTTTAAAAGTGCTTAAAATGTATATAATTTAAATAATTGTTCTCATATTTATCCTGTGTTAATAAAACTCAATAAATGTTTTATTGTTTTTTATTTTATTTTTATGTTTTATTCTGTACGTTATCCGGAATATAAAAACAATAAGGCTCGTCCAGGATTTGAACCCGGGACCTCTCGCACTCAAAGCGATAATCATACCTCTAGACCAACGAGCCAGTTATATATGGAAAAATTTTGCTTCGAGAAGATTAGTATGTTTCTCATTACATCTGAACAATATAAAATATAGAACCGATCTTGGTACAAGCATTTTCAAAATTTGACATGTTTTAGCTAAAATTATAGGTCGCTTTGCCCTTATACACAACATTATTAACAGATTTATTTATTATACGATTTAATTCGAGTAATGCAATTACGTGAGTACCCAGCGTGAAAGTAAATATTGCGATTATGTATTATACAATTTTACAGTGTTGAATAGAATATTTGGCTAAACAAACCTTACAAGGTATTCAATCGGCTGACCGAAGAACAATTTGACAATTAACATCAGTTAACATTCTGAATATACTAAAATTATATGACCTATATAATAAATTAAAACTTATTATTATAAATTTAAAGAGCGCGACATAGTTTTCAAATTCTATTTTCTCTATAAAACAACCCGGCTATTGGAGACATAAATCACTCTAAAATATTATTATTAAAAATTAAGAAATGTACTGCTTGTTATAATTGCGAAGCATTGAACCGTGTCAAGGATGAATTAAGGATGATCGATAAGATAACGGGCATCTAGCCAGGGTTAATTAAGGATGGAGAATGATCGATAGATGATGATAGGCGTAGTGCCAGGGTTAATTAATGATGAAGGCGTGTCGTGCCATGATGAATTCATGCTGAAGGACGTCTAGCCAGGGTTAATTAATGATTAAGGCAGATCGACAGGGTGATGATGGACGTAGCGCCAGGGTTAATTAAGAGTGACCTGAAGAACATGTTATATAAATAGGAGTTCATGATCAATTATTAGTCGATATGAACCGGCGACGCGAGTGTGATATATGTTGCATGAGCGTTTTACGATCAGGGTTTGCTCGTCATTTGAAGATACACCAGGGGTATAAAGTTCAGTGTTCTATTTGTTTAAAGTATTTTACACGTTTCGATAACTATAGAAGTCATTTGAAAACAGTTCATAATACCATATTTGTTGACAATAAGACATCACCTAGAAATAATGTAATATTTAAAGACGTGAATCTGAAATGTATGCACACCAATGAATCCTGTGCTATAGAAACCAATAAAGAAATGCGAGGACGATGGTAATGATGATGAAATAATTAACGCCCGTAATGCTATACGTAAAAAATTAGCCTACTTTCACTGTGATAAAGCAGAACCTCATGATAATCATGTTATACCGCGATCGGAGACCGTTGCCATCAATCTCTCACCAGAGCTTGAACAATCATCTCCCGTTACATCTGCTGATGAGGAAGAAGAAGAAGAATGCGATTCTAGCTTAAAAGATTATCACGAATTCTCTATTATAGAGCATTATTAGCTAGCGGAGAAAACAAAAACGTAGACAAAACTAGGTACGCTCTATATAACGACATCGATGAGTGGCGATTTGGTTGTTCGCGAGTACAGTTTCAGGGAAAAGATATTTTAATTAAAAACAAACTTTTCAATGCAACATCCGGCCTATTTAATTTACTAACGCTTAAACGAATAAGCTCTCCTAGTCCAACACAGGAAGATATCGACAACTATATGAAAATAATATCACTTACTAATGCTCATAAGAAAGACTATAGACACAACGGTCGGCTAATAACCGTTAAACATTGGAAATACGAAAATATAATAAAGCCTAATTTATATACAATAACAGACTTTGGGATCAGTCTTCCCAAAAAAGTTAAACAAGATGAAACCGGATTGGATACGTCAGAGTACGCCTGATCAACTAGTGGATCGACTTCGTCTGTTGTATGCTGTAAAGAAAGCTCTTAGCAGCAGTCTCGAAAACGAAAACGCAATAATTTCAGTCATCACAGAGCTTAAAGCGAGAAAAATCATAGAATAAGTAAATATTTAATTTCCAGTTGTACTATGTAATATAGTCGTATTGTAATAGTATTTATATGTAATATGATATTTTTGATGATATAATGACAAAATAAACGAAATACATTCTATAAAAGCTTCTTATTTCTCAACCTCTCTCTGCCTCAGTAAACGTTCTGGTATAAATCTGTTTCTAGACTTATTTAATAAGATTGCATAATTCTCTATGGATTTCATAAAGCGATTGATTAATTTAAATATTTTTAGAAGAGGTGGACCTGCAGAGTTTTGGGTAGAATACCCTTCCGCGCGCGAATTATAACAAGCAATACATTTCTTAATTTTTAATGATAATATTTTAGAGTGATTTATGTCTCCAATAGCCGGGTTGTTTTATAGAGAAAATAGAATTTAAAAACTATGTCGCGCTCTTTAAATTTATAATAATAAGTTTTAATTTATTATATACGCCATATAATTTTAGTATATTCAGAATGTTAACTGATGTTAATTGTCAAATTGTTCTTCGGTCAGCCGATTGAATGCCTTGTAAGGTTTGTTTTGCCAAATATTCTATTCAACACTGTAAAATTGTATAATACATAATCGCAATAAATCTGTTAATAATGTTGTGTATAAGGGCAAAGCGACCTATAATTTTAGCTAAAACATTATGTCAAATTTTGAAAATGCTTGTACCAAGATCGGTTCTATATTTTATATTATTCAGATGTAATGAGAAACATACTAATCTTCTCGAAGCAAAATTTTTCCATATATAACTGGCTCGTTGGTCTAGAGGTATGATTATCGCTTTGGGTGCGAGAGGTCCCGGGTTCAAATCCTGGACGAGCCTTATTGTTTTTATATTCCGGATAACGTACAGAATAAAACATAAAAATAAAATAAAAAACAATAAAACATTTATTGAGTTTTATTAACACAGGATAAATATGAGAACAATTATTTAAATTATATACATTTTAAGCACTTTTAAACAAGTTTTGTATCTCTTCGTCAATCTCTTCGGACACTAGTAGAGGATCTCAAGTACACTCGCTGTATTATGTGATTTAATGTTGAGCTTCAGATTTAATAGGATGAGCCGAGCTGCTGGGTATACTTATTGATATTGAGCTGGAGGTTAACGATTGATTTAAGCGTCCACCCGCTATCTTTTTGCTAGATAAAGAAATATGCGCACGTTAGTTTATTTCTAACTTTCTACAATTTCTGTACTTACTTGAAACTCTTCGAGATCTTTAAGGATAGGATCTTGAACCATTCGCCTAAATTACAGTCATGATATATGGCTGCATTTTTGGTATTGATATACTTTTATTTCCTGCTCTATGATCACATCTCTCTTGCTGACCTCGAATGATCCAGTTAAAATTGAGTTTACTTTTAACGCCGCATCTTTCTTCAACACATTCAGAATACGTCTCTGAAAAATGACTAAACAGTCTTCCATGAATGCCTTCGGATCAATATGTCTTATGTTGGTGATTACAGCAGTTCGCATGTTTCTTTTTCCAGTGCTCTATTGATTCTCCATATAGCTGAGGTACATTGTTTTAAAGCACTCGAGATGGCTCGAGCATTACCTTGTAGCTGCGAGTTGTATGCAAAATCCCTTAGGTTATCAATAAGCTGAGTTTCTAATGACATCTTTTTTTTTCTTGTAGACGTTTAAATACGGATGCGAAGAGAGGTATGTGTTACGCGTTCAGTTGCTGCACTGAGACTGAAATCTAGAGTTAGAACTTCGTTCTATATCCCGTTTACACATACTGCCTAGAAAACAGCTGAAAGCTGAGAAAAATTACCGAGTTACTGGATGTAATAAGGTGGAATTTAAATAATACGATACATAAATCAGTTTGGTTCATACATTAAAATACTATGCAGAAACCTTATTTTAACACCTTTTTATGAATTTAAAAGATGGGGAAAAGATAAAAGTTCGAAGGGGATATAGTCTAGCGCTATCTGAACGCATGAGGCTTTTATACCTGGCCAGTATACGGGTTTTGATCATTTAACATTTATATTATGCTTTTATCGTTACTATTTTGCTATTCAAGTCGTCCCTAATTATGATTAAATGAGAAAACGTGTTATAGATCTGTTCAAATTCGATTGCCTAGACAACGGGTAGATGTTACATCTCAAAAGTACTATGTAAAATTGAATAGAAATTGCTAAACAGGCTTGCTGTTTATTATGCTGTAGATTTAAATGAAATGACTAATAGATTCTGCTTTTGTATACTTTTAAATGTAAGGATATTAAATCTCAAGATGGATGGTGCATCAGCTGTTACAAACTAATTATGGATAAGACTTAATTACTGGATGTGTTAAAATCTCTAAACGGTTTTACTATATACAAGAAGATATTATGGAAGAATTATTATGGAGATTTTTTCCGTTAAAATAAAATTAATGATTCTATTATATATTTAAAAACATCTACTATGTATCAATGATCTGCATTCATAATTAAAATAATAAAATGAGTTGATATGTATTACATACTTTTAAATATATAAATTAATCAGATTGTTTTAATAGAAAGAGAAAACTATTGGGAATTAGATAACTTATCAAATAGGCCGTGGTCAGTAGCTATATGTTTTATTAATTGTTATCATTATTCTGTTATCAAATATTTCAGTCAGCCCTCTGGAGTTTTTTTTGGGGCTACCCTTTGCTGCTTGTAATATACTTTTATGAAATCTGTTGTAAATTAATTAGAATGAAAAGTTAAATATGCCCCCTACTTATATGGTGCTTTAATAATTTTTATCTGGACAGGTAATAATGCTTTCAATTATCCATAGAAGATGTTGAATTATTTTCTATTATATGCTTTAATGAAGCAAAAGACATTTTTATTTTCAGTAGTAAAAGAAGGGTTACGCTAAATTATTGTTTTAACAGAATATGCGAATGTTCTAAATATGAAACAGCTGGTGTAATTTGATCATTGTAGGAGCCTGTCTATGAAATTCTTATAGTTGATCTGCGACGGATGTATTTTATATCCGATTCGTCATAATAATATAAGTATCTAGGCTTGTAGATACTAAATTAATATTTTTATGTTTGAAGCGAGTTTATAGCTAGTATGTTGTTAAAATGCATTACGGATAATCTAGTATTTCTTATTCGATTTTGACGTTTTAACATGGATAAATTTGTTTCGTCTTCACCTAGACTCATCAGTACGGGAGGCCATATTTGACTACATATATCCCGTGTTGTGTTATTTATTAAAAAGGTTGTTATAATATTATGGCATGCTAGATACACAACTGCGTTAATGACCTACCTAATGATATCTTGTTCTGACAGGCAAATTCTACAGGTAAATGCTAATCTATCTGAGAAACAATCTACACACTTTTCACTTTGTTAATAATATAAACAATTTCAATACAATTTAGACACTAACTTGCTGTATTTATAATAGCTCTACAAGCTTGTCTTAACATGAAATCGCGTAGATGTCAAGATCTTACACAGGTGTACGCGGTGTTGTTATGCGCCGGACCGAGTCGCGGATGACCTCGAGTCGCGAGCCGACGCCATCTTGGATTTGTGATCATTTTGCTAAATCGGACCTGCATAAGAAAGAACATGGGATTTTGCGGTAGAATCGGTGTTGCCTATCTGCTTGCCTTAAAACAGATACAGCTTACCTTTTCCTTGAAAATTAGTCATTTACAACTTTCTTGGAAAATTATCGACTAGTATGTTTTACTGTCACGTTCAATTAGATTAGATTTCTTTTCTCTCTAACCTTAACTATAACCTTTAGTCACTTGTGGCCTTTGTGCCTTGACGCAGATACAGCTGACCTTTTTCTTGAAAATTAGCCATTTACAACTTGCTTAGGAAATTATCGATTACTATATTTCACTGCCAAACTTAATTCGACTTCTTTTCTGTCTAACCTTATAACTTTTAATCACTTCGTGTCCCTTGTACCTTGACGCAGATACAGCTGACCTTTTCCTTGAAAATTAGGCATTTACAACTTGCTTGGGAAATTATTGATTACTATATTTTACTGCCAAGCTTTATTCGACTTATTTTCTCTCTAACCTTAACTGTAACCTTTAGTCACTCGTGGTCTTTGTGCCTTGACGCAGATACAGCTGGGAGGCGTGGCTAATAAAAAAGGTTTGGCTTGGAGAGGGGGAAACAGAGGGAGGCGTGGCTTATAAAAGGGTGGGTCTTGAAAAGTGAAAGGAGGTCAAATGAGAGTTCAAGGTTGTGTGGCTCCACTAAACCCATTTGTTATCTACTTCTAACCTTAGTCTTTAGTCACTTGTGGCCTTTGTGACTTGACGCAGATACAGCTGACTTTTTTCTTGAAAATTAGCCATTTACAACTTGTTTGGGAAATTATCGACTTCTATGTTTTACTGCCAAGTTTAATTAAATTTCTTTTCTCTCTTACCATAACTAGAACCTTTAGTCACCTGTGGCCTTTGTGCCTTGACGCAGATACAGCTGACGTTTTCTTTGAAAATTAGCAATTTACCACTTGCTTAGGAAATTATCGACTACTATGTTTTACTGTCAAGTTTAATTAGATTTCTTTTCTCTCTAACCTTAACTAGAACCTTTAGTCACTTGTGACCTTTGTGCCTTAAAACAGATAAAGCTGACATTTTTCTTGAAAATAAGCCATTTACAACTTGCTTAGGAAATTATCGATTACTATATTTCACTGCCAAACTTAATTCGACTTCTTTTCTGTCTAACCTTATAACTTTTAATCACTTCGTGTCCCTTGTACCTTGACACAGATACAGCTGACCTTTTCCTTGAAAATTAGGCATTTACAACTTGCTTGGGAAATTATTGATTACTGTATTTTACTGTCAAGCTTTATTTGACTTATTTTCACTCTAACCTTAACTGTAACCTTTAGTCACTCGTGACCTTTGTGCCTTGACGCAGATACAGCAACAGCTGGCCTTTTCCTTGACAATCAGCCATTTACAACTTGCTTGGGAAATTATCGACTACTATGGTTTACTGTCAAGTTTAATTAGATTTCTTTTCTCTCTAACCTTAACTAGAACCTTTAGTCACTTGTGACCTTTGTGCCTTAAAACAGATAAAGCTGACATTTTTCTTGAAAATAAGCTATTTACAACTTGCTGCCAAGCTTTCTTTATTCGACTGATTTTCTCTCTAAACTTAACTATAACCTTTAATCACTCGTGGCCTTTGTATCTTCAAGCAGATACAGCTGACTTTTTCTTTAAAAATTAGCCAAATGTAACTTACTTCACTTGAGCTCACTGACTTCATGAGCTCTCTGCAAACCGCAGTAGAAATCATGTAAGAAAAAAGTTTGAAAAAGTGCTACCGCTTGTCATGTTTTTTTTTACGAATTTGTGTTATTGCTTAGCCGATTTTGATGTAGTGTTCTTTGCTCGATTGAACTTGCTGCTCTCCAAACTGTCGTCAGAAACAAATTAATTGTGGTTTCTTTTCTGAAACTTTTTTCGATCATTTGAAGTGAATGTAAATGAAGCCTCCGTGTATTGGATGCTTTTCAGGTTTATATTCGATTATTTAAAGACTGAAGTAAACGCAAAAGATCGAATTGAAGTCGATCAAGAAATTGAGCATTTGAGAACAGACAGGTATCACTGGGGGAATACTGAGCTCCGCCATCTTGTTGCGGTTGTTTTCTAGCAAACATCCGCTATTTGTGGATCGGTTCCGAAGCAGTTTTCTTTGTCCAATTGGGAGCCCTCTCCATTCTAGCTGACCAGTCATTAAGACTGACAAGTTGTGATTACATTTATGACATCGATTCTCAGCCAAATTGTATTATCGTATTTAACTCTTTATAACGAACCTAAAGAACCGCATTGAAATCGTTCGAGAAATAAAAGCAAATGAGAAAATTAGTGGTAGGGATTTTTTGTTATTTTCCTTCATGTCTCTTGTTAGTAGAGGGAGATGGCCGGTTCTGGACCCACACCTCCACACCTCTAGCAGGCAACCATGCATACACGCGAGCATACGAGCTAATATACGGTTATCGTTCTCATACCGAAGCGTACAAGAGAAAAATATGAAAGGGGGCTTGAATTAAATGCTATAAATCAGGTCAGGGGTAAATATATCTTAATACTCACCCTGCTTCTACGTTTATGAATCGTTTTCATTCCCTTTCTTTATTACTACTAGGTGGCGCGTCATGAAGAAATCTGTATTATCGATCATCATTTTATATTAATAAATTTCACCGTTTTCTCAAATAATTATCGTCGTCGTCATTAATAAGATAATAATTACACATAGTAATAATTAATTCGGCATTAAAAATTGGAAATTCAGGAGGGCGCGTCATGAAGAAATTGAGCTATTGATGCTATTAGAGGTCGCATTAAAGAGCCTTTTCTCTCACTCTCTTGCTCTTTCCTATTAGAGGACGCAATAAAGAGCCCTCTCTCTCTCTCCTATTAGAGGATGCATTAAAGAGCCCTCTCTCTCTTTCTCTTATTAGAGGACGCATTAAAGAGCCCCCTCTCTCTCTCTCTCTCTCTCTCTCTCTCTCTCTCCTATTAGAGGACGCATTAAAGAGCCCTCTCTCCTATTATAGTAATAATTATTTAAGATAACTAATCCAGCATTAAAAATTTTAAATTAAGCGCTGTATTATCCTACGTATTGATGCTATTAGAGGTCGCATTAAAGAGCCTTTTCTCTCACTCTCTTGCTCTTTCCTATTAGAGGACGCATTAAAGAGCCCTCTCTCTCTCTCCTATTAGAGGACGCATTAAAGAGCTCTCTCTCTCTCTCTCACTCATGCACACACCCTGTACTCTTTCTAACTTTTCTAGAAGAAGAAGAAGAAGAAATAATAATGTCAGATAGGAATTATGTTTCTACTTTTCGTGTACCCTCTCTCGCGGATAACGATCTACCCTTTTATATAGTCGCCCTTCTCCCTTTGCTAGTAAAAAATGAGACATCACCAGCCCTAGAATTTTATATTTCGCGGATGACTACAAGACCGCTGTATTCTAATGAAACTTTCTACCCCAAAGAGATCATGAAATTTAAAGAAACCGACAGTCTTTGACACAACCGCGAGGTTTGCAAGCTCGTCTAACCGTCGTATCTATGTCAGTAGCTGCCCTTCGTGAAGGGGTTTCGGATCTCAATGTTAAGAAAATTACGTTAAAATAAATACACACAGACTATTGAATCACGTTCAGGAATCGGAATGGTTTCTAACACTAACAAGTATCAACGGACAAATTAACTACATAAAAAGAGAAAAACCTAATTCTAATGCAGAAAATGTATAGACTTACCCTCCTCTGGCGTATCACATTTAAATTTAAAAAAACGGAAAAACAATCAATATTTACACTTTTAACCACCTCACCTCACCAGGAAGAAGAAGAAGCTTGAATATTCAGTATAAACAGACACTTTTTTAAATTTAAAAACAGTTATTATTAATCTTTCAAGCCTCTGTTATATACCACACACGCATACAGCGTATAGAAATGGACTGACGTGAAAATCTTATTTCAAATATTTAGCTCCCTACGAGACAAAAGGAAACATTTCATTGGTCGTTTAAAATATAATATGCCTTAGGCTATATACATTCCTTTAGACATTTCAAGGGGTGAAAACAAGATTCTAACCGACCCGTTGCCGAGACTTGAGATCGAGATAATTATTAGATTAAAATGCATCACTATACCCCAAAAAAAGGTCTAGCTGACTACCTGAGACATGATAGCAGGTAGGTACTAACCCTTGAACATTTTTAAAATCCTTGTACAGTAAAAACAAAAGAGTATAGTCGACGACGGTTAGGTTTTAACTTATTTCCTGACGAATTTATAAAAAAACAGAATGAATTTTGTATCATTTAAGTCAGGTATATATATTTAAAAAAAAAAGCTATTATTATTTTACATATATTATATTTTGAGTTTATATAGTCGAAGTGCAAACTGACTGCGAATTAACAGCGTATGACTTTCATATTTTTCTTTCAACTGCCGGTAATACTGCTGTTTCTTGTTTACATGTCAATCTACAATAGATTTTATAAGAAATTGGTTGCATATGCATAAATGTTCATTTAAAGATAGCGCTCGCTCTTGTAACAATAACATATGCTTCGATGACGCACCCGACACCCTCTCTAATTTAATAGACTTTACCAATAGTTGCATTCTATATGAAGAGAAATACACTTGAAAGAAATAAAACGCCTTATATGTATGTATTTTACCGCTCTATTGTACCTCGTTATTGTATACTAAAACAGACGAATATCTAACCCAGGTAAACTGAATGCGAGCTTTTAACTAAAGAAGATTATACCCTTTTGCTATTAACAAATGATATAATATTTTAAAACATTCCATTAGACTGATTCGGACTGATTCAAAGGGGATACAATGTTTATATTAAATTTTCCGTATTCTGTTAAAACAATAATTTAGAGCGTACCTCTTCTTTTACTACTTAAAATAACATTATTCACTTTGCTTTCATCTGATAACCGTATATGAGGAACTTCCCACGAGAGCTTATCAATCTTGATATATCCTTTCTGTTAATAACAATAATAGTTAATAATAATAAAATATTTTAGAATTTCATCGATGGGAAGACCAAATCCAGGAAAGCAATCTGTCCCTGTATGTTCTCCATATTTTATTTGAATTATTAACCAATGGCATTAAGAAAGATATTCACAAATGTCATAGCTCCTAATATGATTACATCACAAGGGGAAAGGTGTAAGACAGTTAAAAAAAACACAAACGAACAAATAAAAATTGGGAAAGCTTGTCCTTCAAGGATGGAGGTAACTAAAGACGGACAGACGGTGTTATGCATTGAGCGTAATACAATTTAACTTAACTCAATGTTTTGTCTTATTATTATTAGTGTGAAGACAGTTTAATAAATATTCAAGTAAATATATAGATCGTGACAGATATATACATATAATTATATATATATATATATATATATATATATATATATATATATATATATATATATAATTATATGTATATATCTGTCACGATCTATATATTTACTTGAATATTTATTAAACTGATATATACATATAATTATATATATATATATATATATATATATATATATATATATATATATTTGTTTAACCGCTTATACATACCCGTATCGCTATATTCTACCGACTTGTCGGACCATTTTCGACGCTCTCAGACCCGGGCTTGGGTCTGGCAACGTTCTCCTATGTTTTCGATGTCTACAGAATAAGGTTTACCTAAAACTGCAATAAAAAAATATACAATTTGGGTTTGGAAAAGTAGGGTCTGTAAAAAGTTTTATACAACCGTAGTTCATCACAATGAACTATAGGGGGCGTCGCGCCTTTCTCAAGTGTATATCGTATATTTTTATACAAGACGCTATCAAACCCGCTATGTTCTACAGACTTCCTAAGCCCTGGATCTGGCAACATTGCCATGACGCATATGTTAAGCTTTGTTTTATATACGTTTGGTTATAATAGCTCGCATTTAATATTTGATGGAGAAAAGTGACGTAAGAATTACATCATCTCGTATGCGAGTTCTTTTCACATTTGTAAATATTCTCTGGCTTTGTAAAATTGAAGGTTTTAATATTTATTAATAATATACTATATTTATAGCATATAACTAGATAAATTCCATATAATACATTATAATTTCTTAAATATTAATATAATTTATTACATATTTTTTACACTGTTTCTTAGATAATGTTAAAGATGTACAGTTTTTTACATTAGCTGGAAGTGAATTATATTCAACTAAACCTTTATGAAACAGATTATTTTGTCCTATATTTGTTGTTACTGTATGAACATAAAAATTATTTCTACTTCTAGTATTATGATCATGATCATCTTCTATGAATAGTAAATTCATTTAAAATGTGCTCTGGATATATTCGGTTTTTTGTTTTAAATATTATTATCATCGTATTATAAAATATATTTTCCTTAACACTTAACAAAGATGTAACTTGCAACATTCCTCTTATGCTAGTATACCTACTACATTTTAATATTATTCTTAACGCACAATTTTGTTTTTTTTGAAGATTGTTAATTTCAGTATTATTTAGGAGGTAAAGTATACTAGCACAATAATTAAAATGGGGAAGTATTATTGTTTTATATAGTAATAATTTAGACCACTTGCTAAGATTTTGGCTTATTCTACCTATGAAATTTACTATTTTTGCAACTTTACTGATAACATAGTTTGAATGACTAGAAAATGTTAAGTGACAATCTATTATTACGCCTAAGTACTTCCACTCATAAACTTGTTCTATTTTTTGACTATTAATTTGTATTCCCACATGACTAGATGTATCAATTTCGTTAAACTTATTTTTTATTATCATGAATTTTGTTTTATTTACATTTAAAGAAAGACTATTTTTACCTAACCAGTTATATACATTTACTAATTCATCATTGATGATATTTAATACTTTTTCAATATCATCTCCTATAAAATATATTAAAGTGTCATCTGCAAATAATTGAATGTTACATTTTTTAATTACATTAACAATATCATTTATGTATAGTACAAATAAATCAGGGCCTAATACAGTTCCTTGTGGAACGCCAAAGGTAGTTTTTTTAGGTGAAGATGTAGTATTAAAGTATCTAGTTTTTTGAAATCTGTTTTTGAGATATCCACTAAACCATTTTATAACTATTGGGCCACACCCATATGTTTTTAATTTCAATAATAATAGATCTCTATTAATAGTCTCAGAAGCACGTCTAAAGTCTAGAAAAACTACACCTATCATCTTCTTCTTGTAAATAGCATTTTTCCATTTCAAAAGAACTGATTGTATTGCACTTTCACATGAATTATTTTTCCGAAACCCTGATTGAAAAGGTGTTAACAGTTTGTTCACTTCAATGTAGTCACGAAACTCGATATTTACGACGGTCTCTAATAATTTTTCATAAGATGGCACCATGTTGATCGGTCTGTATTCTTCACATTTGTTAGTGTTGATTATCTTCTCAATGGGGATAATATGGGATGTCTTCAAGGTTTCTGGGAAGGATACACTTTCTAGACTCATTTGAATTAGATGCAAAAATCTCTGTCCTATTACATTGAAAGCTAATCTTTACGGTAATACCATCGACACTACTATTCTTATTAGGTAAATTGTTTATACTTTTTTTTAACTCCAAAAACCCTATTGGTAAAAATTTCTCAAACTTGCATTGATGCACATTAATGTGGCTTAAATCAGTTTCAATTTGGGTTAAATTTGTTAATGTAAAAATTTGTTCTATGCTGTTAATAAAGTAAATATTGAATTTTTCTGCAATCTGAATTTCCTTTTATTCTAACTCATTGTCAAAAATAATACCTTCCTTTTTTTGTCTGTTATGGCCTCCTTTAATTAATTCTTTAACTGTTTTACACATTTCTGTTGAGTTATTTTTATATCATCTATTTTTTCTTGATAATAATTTCTCTTGTGGTTCCTGATCAAACTAACAATTCCATTTCTTTGTTGTCTATACCTATTCATATCACTTTCTTCTTGTGTAAAGATTGCTCTTTTATATAATCTGTCCCTTTCTTCAATTTCCAAGGCTATTTCTGGGGTCCACCAACGCTTACAACTCCATTGACATTTAATAGTTTTTTTAACAGTTAAAGCATGCCTGTTTAGTGTGTCCATTATGGTTTTAACTAATGTTTCTGCTAGTTGATTGGTGTTTGTACAGTCCGGATTCCATGGTTGATCCATTAGATCTAATTGAAATTGCATTTCATTGAAGTTGCTCATGTCTCTGTGTTGTATTGTATATTCTTCATATTTTTCTTTCACTTTTGCATTTACAGTTATTGGGTGATCGGTTATTTTTGGAATATGGTGTACCAGGGCATCAATGGTTTTTTCATTAGATAC
The DNA here is from genome assembly GCA_929113105.1 of Agrypnus murinus. Taxonomy (NCBI): domain Eukaryota; kingdom Metazoa; phylum Arthropoda; class Insecta; order Coleoptera; family Elateridae; genus Agrypnus; species Agrypnus murinus. The sequence goes on from OV816029.1 coordinate 4,160,053, forward strand.
AAGAAGATCTATGAGGGTAGCACTGTCCTTACTGATTCTGGTAGGTTGGTCGATAATCTGATGTAGTCCATTATTTTTAATTAAAGTTCTCAGCCTATTTTCATAATATGAATCCTTTAATAGGTCAATATTAAAGTCTCCGATAATTAGTAAGGTCTCTGATCTACTAGCATATACATCAAACAAATTTTCAAGTTTCATTAGAAATTGAGCATCACTAGAGTTTGGAGAGTGATATAAATTTATAAAGTTATATTTGTATGATTGAAAGCATATATTAATACCTACAATTCATGTGTTCATATCAATGGTATCTTTAAGTAGGACTTTATAACTGAATTCATTTTGTATATAAATGTTTAGAGTAAGGTTAACAGGATTTTCGAACAAGTGAGACAACGCAACATAATACGGAAAAGTTAATTTCTGGGGAAAGTGAATGGTTTCCAAATAAGGTGGAAAAGTACATGTCATTTTCCGTAGTAATCAAACGATAAATTTCAAGAACTTGATTAAATTTTTTAGTATAAAAGTACTGTAATATCTTCTTTGTATGTTTGTTTGAAGGATTCTTTGTGATTAATTAAAGCTTTATTCTTTTACTGTTAAGATGAGAGAATGAATGCTTGAACTATTTGGTTTCTGCATTATTTTCTGATCCCTCGTTTACATTCGTTTCCTTAGATACTACAAAGTATCCAAGGCAACGGTGATCATCACATTTATTGCTCCCTTGTTTTTTAGAATTTTTCCAGCAGAAAAAGTCTCCATCAGTTTGCTTGAGGACAGGATTGGAAAGAACTAGTGAATGTACGCATAAGATGCGATTGTGATTGTACAGCAACAATAGATACGTAAAAACCGCGTTTTTTTCTTTGGCTGGTTTTACAATTAATTAAAGTTAGTACAGGGCTCTTAATGTTAATGTTCGTTACAATGATAAGAACTTAACCAATAGAAATGAGCTAATAAGAATAACATGAGAATTGAATGAGATAAACGGTTAAAATTAAGACAGCAGATTCTTAATTTTAGGGCTCGTTGCAAAATGTAAATAACTAAAAACTACAAAACTTAACCTAAGAGGAACGTATGAGGATTCTGTTGGACTTGTATTTGTTGTAGGTTGTTGGTTGGATCATAATCGTATATGCAACATAAAAGGAAAATAGTAAATGTATGTTCACGAATATGTCTAAAAGGTAACAAAAAGTAATTGCGAACGTTCTATACATAAACGTCACAAAAAAACATAAGAAGGATTTGTAATGGGCTGCATCCGAGCTTATCTGCTATGTATTCCCTGTATCACACGATTCCCGATCACACGAAGTAACGAATTTTTGGTACGACCGTTTATTGAAGTTCACAACAACCGATTTGTAATTATACGTTTTGCGACACACTGTTGTGTGGGTTTCTTGTAGGGTTCTGAAACTTTTTCTGGAATAAATAGGTTTAGCTCAGGTTTAAATCGACAGTTTATGCCAACGAAATGGCATAATTCTTGTTGCATTCTAAGGATTGGAAAGTTATGAATAGCTTCTCCTGTTGAAATTTGCGGCGTAACTCCATCACTCTTCACTGTGTGGTCGAGACAAGTTAGTTCTTTGGCTTCAAAGATTGTTTTTTTTTAATTTGATAGTAAACCGTAATGATATAGGCGTTGAAATACTTTCTTTAAATGCTGTAGTAGTCTACTTTGATGGCAGAAAAATTTAGAACAGAAAAAAACTTTATACAACCGTGACTTCAGATAGATTATGACTTCAGCGATGGAACTGCTCCATGTACTGGTAGTGGTGGTGCTGAGAGAGTATTGATCCTCTACTGGAATTATGCTAATGGATTTCTCGACATCTGCTTCATAAATAGGATCCTGGTATCTTGAATGGTATGCATGCAAGGGTAAGTTTCTTGACAGATTGTTGCGTGTTCAATTAAAGTCGGCGGTCACCACATGTAATATCTTCTGTGTTTGTTTGTTTGAAAGACTGTTTGTGGTTAATGAATGCTTTATTCTTTTACTGTTAAGATGAGAGAATGAATGCTTGAACTATTTGTTTTCTGAATTATTTTCTGACTCCTTGTTTATATTCGTTGCATTGGATACTACACTCACACATACATATTTATCAATGGATCACAGTACTCATTCATACATAGCGTCGACGTTAATACATACTAGCGGAACTATTTTCTAGCAATTTTCCAGGAGCGCGGTTTAAATGCTTATAGAAACTTTGTTACAGATGGCATGATGAATTCTTTGAAATCGCAACTAGCAACATTGCTAGTTACAACATTTCAAAGAATTAAGTTCATATGTATTAACGGCAACGATATGTACTATATACCACCAATAAATAACAACGGCGTAGACCATTTAGGGTAAAAATCGTGAGGTGTTCTTTATCAAAAATTAAAATGGGCGAACTAAGTTGAGCATCATTTGTGACTTTTTTGCTAAAACACTGAAGGAGAACTTTCTCGTCTGTAATTTGTAAGATTACTTAATGGAACTTTTAATGGAAACAGGGCACTCGAAAGGTTCGGAGGGGCAGTGTATGTTGCAACCCCCAATTGAATTTCATGAACATTGGTATGGGGTAGATGCAGTAGCAGCACTTCACTATCGCAACAAGAAACGGCCACCTCATAGAACAAAAGATAAACGGAATAAATTCTGTGGGACGTTCTTTAACAAAAAGGAAACAGGGTGGACTAATATGATTTGCGCCTGGTATATTTAGAACTACATATATTTCAAATGTATCAGAAAATCTCTGGTGTACAATTCGTCACTAAGAATATAATACATATTCCAATTCACAAATAGCTATTTCAGAATACAATAAAAATTGATCTTTAACTTAGTACAAGTGCAATATAACGGAATTGAGCAAGGTTTGAAAAAACTTCTTCTCTTCTTCGTTACCTTTCGACGTTTCTGTTAAAGGCACTTAACCACCATATAGTGTATACTGTTTTGTACCTTCAAATTCATTAAACAGGAAGTAGGGATCGAACATTCCATAATTTTCTTGTAACTGTACAAACGCACAGTAAAAATAGAAACTGCTATTTTTTTAATCTAGGTTAAACTAATCAAATGTAGTGTATTTTGGTCAGCTAAACTTGAAAATGACTTTATGCTTGATTTGTTCATGTTTACGAGTAGATAAACTTTGTAAAATATCAATATTAAACCACGCCCCCAGATGTATTTTGTCGTTTTATTTTCAAAAACTGTTAGGTTTATGGACTGGTTGTTAAGTGGGTTAGATAAAATAAATCTTATTTAATTGGCGCATGAATATATATCATACAGGATGTTTCACTGAAGATTCGTATCCTCTGAATAGGTGGTAGTACACATAAAATGCAACAAAAAAGCTGAAAATAATTAATGTTTATCTTTCATAATAACCGAAAAAAGAATGGTTTTTGAAAAGTGGGTAGCAGGTCACTGGTCTAAGAATCACACTTGGAGCTGGATGTGCCTATCTGATACATTGACGCAGCTGCTGCTAGGTGATGTCGCAGTTTGTTTTGACTATAATTTCCAGCAGTTCCCAAAAGTTGACATTTTTAGCAAATTTTTGTCGATTTGCGTAAAAACAAAAAGAGTTTTTTGTTCCTATTGATGAATACTATCACACATGCAATTTATACGAAAGTTGAGTAAAACACCCTGTATGTAGACCAACAATTTGTACCAATACATTTCCCGGAGCAACTTTAGAACATAACTTATTGCGATCTTGTATTCGTCATCAAGTACTTAGCTAAGAAAAAAAATGTTGAGTTCGCAGTGCAACCTTAGCATCACTTCTGCAAAATCCATGAAGCGATGTTGTTGTTATTGTTGGTTGTAGTATTATGATAATTTTGCAGTAAAAAGAATATCTTTAGGAGAATACCCTGTACTGGACAATTATTTTATAGAAACCAAAATGTATAGGGCATTTCACCTTGTTTTGAAATCTTTCTTACTTCGTTTGTACGTCATACTGCATGACGTTTTATCTTTATTTTCTTTCTGCATTTTATAGAGCATTATTTGACTTGTCACTATTCGACTTGGGTCAAGTATACATTAAACATATCACTACCACAGAACTCCGCATCTAGCGTTAGCGGGTACGCTACAGCTACCACAAGCACAAAATAACACTAATGTATGTTCTAATAACAACTGTCCTTGAACACAAAATTTTATCCAAATTGCATTTTTGACTTTTTTATTTTGAAGGTCTATAGCTTTGTAACATTTCATTTTTGAACATAGATATGTTGTGCTTTATGGCCTATTTTGATCAAAGGCATTGACCCTCAGGAATTGGCATCGTCTGCTCAAGATATCCTATATGTAAAATAGGTGAAGTCCCATTTAATGTTAAATATCTAGCTACATTTTAAAGCAGGCATGGAATTAAGTCGTGAACTTAGAATTCCAAAACAAAAACCATTCAAGAAAAAAATTATTCGATACGAATATGAATATAAAGAACGAAGTAAGAGAGATCCAAAAACCCTGAAGTACCCTGTACGTTTTAGGCTCACTAAGAAGATTGATTAGTACAGGGTATACCCCTAAAGTGTATCTTGCCAATACGAGAATTACCATATGACTAGCCCCAATAATAATGATAATATTGCCACGTAGATTTTGCTGGAGATGCTGAGATAGAAGAAGACTGAACCAGGATCGCGTTCGATGCTCAACGAGATTTCCATAGCTATTTCATGATGAACATCAAATCACACAAAGTTATGCTCGAAGCTTCTCGTATAATATGTACCGATACAAATTATTTGTCTGTGTGACATATGATCGTTTTTCGATTACACAGAAACAAGACAACATGCACAAAGTTTTCATAGCTTTTTGGTATGAAAATTAAATAAAATCCTATTTAACCTAACTGGCTCCATTTTGATAAACCTAATAGTTTCTTAAAAAACAGTAAAAATCATCTGGGGGCATGGCTTACCCTCATCAGCTTCTCTGGTTCACCACTTTTGAGTAGTAACTTTTAAGGGGTTATTTAACATATCACAAAGAAGGCCTATCAAAAATCCAAGGATCTACCTCAATTCCCCTCTATTTTTACTAATTTGACTGAACTGTTACCGTGGTATTAAAATATACATATCTTAGAAACTGTTTATTTGTGCTAGAAACATAACAGTAAAATGCAGGAGGTCAAAAGATTTGGCTATAACATTTATTTTTTCAAAACACATATACATGACGTGTCTTCGAAACTTTTAATTGTATTCTTGTAAACAAAACTAATCATGTTAAAATAAATGATTTAAAAACAAATTATTAAAAAACAATTATTTGCATAAACCTTATGTATTTTAGAACAAAAGAGGCTCAATGCTATTTTCTCATGTTAATAACAATTTTCAGAGTTACATCAGAGTTTTACGGAAAACGTTAATTTTTCTGCGTTTAAGGTTATTTATGGAATTTACGAACAAATCAACAAAAATAAAGATCACTTATGTGCTTAGCATCCCGAAATCATTACGTCAATCGTAATTTTATCTCTGATACATTCGGCAACGTTGCTGGGTTCGGTAGGGTAGGTAGGCTTGCTTAAAATTATACAAATGGGTCTGTAAACACTGTAATATGTATCGGGTTCAAGAACGACTGTCAAATATTACCAATATTTTTTTTTCATATATTTTTACCCCTCGAGGATCTTAAATATTGCTTATCAGAAATAGATCAATATTATGTAAAATATACACATTTTAAAAATCAAAAAATGCGGGTCTACTAACGACCCCACCATATAGCGGGTCCGACAACGTCGATTAAACCAATATATATATATATATATATATATATATATATATATATATATATATATATATATATATATATATATATATATATATATATATATATATATATATATATATATATATATTGCTGTAATATCTAATTTAAAAAAAAATATAGTATTTTGCCCGACATTAACAAATGCCCCGCGTTGACAGCGACATAAATAAATGCAGTGATATTGGTTAATTAATAATAATAAATTATTTTTAAAAATTTTATTATATATTTTGAAACTGTGCATAATTGCCGTTCGATCGTAGATAATTACTTTATAATTAAATTGATTTTTTAAAATGACTGTGAACTTTGGAAACGCTTCTCAACTTCCCTCTTTTATAAATTCTAATATGATTTGAAATTACCTTTTAATAGATTTAATAATGCAATGGTTATATAAAATTAATGTTACGTTAGTTCTTGATTAACTCAAGTTTACGTAAGAGAGTTGGGCGCTAGTTAAATAACTTAAATTAACAGAATTATATTTAATAAAGACTCATCTCAGGGTGAATGTGGTTTCTTGTGGTATTAAAAATATACAAATTGAAGTTTGAAATCACTTTTAAAATTGAAATCTTAATTAATTTTAACTATTACTAAATTGTTCAAATCACTTTACTACACTTTACAAACGATAGTCTTTTCTTCAGCAAATGCCAAAACAAAAAGGAAATAACTTCCTACCTTTTTATAATATTTCTTCTTCCTTTTTACTATAGATGTCCTCTTTCCCAAACCATTGGCAGAGTAGATCACTTTATGTTGACCCAGGGCTGGTCTCCAATTCCGGTTGACTTTCTTCCTTTTGCATGGATTTCCCATATAATATCATCCAAAACTTGATTTTGGTAACTCACTTTTGTTTATTAATTGCGGGTACAATTTCCCTTTTTCGTAAAATACTTTTTAATAAAATAAAACACCAGTTTATGGTTTTAACGTTGATTTATTATCTTGCTTAACTTTAGCAAGTAATTTATCTTAAAGGTGGTTCTTTATAATCATATACACTTTTTCAATTTATACTTTTTACACCTTTGCCGTATTCAAATCACCAACTAACTTAACTGGTCTATTTAATTCTAAACTATATAAATTTTTACAATATTATCAGCCACGACTTTACTTTGTCGCTTGATTTACTATAATATCTTTACTCTCTCGTCGTTTAACAGTAAGTGTCTTTTATCTTACACGACTTTACACCGTCGCTTTCTATCAGTAAGTGTCTTTACTCTTTCGTCGTTTAACAGTAAGTGTCTTTTATCTTACACGACTTTACACCGTCGCTTTCTATCAGTAAGTGTCTTTACTCTTTCGTCGTTTAACAGTAAGTGTCTTTTATCTTACACGACTTTACACCGTCGCTTTCTATCAGTAAGTGTCTTTACTCTTTCGTCGTTTAACAGTAAGTGTCCTTAAAATTATTATTTTCTAAGCTTATATACTATTGACTATTTACATAATTATATTACACAATTTGACGTCACCTTACGAACTAATACAAACTGTACACTCATATAATACATAATAGCAAATTAATATTTTGTTATAAAAGTGACACATCTATTACAGATTATTATACAATACTTTTACGCAATAACAACGATCTATTTACATAAACAAAACCTTAAAGAATCACATAACCCGTCGATATACACATTTGAAATTATACATAATTGAATTACATCATAACAAAAACTTGCGAACAACAGGATGTTACGTACACTTAAGTAATCGGTGAGTAAGCTGTTTGATAATAAATAAACAAACATGTATTATTTAATCTTATTAAAAAGTATACACATTGACTGTATAATCAATGACACTCCATTAAATAACTTAAAATTATTTTTAACTGGAAAAGTTGATAAAAATATTTCAAAAGTGTTAGTATTTAGCAAAGATTTTAGATTTTCACAAAATTTTCAAAATTTTCCAAAATTTTGAAACTACCATCCACAGCAATATATATATATATATATATATATATATATATATATATATATATATATATATATATATATATATATGATACTTCACTACTTTTCCGGGTTTCACTCCGCGTATTCACTATTCGGCTCCTAGAGGAACCAGACAATGGTTGACGACGTTTCGGCAAGATCACACTTGCCATCTTCAGGTCACTTCTAACTTCCTTCTGCTTCGCGTGGTTACACGATGTAGACTGACGTCTTGTTGCAGCGGTTGGTCTTTATATACGGTTACGGTGTTGCGCATGGTTGCGGTCGGCTGGTTTTTGGCGCGGCTGCGTGTCATTGGTCTCGCTTGATCCGGTGGCTTTCTCTCGCTTTCCCTTTTATCGTTCTGCTGTGCTGGTTTTCGCTTCTTGACGGTGATGCTGGTTATAGCTAGTTTCCAAGCTGATGGTAGTCGCTGTGTATCGTCCCTGGTATTAAGATTGTTCGGACGTTTCTCGATCTCAATGGCTTCTCTTATGGTTCGTCGGGTCTTATGTTGTATATTCGCTAAAACTTTTGTATTTTCGAAATCTATGTTATGAGATGTACCACTTACATGTTGTGCTAGTGAAGACGTTCTCTCATTTTTGTTGACTGCATTTCGGTGTTCTTCTCTTCTTACTTGAATTCTTCTGTTGGTCTGCCCTATGTAGGATTCCCCGCAGTCTTTACATGGGATCTCGTATACTCCTTGACTTTCTAGTGGTATTTTTGTTTTTGCGGATGGTAGCATGTTTCCAATCTTTTTGTCGGTGTTGAAGATGGTGTCGATGTTGTGTTTTCTCAGCACTCTACTTATTTTGTCAGTGGTCCCTTTGATGTACGGTAAGTGCGCTTTGGATACCGATGTTTCTTCTTCCTTTGGCTTTGGGTCCCTTGGTGTCAACGCTTTCTTGATATTTCTAGACGAGAAACCATTTTGTTTTAATGCCAACTTCACCTGTTCTAGTTCTTGATGTTTATTATCGTCATCAGTCAATCGTTGTGATCTGGTTATTAATGTCTTGACTACTGACTGTAGTTGCGCTGGGTGGTGATGTGACTGCGCGTTCAGGTAGCGATTTGTGTGGGTTGATTTTCGGTATACTGTGTATCCCAGGCTGCCGTCTTCCTTCTTGATTATAGATACATCTAGGAAAGGTAGTTGATTGTCGTTTTCCACCTCCATTGTGAATTTGATCTTCTGGTGTATGTTGTTTAGATGCTGTAAGAAGGTCTGCAGTTTTGCTTCTCCATGGGTCCATATAATAAAAGTATCGTCTACGTATCTTAGCCATAGTTTAGGTTTGTCACTTGCCGTTTCTATTGCTCGGACTTCTAATTCTTCCATGAATATGTTCGCTATTACCGGCGATAAAGGTGATCCCATAGGTGCTCCTTCCACTTGTTTGTACCGTTGATCTTTGTAGATGAAGTAGGTGTTGTTTAGGCAGTGTCTTGTTAACTCGATGATTTCATTTGGGACTTGGTATTTCCGTTGTATCATATCTACTGCTTCTTTTACTGGAACATTCGTAAATAAAGAGGTTACATCAAAGCTTACTAGCAGATCTCCTGGTGCCACTGTTATGTCTTTTATACGCTCGATGAAGTGGCTTGCGTTCTTTACGTAAGATTCGGCTTCTTCGGTATGATTGTAAATTGCACGTGTATATAAGCTATATTGTGCGTGTATATGCTTCAAATTGCACGTGTATCTGTTTGAAATTGTATGTGAATATGCTTGATAATGTATGTATGTGATAGGAAATGAATTTAAGGTATATCGACAGTAAGTCTTTTCCGTAGAACTACAATAGTCATAGAAAGCAGCTTATGATCTACATATATACCTGTATTATGCTGTGTATACTAAATAAATGTTTGTAAAATATGTTTATATGTTTTATTTTTATCACGCCCATACTCTGATTTCTTGTCCAACAGGGTTGACTAGGCCATTTTTTTTGTTTCAAGAATGTTTCTAGCCTAGCGACATAGTATATGTTAATATTTAATATTATATATATATATATATATATAATTATATGTATATATCTGTCACGATCTATATTGCATATAGAATGCAACTATTGGTAAAGTCTATTAAATTAGAGAGGGTGTCGGGTGCGTCATCGAAGCATATGTTATTGTTACAAGAGCGAGCGCTATCTTTAAATGAACATTTATGCATATGCAACCAATTTCTTATAAAATCTATTGTAGATTGACATGTAAACAAGAAACAGCAGTATTACCGGCAGTTGAAAGAAAAATATGAAAGTCATACGCTGTTAATTCGCAGTCAGTTTGCACTTCGACTATATAAACTCAAAATATAATATATGTAAAATAATAATAGCTTTTTTTTTAAATATATATACCTGACTTAAATGATACAAAATTCATTATCTGTTTTTTTATAAATTCGTCAGGAAATAAGTTAAAACCTAACCGTCGTCGACTATACTCTTTTGTTTTTACTGTACAAGGATTTTAAAAATGTTCAAGGGTTAGTACCTGCCTGCTATCATGTCTCAGGTAGTCAGCTAGACCTTTTTTTGGGGTATAGTGATGCATTTTAATCTGATAATTATCTCGATCTCAAGTCTCGGCAACGGGTCGGTTAGAATCTTGTTTTCACCCCTTGAAATGTCTAAAGGAATGTATATAGCCTAAGGCATATTATATTTTAAACGACCAATGAAATGTTTCCTTTTGTCTCGTAGGGAGCTAAATATTTGAAATAAGATTTTCACGTCAGTCCATTTCTATACGCTGTATGCGTGTGTGGTATATAACAGAGGCTTGAAAGATTAATAATAACTGTTTTTAAATTTAAAAAAAGTGTCTGTTTATACTGAATATTCAAGCTTCTTCTTCTTCCTCCTGGTGAGGTGAGGTGGTTAAAAGTGTAAATATTTATTGTTTTTCCGTTTTTTTTAAATTTAAATGTGATACGCCAGAGGAGGGTAAGTCTATACATTTTCTGCATTAGAATTAGGTTTTTCTCTTTTTATGTAGTTAATTTGTCCGTTGATACTTGTTAGTGTTAGAAACCATTCCGATTCCTGAACGTGATTCAATAGTCTGTGTGTATTTATTTTAACGTAATTTTCTTAACATTGAGATCCGAAACCCCTTCACGAAGGGCAGCTACTGACATAGATACGACGGTTAGACGAGCTTGCAAACCTCGCGGTTGTGTCAAAGACTGTCGGTTTCTTTAAATTTCATGATCTCTTTGGGGTAGAAAGTTTCATTAGAATACAGCGGTCTTGTAGTCATCCGCGAAATATAAAATTCTAGGGCTGGTGATGTCTCATTTTTTACTAGCAAAGGGAGAAGGGCGACTATATAAAAGGGTAGATCGTTATCCGCGAGAGAGGGTACACGAAAAGTAGAAACATAATTCCTATCTGACATTATTATTTCTTCTTCTTCTTCTAGAAAAGTTAGAAAGAGTACAGGGTGTGTGCATGAGTGAGTGAGAGAGAGAGAGAGAGAGAGAGCTCTTTAATGCGTCCTCTAATAGGAAAGAGCAAGAGAGTGAGAGAAAAGGCTCTTTAATGCGACCTCTAATAGCATCAATACGTAGGATAATTTCAAATTTTTAATGCTGGATCAGTTATCTTAAATAATTATTACTATAAATAGGAGAGAGGGCTCGTTAATGCGTCCTCTAATAGGAGAGAGAGAGAGAGAGAGAGAGAGAGAGAGAGAGAGAGAGAGAGAGACAGAGAGACAGGGACAGCGACAGGGACACGGACGGCGACAGGGACGGCGACATGGACAGCGACAGGGACGGCGACAGGGACGGCGACAGGGACAGCGACAGGGACGGCGACAGTGACGGCGACAGGGACAGCGACAGGGACGGCGACAGGGACGGCGTCAGGGACGGCGACAGGGACGGCGACACGGACGGCGACAGGGACGGCGACAGGGACGGCGACAGTGACGGCGTCAGGGACAACGACAGGGACGGCGACAGGGACGGCGACAGGGACAGCGACAGGGACGGCGTCAGGGACAACGACAGGGACGGCGACAGGGACGGCGTCAGGGACGGCGACAGTGACGGCGACAGGGACAGCGACAGGGACGGCGTCAGGGACGGCGACAGGGACGGCGACACGGACGGCGACAGGGACGGCGTCAGGGACGGCGTCAGGGACAACGACAGGGACGGCGACACGGACGGCGACAGGGACGGCGACAGGGACGGCGTCAGGGACGGCGACAGTGACGGCGGCAGGGACGGCGTCAGGGACAACGACAGGGACGGCGTCAGGGACAACGACAGGGACGGCGACAGGGACAGCGACAGGGACGGCGTCAGGGACAACGACAGGGACGGAGACAGGGACGGCGACACGGACGGCGACAGGGACAGCGACAGGGACGGCGACAGGGACGGCGACAGGGACAGCGACAGGGACAGCGACAGGGACGGCGTCAGGGACAGGGACAGAGAGAGGGCTATTTAATGCGACCTCTAATAGGAGAAAGAGAGAGAGGGCTCTTTAATGCATCCTCTAATAGGAGAGAGAGAGAGAGAGAGAGAGAGAGAGGGCTCTTTATTGCGTCCTCTAATAGGAAAGAGCAAGAGAGTGAGAGAAAAGGCTCTTTAATGCGACCTCTAATAGCATCAATACGTAGGATAATACAGATTTCTTCATGACGCGCCCTCCTGAATTTCCAATTTTTAATGCCGAATTAATTATTACTATGTGTAATTATTATCTTATTAATGACGACGACGACGACGACAATTATTTGAGAAAACGGTGAAATTTATTAATATAAAATGATGATCGATAATACAGATTTCTTCATGACGCGCCACCTAGTAGTAATAAAGAAAGGGAATGAAAACGATTCATAAACGTAGAAGCAGGGTGAGTATTAAGATATATTTACCCCTGACCTGATTTATAGCATTTAATTCAAGCCCCCTTTCATATTTTTCTCTTGTACGCTCCTGTATGAGAACGATAACCGTATATTAGCCCGTATGCTCGCGTGTATGCATGGTTGCCTGCTAGAGGTGTGGAGGTGTGGGTCCAGAACCGGCCATCTCCCTCTACTCTTGTTATTTATAGGCCGATTTGATGCCGCTGATTTTGTTCAACTCAGCTCATCATGTTCTCCAATGACAGTTACAGCATGCCGTTCAAAGGTGACTTTTACTGAGTTTTCAGTCATTTAGATTCCGCTACTAATCATTTCTACAGTTTCAATCTCCGCCTAATACGGTCTTATTTTGTCCTCTGCAAAAATGAATTGAATTGGTTCGTACATAAAACCAAGCAAGGGGAATTGTAAGTTCCGCCATTTCGTGGCGGTTAATATATTCGTTATTCTTGGACCAATCTTGATTGAATTTTCTTTATTTGACTCCATCTCTTATAGTTAGAATGTCGAGGAGCTGTCATATCTTTAATTCGATGTTTTCCAGAATTATTTCGTCCAATGTTTATTTCAGAATAGCTACTACATTCCTTTAGAATTGTTTTATATTTTGGTTTAATATATTTCGTTTTAGTTTAGTTTTGCTATAACTACATGTTTAACGCTTTTTAATGAAATAAAACTTTCTGAACAACTGGGCGCTTTGGCCGCAGAGATGTGTCATTCGCATTTCTGTCTCGAGCAACATTAACTAACTCGCGGCTCTTATTTATTTTAAATTTAAGTGGCACCTTTACTACGTTAATGTAACCTTGTTGCACTGTATGCATTTTTGCCATGTCTAGTGTATCGCTAAGGGTAAGCGGGTAAGGGCTTTGCGCCTGGTGCCAACTTATACTTTAAAAGATCAGGATAAATATACGTTTATGCGTATTTATTTAAAAAAATAGTATTTTGAAGGTTTCACATTTGGAAACTTAAATTTCTGAAACTTTCAAAATTCAGTCTCTAAAAATCTGAAAATCTAACACTTTACAAGTGACCTTTTCAGCAAACGAGCGCTACCATCACCGGTCTACTAATTTATTTTTAATATTGGTAGTAATTCTGGAATCTTTCTTGTGGTTTTATTGGTCTTACTGTAACAAGTACCCTGAAGGTAGTTGTTAATGTCGCAGCCGCTAAAAACGTCAAAAGTAAATACCGTAATTATTTTTAGTATTGATGTCGCCAGATAAAAGTTTAAGTCTTACTTTAAAATTTGTTTATGTGCAACCGGCTCTTTGCGACCCCATAAACGCCGCTTTTAATTTGTAGCTTAAGAACTCACAAAACTTCCATCAATCAGAGGTTATGTTTATATACTTTTTGTTTACGTATGACGTTTAATCATATCAAGGTTGTTGCCATTATAATTATAAGTTACTAAACTAAAGTAACTAGATCAGCAAGGTTAGCCAATACTCAGAAGTAAAAAAAGGTAGATCCGTTTTTAATTCATTTCGCCATTGACGGAAAAAAGAACCACTTTTTTGAATTTCGAACTTCCGAATTTGGAAATACGAAATGTATGCATTCTGGATATAAAACAATGAAAACTGAAACGAATTAAAAGAAACAATCATGCAATAAGTATCTACAAAAAAACAATGTGAAATGTTTCCCTACAACTACCATTCCTACCAGACAAGTTTAAGTACCAGGTACGATTGAAATCTTTTTTTCATGTGCGTGCAGACATGCCTCGTCATATTTCTTATTATTGCTTGACATTTTTACACATCTGCTCTTTTATTACACACCTATCTAGTTTTCCTGGTTTTTTTATAATTATTACTCATACACATACATTCATTTATAAATATGCAACAGGTTAATTAAAGAAATGATAATACCTATTATAATAACAATCTTTCTTTCCTTTCAGTGGCTTGGTTCACCTTCGACCCTGTATTATCAGGGCCAGGTTTACAATATTCCGAAGATAGCACGAGAGCTACCGGCGAAGGATGGGAACATCGCGTTGCCTTAGGAAGTGTTGGATTCAGCCGTGGCGTTCACTACTGGGAGTTTACTGTTGACAAATTCGATGCCGACACCGATCCTGCTTTTGGAATTGCTAGAATTGACGTTGCAAGGGATAAAATGCTTGGTGAGTTGTAAACATTATTATAAATTTTCCGATTTTGCATTCAAATGTTGTTGTTACAGGTAAAGATGATAAAGGTTGGGCAATGTACATAGATCGCCAGCGATCTTGGTTCCAACACGCCGGAGCGCACGAACAGCGCGTGGAAGGAGGCATCGCAACCGGAAGCACGATTGGCGTATTGTTAGATTTAGATAGGCACGCATTGTCATTTTATGTGAACGAAGAACCGCAGGGAACAGTTGCATTTAGAGACCTTTATGGTGTATTTTATCCAGCCGTTAGCATTAATAGAGGCGTCAGTGTGTCGCTTCACACTGCATTAGATCCACCATCAGATATTGATGACACATAAGTTTAGAAAAACTGCCATTTGACTGTTTAATTATAATTATTATAATTACCAGAAAGAAAAGACTTTTTTAAATGTGGTTGTTGCGAAGTACTGCTGGACCAATCTGCACAACAACACTACACATACTTTTATTATCCATCCAATCAGTATTGATCTCATGTAATAGATATGGCTACTTTAACATTTCATCCATTCAAATTTATTGTAATTGTTGGTTGATGTCGCATAATAATGATAATAATAATAATGAAATATAATCATTAAAAACCCACATATCTGAGAATTCCTATAGTTTAGTGTGACTTTTAATGGCTTTCCACAGCAACACCCCATAATACGATATATTTAATGTTTTTTGATAATTATATTATAGACATCTATTCCAAAGTGTTTTAGGTATTATAATTTAATAGAAGAGTAAATTATTTAACTTATTTTTTTTTGCATTTGCTTGTTTGGTGTTGCTAAAAAGTCTCTCCCTTCTGCTAACTTCCAAATTATTTGAGATATTGTAGCCAAACTGAAGCGATTATAGTATAAGAAATAAAACATTAATCTTAGAATGCAAAAAGTCAGCTTAGGAGTTCGAGTGGCATCATATTTTAAAGGCTTAAATGTATCGCCAACAAAGATTTAAGTGGATTGTTAATTTAATTCCTCTAGTTTCCAAAAATTTGATAGGTCGCAATATTTGCTTCAACGTTGATATACCATCTTTAAATTTACAGGGTGGCCAGCGAACATAGAAACAGAACGTAGAAGTAAATGGATCTCAGTTTGAACATTTACTACATTAAGTTTATTTTCCCTTTACAAAGTACTCCTGTTTTATTTTCCCGTTTTGTATTAATTTAATTGTGATTACTAATGTGATTGTTACGTTTGTTTCATAGACTACTAGATTTCATTAGTTTTTGCCTCAAAAATACTTTTTTTTGTAAAATCTCGGTTGGCCTTGAAATAAAACATATCGAACCCCATATTTTTGTAATCGTAATAAAATGTACTATTCAAAATTAAAATAATATACAGAGTGTTCCATTACAAATTTTAAAATCGGCATTACTTCCGGTTAAACTGGAAACTCAAAATTGTCAAAAACATTCAACGCAAATACACAATTTACTGTAATATCTGCCTACTAAATTTCATTCCGATATCTCTAAAAACTCTAGAGATATTTACTTGGTTCCATACTTTTGCCCACCTCTGTATAATAATATGTAAAAGTAAAATAAATAAATACAATGCAAAGAGTAATATGTAAATATCAATATATAAAATTAGTAACAGTGTAGAACAATTTTGATAACAATCGTATGAATTAAACTCTATTCACGGAAACTTAGTTTATTCCATTAAAACAAAGACATCTTCATATAATTTGTTAGCATTTTTCGTCATATGGCTTAACGGCGCCCTCAACCTGATGTTGGTTCTAGCTCTTATATCAGTGAAAGTATTTGTTGATCGGGTATTTGTTAAATCGATTGATCGATTATTTAAAAAAATTAATCGAAGGTCCGATTAATCGATTAAGAGCAAAGGCGGGGCCCGATATAAACCCTTCTTTATTTTACTAGCACGTTCCTTATTAGGGCTGTGCGATTATCAAAATCAATAATCGAAAATCGATTAGAAAAAAAATCAATTAAATCGATTGAATCGATTATTTAAAAAAATTAATCGAAGGTCCGATTAATCGATTATTATGCCCAGCCCTATTCGATGACACCTAGTGTAGGCATTTCATTCAAAATCTGAGTTAATTTTTTTCATTTAAAAATTAATATCGCATTTCTTATATGATCGTTATAGATTTCGTTGCAATATATGTTAAATGATTCGAAAGTTAATGGGGAGAGGGAGACTTTTGACTTGTAGTGTACAACAAGTTCTGGGCTTATTAATTGCTAAAGCTTTGCCTGAATTTAAGCCAGTTTTTGTGCTGAACATATGATCTATAAGTTACATATTATCTGTTCAATTAACACCTACATGAGAACTCTAGTTTCATTCTTAAATCTGAGCTGCATCTAAAGTCTGGTTACAATTTGTCAAGAGGGGAAGAAAATCCAACTTTAAACGCTTTAATTAACAAAAATGTCATAAACACCTAAATGAATTATGCTAAGAACTCATTTACGACGATTTACTCACTGTGAATACAGCACTACAGCAGCTTTCACAGCCGTCTTAGATTTAAAAACCACTGAAGCAATAAAATCGTTTAAACTACCTTTGAACATCAATTTGGACAGTATATAAGAGATGCAATAACAAAATACAAATTTTAAATGGTGGTTTTTAAATCTAAGAAGGCTGTGAAAGCTGCTGCTGCAGCCACTCATACAACCAGAAATAAAACAATGTTGCGATGCACGTCTAAACAGTATTGAGGATGTTGTCAGTTTCGATTGAAAGCTTTAAAAACTTAAACGAAAAACTCGTATTGTGAGCTTTTATGTTCAGTAAACTATTGAACACATTTTATACATAGAGATATCTAGGTGTTACCAATAATTATTCATATGTATAAAATGTGTTCAATAGTTTACTGAACATAAAAGCTCACAATACGAGTTTTTCGTTTAAGTTTTTAAAGCTTTCAATCGAAACTGACAACATCCTCAATACTGTTTAGACGTGCATCGCAACATTGTTTTATTTCTGGTTGTATGAGTGGCTGCAGCAGCAGCTTTCACAGCCTTCTTAGATTTAAAAACCACCATTTAAAATTTGTATTTTGTTATTGCATCTCTTATATACTGTCCAAATTGATGTTCAAAGGTAGTTTAAACGATTTTATTGCTTCAGTGGTTTTTAAATCTAAGACGGCTGTGAAAGCTGCTGTAGTGTTGTATTCACAGTGAGTAAATCGTCGTAAATGAGTTCTTAGCATAATTCATTTAGGTGTTTATGACATTTTTGTTAATTAAAGCGTTTAAAGTTGGATTTTCTTCCCCTCTTGACAAATTGTAACCAGACTTTAGATGCAGCTCAGATTTAAGAATGAAACTAGAGTTCTCATGTAGGTGTTAATTGAACAGATAATATGTAACTTATAGATCATATGTTCAGCACAAAAACTGGCTTAAATTAGAGATATCTAGTGTTACCAATAATTATTCATAAGGCTTCATGGGGCAAGGACACACACCTGCACCTCCATCTGGATCCGCCCCCGGTTACAACTCTCATTGGTGACCAAACCAAGCGTGAAAATTATGAGAAAAATAAAGTCTTTAGCATCATTGGCTAGTCTGGGTTTATAAATCAAGGAAAATTTTTAAAGTTGATTTCTAGTAAATCCAGCAATTTTACAAAGTTTGCTTATCGGGAAGTATTTTTCTAAGTAAAACAATCAAATAGAAAAAATTAAGAAAAATATTTGAGTCTTCCCCATTCTTTCACAGAATCCTAGAGTTTTGCAGAACACTGTCCTAATCTAACATTATCCATGTATTATCATTTTGCAAAAAGATAAGCGTGACCAGGTTAAAACTAACATGATAAAAATAATAAGTTTTGCCCGTAATGACATTTTTATACTTTTATAAAAATGTCATCACTGACAAAACTTTTTTATTTTTTGGTTGTGTAACCTGTAGAAGCAAATTTTTAAAAGTGTTCTTATTTATGCAAGTAAAACATTAAGAAGCTTCTAAGTGATATTTATTATTAGTTTCAATTTTATCTGCTTTATTCCATAATAAGACTAATGAGAATGCACAGAACTAGCATTGCCATGACGAACAAAAACAACTGTTGATTATATGAAAACTAATGTTGACATAACACATTAGTTGTCATAAAAACTAAAATTCTAAGTCCTGAAATTTTTTGGATTTTCTTTGTTGCTAAAAATGTTTATTTTTTCGTAAATTTTTAAAAAATACAAAAATTTTCATTTTTCAAAAATTTACCCAAATTTCCGGTGGTCATTTTGACCACTTTCCCGAAGAGATACAAAAAAATGTTTCAACCAAAAGTTTCTTAGAATTTGATGTACTATAAGATTCCAAAAAGAAAAATTCAAAAAAGTCAACAGACCGACAGACAGACTTCACGAATTCAAAGACGAACTTTTTGTTCGTCGGATATAAAGAAAATAAAATGTATTGCAGTATTGGTAGCTATAAAATTATCAGTGTCGCATGTAAAAATTCTAAGAAAATGGCAAACACCGTTTTTCTACAATATTCTTGCTAAAACTTCTAAATTTTCAATTTGTGCTTGAAAAAGTTATAGCCAACCCTCATCTTTTTACCAAGTGAATAAATAATAGTAGTTGGATTTTACTCTGCATTTTCTTAAAAACGAAACTATAGAAAATAATTAAAGAGTTGCTCTTAAAGTGGGTGTTAATTAAACCAAAAATAATAGTAATTTTATGTATTAAGGACATCAAGAGGCTTTTATGGCCGGAAGTGTATTCCCTAGCCCGAGGTGTTAGCTGAGGACTAGGAAAAGGCTATATGGTCATAATAAAAATTATGCCCACTATACATACACTATCTTATGCACAGATTAGATTTTTATCTCAAATATATTATTGTGTAAAAAATAAGTAATTAAATGAGTACGTAGGTACACCAAGCTGCTGCTTACACTTGCAGTATGTTACTATAGTAAATATTCTAAAACATTTAGTTTCAGCTTATTTGCATTGTTGATAAGTTGACAAATTATATTGACAAAGAACAAATCAAGTTTCACAGGAAACAGCTCTGACATTTAATTGATGTTTTCTTGTTGCCCGTCGAGCCAGTAAGGAGACTTTTATGTTTACACGAGTCTAGCAATTATTATGTATCTGTGCATAAACATTCCTTTAATGATAATACTTGAATGCTTTGGAATGATTATAAAAAATAATAAAAATAACTATACAGATGCTCACACTATGTAAATAAATAATCCATTTGAATGTTATTGATGATTGTATTAACATATCGCCGTGAACACTGTTGATCAATAATTTTACATTCATGTTTTCTCTTGGATCGGCTTAGAAAAAAGATACACTTTGAAAAGATAACTTAAATTGAAGGTGTTACGTTATACATTAGATTTATTTTTTTTTGCAAATAATTTTTCCTAATCGACTGGTAATGTAACACCTGTGTAATATTTTAAAAGACTGATAGAGTGTTTTAAAATCTACTCTATAACGAATTATTAAATATGACGTAACTTGTATTTGTTGCATTAATTAATTAATTATTATGAATGATCCTTTATTAATGCCTAACTTTGAATGTATTTTATTGTTGTAAATAATATTAATAATGATAAAAATTAAGATATTGCAATTTTTTCTTCTGATATAATGGAAGGTTTTTGATATTACAACTTAAAAAAGGAAGAATTAAAATTTTTTATTTCTAGTCTAAATGTTTATATACTTATAAACAAAAAAAATGAGATGTTTTCCTTTAATTCTTCAATGAAAGCACATCAAGCTCTATTTCATCAAACACTTGCCATAATATTAATTAAATGTATTTTAGATATCTTAAAGAAGCTAATTGTTATCCTTTATACTTTTAGAGCAGCTATACTATTATACAGTACTTATTATTATAAGTCGACTAAAACTTAGATATTTGTTATATAGTTACTATTTATATTCATTTATTGGTGAATTTTTATTATCCGATGTTTAAAATATGTAACTTCACTTGTATATACATTTGTACAATAAAATGTGATTATTAAACCAAATATGATTTTATTATGTAATTAATCACCATTCCCAGAACAGTTCTGCTTGAAAAAGATTCCCAATTTAATTTTTATTTTTCTAACCTCTCTCCATGTATACGTTCCTGATAGCATAAAAGGAAATAAGTTGTCATCAATTGAAGAGTCGGCTGCAACAACGTTCTATGTAACATTTTGCTGAAATGCGGTATTTCCCTAAAAACGTTAGTATGTCTCTATTGGAAGGTGTTGGCGTCATAAATATATAAAGTATTTTGAAATAGATTCCCGGAATGCTGGTTTTAAAAGTGTGAATTTGCAGTATACCATGTAACAACATTGTATAGTCTGTTGTCAGTTCGTGTTGGTGTTCAAATTCTTTTGTTACATATAACGTTGTTACGGCTGACCCTTCAATTGATTTTTTATTTTTTTAACCCAATACATAACCTAGAAAAATAATTCAACTTGTGAAAAGCCTTTGAAATGGGGTTGCGGTTTAAGAAAGGTTAGATGATAACTCAGGTTGTGAGAAGCTTTTGAGACGGATTTGCTGTTTTGCGACAACAGTCATACTAGGGTAAATAGGACAGTTCACCAACGACCCCCCACCACTATTTTCCCAAGGTCAAGGTGATATGCTCAAGGTTACAAGAATGGTTGGCAATACTCAAAGTTATCACCAGGGTATATATATAGAGAAGGTACACTGAAAATGAAAAGCATAATGTGTGTAGAAGCTGATTTGTTAAGCTTGTGCTTTACTGAAGGATTGTTATCATTTCGCAATTGGAAGGGTGACCAAACCCCAAAGACGTTGGCTGAGGCTGGGTTTTTCTAAACGGGCAGAAGATAGAGTAGAATGTTTTTACTGTCGCGTTAACGTTTTCAAATGAGAACCAATAGTTGAACACTTGAAATGGTCACCAGGTTGTGTGTTTGCAAAATTGTCGGAACCCATGAACACAGCTGGTAAAGATGTGTGATGGTCTAAGTACCTAGGTAAAGTGTTAAAACATGTAGCAAAACACATACAAGACAGTAACGTTGCAGTGTGAAGATGTGTTAAAGTGGTGATAGTTTTAGCACCGCTCTATGAAAACATAGTGTATATTGCCAAAGCACCAAACAACACAACTGCCTATATTTCCTATGATGTGAATACGAGTGCAACCAATTCACCATATTCAATGCAACCCGTTTTTAAGGAGCAAATGGCTATGTTTAAACACGCAGTGCCTAATAGAACACGGAAAATACGTTATAGGATTAAATTCGTGTACTCAACGCACAGTATGGATTCCGAATGGCAATCCCTTGGTGAAAGTGTTGTGGAAAAATGTAAACTGAATAGTAATAGCTGTTATACGACAATAGTTGTTTTCAGCAGTTTGCTGATAATAACACTAGTTTTAATCATGTCATATTTTTTTGTACGAAAATATAAGTATAAAATATAAGTATTTTGTATGTTTAAAACATTAAGATTTCTGTACATATTTTAAGAAATCAATGAAATAAAGATAATTAGATATAATACACTTGGTTTAATGTAAAACCACCATAATATCTGTCGTTATTAATCTCTTTTGTTATTCCGTTTTTATGTCAAACGAATTACGTAGTTGTAATTATTTTGAAGTGTAGTCAATGGATTACTTCTCCATTTATTGCACTTTCATCTTATTGCTCTCTGGAAAAGATTGTAAATATTTCAGATAACAAAAAAAAAAATTATTGTTTAAACAAAATTAAATCACCCAGTATATACCTAAAAGTATTCAACAAAACCCGCTCCCAAGGTACATCTAATTATGTTTTGAACTTTTACATCAATGTGATCCCAGCCAGCACACTGACGTTATTATTAAGTGATTATTGGTCGGCGACGTCATATGACTAATAAATGATGTCCAGAAGACGTCATGTTATGAGATGTACGTAGACGTCTTTTAGACGTACAATAAGTAGTTTCTTCTAATATTATTAATAATGATCTAACTAGGTAACCAAAAGGTGATATATTCCATAAAATACTTTTTATTTTTACATTTGCAGAATGTAAATAGAATACATTATTTTACTGTTTTCAATATTCAATTACACTATTTTTGTATTGTCAGGTCCACTGATGTACGATATAAATCTAGCAACACTGTTTTACTTTATTTTTTTACTGAACTGCACGTGACCACATGCCACAATACAAAATCTTTCGTGTATTTGTATTGCTCTTTAATTAGTAACGTTTCTACTTATTATTAAAGTTGTTGACGTACCTACATCTATAGTGTATGTGTAGGTACAACTACTGCATAATAATTGTGTGGTTTATCCACAAAGGGTGAGTATTAATAATTACTGGTTCCATCGTAATACTACATAACCTATACAATTTTATCCCTACTAGTCATATCAGGAACCTTTAACAAAATATAGTTTGGAAAAGGTTACAAAAATAATTCAACACATTTGAAATGGGGAGGTTACATTTTGTTAAAGGTTTCCAATATCAAAATTGTCACAAAACAGCAGATTCATTTCAAAGACTTCTCATCAGTTGGGACTAGAGTGTGCGAGGTTTCGAAACATCACAATGACTCATCAAAATCTGCGCGAACGTCACCTGCGAGTACAGTGGCGGCGCGTATGTTGTTCATTAAAAGGGGTTAAAAATATGTGCACATAAAATGTTATGAAAATCTCAAAGTACACTTTATAATCTTTAATAACCACTTTCAATTGAAGGGGTTGGAGCTTAAATCAACTCACCTAAGTAGCAAAAAGATAATTTTGAGATATAAGCCTGTATATAAAATTTTAAGTTTATAAATGATTCTGGGTTTTCTAAAAGTTTAAATTTGATAATGTAATTTACTTCAGTGTTAGTAAAAGTAATAGGAAATCAAAATAAATGGAAAACCTTGCTTTTCTTTATATATCGACAAAATAGGGTATTTAGGTTTTTAGACAGTATTGGGATATAATACGTTCTTATTAAAAAAAGAAGTGATTGTAGAGATGAATTTTAATTATTTTAATATGAAAATATGTCTACATGTAAAACATTTGACAACATATGACAACTATAATCCCATGGATTACAGTGTGATGTGGAAATACCAACATCTACATCGTCCTCAGAAAACTCTCCCTCTGATGTATCGTCTTCCGAATCCCCAGTGTTTACAGTGAACCGAAACTCACCTGACGCACTATCAAGTAAATGTTCTTTACGCATGTACTCTTCAACAACTCGATCCACATGCCTACACACCTTTGCCCAATCTTCAGCGGTGATTGACTCAAACTTTTGTTGTGCTAATTCGATGACATCATTTAGTCTACAAGTTATATTCGTTGCTGCTACATGGTTTTTAACTAATGCCCATATCTTCTCAATAGGGTTGAGTTCGGGATGGTATGGTGGTAATCTTAATACTACATGACCATGTTGGGCTAATTCTGTATCAAGAATATATTGCTTATATGTGCTTTTTCTTTGCTTAATTATATTATAGAGTACAGGCTTTGTGGCGTTTGGATCATGGGGAATGCCTCGCTGGATAAGCCATTGAATGACTTGTTTTGTCGATGCTGAAGTTGGATCCTTGTTGATTGCTACATTATGATATGCTGCATTATCAATCACAAGCACAGCTCTCTTGGATAAATTAGGCAACGGCTGCTTGCGTACCCACAGCATGAAATTTGCATTGTTCATGTCCTGGTGGTAGTCGCCAGATGTACTTCCTATAATAACAAATAATAATGTAAAAAATTCACAAATATTTCAGAGGAATATCACACCTGATTTGAACATGAGTAATGCATTCTTTACAAAACCATCTGCCCCGCCAGCATGCACCATTATTACACGTGCGCCCTTTCCAATAGGTTTTCTAAAACCGCGTTCCGAATCGTCACTCCATGTCTTCTTGTTAGTATGGCAACTGTTTATGTAGGACTCATCGGTAAATATTATGGGTCTTTTATCTTGTACATACTGCTGTAATTGTTCCAAGTACTGGATGCGCTTTAATCTTATATCATGTGATTCCATTAGAATTTTACGCTTGTCCATGGTTTCTCGCCAGCTAAATATATAAATAGTTAGAATATGTAATAAAATGTGTTAGGTTCTTATAAAATAACTTACCGGAAACCTAACTTTTTTACAATCTTTCCCAGAGTACATAAGCTACCTTGAAATTCTATCCCAGAGTTCAGTATCTTATTACGAATTCCTGTAAATACCACGTTGCGTTATAAATACACCAATTAAAATAATTTGTTTAGTTTTATATATAAATAGTTAGAATATGTAATAAAATGTGTTAGGTTCTTATAAAATAACTTACCGGAAACCTAACTTTTTTACAATCTTTCCCAGAGTACATAAGCTACCTTGAAATTCTATCCCAGAGTTCAGTATCTTATTGCGAATTCCTGTAAATACCATGTTGCGTTATAA
Source organism: Agrypnus murinus (assembly GCA_929113105.1). Lineage (NCBI taxonomy): Eukaryota > Metazoa > Arthropoda > Insecta > Coleoptera > Elateridae > Agrypnus > Agrypnus murinus. The sequence goes on from OV816029.1 coordinate 4,185,478, forward strand.
ATACACCAATTAAAATAATTTGTTTCGTTTTATACCTTTTAACGTTGGGTGTCTCTTTTCAATTATATAATACTGGTGAATAATCGACCTGATGGTTTCTAATTCACCTTGCAGTAGGTCACTCTTCGGATTTGGTCTATTACGATTTTTCTTCGGACTGGAAAACTTGACTTTTTCGCCTGAAGCAACTTGCTTGGCTTCTTTCTTAATCTCACGATAACTGTTTTCCCCTATTTTTGTCGCAGCCAGAATTCTTTCTTTAAAACGAGTTACAGGAATTGTTACACCATCCTTAGCTTCTTTCTCCATAAATGAGATGACGTTTGCGATAATTTCCCGTGCTTGGGAATGCAGAACCTTTCCACGTACACCTACACTGGACTTTGGCGGCATTTTACTTTTTCACGTTGAAATCTAACTACAACAAATATTTATGTGATATTCGTATCTTCTGCATCAGCAGTTATTAACTTACCTACGATTCGCAAATAAATATGCAGAAGCTCTGAAAAGAACTGTTTTGTAAACTGATTACAACTTTCAACAACAAACGTAAACACACCTATAACCTCCAAACGCACACGCAACAAGACAGAATGGAAATATACCAACGCTACTGCATTAAGAAAGATATGCGCGTGCGACGCAATTTCAAACGCTCATACGTATTTCGGTTTCTGCGCATTGTGCTGTTTCGAAACCTTTTCACCTATAATAATTACTGGTTCCATCGTAATACTACATAACCTATACAATTTTACCCCTACTAGTCATATCAGGAACCTTTAACAAAATATAGTTTGGAAAAGGTTACAAAAATAATTCAACACATTTGAAATGGGGAGGTTACATTTTGTTAAAGGTTCCCAATATCAAAATTGTCACAAAACAGCAGATTCATTTCAAAGACTTCTCATCAGTTGGGACTAATTATTAATCTATGCCAATACATAACCTAGAAAAATAATTCAAATTATTTATATTGCAAAACCGTCGCTAATCAGCAGAACACCACTTGAATTTCCTTTAGCAAAACTGCCACAAAGCTAGAACAGTAATTCAAATAATTCCTTATTGTAAATAAAACACACACATTGTGAAGAGACAGGTATATATTTTTATAAAAAAAAAAAACTTGACTACAAAGGCTCTTACAAAAATGATCAGAAAAAATACTTCAATGTATATCCAACTTTCACATTACATATAAACATATCAAGCAAAAATAATAAATTATTAAAAAATATAAGCAAATGTTGGATAAACCATAAAATAATAATTACACCATTTTATATAAATACAATCCAAATACATGAAAAGAAGCAATAAGGCTTGCAGAGTTCAAAAAATCAAATTACACAATTTTTATATTGTCAACAATGTTTTATTTTTTTTTTTTGAATAACGGAACCCTCATCACTTCCATTAAATGTAGCAATACTGAAATAAAACTTACAAAATTTGGCAATTTAGTTTTTAGAAAGGTTATTTTTATCAATTTTATTACGAGCTACAAAACAGTAATTGTAAATTCTCTTCACAGTTTTTTATTTTTCTTTTTTTTATAACAAAATATTCTCTTGTTTTTTGCATGTTGTTTGTATACAAAAACAGAAGCTTGTTACCCGATTTATAAGAAATACATAAAAGAAAAAATTTACTTTAAATAATTTGAAGAAAGAAAACCCCTAAGAGAAAAATAAGGCATAAAAACAACATACAATTTACTATGGCCCTTTAAAAAATATAGTTACTTAAATTCCCCCCTGCCCAACCCCAATAAATCACAAAAGTTTCTATATTAGGAATTTGGAATTTCAAAGTTAATTTTGATAAGGTTACAAGGCCAAAACATTACTAAACAATTTCACCTCTCACATCATCAAGATTTTACAATAATCAAAAATTTTTTACAACCCTAAATAACAATAGTTAGCAGTAACAATCTTGATGTGTTGTAATATACAAGCATCGATTAGTTAAATATTGTATAATAAAAAAATACTCTTACAGGATGAAATGTAAAATACAAAACTTTAACCAATCGACGCTTTTCGAACTGGTTTTCTTAAGCGACACAGCCTTTTATTTCTTTTTTTAAGTCGATTGCTTACACTCACACTTAAAGAGTTGATTTCACGGCTGTCGTATAAAATCAACCAAAATTGAATCTCCTTAATGTTTAGGTACAAAGAGTACAAAAAAAATTTGCTTTAAAGCAATGCATCATCACAATTTTTTACAATCGTAAATCCTACTTCCACATCCTCTTCTTCTTCCGTTCCATCTTCATAATAATTAATATAATTCAGTCATTTCAGCATAAACCTAAGGAGTCCTTTTTCTCCATTATTTTTTATTTGTTGCACATCACCAAGAAAACAAAAAAGAACTGAATCGAAAATCAAAAGTTCATCACTTATATTATTATATAAATTAAGTCTGACTTCATCACGTGTTTTATGTTTTTTTAAATAAATGTAAACTTAAAAAGTATTAGCAAAAGGATCGAAGGCGAGATCTGCACATTGATGACTGCTCGAAACGAAAAAAATAAAAGAACATTTGAGGATCGTGATATATTGACGGAGATTCAGTTGTTAATATGCTATTTGAAGCTCAATATAGCACGAGAAAACAAATGTCTTTCATAGATTAATTTCAAACTGGCATACTTAAAACATTAGCGCCGATGTATTTTATAAAAGAATCATCATTTTAAGAACGTACGGGTAACACTAACGTTCTAAAATGTAAACAAATGTCAATTGTGCTTGCTGTGAAAGAATAATGACGATAATAAATAATAGCAATAAATTTACTCATGATCGGATAATGTCTTAAGTGCACCCTGCTTGAAAATGAAACTATTCAAAAGCACAAAGAGAGCAAATCACCAAAAATGTACAAAAACAGTTATATTATCGAAATACCATCTGTTTTAAAAAAAATATTGTAGTTTTCTACTACGAACATGAATTCCCGGAAAATTTTGCTTACAATCTCTAAGTATATTATATAAATTTGTATAAAAAATTACAACAAAAAATCCCATTCTTCAGTTTGGTTTGAATTTCATCTTTTTTCTAAAAAGGGAGAAAATAAAAATCATAAACTTTTTGTTATGTTAAGAGTTGACTTTTGAGCTCTATATTATTTACAAATATTGTTCGTTTTATTATTTAAATTATTTAAACTTCTTTTGCTGTTATTGTTGTTTGTTTGTTTGTTTTGAAGATCATCACAAAAACGTGCGACGACCCCTTATTTATACATATAAACAGCAAAACGAAATTTTACGCGCACCACACAACATTACTTGTTGTTGGCATCTTCCAACAATTCGTCGTCCGCATTTGCAACATATAACGATGGATCGATGACCTTAGGTATGGGCTTGATTTCCGTTCCCAATTCGTGTTCGATACGATGCAAGGCGAACCTGTCATCGTATGTTATGAGATTGATCGCAATGCCGAGATGACCAAAACGTCCTGATCGACCGATGCGATGAAGATATGTTTCCGCCATTTTTGGGAAGTCGAAATTAATCACAACGTTCACTGCTTGTACATCAATACCTGAGAGAAGAGAGAAATAATTAATACGGATAAACAGAGTAAAAATTATGATATTTTTTTATTAAAAAATTATTTAAACAGAGTCGCTTATGGATACAATTAATCTTAATTATTTTTGTTTGATACGTATACAGTCAATTAGCGTAAGTTATATATAAAAAAAAGTTTTTTTTAATTTAATTTTAATTCAACAGCTGCGGTATTTCAGATGTATTTATTTGTAGAGGTCGGTTTCTATGGTATCTATTGTTGCAAACAATAGGGAAGACGCACGTATTTTTTTAAATTTTTGTATTCGTTCATTTTGGTTAGAAAAATATTTCCAGATAAGCGGAATTTCTAAAAACCCTCAATTTATTTGAAAAAATTAAATTCTCATTTAAAACCGAATTTGGCCTTGAGCAACTTCCCTCAAAGCTATTTGATGTAAAAAAGTAGGTACGCTTTGAATGTGAAGAAGCAATATTGACGATCTACTCAACGTTAGATGGCGCTGATGAAAACCAATAAACTGAATTTTGAATTAATATTACCAGAAATATTTAACACCACTTTAATTATGGCAGTTAATTACACAACAGCATAACGTACATTATAATATTAATTACTCGTTAATAAGTAGACGATATTTGAACTTGAAAATAAAACATTTTTCAAACTGACGGGTAATACAGGACTCTTAACTGTTTCATTAGCACCAACAGTGGGTCGGGTCGTCTTTGGAACTGTAAGAGGTAACAAAGTTTCATCCATTAGAGGACACCAGTATTGTATTTTAAATTTATTTAAATTTTCAAGGTTTTCAAAAATTAATTACTTAAAATTGGTAATTGTTTAATGCATTTATAACTGATATTCTAAATAATTGAGTAATGACGTTTATGAAAATGCAAGAATCTCCTCAATTGACGACATATGCGTCTTCCCTATTGTAACTGTAGCAATAGAGCAAGAAGATTTGAAATATCGAACGCAGTAAAGAATTATTTAAAATATGTTGAGGTTATAAAAGAAATGACATATGCCTACTTTAATATATTACATGAAGGTGTCTGAACTAAAGTACCCTTAGTCTCAGTTCGGATAATCACGCTCTATTGAATATAGTATATTCGGACTCTACTTGACCAGTGGCACCAATCAACCGATTTTATCAATCGCAAACATTTTTGAAAGGTAATTCTGAAGATAAGTACAAAGGATATAACTATAGTGTATAAATTGGAAGAGTCCCGATATAAATTAGATGAGGTTAGGTTAGACATTCAAATAGGGTTCCCATGTCAAAATAAGAACTTGCAGGCCAAACAGCCTGGATATTTACAACACCACATACATATAAAAATGCATAATTGCAGTATCAGAAACTTGCAATTTAGAAAATATGGAGACTAGAAAACTTAAAGGTGGGAATCTTCGTAACTAGGAGTCTGGGAAGTTTGCTGTCAAAGGAATTTGGAATTTCAGAAAGTTTTGGATCTTATAATCTGGAAACTTGGGAGTGCTTGAATTTTGTCTTAGAAAGACAGGGGTCATCAAACTTGGCGTTCTGGAATCTGGGAAACTTAAGTGTTGAGTCTTACAAACTTGTCTTATAATTTGGAGTTTTACAAATCTAGTCTTGGAGTTGGAGTATAAGTTGGTAACATGAGTGTTAGAAACTTGGTAACATGAGTGTTGGAATCTTGGTAACTTGAAAGAGTTTTAGAAATCAAGAGTCTTGAAAAACTTGGAATGTAGGAATTTTGGTTACTTGGAAGTGTTAAAAACCTAAAGTCTTAGTAAAGTCGTAGTACTTGATAGTTTTAAGATATGGCTACCTTGGGGAGTGTTGGAATCGTCGTAACTTGGAGTTTTGGAAACTTGCATTTCACAAATCTAGAGTTTTAGCAGCTTACACCTTAGGAAACTTCAGCAATGAAATCTTGGTGACTTGGAGTGTTAAACTCTTGGTAACCTGAAGTTTTAAAAACTTGGGAGTGTGAGAATCTTGTCTTATAATTTAGAGTTTTACAAATCTAGTCTTGGGGTTGGAGTATAAGTTGGAGTGTTGGAATCTTGGTAACTTGAAGAGTTTTAGAAATCAAGAGTCTTGAAAAACTTGGAATGTACGAATCTTGGTTACTTGGAAGTGGTAAAAACCTAAAGTCTTAGTAACTTGATAGTGCTAAGATATGGCTACCTTGGGGAGTCTTGGAATCGTCGTAACTTGGAGTTTTCGAAACTTGCATTTCACAAATCTAGAGTTTTGGCAGCTTACACCTTAGGAAACTACTGCAATGAAATCTTGGTGACTTGGAGAACTGCAATCTTAGTAACTTGGAAGTGTTAAATCTCGTCTTATAATTTGGAGGTTTACAAATCTAGTCTCGGTGTTGGAGTATACGTTGGAATCTTGGTAACTTGAAGAGTTTTAGAAATCAAGAGTCTTGAAACACTTGGAATGTAGGAATCTTGGTTACTTGCAAGTGTTAAAAACCTAAAGTATTATGTAGGAATCTTGGTTACTTGCAAGTGTTAAAAACCTAAAGTATTATACCCTAACATGTAAATGAAGGATCCAGGTCAATGCGTGCACATCAGCTGTGAGAACATTACGATAAGATAAGAATGTAGGCAGAATATTGTATTACCGGGGTGCTTTAAAAAAGTCAGTAGCGTACGTTCGGATAGTACTTTTTAACATTATGTAAATTTGTCATCGTTGAAGTATCTATTCAACCCTCATAACGAGTTATAATTAAAAATCTCATTACGTTTTAAATGGCATAGGATAATGAATACATTTAAAGAAAAGTAATTGCAAAAATTTTAACTATAAACCGTTAAAAGTAAAATAGGGAAGATCAGATCAATTTATGAAACATTTACTGCTTTTCAACATTTTCGAATGCCAAAAGTCCCTTTTTATTTATTTATTTATACAATTACTCAACAGGTACAAGACCCAATTCTAGAGTAAGAAACTTAACATATACACAATAATAAAACAAGAGATATCAAATTATACTATTGTAGTAGAAATACTAAAAAAAAGAAGAAAAAACAACTATATATACTATACCTAACATTTCGTTCTATAAGCCACATAATGTACATCAACAGCCGAGAAAAAAAAATAAAAAAAAGAGGTATAACTACAGAATAAATAGTTTAATAATAGTGCAATACTAAATTAAAGTCTTTAGATATGAAAAAATTTTGTTTTTAAATAATCTTTCATTCAAATTATACTCACAATCACAAACCTTACTAATTGCATTATATGCTTTACAGATTCTATACATAGGAGATGACATCATTATATTTGTAGAAGCCCTAGGTAAATAAAAGAATGCGGTATTTCTATTATTTAGTCTTGGAACAATGATATTCAGGTTACTTAATAATTCACTACTATCTATTTCATAATTCAATAGTTTATGTACAAAGCAAACAGCTTAACAGTTGCCGTCTATCTTCCAAGCTCAACATATCGAATTGACGTAAAAGTTCCAAAGTAGGATAGTTTTGTGGTGGATGATTATTAGTTTTAAAAAAGAGGTATTTTAAAAATTTTCTTTGGATTTTTCTATCTCCTCAACGTATTTGTTGTAAAGTGGGGACCAGGAGACACAGCCATATTCCAAAATACTACGTACTAGTGCAAAAAATAGTGATTTTAAGGCCTCAATATTAGTGAACGATCTACAGTTCCTTATAAGGAAACCTAACATACGTGAAGCTGAATTGGTTATATTAGCAATATGATTAGAAAACGATAAGTCAGAAGTTATTGTAACACCTAAATCTTTTATTGAGTTGGTTCTTTCAAGAATCTGGTTGTTGAGAACATAATCAAAAATTTCGGGGATTTGTCGCCGAGTGACTGTCATTTCTTACATTTTTTTAAATTTAATTGCAAATCATTTTTTTCACACCAGTGGTTAATTTGTTCCAAATTGTTTTGCAATACTGCATGCTTTGACTATCTTCAATTATTGAATATATTTTCAGATCAGCAAATATTTGTTTATTCACAGTTATAACTTCAGTTATGTCATCTATGAAAATTAGGAATAAAAGAGGTCCTAAATTTGTCCCTTGAGGTACCCCTGAAGTAGATAAAAAAAAGCATGGATTTAAATCCATTGTACTGAACAAATTGTGTACGTCCTATTAAATAAGAATGAAAAAATTTAATTAGGTCATTGGCAAAGCCAAATGCATGCATTTTTTTCAATAGAAGTTCAATATTCGTTTATTGTTTATAAAGTTCCAGAAATTTTTTGGATTGTTCTTAATTTGATTCTGTAAATCGTTAACATAATTGAGGTATGCATGTATATATTGAACAGTATGCGTCTTAAAACAATAACTGGGGGAGGGAAAGGGTAAATGAACACAAAATATTTTACGGAAGTACGGAAGCCAATTCGTATTTCCTGCCGTTGCAAGTGGTTGTGTTTTACTTGTATCGTGAGCTATTGAATTGTGTTTTCTTGTTATCGTTATTATCGATATTATCGTTGTTATCGTTATTTATTTATTAATACATATACGGGTAACCACCCTTTACAAAAATTAAATAACAATGGTAATAAAATATAACAACCAAAAATTGTACCATAGTTATATAGATGTGTATAACAAAAAGGTAAAAAAAAAGATTTCTATATTAAATTCACAATAATAGAAACATAATGAAGTTCCCTATTTAATACACAATATTGATAATTAGTTACTTCTTCATTCAATTCACAATAATAATAATAATAATAATAATAATAATACAATGCTGTAACGGAAAGATCGTTATCTAAAGTTGTTATTATTGTTAATATCAGTATTGTTAGTATTGTTATTATTTCTTGTTATTGTTGTGTTTGAGTGTGTGATTGAGTGTCGTGTTTGTGAACATATACTTATAAAAACATTATTAACAGTAGTATTTAAGTGAATAATTCCAATTTAAAGACAATGAGGTAAGTTTATACTCGTAGAATTGCTAATGTAACAATACAATGTGAGTTTTCAACAGCGATTCAACAGTAAAGGGATCCCATCGCAAGTGGTAGTGGCGAGGGCCAAGCTGCCCGACAATCCGTTCACCGGAAGCCGGTGGGAAAGGAGGCTAAGGAGATTGTGCTCAACGTCTATAGGTACAAAATGATTATTTGACTTGACATTTGTCATGTACAAACGATTAATAATGAAAATATTTTTAGGACTTTGCATACAGCGTTACCACAAATGGAAGCACTGAAGCAATGTGCAACACTGACGGGGGTGTCAACTGCAAGCTGCTATCGCATTGTTCAAGAGCAGGAGAGCACAGGGCGGGTCGATGTGTCACAGACCCATTTACACGACCAAAAGACCATAGAACTGGATGAAGATAGCAGAAGGGCCATACGTCGGACGGTTCATTCGTTTTATTTTAACAACGAACTGCCGACTATTCAGAAAATACTCGACAAGGTCAGGGAGAATGACATTATACCCAAAATGACCCAGGAAACTCTCCGCAGGGCATTGAAAGAGCTGCAATTCCGCTATGTGACCTGAAGCAGAAAGTCTGCTTTAAGGTCCAAGTGTACCCAAAAAACGAGTGTTGTTTGTTTAATAAATAATATAATAATGTGATAACTTTGGTTTTAAGTTAATAGTCTAGGATGTTAAAAAACTTGCTTACCTAACTTGTTTTGGAAAAAAAAATTTGTAATTAAATTATTTCACAGGTTATAAGTGAAAAATTAATTTTAGAGAAACTGTACATTCAATATGAATCAAAATATTACCACTTAAGTTTCATAGTATTTGAACTATTTTCCCAAAATTTTAAGAAAATCGTATGTCTAGGGACTAAACTATTACCTCCTTTTTGCCAAAAAAAAACCAGTTTTTTTGGCAAAAAGCAGGTTTTTTGGCAATAATTTAGTTGCTAGACATTTTCTTAAAATTCTGGGAAAATAGTTCAAATACTATGAAATATAAGTGGTATTATTTTGGTTAATTTTGAATGTACAGTTTTTCTAAAATTAATTTTTCACGTATAACGTGAAATAATTTAAATAAAAAAATTTTTTTCCAAAACAAGTTAGGTAAGCAAGTTTTTAACATTCCTACACTATTAACTTAAAACCAAAGTTATCACATTATTATATTATTTATGAAACAAATAACACAGGTTTTTGGGTACACTTGGACCTTAATTGAGAAACCTGAAATTGTCACCTGGCGGAGCAACTACCTCCGCAGCATCACAGAATTGCGCACAACACGTAAAATTTATTATTTGGATGAGACGTGGGTTAATGCAGGGCACACAGCGGGAAAAGGGTAGCAGGACACCACTGTGATCAGCAGTCGACAAGCAGTTCTCCTTGGGCTGTCAACAGGCGTGCGGGCACCATCTGGTAAAGGCAAGAGGCTGATAGTTACACATATAGGGAGTGACAGTGGAATTCGCGCGGATAGTGCATCAATTTTTATGTCCAAGCGTACGGGCGACTATCACGAGGACATGAACGCCGAGCGTTTTGAATAGTGGTTCCAAGCCGTGCTACAACGCGTTGAACCCGACTCTGTAATTGTTATGGACAATGCGTCCTATCATAGTCGCCGCAGCGAACGCATTCCCACAATGTCCAGTAAAAAGGCGGACATGCAACAATGGCTGCGCGAAAAGGGAATTGCTTTTCAAGATACCTTCATAAAATCAGAACTCTACACTGTTATTCGGCAACATAAGCCCGCCAATATAGCGTACGTTGTGGACGAGATGGCCCGCCACTGCGGTATTATAGTGTTACGTTTGCCGCCCTACCACTGCGAGTTTAACCAAATTGAACTCATTTGGGCGCAGACCAAGAACTACGTTGCTCGCCACAACGTGACTTACAAATTGGCTGATGTGGAGAGGCTGTTTCGGGTAGCTTTGGAGGAAGTAACGCCACAGGCCTGGCAGAAGGCAATAGCACATGTGCGTAAAGAAGAGGAGAGGATGTGGGCACTCGACGTTCTGGTGGAGAGGCTGGTCGAGCTTCTCATAATTCATGTCGGTGGCGATGACGACAGCAGTGGTCAAGATGGCTCCTTATCGTCGGACTGAACTAATCATTTTTTCGTAATGTAAGTACTTTGCATATTATACAAACACCTCATGTACCATGGATAAGTGTACCACGATACGCGATGTTAATTTTGATTTATTCTCTTTATAGATTAATAAGTTGAGGAATAAAACGGACACATGTTGATCCAGGGGTTCTAATGGGACGAGAAAAAGCTCACAGGAGAAGAGTGGATGACGTTGTTTTTGACAAGCTTGCCTTGTCAATAAGGAAGCCAGAAAAACCAATTTATCTAGATCCACAGGCTAACAAAAATAATGTTGAGATGTTTCAAGACGAAACAGGGTTGACAACGGTTTAAAGCCCCAGTAAAGAGGTTAAACAGATTGGCGGTATGACTTCGGGTAGACAAGTGAACAAACCTGTAACAACAGAAGCTTTAGCGAACAATGCAGTTTCTTACTTCTAAGGAATTTCTTTCCTGCCTATGTCGAGTTCTTACGGAAAGGAAATGGCACTGGTTATTAATTGTATTTATTATAATGGCAAAAATGATGATGCTGTATGATTAACTACTAAACTTGTTACCCGTTTAGGGTATTGATTTGCACTGCAACCCCTTATCAAATCACATTTTGTGACGCTACTGAATCATTCGAATTCATCTGTTGCTTCTGTTATCAAATAAATTACTCGAGTCGACCACCTGATCGTGGAGTGAACACTGTGTGATTTGCGATGCTTTTTACAATTCTGCCCTCGTGATATTGATAATTTTAAATCCTTCATTTATATGTTAGGGTATAGTAAGTTGGAGTTTTGGAAACTTGCATTTTACAAATCTAATGGCCGGTTTCACAAAGCTTGATTAAATTCTGATTAACTTAATTGTGATTAAATTTGAAATCTAGAAATATGATTGGATAAAATTCAAGGTCTGTCAAATCTCAGCCAATGAAATTTCTGAATTTTGAGTTTAATGACAATTAAGTTAATCAGAATTTAATCAAGCTTTCTGAAACCGGCCATAAGAGTTTTGGCAGCTTACCCTTAGGAAACTACTGCAATGAAATCTTGGTAACTTGGAGAACTGATATCTTAGTAACTTGGAGTGTTCAACTCTTGGTAACCTGGAGTTTTAAAACTTGGGAGTGTTAGAATCTTGTCTTAAAATTTGGAGTTTTACAAATCTAGTCTTGAGGTTGGAGTATAAGTTGGAGTGTTGGAAACTTAAGAGCTGGTAACATGAGTGTTGGAAACTTGGTAACATGAGTGTTACTTAGTGTGAATCTTAGTAACTTAAAGAGTTTTAGAAAATCAAGAGTCTTGAAAAACTTGGTAAGTAGGAATCATGGTTACTTGGAAGTGTTGACAACTTACACCTTAGGAAACTTGTGTTGAAAACTTGGTGATTTATGGTGTTAAACTCTTGGTAACTTGGAGTTTAACAAACTTGGAATGTTGAATTCTTGGCAACTTGTGGAGTCTTAGAAATCAGGAGTCTTGAAATGTAAGAATCTTGGTTACATGAACGTGTTCAAAACCAAAAGTCTTAGTAACTTGAGGTCTTGGAATCTTGGTACTTAAAAGAGTTTTTGCAGCTTACGCTTAGGAAACTTGATAGTTGAAATCTCGGTAACTGTGTTCAACTATTAATAACCTGAAGTTTATGGCTACCTTGAGAGTGTTGGAATCTTGGTAACTTGCATTTTACAAATCTAGAGTTTTAAAAACTTGCGAGTGTTAGAATCTTGTCTTATAATTTGGAGTTTTACACATCTAGTATTGGGGAAGTTGGGAGTGTTGGAAACTTAACCTTTTCCGTGCGGCAGTCATGGACCGCTGTCGAGTCTCCAGTGTGGCGGATTTTTCAGCGCGCTGCAGCTTTTTGCAGCTTCCCACAAAAAAATTCATAAAGAGATATCGGAGCTTTATATTTTTTAGAAATATGTGATTATATGTAAAAGACAATAGGCTTTCATGTAGTATTAAAAAAAAATTAGAAAAATTAGTAATTAGTTATTTTTCTGATGAAAAGATAAGAAATGCTTTATTATAACCGCCATCATAAGACCTATGTACAACCTTCCTTGCAGTGAGAAGTGCACTAAACAATTTTTTATTGGCACGGACAAATGTTTACTCTCTTGGGTTGGCCTTCAAGTCTGGCCCCCACCAGATAATCGTATAAATATGTTGAAAGCAAGCTGGGAAAACCGAGATCGTATAGATACGTCTTTAGCAGTACGGGCACTCACTTGCAAAACGTATCTATACGTTAAAAGCAGCAAAAGGGTTAAGAACTGATAACATGAGAGTGTTGGAATCTTGGTAACTTGAGAAGTTTTAAAAATCAGGAATTTTGGAAAACTTGGAATGAAGAAATCGTGGTTACTTGGAAGTGTTAAAAACCTAAAGCCTTAGCAACTTGAGTCTTAAGATATGGGTAACTTAAGGTCTTAGAAACTTGGGAGTGTTGAAATCTTGGTAACTTGGATGTTCAACTCTTAGTAACCTAGAGTTTTAAGAACTTGGGAGTGTTAGAATCTTGTTTTATAATTTGGAGTTTTACAAATTTGGGAGTATTGGAAACTTGCATTTTACAATTCTAATATCTTGAGTGTTGGAAGCTGAAGAGCTGACAACATGAGCGTTGGAATCTTGGTAATTTGCTAAGTTTTAAAAATCAGGAGTCTTGGGAAACTTGAAATGTAGGAATCTTGGCCATTTGGGAATGCTTTGTAACTTAGAAACCAGAAAAAAAGAAAAACCTAAACTCAAGATAAAAGAAAAAATATCCTTTCAAAAAAATGGGAAAGTTTCTAACAGCACGAATAACAGCCTAACATCAAAAGCAATGTCGCTACATCTAATAAAACTGAAGCACCAGGAAGCTAAATAATTGCTAAAAAACCATAACAAAATAATGAAATAAGAAGCAATGCAACGGATAAAGAAGATAAAGTGAGATAAGATTGAAAAATAGTAAATAACAAAAAATTAGAAAAACTAGATCAATTCAAGAAACGAGAGACATACTACACACATGAAAAGAAGCTAGATCAACTCGACAAAAAATGAAATAATAAACATAATGAGAAAAAGGTGAGTTGTCACTACCGTATCTACCTATACTCTGGTTACAGATTATAAAAACAACTTCAGCTGATTATCAAATTATATCCACAAACAACATGATTGGTTAAAATTTCTAAAATATCTTTTGCTTTAATAAAATTACATTTTTAAAAACTTTGATTTCATTATTTTTTATTTTAATTTTTTGCATCAAATAATTACAGAGCATGTATTAATCATTCAACTACTTGGACAGGTAGCAACACCAAAAAAATAAATTAATTAATTGTATGTGTTATATTGAATGGCATAATATCATAAACATATGCCACGTTGAAAAACACGCACGAATAATCTGATTTAATAATTTAGCACACATGTCCCCCCGGATTCTGACATTGATTAAGTCAATCGAGTTTACTTGTATGCACAACAAGATTAAAACAACAATCCAAACAAATAACCTTACCTCTAGTGAATAAATCGGAGCAGACTAGATTTCGGCAAAGGCCAGCCCTGAAGTCGTGGAATACTCGATTACGGTGCGCCTGTGCCATTTTTGCATGTATATAATAACAACAGTAGCCGAGCTCTGTTATCTTTTTCGCTAACAATTCCACTCTTTGTGTCGAATTGCAAAATATAATACTTTGGTTAATTTGTAACTGTGGAGAGAAAACAAAAACAAATTAACATTAAATACAAAAATAACAATATGTGTATTATTGTATTATATTATCTTTAAAAGGAAAATTATATATTTGGTCGTATGCATAAAATGTAGCAAATGCTCGTATTATAAGTCGATCTCACTCTTGCTAATTAAAAATCATCTTTTCCCTTTTACTAATTGAAGTGAAGGCATTTACTTCACTTTATCCATACGACCCATTATATAATAACGGTTTGTTTACATTATAATCGAAGTTTAAAGCACAACTAAATTTGACATTACTAAAGAAAAAAGAAAGAACTAATTAGTTCATATAAACTATGTTCGGTAAGGTACCTCTGACAGCCCCTTTCCTCAAAATTGTTCATTAAACACAGAGGGAACCAAGCAAAAAAAAAGATCTGTTGATGTTTGGCAAGTACCGAAAAAAATACTGTTTGCTGCAACAAAAATGCTGCACCAAAGCAGATTTTGGCCGAATCACTGAATAATTGTCCATTAACATTTACCGAAGTGCCGGTCGAAGCAGAATAGATATTTGAGTTTTCATTAATTTTATTGAATACAAAATTATATCAGCATAATGAAAACATCAATGTCTGAGAAATACGTTTCCTATGCAATTTGCTTTAATAATATAAAATATTAGGGCTCGACCGATGGTAGTACTGATGCCAATGCTTATAGTTGAATATCGGCCAACGGCCGAAGTTTAAAGTTAAAGTAAAACAAAGTAATTAAAAAAAAACAAATGAAATAAGACAATGTTACGTGCAAATGTTTGAATGTCTTTATCACACAGAGAAAATAAATCAGCATCAGCATACATTTTGACAATGTTTCAATTTTTGGATAATCGGTGCCAATGCCAATGTATCGGTCGAGAGCCCTATAAAATACACTAAAGACTATAAAATATTTATGTAGTATTTCAGTTCTAGGAATCTCTAATTAAACAAATGCCAATCCATATTTTAAAAACTTTAAAATAATGAATTTTGCAGTTAAAATGGATCCAAATAAGTTAGATTGTGACAGAAAAAGTTTGCTTGGATCAACCGAATAGTAAATCTTTTGCGCTGCTTCAGCCAAAACTGAATCTGTTAGAAATTGTCCGTATCGGCCGATTACCAAAGCAAAATCAAAGCTTTAGTGCATCTCTTAATTCGTATTTTACTGCACGCTTTAGTTGCACAATGAACGTCTGTGTGTACAAAGATTCAATTATCATGGGGCGAGATGTTATAAGAGATATACAAAAAAAAGTAGCTTAAACTGTACAGTTGTCTTTGCTCTTTCGAATGATCATTGTGCATTCCCATATTTAAGTTTTTGTGTAAAGGAACTAAAAATTTCTTTCTCCTTACTTCTCCCCAAGATTCAAACAAAAAAACTTTAACCGCATACTTTTCCAGGCATTTTGGATTGCTTTACATACTGGGAGTAGATTTGGCTTCATCTATTATGGTATCCGGTCAAAAAATTACATATACAGTAAAAATCTCCCATTACAGACACTCTTATAAGAGGACACTTCCTATAAGCAGACACATTTAGTCTATTGCCAAGATTTGCTATATAACCTCTTTTAAACAAACTCACATACACAGACATAAAACTTATTTTTAGTAAAAAGGTCTCCTTTAACCGGACACTTAATTTACGCAAACTGTTTTGTCGTTCTCATGTGAAATTTGAGACTGCCCAGTTCTTGTTTAAAAACATTTTTGCTTTATCGGGGTTTTCTTGAAACTAATTTTGAATGATTTATTTCTTCTCTAAATTAGTTTTAAAATGCATAGCATGCTGATTTTTCAGATTTATTTTATATACATTATTTATATTTAAGCAGTTTGCAGTTGCTTGCAGCCTTCGCAAATTATTGAACAATTATTTTGAGCTAATCGTGAACTGATTACAAATTGTATTACGAAGCCAAAAAAAAATGGTTAACACAAAAACAAAATCGAAATAATAAATTATCATCTTTAGGGCTTGATTGATGATGCTGATATTTCAAATTAAAAATTAGAAATAATAATTACAAAATAATTAAAAAACAAATGAAATAAGACATAAAGTTGATTTTTGCTGTTATCACCCTAAGACAATCGAGTCCTAGTTCTCCCTTAAGTGGACACCTTCCTATAACCGGACATAGTCGTTTCTCCTCCAGCAAACGAACAAATAGTGTGGTACCGTCAGTGACCGCTTATGGGGGATTTCACTGTAGTTATAAAATGCCAAAAACAATGTTCAGATCCTTCAACAGTGGGCGAATCGAACAAATTTGAGAGTTAGGTTAGTAGTAAGATTTTTTTCCTTTTGCGATATATTAAACATCACATTTTGATGTAGCTTTTTTAATTTTTACCCCTTCTTATTTTTAAGGGGTAATACATTTTTCTTTTTGAAATTCGAAAATCTACGTAAAAAATATGTATTATATACAAAATATGAAAAAATTAACCCACTTATTGCAGAAATGTTAATTAGATTATAAAAATAAAAATAATAAGTTATTGGTTGCATTTTTTTTAAAGAACCTTTAAACAGAGAAGTATATACAAATTTCGAAGAAACAAGTTGCCTCAATTATTAAACATAAATCCTGACATGTAGTTGCAGCAGATAGGGGGCCGGCCACCTTATTATGCAAGACAGGTTCACAATTATTCAAATGAAATGTTTGAGAACAGGTGGGTTGGTTGAACTGGACCGATAAACTGGCCTCTCCCATCACCTGATTTGATCTCTCTAGACTATTTCCCGTGGGGTTTTATAAAAGAAAAAGTTATGGTGATTGTACCCACTACAGAAGAAAATATAAAAAAATCATGTATGACATGCTGCCAACTACTTACGCCTGAAATGTTACACCAAGTACGAAATTCATTTAGGAAAAGCGTGGAGAAATGTGGAGAAGTTGAAAGGAGGCATTTTGAACACCTTCTGAAGCATGATAAACTTAAATAAATGGAAATGAAATGGCAAATTATTATTTTTTATTTCTAATCTAAAAATATATTTTAAAAATTTAAAAGCTACATCAAAATGTATCCGTTTTCCTAGTAATTACTGTCTCGAATTGCATTCAGATAGTCGAAGTCGTTTTTGAGATATTGCGGTGTAACACTAAAATCCTCACCATGTAGAAGCAAGATTATTTTCGAGCGATCGCAATTAGAAGAGTGTTCATAAAACTGTGACACTTTGCCCACTCTCTTTTAATACCATATTGTCCAATAAGAAGTCCACTTCACCCATTTTTTGATACTTGTGTACTATTACGAGATAAATCATTGTTACGGCAGATTTTTCCTGTTTAAATAGGACTTTCTCCTTTAATATAATATAAAAAACTTGAAACTGTAACTGTCAAAGTCGGCAAAATATGCCAAAACTTTTTAAAATCTGCCTACTTTATCAATTATTTATCTCGTAATAGTAGCTCAATGTGAAAAATTTCCACTTTGCTCAACTTCTGTATAGAACCACAATGCCAAAAATCAGAGTACACATATAGTGTTGAATAATATGAGCGAAGATATGTGATCACAACGCTCAAATTCGAGAAAACTCTTAAATAATTGATTATAACTAGAGTATCCGCTATGTTACCAGCCCGCTGTTACACCTCGACTTTTTTGTGCATCCAACATGCAAATTCTAAAGAGTCTTGATTTATTTGCAAGAAAAAAAAAATTTAATATGATCATAACGTCCAATTTGCCCCGTCACAAATTTAATTTATTCATTAAACTAACCAAACTGTCCCCCAATCAATCAATTCAGGGATTTATTAATCCCACAATAGTAGGAAGACTCTCCCCACAATCAGACATACATATGCAGTGTGTTTAACTTCACAGCTTGACACCCCCGTATTTTTGTTATTTTTAATCCAATCAATTTCAAATTTTTATCAGGTATAGAACCCCTTAAAATAAATTTGTGGGTAATTAAGAACCCCCCATTAAGCTGGCACAGGCAAGAAAAAGAAATAAAAAAAGGTCTTTGATTGGCCTTGAAACTGGAGAATTTAGTATTACAAAATACATTGCGCATGTGGCCTAGGGTGGCAGTAATTTCATCAACGGGATGAGGGACCACAAAACTTTGCAAGCTGAATGCCCCGCCAATATAAAAATCATCCTGAATTTAAATAAACTTTTATGTTAAGAGAAGTTAATGATCAACATAACCACATACTCCAAGAAACTTCTTATAAATACATATAGGTATGATGTATGTATACTGAAAGACAAATTAAATGAGACTCGTATAGGTATTCTAATTCAAATAAAACCGATGAATTTGATGAAATTTGAAAATAAATTGCAATTAAAAATATTTCAGTTTAAGTTTGGTCCTGATATATTTAGGAAACCCAACAATCACCTGTGCGCGCAGCTGATTTTTTAAGTACCTATAGGAGTCTCATTTAATTTGTCTCGTGTAACATAATAAATATTATGTTACACGTGTGTAATTTCTCTATATGTATGGCAGTGTACATGCAAATAGCATCCAGGCTATTTCTACACACAGCGTGTACGAATAGTCACTCCGATTTTTTAACCAAATTTGGATTTATGGTTTCAGATGGTCTAGAACAGATTCATGTAACGACTTTAACGATTAATCCAGCATACTATGTTTTTTCGATTTTTTGCATTTACTTTTGATCATAGTATGATGGTGGTTTCTAATAAATATAATTTTTATTTACACAAAAATCTTTTTGAAGGGGTTCTATACCTGAAAAAAATTTGGAATTGTTTTGATTATAAATAACAAAGATACAGGGGTATCAAGTTGCAATAAAAATTTTAATACAATTCTAATAATGTATTAAAATAATTGTTATTGAAGATTCTTTAATGAAAATTTGGTTTTGGGGTTTTTAATTGGTCCAGAAGAGAATTTCATAACAACTTTTACGATTAAACAAGACCTACTATGTTTCTTCGATTACTTGAATTTATCTTCGATCGTAGTAGGCTGGTGGTTTGTAATAAATGGGGTTTTTAATTACACACAAATCTCTTTTAAGGGGTTTTATAACTGATACAAATTTGGAATTCATTCGTTTATAAATAAAAAAACAATGCAGAGCTATAGAGCTAAAATTTCAAATAATTATTTTTAATTATTTTTATTTTTCAAAAATTTTTTTAACCAAGATTTATTTTTGAGGTTTCCAACAGGCCCAGAACAAGTTTTCGTTCTTTCACAAGGACTTTTCCGATTAAATAAAGCCTAATATGTTTTTTCAATTCTTTTCATTTATCTTTGATCATAGTAAGCTGGTGGTTTCCATTAAATAAAATTTTTAATTGCCCATAAATTTATTTTAAGGGGTTTTATACCTGAAAAAAATTTGAAATTGATTCGATTACAAATAACAAAAACACAGGGATGTCAAGCTGTGAAGTGAAACACACTGTATGTGACCTATCCTGTAACATAGCCAACGTGTTAACTTCGGGATAACTTTATTATTAACAGTCCTAATCAAGGAAATTTACAACATACAATAATAACTTAGTGTACGTATACTCAATTTTAACAAGTTATAAATATAAAATTAATATTTGTCAAGATTTAGAGGCAAGAAAATTTGTTAAAATAAAATTTTGTTAATTAAAGAATATTTTGAAGCATCATAGCCATTGACTGTGATTAAATTGTACGTGCATTACATTAAATGACAAAGCAACATGTCATTTGTCATATTAAAATGAAACACACAATAAGGTTTTTAATTTAGCATACATGTCCCCCCAAATTCAACATTGATTAGTTCAATTGAGTTACTTGTATGCCGAGAGGATTATGAACGAAATAGCCTACTTTTTTTAACAAATATTTTTGAAAATTATAAAAAGAATACATAATAGCATTGCTACATTTTAAGATAACAATTATAAAATTGGTACACGTCACTAAATATAAAAGGAATTGTACAGTAATAAAATGATGTCGATTTGAGGTAAGTGATTACTGACACATTTTTTAATTGAAGTCCTATATGACATCCTACCGCGCAACTACTTTAAATAAAATTTTGATAAACCTTGTCTGAAATAAGCGGTCGCAAGACGTAAACAAATCATAAGCGATGCTACTGGTTGGCAACGCACGTGGTCTCATTAACGCTTAAGCTAATGTTGAAACACGTACATGCAATCAGTTCTCGTTAACATATAATAATCGGAATTATCTAATATTTTCAAGTTTGTTGTGAAATAAAAAGAAAATTGCATATAAGACCTTTAAAATAAAAAGTACTCGTAGTACAGGATCCGTTATTGATGTCCTTGAGCACTGATCGAGTAACCGAATAAAATGTATTTTTTATGAAATAAAATGTTAACAAAAGTAACGTATATGAGTTGCCTAATAGTATATTGTGTCTCAAGGGCAGAAAATTAGCATTTGTAGCCCGCAGTTGTTTGATGCCCAAGCGGACAACTTAGGGCTACAAATGCTTTTCGGTCCGAGTGACATACAAAAGTTTTTCGCCTACCTGTTTGAAAGTTTAAAAAAGAATTCCAAAAGTTAAACAGTAACGTAACTTATTAGTAAATTAAATAGGCATATGTTAGAGGGAATGAATGAAAATGAAAATAACGCCAGACGTTTTTAGTAATTTATTAATTAAATTAACCTAATAATCATTACACTACATACAACACGGCCGTATAGTAAATGTTTTCATTATTATTGGTAAATAAAAGGAACAGGATATGACTTTTAATTAGGATGAGTAATTAATCTATCATTGTATAATTTATTGAAATTACAATTTTCTTTTTATTAATTAATTGTTACAACCTCCATTTATACATACAATGACACTGTGAAAAGAAAAAACAAACGACAAATTTATCGACGAAGACATGAAAATCAAAGTTATGATCTAAGAAGCCTAGAAAAATTTGACGTATGTTTTTTATATTTTTAAAGGTTATGTAAAAATATGTTTGAAATTACATTTTCCGTCATATTCTGTTGCTAAAAGTTTTACGAATGAGTTATATTTTTAATGTTAAAAACTAATGATTTCATTTTTTGATTAAAATCTTTTTAGGATAATGCACAGGAGTGGTCAAAGTATGACAATTTAAAAAACAATTACAATTTTTACAGTATCTCCAACTTAACATAAATAAATCGTGGTTTCATCTAGTAGTAGTGTAGAGGTTATGTATTTGACATAAGAGAGCAGTAAAAAGTTTGACATAAGAGGCCCGCAAAGAAGCCTTAACTGCCCTCAAAACAGGACATTTAAAAAGCACTTTCTGATCAGGTAGGCGAAAAATAAATTTGTTCAAGGATATTTTTAATTAAAAATTCAATATTTAATTTTTTTAAATACTTTCACCGATCTCGTAACCAAAAAAAATTAACACTAATTGAAAGTGCAAACCCTATAGAAGACGCAAACATAGGGTTGCTTACCTTTTTCTGTTCAAGGCTATACAGTTGCCAAGTTTAAATAAGTGAATTGAAAGTGATACCTTCACCGATCGAGTAACCAAATAAATTATATGTCAAAATAAAGCTTATTTTTTTTGCAAAACGATAGTATAAGGTTGCTTGCAAAAAACCGTTCAAGAATCAGGGTTGCAAGGGTTTAAAATTTTTAAATCGAAGCGTGCGAGAGAGAGAGATAGACCCATTCTATTCAGTGCGATAGAGGGGGGATGCAGAATGACAGCTGCTCACACTACGTCCGTTGTTTGAAATTGTGCGAGAGAGAGGATCTATGCGTACTGTCCAATGCGATAGAAAAGGACGGGGCATAGCAACTGGGCCCGCATCTTGTGACGTATGACAGAGAGTGGGCTTGCTCTGTGCGGTTAAACGGCTAGTAAACGGCAAGCGTTGTGTTGGCTGGTTTGGCATGCGTAAAATGTAAAATAAATATTTACATTTTGATATTATATACAAAACGTTTTCTTTAGCGCCAATACCTGTCACAAAAATTTGTATTTTCTAATTTGTCATCATGCAAAATTAATATGCTCAATATGATAAAAATACTCATATTTGGTTAGTTCAATACTGCAGTTATTACAATAAAAATAAAGAAAACACTATGACATAATTTTATTTTTGAATGAAATTATTATTTTTAAAAGTTTTAAATATTATTTAAAAATATGTAAATAAAAACTTAATTATAAAGATATAAGAATAGTCATATTATTAACAAATGTTTAAAAAAAGATATGATTAACAAAATGTTTTTCAACAATACTGAATTATTAGTTCGGGAGACAAGTCGATTTTCTTCCAAAAAAACGTCTCAGAAATATTTTGGAGTATATTGTCAGTTGCTCCAACACAACCCTTGCCGTTTACTAACCGCTCAGAGCAAGCGCACTCTCTGTCATACGTCACAAGAGGGGCGGGCCCAGTTGCTATGCCCCGTCCTTTTCTATCGCATTGGACAGTACGCATAGACCCTCTCTCTCGCACAATTTCAAACGATCTGCTTCCCACTCTATCGCACTGAATAGAATGGGTCTATCTCTCTCTCAGACGCTTCGATTTAAAAATTTTAAACCCTTGCAACCCTGACTCTTGAACGGTTTTTGCAAGCAACCTTATACTATCGTTTTGCAAAAAATAAGCTTTATTTTGACATATAATTTATTTGGTTACTCGTTCGGTGAAGGTATCACTTTCAATTCACTTATTTAAACTTGGCAACTGTATAGCCTTGAACAGAAAAAGGTAAGCACCCTATGTTTGCGTCTTCTATAGGATTTGCACTTTCAATTAGTGTTCATTTTTTTGGTTACGAGATCGGTGAAAGTATTTAAAAAAATTAAATATTGAATTTTTAATTAAAAATATCCTTGAACAAATTTATTTAGGCAACTCATCTACGTTACTTTTGTTAACATATTTTATTTCATAAAAAATACATTTTATTCGGTAACTCGATCGGTGCTCAACGACTTCAATAACGGATCTTAGACTATCATATTTAAAGAAAATCGAAGATTATGCCATTTGGAAAGTTGACTTTTGCTATTTAAAGATAGTATTTTATCTCTTGCTCAGTCGCTCCAAATCTCATCACATTATCTTAAATGATTCGGAAGTTGGAAGGAGAGAGAAACTTGACCTGCACTTTATACATGACCATTATCCGGCCAACACTTTAGTAGTTTTTAAAAATTTAACAATTTGTATTAAAACTAAGAAGATTATACTTACTTTAGAGAAAAGAGTATTAAGACAGTGAACCTTTTGTCTCTCCTGCACAAAAGCATAATATTGTGTAACACCTTTTAATGTTAATTCTTCCATTAGATTAATCTCATACGGATCACGAAGGTGCTTCTCCATGAACTGTTTAACAGTTAATGGAAATGTGGCAGAGAAGAGCAGGATTTGTCTTTCGTCTGGCAATCTTGAGATCACATGGTCCAGCATGCCTGTATATTAATCAATTACTACAAAAAAAACCTTGCCTATTATGTAATAATTACCCTTAAAATCTTGTGAGAGCAGTTTATCTGCTTCATCTAGTACGAGAATTCGACACTGTTCCATCTTAGCTACTTGTTTATCCATGAGATCGAGTATGCGGCCCGGTGTGGCAATAATAACTTGTACTTTCTGGTAGATACGCATAATGTCGTCTCTTAAATTTGTACCGCCTGTCGTTACCATCACACGAACGCGCATGTGCTTCGCAAGCTCTATACATATTTGTGAAGTTTGAAGCGCTAATTCTCGCGTCGGTACAATAATTAACGCTTGTATGTAGTCTTTGTCTGGATCTACTTGTTCTAGTACTGGGATACAATATGCACCTGTTTTGCCTGCAAAGAGAAACAATTTCAAAATGTAAATCTTGATAAACATAATTATTTATTCAGGTAAATCGGTCTAACAAACGATAAAACATTTAATTATAAATTATTCCGCTAGAATGCACGGCAATCTTTTGACGCGTCCCAATTGTCTTTATTGGATCAATAATTGTTATTCAACATTAATATACCTACTGCTATTTTCTTTCTTCTAAAAGTGAATGCTAGGTTAGGTCAAACCAGACTCACTAAGATCATACAAGAATCAAGATTTTAAGTTTTAGGTAGTTGTGTGAGCCCGTATTCTTAAACTCATACGAACAAGTTTCGCATACGAGGTGACGTAAACTTTACGTCTTAAGATGCAACTTAGCTAATCAAATTTTAGAAGGTAATAGAGAATTACGTCATCTCGAATGTGAAACTTGTTCGTATGAGTTCAAGAATACGGGCATAGCATCTACTTGTCAAAGTGATGGCATAACCTAAAAGTTCTTTTTTCCTCCCCCTTAATTTTGATGTTATTTATAACTCTTTTAATTAGTAAAGGGGGGCTAAGAATTTCTATAATTTTGTACACAAGTACATGAAAAAGAAACATTAAATAATTTTGGTAATAAATTTAAAAATAAATTATTGTTACAAAAATAATTAATTATAACCTCAAATCTTTTGCAAGTTTTGTTTTTAAATGTTCAGATAGCAATTACGTCATACAAATTGTTGCAGGTTGCCTGTAAATAAGCCAGATTTGTTAAGAAAACGGATTGTTGCGCTATGAATGCAAAATTTCTAACCAATACAAAACAGCCATATACAGTGTGGGATTAAAGTATGGAATATTAAAAAAAGCGAACTCAACTGGTTTTTTAAAAACGCTGAAACAAGTCAATTTTATTTTTTAAAAATGCACATTAATATGTGCGATTCACCTTCCGACCTTCATTTTTTTGTTAGTTATGACATCATCACAAAAAAATTTAAATGACAATATATATTTTTAGGAGTGGAATCCGATAGTAATTTTTCTTCCCTTTATAATAATAATAATAATAATAATAATAAAGTTTATTTGTATCATTTACAATTTTTCACAATCAATAATACATATATATATATATATGAACAATAGTACGAAATTTGATACGAACAAACATAAAGTTCCACAAAGCAAAAGCTGTCTGTGGTTTGTTAGTGTGTTTGTGAGTATTAATCTAAAAACATCCATAAGTATTATTAAACTATACATTTTCATAATATCACAATAATCATAATTAATACATATTAGTAATGGATACAAACAAATAAGCATGCATACACTCATAAGTAATTACGTTAAATTACGTTGAATATTGAATAACATATTATATACTAATATCTAATCGAAAAAGATTGTTATATCGTGCCTTGATTTAGTTAATAAAAAAGTTCTAACTTTATTTCTGAGATACACATATGAATTAGATCTATGAATAGATATTTCTGCAGGAAGACAGTTCAGAAAACGCGGTCCCAAAGATAATGCACTTTTGTGACCTACTGCCTTTTTTGCTCTAGGTGTTATTAATTTGTCACAACCTTTGGCTCTGGTTTCGTAACTATGAGTTATATATTTTAAACCAGCTGATTTTTTTTCCTTATATAGGAAACATACTAATTTAAAGAAATACATCTGTCTTAAATCAAAAACTTTAGCTTCTAAAAATAATGCATCGGATGGGTAAGTTCTATCTCTTTTTAATATAATTTTTAAAAACAATTTTTGGATAACTTGCAATTTTTTTAGGTGCGTGTTTGTCACTCCTCCCCATCCTGTTATTCCGTATGAAAGGCGAGTGTCAACTAATGCATAATAGAGCATTTTTAGCTGAGGTAAGTCTAAGATTTGTGATAAGTACTTAAATTTACCTAGCAGAGTTCGCAATGTTTTTGTGACATTAGTAACATGATGGTCCCATCTGAGATGGTTATCAATAGTTATCCCAAGATACTTGACTTCTTCAGTTTCTTTTATATTTATAATATTCCCGTGATTGTTTATTTCGATACTATTGTAATGGGGAAGATAATTTACATAACTCGTTATAGGTAGATACATTGTTTTGTCAAAATTTATTGTTAATAAGTTATGGTTAAACCAATCTATAACATTATTTAAATCTAGTTTTATTTTTTGTTTCAGATCATCCCAGGAGTTTGCTGTATAAAATATGACAGTGTCGTCGGCGAAACTCATTATTTCTCCGGAAGATTTAAGGGATTAATTTATGATTATGCAAATAAATAATAAGATTGCATAACAAAAATTCTGAGAAAAATCGAGCTGAACATTTAATTTTGATATTATGGTATGAAAGTTGTATGAGTGATAAAGTATGGGGGAGCGTAATGTACTTGCTACAATAGCTCCATTACCTCCGTTGCACTCCCATAAGAGTTTGTGTGGAACACTGACACTGCAAAATGCGGTAAAAGGGGAATGGATTATGTATGTATGTATTATATATATATATATTTCAGCTCTTCAGGCGCTTAAGGCCCATGGCTTTTGAAAGTTCTTTCTTCCATCGTTTTCTGTCCTTGGCTATTTCTTTCCATCCCACCAGTCCCAATTTTTGTAAATCTTCCCTTACACAGTCATCCCAGCTTTGTCTTGGCCTGCCTCTTTTATTTCTTCCTTCTGGATTTTCTTGGTAAATTTTTTTTACAGTTCTTTCTTCTGGCAGTCTTGTCAAATGTCCTAACCATCTTAATCTGTTTCTTCTTACTATCTCCATTATTAAATTTTCCCCATATAGTTCTTCTACTTCGTTATTTGTTCTCCTTCTCCAACTTTCACCTTGCCTGACTCCTCCATATATTCTGCGGAGTATTCCTCTCTCCCATATCTCTAACTTCATTTCTTCCTTCTTGGTTAGGTTCCACGTTTCGCTCCCGTACAGTATCACTGGTAACACTAATGCTTTATACACCCTTAATTTTATTTTTCGCGATACCGATTTATTTATAAATATTTTCCGGAACTGATTTCATTGCTGTGGCTATTCGCTTATCTATTTTTTTTTTAATTTTGCCGTCGCTTGTAATCTCCACACCCAAATATTCCACCCTGTTCACTCTTACTAACTTTATAGAGCTCGAGTCTACACGCACCACTAACTCCGGTTCTCCTATCTCTGGCTGACGTCCTAACACCATGTAATTCGACTTGTTCTCATTTATTTTTAAACCCACCCTTCCAGCCTCCTTTGCGAACCTGCTCACTATATCTTTAACTTCTTCCCTCGTTCTTGCTAATATAACTACATCATCAGCGTACGCCAAAATCTGATGCGAGTTTCTGAAAATAGTTCCCCTCTTATGTATATTGCATTTTCGTATCACTCCTTCTAGTGTTATATTAAAAAGAGTGGTTGACAAGGGGTCTCCTTGTCTCAGTCCATTTGTTGTTTTAAACTTCCTTGTCAAATTCCCATTCACATTAACTTGACTGTACGTATTTTCGAGGGTCATATTTATCAGTCTTACTATTTTCTCTGGATATTTCATTTCCTTCAGTGTTTCGATTATCTTCCTCCTCCTGATTTTGTCATACGCCTGATGAAAATCTATAAATACAGAATATAACTTTAAGTTTTTTCCCCATTTATTTTGGATCTGCCTAAGGCTGAAGATGTGATCTGTAGTTGACCGATTGCTTCTAAAGCCCGCCTGATATTCTCCCAACTCTTCCTCTGACTGTTTTTTAATCCTGTTATCCACGATTTTCCCGAATATTTTATAACAGATATACAATAGTGAAATGGGTCTATAGTTTTTACATTTTGAGTGTTCTCCCTTCTTATATATTGGATTAATTATTGAGCTTCCCCAATCTTCTGGCATTTCTTCCTTTGCCCATACCTTTCTGATGATTTCATAAATTCTGTTACGCAATTCTTCTCCGCCATGTCTCACAAACTCGCTCACAATCTCATCTGTTCCTGCAGCTTTATTATTCTTTAACTTTTTTATTACTTCTTCTATCTCTTTCATCCGGGGCATTTCAACTTCATTTTCGACTATTTTCTTGGGCTTCTTTCAACTGTTTCAGTTACTTTTTCATCATTTAATACTTCCACGTAGTGTTGTACCCCTATATCTTCTATTTCTTTCTCATTTCCTATTTTTTCTCCTTTATCATTTTGCATTATTGTTGCTCTGGGTTTATAAGTCATTCTGACTTCATTTGCTTTCTTACATCATTTCCTCCAATTCTTCTAGCAGCCTACTTTGTTCTTGTCTTTTCTTATTTCTCATCTTATATTTTACTTCTCTTCTTATTGCTCTGTATTTTTGCTCATTTTCGTCATTACGGTTTTGTAAATATTGATTCCTTATTTCTTTCCTTTCTTTCAGCAACCATTTACAATCTGAGTCAAACCAGTCTTTCTTTTTTTCTCGATTTGCTCTGCCTATCTTACTTTTAGCTTCTTTAAGTATTATATTTTTTAATTCTGACCATTCCTTGTTTACCTCTTCTTCTACCTCCTTCTCTTTTAGATCCTTTTCTATAGCTTCTCTAAAAGATGTTACTACCTCTTCTCTTTTTAGTTTTTCTATGTCCCATTTTGTTCTATTTTTCGGTTTCGTTTGTATAAATTTCTTGATTTCTAGCACCAATTTAATTCTTACCATGAATTGGTCACTGTCAATGTCCGCACCTCTTTGACTTTTGACATCTTGTATTTTGTTGGCATGTATACCTTCAGTCACTACATGATCTATTTGGTTACAAGTTTTCCCGTCAGGGCTTAACCATGTCCCTTTGTGAATATCTTTGCGTCTTAGGAAGGTTCCTTTGATCTTCATCTGTCTTTCCAATGCAAAATTTATCAACATTCTCCCGTTCTAGTTACTGTGCTCATGTTTACTTTCTTTTCCTATTGCTGGCTTAAATTCCTCCTCTTTCCCTACTTTCGCATTGAAGTCTCCTATTAACAACTTTATATCAAATCTTGGTGTCGAGTCATATAGTTTCCCAATCTCTTCATATGCGGCTATCTTACTTTCTTCTTCTTCGTCCTCTATTGGCAAGTGAGCATTGATTAGGCTTAGTTTTCTTGTCCTTGTTCTCACCCTCAGATAGCTTAATCTTTTGTTTACATTCTTCATATCAATTATACTATTTTTAACATCTTTATGAACCAAAAATCCTGTTCCTAATTTATTTTGTTTGCCTCCGAAATTAAAAAAGGTGTACTCACCAATTGTTACGGCCGATTCTCCTTTTATGTTTGTTTCTTGCATCACTAATATTTTAATATCGTACTGTTTTCTAATTTCTATTAAATTTTTTAATGCACCTTCTTTATTTATTCCTCTCAAATTCCAAGTGGCCACTCTTAGTATTTCTTTCCTTGCTTTGTTATCTTTTGTCGTTGTCCTTTTCCTCGCCTTATCCGTCGTTTTAGATCCGTCCTGCTTTGCTTTTATTGCTAGTTTTTCGAAATTTTGACCCTAACCAAGCTTCCTCCTTGATCCTGCGACCACTCATACTTGTCTCCGTTCACTTCCAGCTTTCGGTATCCTACCTTGGTTTTTTTCCCTTTATCCTTCTCTTCTCGGGCCACCTTTCTTATTGCCTGCTGTACTTTTCTTTCTTCAAATGTAAGATCACTATCAACATAAACTCTACTTGGTAGCTTCCATTTATTCTTTAATATTTCTAATTTGTGATCGAAATTTTTACATGTCACCACTGTGATTTTCGCTTCTGATTTACCAACTTTGAAAGCTTCCTCTATTTCAGTTTCCACTCCCATCTCTTTTTGGACGAAGTTCGTAATTTTTTGCTTTAAATTTTGACTTCCTTGTTGATCTTTCTCAAAATCAATTCCTTTGAATACTATATTATTTCTTTTTTTCTCTCTCTCATTTTTTTCCAGTTTATTCTCCAAATTACTGATCCTCTTTTCCATCTCACTCTTTTCTTTCTGCCATACTTTCTCTTTTCCTTCCCACTCGTCCTTGTTCTTTTTTAATTCTTCTCTTACTCCAGCAAACTCTAGCTTCATATCCGCAATTCTGGTCTCGAAATCTTTCTTTAAATCCTTCTTTAATTCCTCTAACTTTTCCAAAATTGCTTCCATTTCTTCGTTTTCAGTGGTATTGGGCTGCTCCATTTTTCTTATTTGTTGTTTTGGCGGACTTCACGTGGTTTTCGCGCTCTTATTAAACGCTATTATTTTTTCTAGTTCCCACCTTTCAAATTCTTCTGGTTCATCTTTTTCTCTTTTACGCTTGTATGTATGTATTATGGTATTAATTTTTTATCAGCTCGTGATATAAAAAAAATTGCGTATTCTTTTGCTATCCAACAAAATATTTCCATACTTTTAATGAGAGAAAAAAATGGCAGGACAGGACTGGTTTCTGTCATTTATGAAAAGACATCCTGAGCTGGCAGTACGTAAAGCTCAAGGACTGTGCACTGCCAGAGTTAAGGGAATGACAAGCCAAGAATGTGCTAAATATTTCGAATTGGTAGGAAACGTTTTAAAAGAAAATAATTTGTTGAATACCCCACAGAAAATCTTCAACCTTGATGAATCAGGATTGCAGTTGATCAATAATCCTGGAAAAGTTGTGACAAATAAAGGCGCTAAGATGGTAAATTGTATTAAGAGTGTTGAAAAGGGGGAAACAATTTGTTATTACCTGTGTAAACGCATATTTAAGGGAAAAAATTAAAAAAACGAATTTGAAGATGGTCTACCACCCGGTGGTAAAGTAATAACTTTACCCATAATAATGGGCGAGAAATCCGCCTACATTACACCTGACATTTTTTCCCAATGGTTTAGACTGTTTAGAGAATTCTTTGTTCTGAGAAAAGGAGCCGGTAAGGTTTTACTGATTATAGATGACCATTCTTCAGTCATGAGTTAGATTATGCGGTAGCGAATGATGTGATCTTATTTTGTTTGCCTAGTCACAGCACTCATTGGCTCCAACCACTTGACCAGTCATTATTGAAAACCTATTGGTCCCAAACTTGTTAAAATTGGGTTCACAACAATCCGGGTCGGAAACTAGGCCGATTACAGTTCGCCTCACTTTTAAATATCACCTGGTGAAAGGCAGCAACTATTCAAAATGGGACATCCGGGTTTAGAACATGCGGAATTTTCCCGTTTAATCACAAACAGATTCCTGATTATGCATTTGTCCTTGACGACGTAGCACAGGTTCCAGAAGATCTTCATTCAGAAGAAAATCTCAACGAGGAGCAAAATGAGAATGACAACTTTCCAAATGTCCACAGACAAGATGTTATTGCAGCTAACGATTCTGGAAACCAAAATCCATTTGAAAAAATTCTGCCCGTTCCTCATATAGAACCAGAACCAAGTAACAATAGAGGTCACCGAAAACCACATGCTGAAGTACTAACTTCACCCGAAACAATTTCTTTCAAAAAAGCAAAGGAAGAAAAAAATAAAGAAATTAAAGCAAAAAGAAGAAAGATCAAGAAAGTCTAAAAACAATGCTCAGAATAAGAAACAAACAATGACAAAGAAATTCCAAAAAAAGCGAACTATTTCAATGCAAAAGAATCACAGCTCCAGTTCATCGGTCCCAAGTGTGACTGGCTTGAATGTGCAAGATGTTTCACGATAGGATCATGAAATCTGCACTCGATCTGACAGATTTTGCGAAGATTGCACTCCGTTATCTAAGATAGCTAATAAGAAAACAGCACCTTGAAGCATATCATTTTCAGCCATTATTATTATGTATTAAGAAGTTTTTTATTTTTATTTATTTTTTATTGGAAATAAAAGCTCATTTTAGTAATTTTGCGACTTTTTTTCGAAATTGAGTGAGTGATTTCCAATTCTCAAATTATAAGCTGATGTTGCCATATTATTCGACATTTGTGCTTGTACTGCATAGTTGTGCATATATGCATAGAACTGTGTAGTAGATTAGATACTATTATACTCAGACAGCCTGACCATGTAGATCGTGCACGCCCATTAAAAATTTCACACACATGTAAGCATATGATAAACGATACTTAGTCAACCGACCACTATAATCCGCGATTGTCCTCCATCAACTAACTATACTCGCGCCGCCGAATAGATATAGTACAAAAAAAAATCAAGACATCACAGATTGTT
The DNA here is from genome assembly GCA_929113105.1 of Agrypnus murinus. NCBI lineage: Eukaryota > Metazoa > Arthropoda > Insecta > Coleoptera > Elateridae > Agrypnus > Agrypnus murinus. Next base: position 4,217,872 of record OV816029.1, read on the forward strand.
CTGATTGGTTTTATGTGAAAGTGAAATTTACAATAAAACATTTTTGCATATGAATTGTTAATTCATTATAAATAATGTCACTTCGAGAGATGCTAGTATAAATAATAACCATACACTTTAAAAAATGCAGTTTTATTAATTTAATAAAAATGCTATTAAAAGTTCGTGAGTAAGACAGTTTGGCAGTAAACGAATTAATATCTTTTTGGTACAATTAAACATGCCTTTCAATTTGAGTGGTATATTTGAATGCTACCAATAGAAAGGTTTTATTAAAAAGAGGGAGTAATTGTAGGCGGTTTTAATTACTATATCTGTTCGGCGGCCCGAGTGTAGTTTGAAATTAAAATTTCTTAGAAATTTGGTCGGTCTGGTCAATCAAAAGGGAGGTTAAGTATAACTATTTCTTATTATAAAGAGGAGTGCCATAACAAATGTTGATACTAAATTATGATTGTAACTCTCTATTTCTTTTTTAAGCACTAATAAAATTATAGGATTTTTCTAAAAATGAGCAAAATTTAAAATATTTAGAGTTGGACATCCTTCTTTTAGGTTAGGTTGCGAAAAAAATTCGAATTTGCTTTTGCATAGCGTTTTGGTTTGGTAGTGGCATTTTTGTGGAGGTTACGTTGACATTTGGGTTTAAAAATTGAAATGTTTAATTTTTAGGTTATTCAAATGTCTAATTTATAGTTTTACACATTCCTAAACATATGTTGAACAATTAGAACATGTTGTTAAGGCCTTCCTTAAGATTAGGGTAGTGGGGAGTACCTTAGGGTGCAAGACTAGTAGCCCTCATTAGTAGTTTATCAGTTCAGTTTTAAGATACGAGTTAAAAGCATTCATTTGAACTCGCCAGCGGCAATTGTCGTTTAACAAGCAAATTTTTGCTTATTTTTTATTTTGTATTATTAATTATAATAAATGTATTATATAATAACTGGTCCTTCGAATTTATTTATCAACGATTCAAATACTGAATCACCACATGTTATTTTTAAATCAGGCTTGAATTTGCGATCCTACAAACTAGAGTTCCTAAATATGAGCTGAGCACTGTGTTATTTAGAGTTAAGTCACGCATGTCAAATTTTCCTAGTAACATTCCATATTTTGAAACTATTTATTAGAAGGTTGGTACTCATGAAAATTGGTTTAATAAATTAAACTGTCAGTATGACAATTATATAAATCTGAAATTCGGTAAATTAATACTTTATTAAAAGCTGTCATAAAATTGATATAATTATGTACTATAGTAGTTTTAAAAATTCTTTAGAAACAGTAAATAAATGATAATGCGCACATTAAAAAGTTTTACATGCATAAAAATAAACATGACAGCATAACCTAAAATTTATAACTGAAAGCTGCTCAATGTTGCCACTAAAATAAAAAGAGAGAAAAAAGTATCTCTGTTTCAGACAGATTAGTTTTGGCCTAGAAAGAGATAGATTTTGACATCCGTGTCCTAACTCTAATATAACACAGTTAAAGCTTTTATTCAGAAACTCTACTACAAACCAGCATACAAGTGAGGTTATGAATATGCCAAAAGGAAATTAATATCAATAAAAATGATTGTCTGCAATAACTGGAATTTTTGCATTACATATATTTAAATTTGTGATAAAACAGTATAAAAATAATAGTTAGTAAGAATAATAATAGCAGTAGGAGAATAAAAAGAAATCAATTATAATTTTTTGAGGTTAAGTTTTCCAGTTTCGCTCGCATTTTCAATTCACTAAGTATTAATATACTGCTGTAAATTTATCTTTTAGTAAGTTTTACACTTCCTTAAATAGGAAAATTGTGTGGTACAAACGTCACCCATTTACTTGAAATTTTGTGTAGCTGCCGACTTCTATTGAAGATATTTTGAGTGCCTTAATTTTAGACTCCAAGGCCCAGTCACTTTTTTGGCGACCAGGTATCTCGGAAACGATTTGTCATATTGAACAAAGGTAATATCAGAATGCCATTTTTTTTTCAAAAGAATGTCAATGTCAACATTAATATTATATATCCGACTCACCTATCTGGTAAGGGATTAACTACTTTGTTTGAAATATGGACGTTAAAAGTATAGATACGCATAAAGCAGGTTAGTGCAGTAAAACAAGAACAACTGCTAAGAAATTTCAAGTGCCCTTTATCAAGACAACAAGAAATAGGTACATTATAGTTAGACGATAATAACAGAGATCCTGAACTTTTTAGATAATAGCCAGCGGGACAGCGATATGGGGACCGATGAAGAAGAGCAGGACGAGCAACATAGAGATGAAGAAAATGACCAACAAGATGAGCTTTGTTACATCCTCGCAACTGAACCACACTTTAAGCATGGCGGCACACACAGAGACGAATTTAACACAGACACGACACATAACTTTTTGTAAATTCCAATGTTCATTTCTGTTGGTCTTATTGTCTAACCAGATCTATCAATATCTCATTTAAGGGTCTTACATTTACTGATTAGTAAACACAAGGTGTTAAATAAAAACGACCTGATAGATTTGTAAAATTTATAAATTTCTTAATTATAACAAAAAATGATTACAATTCTACCAAACATTTAAGACTAAAATTGATGTTCTAAATGCTGCCCTTTTACATAAACCCAAATGGAGTTAAGCTCAATGAATGAGCAGGGCATTTGATTGTCTCCTGCCTGCTGATCCAGTATTGAGCAGAAACTCGAAATGACGCTTTATATACAGTGTAATGTGGTAGAGCACCATCATGCTGAAACTAGCTATTTTCTAAGAGTATGTTTGGTTCGTCTGGATTAAAAAATATTACAGATAAATATTAGAACATCTACTTTAAGAGACTTAGTCTTAGATTGAAGGTGTATAATTTTACACAAAACATTTTTCACGGGGTTGTAATATATGGATTATTATTATATGATATGATTATGGGCATGCGTATATCCACGCATAGATTTGAGATTTACACATAATTTATGCACATGACTATAACTAAGGCCGTAAATGTTTTTTAGAGCAGCAGTTAAGTTTTTGTTGTAATTTAAGTATTTATAAATAAACACCCAAATGGAGTATCGGACATTGGAATACAGAGAGACAAACAGAAATGAACGTTATAATTAAAAAAAAGGGCAATGAAATCATAAGTTGAATAATTGTTTTAAATGTATTATTAGAATTGAATTAAAATTATCTTATTTTCTTTATTTTTGTTTAAAAAGAGTACCAAGGAAATTCACAATTCTAATAATAGATAAGAATAATAAAATGATTATTATTCAAGACTTTTTAACTAAAATTTGGTTTTTAGTTGGTCCAGAACGACTTTTCCGATTAAACAAAGCTGGCTATGTTTATTCTATTATTTGTATTTATCTTTAATCGTAGCAAGTTGATGGTTTATATAATGGGGTTTCTAATTACACAATTACATGTTAAAAGACAAAACTAAAAATTTTGATTAGTCAATGCAATAGAAAAAGTTTATTAGTTTTAACTTTATAAATTAACTTTTTTGTGTGTTTGTTCAATTGCTTCAGACACAAACTTCAGATAGTAAAAGATAGAATAACAAAAATAGTTTATTATCAATAATTAATTAATATCACATATTTATAAAATAAAATATTTAAAAGATAATCTCCGATAAATCTTTTAAATAAAGTGAAACCTGAATAAAATTTAAAACTAGAGATATCAAAAGTAAATCAAATAAATTATTCAAACATTTATCAATTTATGTCAATACCAATTAAAACAAATGAAAAATAATGTTAACAGTTTATTAATTTGTGTCCACATGTTACGCAGTTATAACAACTCCTTTTAAAAGTTCAGACTAGATAATGGAAATTTTCTAAGTCTTGAAGAATTTTAAAATGTTAACATTAAAATACAAATAATAATTTATCTGGAGTTCCTTTCAAACACATGCAACTTATATAGTTCTGATTAAATATTTTATTATCAACCAAGGAAAAGCCGGAACAGAGAAAAAAATGCATTCTTTTGATAATATTTGAACATTACCATAAAATTATAAATCTGTGCTATGATTAACTTTTATCACACATGAAAAAGTGCCACTGTCATCAAGCCATCAACACATCACTTCTTATCTTGAAAACAAACATTTTTTTCCTCGATAACAAGTTTATATTTCTAGGATGACAGTTTAAAGAATCTTTAGCAGCTTATTTATAATTCTTGTTGTTATGAAAGTTTCTTAATGCTTGTAATACTTTCTTCAGCGGCAACAAAAATTATTATTTTTGCAAATTTTACACACAAATAATACTATAGGAAGTGAAAAGTGTTTAATAGCATTTATTTGGTTTTTTTATCTAGTTTATTAGATCGTGTATTATTCATTTATTCTATTAATGAACTACTTTTTATAACACGATAATCAGCTTTCATTAGCAATGGAATTCATTATGTATAATAACTAACCTTTTTTTAATCATTTTGAATGCAAGTATCAATGCATGATAAGAACATTTTTTGTTCTTTGATAGAATCGAATTGTTTTTCATGCAAATAAAAAAAAGATGGGTTGATAAGCTATTTATCTTCATGACAATAACTCAGAAAAACAATAGAAGAAACATTGTATTAACTTAAAAAAGGACATAAATGAATCATTATCAATTTTTTTTATTTGAAAAAGAGGATTAGTCAGGTTTGATTAATTCTGCAATTTTTAAAAATGTAAAAGAAAATAGCTATTAATTGTTAATTGAAAACTACTTCAGCTCAGGACTTATTAATTTGAAAAAATATAAATTTAATTTAAACCTTATACTGCTCAGTGGGGTACAAATGTACCTCATGCTGTTTTTTGGTATTATTTGGAAAATAAATTTTTCTAAGCATTGGCTTTCTCATCAAACAATATCGGACAGCAGTGAGCTTGTTTTAGGTTATGTGATTTAGTTTGTATTTGCTTTTAAATAAATAAAGTTTATAATTGCTTTTTTAATACTAAAGTAGATTAATCCAAGAAATATATACGTTGATTCTCTATATTCTTTCTTTCTTGGCGTGACTCTATTGGGGTTTTGAACCCTGGCTGGGACGTTATTTTTTGCTTTTTTTATTTACGTTTTTAATGGTTTCTAAAATATTCTAAAGTCATTTTTAGATGTTTCCTAAAGTATTTTGGTACTGTATAAACAAAACTTTATACCCGCGTAGCAGGTATTACAACCTAGTAAACTATAACATGTAAAAACTGGATTAAATATTAATACCTTAGGGCACATTTGTACCCCACTCGGTAGTGTACGTTAGAAAATACTACAAGTATTAAAAATAACTTTTTTTTGAGATCCTAACCTAAAAGATTCATTCATTTTTTTCTTGTCATAATAAGCAATTTGTTGGTTAAGGATGGTTAGTTTCCAAGCTGAATTCAACATAACCTCATTTCTGCATTGATTGTTAAAAAATGAGTATGGTTTACAAAATATCAACAATTAATATTTGTTAATACAACATACAAATGCAAAACCACACCTTAAAAAAAGATACTTTTGCATATCTGTCCCCCAGGTTTAATAAGTGTCAACATAAACCGAGTTACTGATATGCTTTTACAAATTGTAAACTAAAATAATGTAATTCTCACCTGTGCCATTTTTGGCTCGTGCTAATACATCTTTACCGGAAAGCGCGATTGGAATTGATGCTTCTTGTATAGGCGATGGCTTCTCCCAGCCTTTTTCGAAAATGCCCATAAGCAATTCTCTTTTTAAACAGAATTCCTCGAATTCATTACCTCTTGTGTCTGTTACATCCTAAAGAATAAAAAAACTCGAATTTTAAAATCATAAAATAGTTTTTTATTTATATCAATTTTTGATTATTATTTTTCAGAATGGCGTTTATCATTTATTTTAATAGAAATGAGGGGGAATCGCTTGTCATCATTTAATAAATGTTTTCACATAAAAAAATTAAATTGTAAAACTTACACTAGTTTTTATTCTCCTATCTTTAGGTGGGATTTTTAATTTCGCCTTCCATCCTATATCGTCCATTTTATCATCTCTATAAAAATCAATTGAAGAAAATTAATTTAACAATTAAATCAAAAAGGCAATATTATACTTACAATTTTGTCTGCTGTAGCGAAACAAGGTGATTGTTGGTAAGAGTATCCGCCATCATAATTGTACGGATTAATGGAAAAAAAACTGGTGGGACTAATAAAAATGATGGGTTTATAAAACCCAGATGCTTTCTTGGTCTTCTACAATATGTAGCATACACCAATGATTCTTTTTATCTTGCGACTTGTGTGGTAAGAGTAATTAATAACTTGTATTTTTAATGCCTAAAAATACAAAAGAATTAATCTTCAACAGTTCTAACAAAAAAACAAACTTGCAGAACAAGTAAAACAAGTTGACTGCACAAAAAAATTGCCAAAACTGGTGAATTTATTAAAAACGGGTCAGAAATAGAATTTACAGTTATTTTTATTTGCAAATAAAAAAATCGATCCTAAACTGGCAGAAACAATCAAAATAACATCGCGAACGCTCAAGTAAACAAATCAATTAGAAAATACCTCGAATATAATTTCAAGATCGCCTTATCTGAAAATGGATATTTATAGATAAAACCACAGATGAACGTATTTAACTTCGATTGTGATGAAACTAAAATGGCTTCGGTCTTCGGCCATTGAATATGTCAAAAAAAGAAAGCCAACCAAACTGCTTAAGTAAACAGGAATTCCTCTATATAAAACTAGAACGCTTACCTCTCTTTATTTTAGTTCGCTCTACAAATGCACGTTATTCAAATACATAAGACTTTTATGCATTTTTCTTCGTTTATAATGTATAAATTATAACGCGAAAATTACGTCTCGTATCAGTTTTTACCTTGATATGAAGAACGCCTTTTACTACATATACACCGTAAAGAAAGCCAGTGACAAAATGATTTTACCATCTCCACCGACTGAACGTCATTCGAATATGGCGCTATATGGCGTCATCTAACGTTTCACAACAAAACCAAAATGCAAAATGCATGGATAATAATGCAACGTAGGCGATTTTTATTCAACCTAACTTTGGTATTATATAGGTGATAGCTTCGTAAACATTATAATTATATAAAATGATAATATTTATAGAATACGGAGGATGCATTTATATTTAACGTGAGCCAGAAATACTGGCCCGTTTGGATTTCCCGCAAATCCGATAAAACACCAATGTTGATACCCTTTGGGAATAATATTATTATTTTGACATTTCATTTTTACGTTCAGTGGCGTATCGAGAAAGAGAAATAGGGGATTGAGATAAACTTTTTTTTTTATAATCTCTATCAAAACCAGAGATAACTTCTACACCATTTCCAAGTGTATTTCAGAAAAGTACAATTTGATTTCAGAAAATATGAAATGTATTTACGCTTAACGAAATGCATTTTAGAAATTGCCAATTCTATTTTACATTAAGGAAATGTAGTTTAGAAAATAGCAATATATATTTTAGATTGAAGAAATGTAGATCAAGAAAGGCCAAATGCATTTCGGAATTATAAAATACTAGCAAATACCCGGCGCGCTTTGCTACGCTTTATTGAAATTACATGTTTTTACTTTTTGTAATTGTCAAATTACCAAATTTGACAATTGACAACATATCTATTCACATCAATCTCAGTACCCATTTTTAACTTCCATATATGGGTTTTTCGCTGTTATTTCGGACCACGATGGCCGATCAGAGTCCAATTTGGTCTTATTTTCTATTCTGGGCCAAGACCTTTCCAATGATACCAATTTCATCCAAATCGGTCCAGTGGTTGCGGAGAAAATCGCATACATACATACATACATATATACAGACAGACAGACAGACAATCTTTCCCTTTTATATATATAGATATAGAAGATAGATAAAATAAAATATAATTCAGAAAACAAGAATGGCAAATAAAAAATGTCAGAGCTTGTATCCTTGGCAATTAACCAGGGTTGCCAGATTTGTTTTAGCATTTTGCGGGACACAAAAAATTCATAATTTTTCGATTGAATTCAATTCATAATGCTTGAATCAATAGACATTTACGAAAATTGTATCGGATACATACCGATGTACCAAGAACATTCGAAAATTGTATCACTGCTGCTCTACCGGCTTTCGGAAATTAGCCTGTGTATACCCGTTTCGTCTACCGGATCCATAATTCGTGGGTCTAGATTTCTAGTCGGTAAATAGAAATAATAAAAAGATGTACACGACTGTTTCAATAGAGACTATTGAAGATTGCCATGAACCAGCTTTCACGGTAGTTCCTAAAGAGAACACCAAAAAAAACGGAAAATGGTGTTGGAAAATCGGCGAATTCGAATTCGTCAGATAGCGGAAGAGTTGAAAACATGAGCAAAAAACGTGTCGGGGAGGAAGCAGGTAACCGGTCGCTGGGTTCCCAGAATGTTAACAGGTTCGACCGACTTCGACGAGTGGAATGTTCACGCTAATTTCTGAAAATGTGCGGGGTGCTTCGGATCTATTTTATCGCTGCATCGTAACATCCGATGAAACCTGGATTTACTTAGAATTACAGCAGGGGTCTATGCAGTGGCGAAAAAAGGATGAACAGCTTCTTCGCAAATCCAAGGTGCAACGAACGTTCGCTAAGTTTATAGCAACCATCTTCTAGGACTGCAATGACATAACTTATTGATTACCTCCCCAGAGGATCTACAATAATGCACCTTCCTAACCGGCTCATGTTGTTTGAGGAAACCACTCAACCACCATACAGTCCAAATCTTGACCCAAGTGATTCAGCTACGTGGTAGGGGATTTCAAGATGAAAATGAGATAAAAGTAGCCATTTAAGAACATTTGCAAGCAAATCTTCTGACTGATTTTTACACGGGTTAGAACTGCTGTATAATCGCATAACAAAATAACTAACACCTTTATGTTTTAATACCTTAGGCTCACTTCTCGTCAGACACCCCTCCTATATTATGTACAAGAAAAATTGCATTGCGGGACAATATGGTTATATCTCAGGACGCGGGACAAACCCGCAAAATCCGGAAACGTCTGGCAACCCTGCAATTAACAGCCGACAACCGTTTTCCAATACTACTTTTCGCCTTTCTGAAATACAAGTAGCAAGTTCTGAACTACAATTGGCGATTTCTCATTTAAGATTTACGTTTTCTTAATTACCTGTCTTTATTCTAAAATATATTTGTTATTTCCTCAACTACATTTCTCTAATAGAATATACAATTGACACATTCTGAACTACTTTTCTCAAATCTGAAATGCAATTGGTATTTTTTCAAATCCGTTTCGCTAATCTAAAATACAAATGATATTATCTGAGCCGGTCTAGCACATTTGGGGGCGGCCGTTTCGGCGCGAGGACAGTTTGGCGCCGGACAGTTCGGCGCAAGGGCACGTCGGCACAGGCACACTTAGGCGCAGACACTAAGTTTTTCTGTGACATATTAGGGTAAAACCTTCGGAGATCTTTAAACAAAACGGTTTTTTGGGTCATTAGTCTAACTTTTTGTGACAAGCTACCCTATTATCAGAGTAACCTTTTTTTTATTTTTATGTACACACATGTACACACATACATCGCTTGCATACATAGTTTCGCTTGGATTGGTTAAATTCCAGTGCTTTTGTCCTTAAGCACTGTATTTGATACGTGATACGTATTTATTAGTGGTACGATATTCAATGATAATTTCAATTTTCCAATGTCATTTAGTTGATTTTATAAAATTTTTGATTTTTTTAAAGTTATTAACATGAGTATCAAACATAATATTCTTATAAACAATAAGGGATTCATAATAAACAAACCAAATTCTTATTACAAATGGTTCTCTTAAACAGAGATTTGCAGAATTTTGATTTTAAATTTTTTAGATTAGAAAAATGAATTTTTCTTAAATTTAGTAGCACATACGAGCTTTTGTGATTGGCAAATATTGAGTTTTTTTCTCAACATAATATATTTATCGAATACTGTACTTCATCGAATACTGTATTTATTACCTGTATGTAACCTACGTATTATGTTCATTACAATAATACTAGACAATCTCTCGCGCCGAAGTGTCACTGCGCCGAAGTGTCCTTGCGACGAACTACATTTGGAAATGGTGTAGTATACTCCGTAATTTTACCACAATAACCGTAAGTTTGGTTTCATGTTTCAAAATATACCACTGCCTGAAAAAAGTTGAGTTATAAACCATGGTTCCTAAAAAAAATGATTTCTTTCTGGTATCAACTGCAACCGCAGAGAAATCATTTTTGTTTGTTTGAGGTGACTTGCGGTTAGTTTACCAGTTAGTTATTCAACAGTCGTATGGTATCATTAACCTCAAAAAAGTTTAAGTTTGTTGCAAATAAATAAACCATTTGCCGTTATGTTAACTAAAAGTAACTTAAAAGTAGTTGTAAGCACAGGGGCGGATTGGGAACGTTTCACCGGCCCGGGAAATTGAGCTACACAGGCCTCACGTTTTATTGCACAAGTCGTAGGTACATACATTGTTTGCTTATACAATTACCATAAAACAGGTAAAAAACGAAGAAAAGTTTATTAAAGTTTGTTTAAAAAAATAATAATTAAAATATCGGTTTTTTACAACTACACTACTTAAATTAAGATGATGGGCGTCGCCAGGAAAAAAAATAGAAGGGGATGCAAATACACAAAAAAAAGTATTTATTAATGAACATAAACCATATAAAAAATCAGTTATAAAATATAAAATGGCAAAACACAAAGCAAAATGTTGTAAAACAAAATAAAATATTATTCTAAAACGCAAAATAAAATATTAGACTGATTTACTTTAGAGGGCAGAAAAGAACTTTAACGCAACCCTTTCGATGCAGCTTGAGTCAAATGATACTAGTCCCAAGGTGCGGAAATACCCCCTTCAAAAGTTACGCCTCTTTCAGCTCCCTATGTTAAGTCTATAGGATAAACTTTTTTCATTGGAAATCAATAGTACTACATTTAAATCAGTGTTGTTTTTAGTGAGTTTCATGACACTGTTAAACCTAACTTCAAAACCTCGTTTTCTACTAACCTAACACAACCTAAATTAACCAATTTAGGTTGGGTTAGGTTAGTAGAAAACGAGGTTTTGAAACTCACTGAAGCGTTTGGCAATATTCACCAAAGTAACCAACGAGGATTTGTTATTAGGTTTGGTTAGGTTAAGTTAGGTTAGATTAGTAGAAAACGAGTTTTTGAAACTCACAGGTTTGTCGATACTTACCAAAGTGACCAATGAGAATTGTAAGGTTAAGTTTGGTTAGGTTAGTAAAAGACAAGATTTTGAAACTCACTACACCGTTTGGTGATACTTACTATAGTAAACAATGAGGATTGTTAGCTTAGCTTTGGTTAGGTTAAATTAGTTTAGGTTAATTAATCGGTTAGATTAGGTTAGGTTAGGCTACTGAAAAACGAATTTGTAAAACACCCTGCATCGTTTGGTGATACTCACCAAAGTAACCATTGAGGATTGTTAGCTTAGGTTAGGTCTTGGGTTAGGTTAAGTTAGGTTAGGTTGGGTTAAGTTAGGTTAGGTTAGGTTACTAGAAAACGAGTTTTTAAAACTCAGGTTTGGTGATACCTGCCAAAGTGACCAATGAGGATTGTTAGGTTAGGATTTTTCGGTAGATGTTATTAAAAAGGCTTCTAATTCATCTTCAGTTGCTATCGTCACAGTATATATAACATACAGTAATGTGACTGTCGCAAATAATTTCCATCCACCACACTACATGCTGGCGCGAGTCCGCAGTATGCAGACAGTAGTTCTGTTTCAAACACGCAACAGAACGTATCGAACTTACCAGAGCCGGATAAACCCACAATCGTGCAGTATTAGTGCCAGTAAACTGTAACGGGTACATTTTCCAACGGCATTTAGTATATAAAATTTGGTATTAATTCTTGTTAAAAATCCTAAGTTCGGTCCTGTGGACCTCGCTTAATTTAAACAAGCACGTCATCAAATAAACATCTCAAATAAAAGGCACTTTTATTTAAGGATTGGTTCGTATTTGCTATAATGAAATAACGTAACGTCATATTGATGTCGCTTTTTCGTATCTTGCTATCTGGCATTTTAAAAATAATATCAATTTCTTCAAAAAGAAACCTTGAAAAGAAACCATGAGAAGCGCTTAGTCAACTCATTTATTGAAATATTTTGGTAAACATTTTGAGTGTATACGATTCTAAATACATTTTCCTTTGTCTGTTATTTTGCGTTTCAAAGCTTAAGTCGATGCGATGTAGGAATATTGTTGACAAGTCAGCCGTGTTTTAGTTCACACGTGTGTTTTGAGCGGGAAAGATTGGGTACTGTTTTTTACACGTAAGGTCGTGAATCCTATAGTAGGGCAAGCAACAAGCACCCTTGCCGCCTAAAAACAGATGTCTGTACGCGGAGCAACGTAGAACGGAGTTTATAAAAAGCCTTCGCTAGTTTTAAAAAACAAGACTCGAGACTGAAGACTCGTGACGGCAGGCTGTTGGCATGCAGTCGACATTGTGGTCAATAGGCCTGATCATTTTTCTTATGTAGTGTCAATGGATTACAGTTCTTTAATCCTATAGAATTGCAAGATATTCTAGTTATAGTGCCTTGTCGTTTAAAGTTATGCCGTTAAGTGGTAATCCTTTTGAAAAGGGTTTACATGCACTAAGTTGTGTTTGAAAGACTGGTAATTTCGTATTGCGTATAAATCATAGTGGTTTATTTTTTTTGGGAAAATGTGTAATAGCAAGTATTTCCTTTCGTCCGATCTACCGATAAGTGCAGTTAATTAATGAGAGAAGAATCTCTTGAAGTAATCCTAAATTTAGTGAGCACTTTTTGTGCGTTTGTACATTAAAATTCGGCTTAAGGAAGTTGAAAGCATTTATTGCTATAAGCGAATTAAACAATTTGAAGCTCAAGACGCATTTTCGCTAATTTTCCGAGGGAAAATAATTACGATATTACTTAATAGCAAATTAAAATCTTGGTTATTTTTGTGCCTGACTCTCTTGGTTTCTGTAATCATATGGGCTGTTGTCAATAATGGAGTTGGTCGCGTTTTTGTATGGAGAATCTACACTTCGATGCTGAGCCGAATTCAACCGTAAGTTCCCCGCATGAAAGGCGAATTTCCAATTTCTACCGAACTATGTGTATGGTATTCCATGAGTTTAATGAATAAAAAAATGCAAGGTACTGTAATATTAAGTAGTTGTTTGTAATTCAAGTATTGAAGAATGTCATAGTTATGAATTTTCTTTAGGGAGAGCTCTCCTTGTTAGTTAGAAATCTTTAAACTTTAATTTAATCACAATTCATTTATATTGATACTTTTGAACTGATTTAATTTGTCTAATCTCATTTAGATATTCGTTTATTTTGTTGCCCAGAATAAGATGAGTTAGTAATATTTGTGTTAATGTTTTTTGAACAATAATTGTGGTTGATCTAATCAATTTCTTTGGGCTATTTTTATTACTTAATGAAAAGTTTTAAATGAATTTTTATTGATTAATTTTGGTATAATTATAACCTACTAAATGTAGGGTGGACTTGTAATAAATATACGAGGTGTGTTTTATTTTTATCTATGCAAGGTTGTGTTTTAATTATTTTCCTGTTAATAAATGTTATTAATTCAAAACTGAATGATCTGAAAAACGGAACCATATTGGTTATGAATGCTTAAGTTCATTTCTTCAACAATTTTAAGTAAACAAAATTTTGTTTTAACTAAATATTCTATTCATTTTCTGGTTAATGAATTTAATAAATTTTAATGCTTATTCAATTAACATCTTTGAATGGTTAATTTGTAATTAACTAAGCTCAGAACCAGATGGCGCCCTTTTAAGTTTTTATTTGTGTTTGAACCCTTATCTATTCCTTTTCACAATTTATACAGCTGTGGAACCAATACCTACGACTTGATTAATCAATTTGTAAAGAGAGAGTTTAAATCTCAAGCTGTGGCAGATATTTTTTGAGTTTTCAGTTACAGTAAGTATGATGTATTTTCATAACTTTTTATAGCATTTTGTAAATTGTATTTTTGTGTAGAAAAACACGAGTGTTTCACTGGCTTCAACGCGGGGCCTAGTTTTGTTTGTGAGTAATTTAGTTAGTTTATTGTCATTTAGTCTGACAGAAAAACTATTGTTTCACTGACGGTCCAACGTGGGCCAGAATTTAGATTGTTTCAAAACAATGCATAGTGTTAGTCGTTGTGCCGCCAAAGGCTGTAAAAATACCTCGGAAAAACTACAATTAGTTGTTTCAGGTTTCCGATTTCAGGTTATTTTTTCCTACATACTATTATTTTTTAATAAATACGCTCGTAAAAACAATGCCGTATTTAAGAATTCACTTTTGTATATAGATTTACCAATTGCTTAAAATTGAATTACTAACACGTAATAGAACAAATAAGCGATTACGAAATCCTACATAATAAATTTTTTTATGCTGATTTATTAAGAGTTCAACAATCTAGGTCAACGCCTTATCAACAGGTGTGAACGACAGCGTCTTTTGTTACTATCTACTGTTAAAAAAAGTCAAAGCGTGCGTTAGGATTGTACCTTTTAGCATTTCGTTTGTCATTGTGTCTTTAATTTAATATGAATAAAAATAAATCGAAATAAAGCTGGAAAATCTCACGAAAGGAAACAAGCCATTCAATGGTAGGAGATTTGTAAAAATATAGTATTAAAAGCTAGTAGAATTGAGAAAGCTGTAGACATTTCCAACAAGTCAAAAAACTGCCCAATATTTAAAAAAGAAAATCGCAAACTTTTATTGCTCCAACCTTTTGCGGTACAGTGCACGTGTTGTGTTTCTGTGTCGGAAGACCAAAAGCGCCAACAAAAGAAGTTCATTTCATAAATTATAGGGAGTTTCAGTTCCAGATTTCGAAGCCACAATCGCTTTTTTAGGTTTGATAAATGTTTTATTTTTATGTGAAAAGCCGGCCGCACGGCCACTGAAATATGACTAAAACTGAATATGGTCGGCGACGTCATATGACTAATAAATGATGTCCATAAGACGTCATGTTATGGGAAGTACGTAGACGTCTTCATAACGCCGTCTTTTAGACGTACAATAAGGTCGTTTTTAGACTTCTAATATTATTAATTATGATTTATCTAGGTAACCCAAAAAGTGATATATTCCATAAAATATTTTTTTTTACATTTGCAGATAATGTAAATAGAATACATTATTTTACTGTTTTCAATATTCTATTAACTATTTTTGTATTGTCAGGTCCACTGATGTACGAGAGACAACTCTAGCACCACTGTCTTACTTTATCTTTTTTACTGAACTGCACGTGACCACATGCCGCAATACAAACAGCAACAAGGTCTTTGGTGTATTTGTTTTGCTCTTTAATTAGCAACGTTTCTACTTATTATTAAAGTTGTTGACGTACCTACATTTATAGTGTACATAATAATTTTGTGGTTTGTCACAAAGGGTTAGTATTAATAATTACTTGTTCCGTCGCAATACTACATAACCTATACAATTTTACCCGTTCGACGATTTTGTGAGATTACTATTGTTAATAAATTAATACTCATGCAATGGTTTCTTAGTACTTACTAATATTATTTTAGTATCATCAATTATTCTGCATATTGTTCTAGCAGCTTTTCAGTTAGTAAATGTTTACTTTTGTTTAATAATTATGAGATGTTGAGTTAATAAAAGAGATGTATGTTCTGTTACTGAATGTTTACTTTTGTTTAATAATTATGTATGAAATAGTATATAATAAATATTATTTCCAATATTCAACTATTTATTTATAATTCCTGTCCTAGTCCTAGTATAGGACGTTTTAACAGCATCATTGAACAACGTTTTAATGACGTCGTTGAACTACGTTTTAATGAGGTCTTACATTGACGGCCTTGGGCTGTGACATAATGCTGTCAGTTTTACGACAATTTGACGTCATTTTAATTCGTGATTTGACGTCGTTACTGCCGAAAAACAGCGACATTATGACGTCAGTGTGCTGGCTGGGTTATTAATTACCTTCAGAAATTTTCGTCATTATTGATAATATATAAGTATTAAGTGATAAGTTTAATATTTTTATATAGTATACTTACAACTACTTTTAGTTAACATAACGGCAAATGGTTTATTTATTTGCAACAAACTCAAATTTCTTTGAAATTACGGATTATACTCAACCAGTGCTATATTCAAAGTCGTGGTACCAACCACTTTTGGATACTTGTGGACAGTTGTGGTTGCCGGAAAGAAACTATTTTCTCAGGAACTGCGTTTTATCCCAGTAAACAAAACTGTGACATTTACTTGTCTGCTATATAAATAAGAATCAAGTAAAATGTACTTCACATGTTTTGGCGATGAAACATTCGCTATGTATTTTATATAAAAAAAGGAGAAGAGCATGCTAATGCAAGTCTGGTGTCTTCAAATTTACATATATGCGACATTAATAATGTGATTTGTATTTTACATCACACTTTTTACTAGTCAAATATATAACTATTTAACAACCAATTTGTTTGTGGGCTGCGGGGTTGAAAACATCAGTAACGCGCGTAACACCTGACTGTGCAGACGTGTTAAATCGTGGTTGCCCATTTATCTGGGTAATATATGAGCAATAACCAGTTTTATTTCTGTGACGGTAACATTTCGGAAGTGGGATAAACAAAATAAACAGCAGTGACAAATTGAATTTCCAGTAAATTGATATGTTATTAGTACCGAGGAGTTTACGACGCCAAGTGAACCTATTTAAAATGGCGATGAGTGATGAAACGAAATGAAAATACCAACATGTGTATGATAGTGCGTATCTTTTTTTATACAAACATATCGAAAAGTTGGCATCAGTGATGTTATGTCTATTACAATTGTAACAGATCTATTACATTAGCAAAGCATCTATATTATACTCTATTACAATGAAATTTAAATCTATTACCTACATGTTTAATAATTCAAATTTTCTCTCATTTCCTACTTATTTATTGTTTATTAAAACGTTTCAAAGCAAAATATATTAGGCGATTGAAATCTTGATCTTTTAGCATTTTGATTAATGTTGTTTATACATATAGCTTTTGATTTTTTTCTATTTTATTTATATTACAAGCTGTGTAATAATATAATAATGATTTTTTTTCTATAATAAGTTATTAATTAATAACTATATCTTTTCTTTTTTTTTTAATAAAAAAGAAATAAATAAAAATTTGCTCTGACTTTTTCTTTTTCCCCTAATTTTACTATTACAGGAATCTATTACTATTTTAAAGAAATAAGTTATCCTACACAAAGTGGAAAATTTGAAAACTGTTGCTTTAACTAAAAGATCCTATTGCAAAGAGATTGCAAGTAAGTTTTAGCCGTGACCCCACTTTTTTGGGCTTACTTGAACCATGACCAACTACTATTAAATCTTGAACGTTCAAGCTGTAAATATAAGTATTTGCCGAGAAAAAGGTTTATCGAAGGGTTAAATGTTAGTTAAAAGCCCCCTGAAGCAGCTAATTAAAATATGACATAGTTAGTCATCAATTTGTTTTATGGGGTGCCCTCCCCGCATAAGTTTGTAAACCGTCAATTCTTTTAAGATACGATGACGAGAAAAAAACTATTTTCATAGCTATGAAGGACTATCAGGAGATCGAACCTATGACCCTTGGGTTATGAAGTAATCATGCAAACTATTAATCTATGGAGACTGGCTAAACAATTGGGACGCACCAATAAATTCGCATTAAAAACTGCACTTAATGAACATTTAAAAATATTGCAATTTTTTTAATATTGCATAAATATAGAAATATTGTGGAAATATTGGTTTTAATAGTCACATAAATATTGAAAAATATTATACATAGCTTAGTCAAATTAGAAAAAATAGCGGAAAGTTAAGGTAAGTTCTTGGATTTTTGCATAGGCCTTTCTTGTGAGTTGTTAGATAACCCCCTACGCCACCGCTTGTAGGTGGTGAGCCCGAAGAGATAATGAGGGTAAACCACGTGCCCTAACGGTTTTTGACTTTTTTCTCGGAAAAAATCGTTGAGAGCTGGACGCGATTGAGCTCCAGTCATCTTTTACCTTAACGTCTCTTCGGCAAAATCTACCAGCCGATATTATTGTTATTCTTGGTGCCTGTCGGATGAAAGTCTCGTATTGGCAACTTAATTCTTAGGAGAGTACAGTGTATTAGTCATTTTTTTATCCAACCCAATACGTACAAGGAATTTTGCCTTTTTCAAAATTCTAATTTTCTTTATTTATAAGATCTTGGCATCGAGTAAACTTTTTTCTAGAAAATAAAAATAAGAAAAAACGAATAGAAATGAACACCTTTATTTTCGCTTACACCCCACGACATAACATCCGCGTGTAAAACCTTTTTTTTTGTTGAAATCCTTCATTTTTCGAAGCTGCTGCATTGACATTAATGATATTTTGTATATAATATATTGCGAAATATTGCTAACAGAGGCACCACTATCGATGTGTCAATAGCGTATACTTATTATAAAAGTAGGTTGTACTTATTTAGATGATTTAATATTTATGTATTTTTAATTATAAAAGTATGATTGTTAAAGCTACAATTTCACAAATCACGTTATTTTCAAATGCTTTAAGTGTTATTGAAAGAGGAAACATTGATTTAACTTACTTTTACTTCTGCATTTATGACAGGAGTTGTCAATAAATTAATTATAAATAAAGAAGTGTCGAATTGGACTACGCTGATTGGTTGTTTTCATATTCGTACACTGTACGGATATGAAATTATATCCGTACACCTTATTGGAATTGCATACATTTCCATTGCGCGAAACGTGAAGAAAACGGGAGATTTACAGGTAGGAGTAGAAAAATTGTATTTACATATATCATATGTATTAACAGTGACATAGGATTTACGTAAATAACAGATGCATAATGAGGCGGACATAACGCTCTCCAGATGACTTGAATTTTAGTTAGCTGCTACATAATAATGTGGGCATTGTTACTCTCAGTTACGCAAATAATATGTTGCTGGGATAATTTAACTTTTTTTCAGGAAGTGGTGTATTTTGAAACACGAAATCGAATTTACAGTTAAGTTACGGAATATACTATATGTAAGTTTTTCAGTAACCATTTGTTACCAAAGACTAACCAGAACCAAAATGCGGTTACTTTTGGTTAACTAACGAATATTAGGTTCATAAGGTTACTATTACAAATACTAAGATAACTGCAACATAAGTTAATGTAGGGTAACCCAGAGTAATTGTGACTGCAAAATGCATAATGATACTTTCGAAATATTATGGAATATATCAAGAATGGTAAAAGTCAGACAAGCGCTCTTTTTTTATAAAATGCACCTTGATCTATTGGTATTTATCATATAGCTCTAAAAGGATTATCCTTTAAGGTATTTATTACAAGTAATATTTTTCATATCAGGGACGTAATTTACCCACCATTTAGGGATAAATATGTTGCATGCTGTTAGTTTTAGCTGTGTAGTACCATGACCAACTACTAATAAATGTAAACATTCTGGGCATCTTAAAAGGTCCGGACTGTGTCGCCTCCGGTCGATAAAGCTCCGAGCTTAATTTTTTTTTATATAGGTACCGCCAATATTCAAAAGATCAAACAGCTGTTTGACAATAAGATATGTTTTGTGGTAAATGGACTGACCACTAAATTTAGAAGTCCAGTAGAATGTTTCTTTCGTGCGTCTTTAGTTTTCAAGTTTAGTGTCTTAAGATTGATAAGAGACAATGTTTTTTATCCAATATTAGGCTTTTTACCTTCTAAGTGGTGGGACATCAATCAGAATCTACATTGAACCTGCTGTCTTTTCGCCTTTACCATTATCTATATCTTTTAACTTTTGTCGTTATTTTTAGATCGTGATATCTATTCTTCAAAAGGTGCAATTTCAGCATTATTTTTAAGAATCTTCTACGAAATGCAGAACTGGCCATAAAACCTGTGCGCTACTTAATAAGAACACATGTAAAGGACGAATCTGAGAAAAGTGAACATATTACTAGCAATGCAAATGTTCTCTACAACAGCAAGAAAATCAGGCGATAGAAAATATGGAACGTTGATGCTATGGTAAACGTTACAGAAATAGCGGAACTTATTAAACCTCGTTTGATTTGTTGAAATTATTTACTGTCTTGCAAAATGCCTAACAAATAATTATGCAGTGTTAAAATGAAAACAACTATTAGACCAGTGTAGTAGATACTTAATATCTTTTTACAATAGACACCATAAAAAAAAGCTTATGATACATACGAGGTAAGCGCCATAAATTCTCGGCTCGGCAGGCATCTACAGGTGCCAAAATGTTCAAACTAGGTTGCGTCATAGTTGCACATGTAAAAGGCCTACACTATATTACGGCTAGAAGCATAATAGATTTTAGTAGCCACTCAAGCATAGTGACGAGTGCATGAAAATGTCGCAGCTAACGAAAATTGAGTACCGCGCGGTCATTAAATTTTTAACAAAAGAAAGGTACGCGTCTAATCAGATCAAACAACGTTTAGACGGCGTTTGTGGTGATTTATCTCCTTTATATTCCACTGTAAAAAAGTGGCCAAAATGTTTCCGTTTGAGCACTGGTGGGCCGATTGAATCGGTAACGCCTCAAAAAGTTGCAATCATTGAAGAAATGGTATTAGAAGATCGCCGTTTGAAAGTTAAGGAGTTAGCAGTGATGTCTGACATTTCGGAAACAAGCCGAATTCTTCATGACCATTTGGGTATGAATAAAATTAGTGCAAGATGGGTACCGTGTCTTCTTCCTGCTGTTCAACGTCGCGTCGAATGTGCGCGCTCGTTTTTAAACTTCTGTGGAGACAACCAAAAGCCGATTTTAAAGTTCATTATCACTAGAGATAAAAAATTGGTTCTGTATTATGATCCTCTATCCAAAAGCGAATCGATGGAATGGCGGCGACCCCGATAAACCACGTCCCAAAAAGACGAAAGTCGTTCAATCGACAAAAAAGAAAGTTATGGCAGCAATATGCTGGGATTGTGACGGCATTTTACCGATTGATTTTAAAGAACCCAATGCAACTGTTAACAATACATTATGCGTCTTTATTGCCTAAATTGAGAAACAATATTCGTGAAAAACGTCGAAGAAGATTGACAAGAGGTGTTCGATTATTACACGACAATGCACCTGTTTATACTGCCGCAATCTCAGAAGCTGCCATTCGCGAATGCGGCTTTGAAGCATTGGATCATCCACCGTACAATCCGGATATAGCTCCCAGCGACTATTATTTATTTTCCAATTTAAAGAAAGACCTTAGGGGACGTCGTTTTAAGGACGAGAACGAGTTGCAAGCAGCTGTAATTGAACATTTTGAAGGAAAAACTTCAGATTAGTTTTACAAGGGCATTGAATTATTAATTCCACGTTGTAATAAGGGTATTGGCATTAGGGGAGATTATATTGAAAAATAAAAATTATTATATTTTACCAATTTTATTTTTTTCTATATCAGGCCAAGAATTTATAGCGCTTACCTCGTACTTAGCTCTTAGCAGTACAATTTTTAAAATGTAACTCTACCTTACTACACCATTTCCAAATGTAGTTCAGATAATATTATTTGTATTTTAGATTAGAGAAAATACCAATTCCATTTCAGATTTGAGATATGTATGTAGTTAGTTCAGAATGTGCCAATTGTATAGTCAATTGGAGAAATGCAGTTGAGAAAATAACAAATGTATTTCAGAATAAAGACATGTTATTAAGCAAACGTAAATTTTAAATGAGAAATCGCCAATTGCAGCTCAGAACTTGCTACTTGTGTTTCAGAAAGGCGCAAAGTAGTATTGGAACACATTTGTTGACAGTTAATTGCAAAGGAAATGATACAAGCTCTGACATTTTTGGTTTCAATAAAGTTAAGGCTCAGGTTAAAATAAGCTTGGTGGGAATTCATTCTTTAAAAAAATCCTGTAATAACTGTGAGCTATTTCTGAACGATTTCCCATTTACAATTCTTGTTTTCTGAACTACATTTTATAATTCTGAAATGCATTTTGGCCTTTCTTGATCTACATTCCCTCAATCTAAAATACATATTGCTATTTTCTGAACTATATTTCCCTAATCTAAAATATGATTGACAATTTCTGAAATACATTTCGTTAAGCTTAAATACATTTCATATTTTTTGAAATCAAATTGATCTTTTCTGAAATATACTTGAAAATGATGTAGTTCTTCCATTCCACATATCATTTCTTTCTTATAGAATCTTCATATAAAGTCAAATGCTTGTCTAAAATCTATTGTTCTCTTGCGTTTTCCAATATTTGATTCATGATATGTATTGCCTCGACTGTAGTACATCTATTGGTTCTAAATCCTTGCTGGTATTCACGTAATATAGCTTCAGCTTTATTTTAGAGTTTTGTCTTTATTAGTGTTGTTAGTATTTTATAGGTTGTGTTCAATAAGCTAATAGCTCTGTAGTTCCCACACTTTCCTTTGTCTCCCTTCTTGTATGTGGACACTTCATTATTCTTTATCTTTCTTTACGTGATACATAAAACGGTACTCCATTTCTGTACGGTTTCTATTCTCCATTGTATAATATACTATATTCTTTCTTTGTACAGGGACGAACCCATGGATTGGAGGGAAAGCTCCCTCCAAAGTTGATAATTTTCATCAAGAGTTGGTAATTTCAAAATTTGTGTTTGCAGATCACTATACAGAGCTGAGAAAAATGAGAAGATAAGAAAGTGTGTCCAAAACAATTAAATTTTTATATCTAATTGCCATGAATACACAATAGTATATTAAGTATCAAGAACAGTAAGGACAGTTTACCGATCGACGACAATGTTTGGCGACTGAGCGAAGCGAAGTCGCCAATATTGGAGGAGATCGGTAAACTCCTTACTGTTTGAGATGCTTATACTATTTTTTGTACGACCATTATGAATACAAAGGTATTAACTAAGGAAATATCCCCGAAAGAAATAGATTTAAGATAATTTATTTTTGCCCTGTATATCCACCAAACATTAAGTAGGTTTTGTCGTTACCATGGATACGTTTGTAATTACTATTATTTTTGAATGTCACGATATTTGTCAAACTCGTGAGAATGAGTGAATCTGAAAACGAATATAATTTAAATTTAAATAAACAACATACATTTTTTTAAATAGTCCAATTATTTAGAAAATAAATCATTTCTCGCGAAAGAGACATCTAAAGATCATGCATTTATTTTATAAATTACATATAATTTACTTACCGTTCTGTTTTTGACAGAACTGAACGGTAAGTAATTACTTACCGACGCGTTTTTGCTTAGCAACCAGTAAATATAACCTACTGTTCTAAAACCAAGTATGGTAAACAATCCAAAATAGCATGGTCGTACAAAATAGTATATTAAGTATCAAGAACAGTAAGGACAGTTTACTGATCGACGACTGAGCGAAGCGAAGTCACCAATATTGGAGGAGATCGGTAAACTCCTTACTGTTTGAGATACTTATACTATTTTTTGTACGACCATTATGAATACAAAGGTATTAACTAAGGAAATATCCCGAAGATGGTAAAAAATAGATTTAAAATGATTTATTTTTGCCCTGTATATCCACCAAACATTAAGTAGGTTTTGTCGTTACCATGGATACGTTTGTAATTTTATTTTTGAATGTCATGTTATTTTTGTCGTTACTATGGATACGTTTGTAATTATTATTATTTATTGGGTATTTTTGCACAGCAAATTTAAATAAAAAACATACATATACATTATTAAAAAATAGTAACAAATATTTTTTAACGATTTTTCTGTGTTTCCTTCATTTATGGGTTTTTTTGCGGGTCTGTAAAAAATAGTTAATAAAATTATTGGATGTCATTCTCTGAACATTTCTGAAGAGAAACAGAGTAGTCGAAAACGTGTTTTTTTTCCTACATAAAATACATGAGAAACTTTAAGAGCTTTGAGGCACCCCTAAACATCGAGCGATTTCAAAATAAAAAAATAGGGTACTTTTTTTTTCGATATACAATAATCCTAGGGGGTGAGAGCATAAGATTTCCGACTTTGCTTTTTTGTTGGACCATCCTAGTAGACAAACAAGCTGTACCTGCACTTACTTGAAAGTAAATGAAGATAACATACATAAAAGATGCCGCAGGGCGTAGTTGGCAGCACAATTCTGGTTAAGGATTAAGACGGACATAAATCTCTAACAATTTAAAACTGACAATCGCCTTATAGCTTGGGTAATTTTCGCAGAAACCCTGTTTCTAAAATCTCCCTAATAAACTGTCGGTAAATTTTAGAAGCTTTATAGAAATTTTAAAAAGCAGTAACCCATTCCTTCTTCTGATCGGCTCTGTATTTACTATCAATAAATGAATATAGAAGTGTTGAATATAGAAATGAATTTTGTGTAGGTACCAGTTACGATCATTTTCTAAAAACGTTGAAAAAATTGCTGATTTTTCAGTTTTTTGTACAATGTAAAGTTTATTACATATATGGTAACTAATCAAGAACATTTCGTTTTTCAACATGGTGATTGTCCTGTACGTAAATTAGATAATTATAGCGTGCAAAAAAATGAAAATACATCGTTCTTTAGTGAATGATTGCAACTATACTATTTCTATATCTCGAATCTTTTTGGTGAACAATAGATGTTCGACTTGGGGAAGTTTAACTGTATTGTATTATTATTGCAGCTCTCTAACTATAATCATAAAAATGGAATAAAACACAAAAGTTATCATAACACAGCAAAAATATCATTACTTTATTTAACAATAATTACATACTACTATCGCAGAGAAATTAAATTAAGGTTACAATGCAAATGTTTAAAACGTGCATGCACACAATTTAATATTAAAATCTAAGCATAAATATCATCATCTTTCTTCAAATAATGATACTAAAATTCCTCCAGAAACTTATGAAACTATCTCATGTTCTAACTTAATAATCTTCATAGGCAACAACGCTATCATCTCGCGGCAAATACTCATTTCCGTTGGAATAAGCTTATCTGCTTCCGCATTATGATCACAATATTCTTTAACTTTCTTGTAAGCTTCCAAACTGTCTTTCACATTGTTAAGCATGACCTGCTTGTCCAAAGTGATGTAGCGACTGTACAGAGCACCAATATGAAAGTAAGCTTGCAAGAATGGCCTCTGGTAATCTTTACCAATCGTTTTCGGTATTTGATTATTGCTAACATCTTTAAAAGAGTTAATAAAATTATTATAGTGCAAAATCCCTTTATCTACAAGAGTGTTAATTTTTGTTAAAGTATGAGGCGAGGGTCTTGCATTTGATTCCTTTAATCTATCCATTTTTATATGTAAAATTTCACCGTACGATTGTGCAAGTTCGTACCACATTTGCCTGCAATACTGCATGTAATATGTTGGATTTACTTCTTTTAGGACGTTTTCTAATAAATCGGCTCGCCTTTTATGCATTTTTGCTTGGTTTTCTGGATTTTCTTCGAAAAACGATAAATTCAAATACATTTGCGCTTGATCTTGAACGATTTCAATATAATCAGAAGCCAGATTATCTAAAGTATAATAACTATGAGCCCGATCGAGCCACATTTTAATATTTAAGAATACTTTGCGTGCATCTTCAAAAGTTAATACAAATTCATCTGTAACTTGATTTTCATGCACACCAACATTTAAAGTAGGAAACTGAAGGTTTACAAGTTGTTCTAGTGAGACAGTGCTATCAGAATTCAAATCTAATTTTGCCAAGTCTGTTGAAAGCGTACATGATGCTTCCTCTATGTCTTCAGCATTCTTTAAAAGGCGTTCTTTTGAATTTGACAATAGTAACAATCCATATTTTGCCCAGCAACGTGCCACATCCGCGCTTCTATGTTTAAAATTTTCCATTTTTGCATCATACTCATTTTGATCTGTAATTTGATTTAATTGCCCTTCATAAATTTCCAGCATATATGAACTCGCAGCTAAGTGATGCCTCGCTTGTTTAAAACCATTCTTCTCCATAAAAAACTGAGATAATGTGGCTGCATTCAATGCCCAATCAATCATTTCGTAGTCATCGCTTTCAAGTTGGCGCTTTAACGTTATATGACAATACACAGCACTTTTCAATGAATCACCTAAAGCACCAAATATTTGAGCTAAATAATATAATGTTAAAGTATGCTCTTTTTCGAAATTTTTATTACCCACATTTTCATCGTAACCAGGAATGTCTATTCTAAATAAATCATGTAGATCCACTGGAACCAAACCTGTATCCTTAAATTCCTTATAAAGCGATTCAGCTTTTTCCAAATAAATCTTTGCCTTTTCAACTTCCCTTTTCCACCAAATTAATCCAATTTCATTGTAGGTTTTTATAGATGTTATTATGAATTCTGGATGCATTTCATGTTTTTCTATAACCTCTTGACATTTAGTTAAATATTTTTCTCCTACTGAAATTTCTTCTGTTTCGACAGATATTTTACCAAGGTTTAACAATGTCACGCCGTGCATTGCTGTGTAAAATAAAATCATAAATAGTTAAAATACACATCCTGTCTATAGGTTACCTGTTAATTTTACATATTCTTTGGTTTCTGGTGTGCGGCTTCTTAAGAGATTCTCAACATTAGCTTTCATACCGAGTACAAAAGGCTTTGCAATGTATTTCGATAAATATGGCTCGTTTTCTGGGTCTGATTTGCTATCCTCTTCCACTAACTTTTTCACCTTTTCATATTTCTCAAGTAAATCCACATAAGCTTCTTTGGTAATTGTCATTTTTGATTGAAAATTCAAGATTCTTATTAGATAGTTTGTATTGTAGCGGTTTTTTAAGGTTATGAAAATATGTTTTGATTGATTTTGACAATTAGTCCTAGCGACATCTATGGGATTATTAGAAATGAGAGCGGAAAGTTCAATAATAATAAAACAGGGTAGTTCAAAATCTTTATATAGAGTCCTACAAAATAAATTCTCGTGAACATAAGCACCGAGTACGGGGAAGGCCTTGAAAGGAAAAAATCAATCAAAACTATTATCAAATACTTTAATGACTTTAATATTATTAATATCGGAAACTCCATATATGTACTTTAGCGTATGCAAATAGGCGACTATAGCCCCTCTATTTCAAATAGTAGCGACATCGTAAAGCAAACCTGACACAAACTTTAATAAAGAAAAGATTACTACATTCATGGTGTTGCGAAAATTCAATAAAAAGTTGTTCAAGAATTACAATTACGGAGGTATATACCATAATAATATGGTCGTATTTACAGGACATGTTTATCCATTATCAAATTAATGCTAAATTGTGAATATTTTTGTACATGGTTATTATTAAACCTAATATTTATTGTAAGGCGGAATGTCAAATCTGGTAACATTCATGTCGCCAACATCGTTCTGGCACTTTTGCTCCAGCGACGAGATGAATTGTTGCCCTACTATTTAAAAATATAGGGGCTATATAGGCGACTAGAGTCACTACATCTAGTCACCTAGGCTGCGCTGGTCTATCAGAGTACCGTAAAACGCCGCCATATTGAGGCAAAAAAAGCACAAGATTGTTCATTATTTGTATCTGATTGCCTTTAATCAAATCCACGTTTAATTTAAAAGGTTTTTCTTATTCTGAAGGTCAAACCTCATATGTCAAATACGTAAAACGTGATTTTAATTTATCCATTATTAGAAATCACCCTTCTCTATCCCAATATGGCGGCGTTTTGCGGTATTCTGATCGACCAGTCGACAATTACTGACGTCAAATGTCAATAGAAATGTCAAATTTAGATACATACAAATTTCAAATTTAAGAATGCGAAAAAATGGGAACATTCAGAACAAAAAAAAAACATGATGATTCATAGGAATAGTATGCAGAAAACCCATTAGAAAAAATCGCCGCAGACTATAAAGGAAAAACCAGTTCAATTTGGCTACTCCGTTTTCCTTTTTTCCCCTCCACTCCTTTTCGTGCTACTAAAATCACTCGTTCTTATTAAGTTAAGATAACCTAAACTTGGGAGTGTCTTTCAGCTGTAAGCCTATTTTTAACAGAGAATGGGTAATATTTGACTATAACTGATCCACAAACTGATAGATTACCTGACAACCTGATTAACATCTCAACATTTTTACTCCTGGGGACAAGAATGACTTCTCCGTAAATCAAGTCAAGTCGTTGCTACACGATGCTGCACCTTTATCTATGTGCAAGAATATGCATTTTATTAGTTTCTTGACCTCTTTGCGCCAAGGATGAAAAAGCTCACTTACATCGTAGCTATTCAAGACGCCGCATCCATTGGTAGCAGTATCAATATTTTCTTTATAAATCAAGTCTATTTCTATAGAAACGCCCTTCTCCACCCGAATAGGGCTTTTATCTGCACCACTGCAAAATGCTTTCTGTTTTCTGTAAAAATAACATTCCTTGAAATAATTTGTTTGGCCAGGGACTAAGATTCCCGTTAAGTCAAGCGTTTATCGCCCACACAAAATACATGTACAAGACATGTTGAAGTTATTATAGGTTAGGTTTGCATGATGTGACAGTTTTAGGTTATTCGAGGTTAGGTTCGGTCGATTATGACACTTTGGATCTATTCGAGGTTAGATTCCGTCGATTGTGACATTTTGAGGTTATTCAAGATTAGGTACGTATCATTGTGACATTTTTAGGTTATTCCAGAGTAGGTTGACATTGTTTGTGAAAATTATGTAAGTTCTATCATAGACCTGTGTTGGTTATAACAAATTAAATAAACTCTTTGAAATCACACTCAACTATACTCTGGCCTCTCAACAGAGATGATAATAAAAGTAAGGGGGCGTAGCCACTTCATCAGATTGGCTACTGCTAAAAACCCAACTGACACTGAAACATTTTTGTATTCTACATGAACATAACTTCAAAAGACATAAGATTTTAATAATAAACTACTGCTAATGAATATTTTTGATATTATTTCAATTAAATTATGTATTATCAATTTTAAATATTTAATAGCACATGAAATGTTCAAAAAGTAATCAAGTAATTATTTGATGATGCTGATCTGCATCAAAGTGACGCTATCTGTCACTTTGCCGTGTGAAACGGACTCCACAGTTTCGCGCGCTGTTTCAATTCGCGCAATAGCAAAGTAGCTTTTAAATCGACCGCTCTTTTGTGGGCGTTTTTATTACTATCTGTCTTGACCGAGTATAGCTCATTTCAACTCTGCGATTTGCAAGTCGTAGTCCAAACTGACGGCTCAGTTAGAGCACTTAGAACTGAGCATACCAGTGACTTTTCTGTGAGGATTTAAATATACACATTTTTCTTGAAGCTACGCATGTTATTTCGTTTGAGAAAAAAATTTAGGTTACGTGGGATAATACTTCAAATATAACCATAAAACATTGCAACGAAGTTACCTAAAGTTAGTTTTTAAATACAGTATTTAAAGTTATTTTTCTAGAAGTTTTCGATCTCCCACCGCCAACTCTTCACATGGCCGGTCGTCTCCGCGTGGCGCGTGCACATTAAAGCTGTACGCTGTAGCGATCTGAGAGCAATTCGTAAGTGTTTTACCAAACATCCCGAACAAGAATATCGAAGTGAGTGCATAGAGACCGAGAGCCGACGTTACCTAGTCCGAAATCCTTCATTCTTTTCGTTTTTCTCGCTTCTCCTTCTCTTCCTCCTCTCTTTTCTTTTTTTTTCTCTGCGTCGCGTCACTGTGCATGGCCGTGGTGTAGGTTTACTCTTGCTATTGTTTTGTGCTCGACCGAGCAATCGGTTCGTCTCTCCTATGCCGTGGCACCGTGCTTGCTCGCGCCACTCAAATCTTCGTTTGTTATTTCCCTTTGTCGCTACTTTGTGCTTACTCGAGTAGCTGTACTTTTCCATTGCATTGTACTTGTCCGTACAATTGGCACTACACCGAATTCTTCCCTCTACCCCGTGGATTCGTGCTGCTCTCCTTATTCCTACATTAGGTAACTAACATCAATTTCCTGGTGTAATCTTTTCTACCGCTGGTTTGGCTGGGCTTACCCGAACGCTCCGAGTTATTATTACTTGGCTTGGCTTTTGTTAACCTCCTTTGAAAACTTACTATTCACCTTTACGCAAGACCTCTAGAGTACCGTGTCTCCACTGTCAGCTACCTTGGTTCCAATAGGATTGAAAAGTTTAAGAGAGAGCAAGCTCTCCTAAGCAGCATCTAAGTAGCAGAAACTTTGATTGAGTACTTGTTACGTAACTACAACTAAATTTATTACTTTATAGGTTTAATTACTTCAGTTCGGATTATTTTAGTAATTATGTAGTTGTTTATACTATTTTTGTACTATGTAGTTACATTACTTCTAAGTAACTTTTAAAGTATATGGAACGGTATTGCCACTTAGTATAATTGCTTTAAAGTCGTTGCAACTTCAAAGTGGTATTATGATTGTAGCAGTAACTTGCTCGAAGATACTTTAAAGTTTTTAAAACTTTTTTATTAAAAACATTTTTATTAAAAAATATTAAAGAAGGCGCGTTGTTATCTTTCAACCTATCATCATCACATTCAAAAAAACAGTTGTGGTTTATAATCTTGGTTTACTGGAATGACAAAATAATCAAACAATTAATCGCTCTTTGTATTATTAAGTACGCTCTTTGTATAATAGTATTAAGTTGCTTTGTATTATTACAAATAGAATAATAATCCATTTTGTGACACCATCGCAGCATTAGTATTTTAGAAAATGATAGAATATTTGTTAAGTTGCAAGAGTAAGAGAGAGTAACCACGCAACACGATGTGTCAGAGAAAAGAAGTTCCACGAAAGTAGCAATTACTACGCCGCCACGTATCTGCTACCCAAAAATTGTTCCTCATTTTGGTTCCAGGCACGTAACGAAACCGTAGCAATTACGTGCTTGTGACTATTGGCAAAAACTTAATAGTTCCACTGGTAGTTGCTGCTTGGGCAGTAAGATCTGGCGATCGAGAAAATTATCCAACTTAGGACTGACCGACAAAGCGGGTGTTCTTTCACTCAAGAAAGCAGTCACGAAAGACCGTCGAAACATGATTCAGAATCTTGAAAATGATTATATTACAGCCTTGGTAGTGCAATGTCTAGCGTGCCGGACTTTCACCCAGGCGGCCCGGGGTCGACTCCCGGTGGCGGCAGATCTGGTTAAGGTTTTCTGCAGTTTTCCTTAGCTGTGACACAAATGTGGGATTTGCGCTGTTCCATCTATAAGTCTGCTGCAGCCGCACATAGGGCCTACGTAATAATAATAATCGCCCCCGCCCTCCCACACAAGCTTATAGCTTCTGGGGCCTAGTAATTATTATTATTATTAATTTTGAAATAAACATACGTAGCTTATAAAACACACTTCCTTTTTCCTATATGTGAAATTCGAAAAAGAATTATTGCGATTATGTTCTGTTTTCATTCGTCATAAAAAGAGTCTGTTTTTGCTGTGGTTAGAGATGCCCCTTAAACTATCGAATTGGAAAGTTTGAAACAAAAATTGAAATTTCAAGAAAAAACTGAAAAGGCAGCTAAGAAGCAGAAAAGGCACCCCTTAGATTAATTCGCACAAATGTTATCAATAAAAACTATTAGAATAAAACATCTAAAACACATACTAAAAGATATATTATGCGAAAGCTCCTGCATAACAAAGCAGAAAGCAAAGGGCTTCACTTACAAAAACTTTACATTCCCCAATTCTAATATATTAGACGGGAAAGTAAGTCCTATTTTCTAGACTTTCGCTGCGTTAGCATTTTTTCAATTTTATCCATTATATCTTTTTCTTATAATAAAAACCACCCACGCTACCGGTAATTTTTAATTTTATTAAATTTCATTAATCGAGATTATGCAGACTTTCATCAGAACATTACAATTTAAGCGTTTGACGTTAACTAATTGATTTCTCCTAACACCTTTTAATCCACATTTTTCTGACAAAATTATTAATCATAATCGACAGCTGTCATGGTGAGTTTCTAGTTAAACGTTAAATTTTCATTAGTTTGTTTTTAGACTCCCGTAAACAAAATTTTATAGTAATGTAAATTAATAGTACAGTAAAAAGTTTTCATCACTTGAATGAAGAAAGAAACATGAATGAAATTACCGTCGTAAGCGGCATTCGGTAAATGTAGTGGTCGCCATCATTAAAATATCAGAAACGTATTAGTACAGTACGTAGAAAAGTATCCGAATTAATTAATGGCATACTATGAAGGTATTTCTAATAATACAACCTATTTTTCAGGGTAAAAGTTGAAACTCCTTATTTTTAAACGAAATACGAGATCGAGTTTGACTGAAGCTTTCATAAATTTACATTGCAGCATACTTTCATCTGCTTGTCATCTTTGCAAAAGTAGGCTCGGATTACAAAGTCCGTGTAGAATTAAAAATGAATTTCCCTGTCAGTGCATCACATCAATATGATCTGTGATCAAATTATAACTGACAGATGCCAGTATGGTAAGAAATTCTATTAAAATTTATGCTCGATTGAAACAAGAAAGCCCGGCAAAAACTGCAACGGTAAAAGTACATACGAGCTTGTCCATTTCATAGTTCGTTTTTATTTTAATATCGTTTATTTGTTAATTTTTCAGTACGAAGTACTAAGGAGGGAACAGCACGAGACCATTACTTTTCGCGTGAACACTGGATCTTCAGGAAGTTTCGCAAATAACAAACCGCATACTCATAAATTCAGGAAAGTATCAACATCCTTCCATTAGCTAAGATAAAACTAATTTATGATTGTGCATTATTTGATAAATGCTTTAAAAGTATGAAGCACTTACATTACTTCCTTATTGTATTGCACGTTGGTCAAACTAGATTAGATCATTATTTCTAAACAGTTAAACATTTGCGAAGACGCTGAATATTTTGTGCGGCCGAGTCGAAATATCAGAAGATGAATTGAAATTCGAATTTCCCGCCGATTTAATATTTCACGCACAGTCAGCTACTATTGGATATTTGTGATTTATTGGTGTTTCGGGTCCAATATGGAACAATTTTTTGGCGCTTGCCTAAAATCTGAGCAAAAATATAAATAGTCCAGAATGGGTAGGACCCACTCGTAAAAATCCGAAGGTTTTTGCAATTGGAGGTTTTGTAGATTCTGATGTCCAGAATGAAATAATCTGAAATGCGATCGACGGCGCCGCCATCTAGAAAAAATTGTGTTAAAAACATCTTTTTCGAAGTATTTTACTTAGGTTCGTTTTAGGTCAAAAAATTCTGAGCGGAATTGAAGGTGCGTTAAATTTCCTACAAAAATATGCCCTAAACATTTTTTTCTTAAACTTCATTTCTTTAGTTTATTGTTAAACGCGCAGCAGTTCCGCAATATTAAGAGTCGCCAGCTTCTTCTGAAGTGAGACTAGAGCTAAAATAAGAATATACGTGTCTCGGAATTTGATCATCCATCTAACTTTTCCTCCCAAGATAAGCTGAAAAGGTTCATATCTTCTATTTCATGTTTATATTGGTATTCATGTTTTGGGGTAAAGAATATTCCATTGTTTTCTACATTTTACCTTTTTTAAAAATTTCTCTAAGGACATACAATGAATCTTTGGAGCTTGTTATCTCTAAAAATCAGCCGCGTTAGATCAAATGCCGGATCTTGTTTTGGTTTTACTTTCACTCAAAAGAAATTACTGAAATCGATGACCCTCGCTTACTCTACTTACTACTAGTTATGTTTCTACGATATACAGGGTGTAATTAAATTGCATGCATTAATTTATGCTGTAGGTTTCCTATTAATAGTACAATTAATTACTCATGTAATAAAACTGTAGAACAAAAATTAAAAGCTGACCCATTTCTATAAGATCACCGCTTGTTGTTTGGAAACCGCTAGCCACAGTTAGTAAATTCTTTTGGGTATGTACTATGATTCAATGTCACATTTCTGATAACATTTTAGCTAACTACAAAGACGGTTTATGACGCGCTTTTTTAGCAATTTACACTTAAGTAAAACAAACAATTTACGTTTATTTTACATTTGCTTTTGCTACTATTAAATATTGCACGTGGCACGTGTTGTTGTTACAAATATTGCTGCAATTCAAATTACTTTTTATTTAAATATTTTAAATTAAAAAGTTATTAAAGAGTTATTTTAGTTATTAAAGTGTCAATAAAAAAAAGTTTAAAATTTTACGAGAAATTTAAAACTTCCATACAAATTGGGGCTACTATTTGAAAAATCAAAGTTGACGTTAGTCCAGGCTCTTCAAAACGCCCTGTATAACAAAAGCTGTTTCTAAAATAATCTCAAAACAAAATAAAATCGTCCAAGCGACTCTTTTAAATATTAAGCGTTTTTAAAATATTGTAACGAGTGCAAAGCCTCGTCTGGCCGTCAACGGGCTGTGGAACATTCCAGAGCAGCGGCGTAGACGCACGGCCTTCTGGTGTATTCTAGAAATACATGGTATGTTCGGGCGACTTCTGGAACGTTTATAGGAGGGTATAAAGTCGGCTTCGCGGAGAAAAGAGGCAGTCAACAGCGAGTCGTTAACTGTGTTTCACGAAATAAATAGTAACTGTATAGATAAATGTTATATTAGAAATTCATAATCTGTAAATAATAGTTTTAATGGTTTATAATCATAGCGTTAATTTATAGTGTATTCATTAGTGTTTGTAAATAAATATTTCTTATTAATAGACGATTTAAACAGCACTTTTGTTATTATTTTGAAAAAGAACGTTACAGTGGTGTCAGGTGTGGGGTTAAAATAAATAAAATCTCGTAATAATTAATTAAAGTGCTGTGAAAATAAAATTTTTGGTGTTAAAACATAATTTCAACAAACAATTAAAATGGTGATGAAACTGTTAAAAGATCTCAAAGTAATAGACTTGAAACATGAACTTGAAGAACGAGATTTGGACACAACGGGCCTTAAAAGTGTGTTAATAAATCGGCTAAGAGAATGGCTTTTGGAGCAGCAAGAAGACCCTGAAAGTTTCCTCTTCGAAATACCTGGACCCGCAATTGATACTAATTTGTTATTAAGTAAAATAGAAGAGAATTCTAGAATGCTTAAAGAAGAATTATTGGAAAAGTCCGAAGAGAATTCTAGAAAGTCTGAAGAGAATTCTAGAATGTTAAAAGAGGAATTACTGGAAAAGTCGGAAGAGAATTCTAGAATGCTTAAAGAAGAATTATTGGAAAAGTCCGAAGAGAATTCTAGAAAGTCTGAAGAGAATTCTAGAA
This sequence comes from Agrypnus murinus, assembly GCA_929113105.1. Classification (NCBI taxonomy): domain Eukaryota; kingdom Metazoa; phylum Arthropoda; class Insecta; order Coleoptera; family Elateridae; genus Agrypnus; species Agrypnus murinus. Next base: position 4,253,325 of record OV816029.1, read on the forward strand.
TGTTAAAAGAGGAATTACTGGAAAAGTCAGAAGAGAATTCCAGAATGTTAAAAGAGGAACTATTGGAAAAGTCTGAAGAAAATTCTAAAATGCTTAAACAAGAATTAATGGAAAATACTAAAGTGCTGGAACAAAAAGTTTTTGAAAATTCTAAAATGCTTAAAGAAGAATTACTTGAAAATACTAAAGCACTGGAAGAAAATGTTAAAATGCTTAAAGAAGATTTACTGGAAAATTCTAGAACGCTTAAAGAAGAATTACTAGAAAAGTCTGAAGAAAGTTCTAGAAGGCTTAAAGGAGAATTGCTGGAAAATGTCAAAGCGTTGGAAGACAAAGTTTTCGAAGAATTTTTTGAGAATGCCAGCGCGTTAGGACTGTTGGAAGGTAGATTGGCGGAACATGATAGGGTAATAAAGATGGTAGAAGAGAAAATATCCCAAATGCGATTACCACCAACAACTAAGAAAGACGATATGACCGAAATGCTGGAAGATAGAATGAGGCAACTACGGTTTCCCTCAACTTCTGAGTGGCCGTTTAATGAAGTAAAGAAACAATTTAAAGAAGAAAAGGTTCCTGCCGTAGGGATAAAAGTAAAACCACCCACGTTCGATGGAAAGATACCTTGGTCCACCTACTACAAACAATTTGAGGCGGCCGCTGGGGCCAACGGATGGACAGGCAAGGAAAAGGCCGTTTCTTTAACTGTGGCTTTGCGTGGAGACGCGTTGAACGTCCTGCAAACAATCCCAGCAGGACAGGAAAATGATTATCAATTGTTAGTGTCTAGATTGGAGATGAGATATGGAGACGCGCATCTTCAACAAGTGTATCACGCGCAAGTGAAGAATCGTATCCAGAAGAATGGAGAAAGCCTGCAGGAGTTTGAAGCCGATGTTGCGCGGCTTGTCCGATTGGCGTACCCTACGGCACCCGATTCATTTCTGGGACAGCTCGCTGTGCAGACCTTCATTGATGGGTTAAGAGACGGGAAAACACAACAATCATTGAGGCTAGCACGACCAAGAACAACTGATGATGCGCTTGCTCACGCCTTAGAATTTAAAGCTGCAAAACAAGCGTCCGAGGTCACGGGCGTGTTCGGGCCGTTGTGGAGGAAGAAGAAGGTTCTAAAGATCACCTAGAGGAGTTAGTACTGAGAGTTCTTCGGAAGGAAGAAAGCCGTAAGAAGAATCATCAAGAAGTTCGAGGGCCTCGTTGTTGGAATTGCGGCGAACAAGGTCACATACGACGTCGTTGCCCTAAACCAAAACAGGTTCAGCAGTCGGAAAAAAAAGGTCGACGAGTGGGGGCGAACGTTGACCTTGAGTATAGATGCCCCGAAGATCACCATCCATGCCGTAACATCAAACAATAGTACCTGCAGTTTGTTCGTAGATGGGAAAATTGCTAATCGTACTGTTCCACTACTCATTGATACGGGGGCGACAAAGTCCATCATACGCCCTAACGTTCTACGAACAAGTATGAAGCTGTTACCAACAACTACTCAACTCCGTACAGCAACAGGTGAAGTGATACCAACACGCGGAGTGGTGAAGATGAAGATTGGCATTGGAAGTGAAGAACGTGATCATGAGGTGCTGGTAGCCGATATCACTGATGACTTCATCTTGGGAATGGACCTCCTGAGAAAATTTGGTTTTACGTTGGATTTGAAAGAGGGTGTTTTGAAGGTCGGTAACGAAGAACTTCCGTTGCATCCACGAGAAGATCCGGTTGTAAGGGTTTTGCTGACTGAAGATGTGATATTGCCGGGTCAAAGCGAGATGGTTGTCGAGGCGGGTTTGAATGGAGATCTTCGGGTAGGATGTGTGCGAATGATGGAGCCTGTTTGTGATAAGAAGATCCATAGTGGCATACTGGTGGGAAAAGCGCTGATCAAGGTTGGAAAGAGAGTACCGGTGAGAATTATGAACGTTAATGTGGATCCGGTGACATTGAAGAAGAGTACCCTTGTGGGACAGTGTGTGCCAGTATTTGGAATAGCCAGATGTATGGCTGATGTTCCAAAACCAGTGCCCAAAGACCATGGTGGAAAATTAGTGGGTATGGTTACTAGTTCGTGCGAAGACCTTAACAGAACGGAAGTGAAAGAGGTACAGGGTTTGGTTCACCGATACCAAGATATCTTCGCTCTTGACGATAGCCAGAAGGGACGAACAAATATAGTAAAACATAAAATCAATACAGGCAACTCTATGCCTGTCCGTCAGCAGCCGAGGCGTCTACCTCTAGCAAGGCGAGCAGAAGCCGAAAAGATTATTACTGATATGGAAGAACAAGGGGTCATCGAGCCATCCAGCAGTCCATGGGCATCACCGGTGATCCTGGTCAGTAAGAAGGACGGGTCAACGAGATTTTGTGTGGACTATCGGCAGCTCAATAACGTGACCAAGAAAGACAGCTATCCCTTACCACGCATCGACGACACGTTAGATACCCTGTCTGGTTCACGATGGTTTTCGACTTTGGACTTGAAGAGTGGTTATTGGCAAGTTGAAATGGAACCTGAAGACCGGGAGAAGACCGCGTTCACTATTGGTTCCGGACTATGGCAGTTTACAGTTATGCCTTTCGGTCTGTGTAACGCTCCGGACACCTTTGAGCGTCTAATGGAGACCATCCTGAGAGGGCTGTCGTGGCAGACCTGCCTGGTATACCTAGATGATGTGATTGTAGTCGGAAAATCATTCAACGAACATTTGAAAAACCTAGAGGAAGTGTTCCGAAGACTACGTGGAGCCAATCTGAAACTGAGTCCGAAAAAGTGCCACATATTCAGAAAGGAAGTGAAATATCTCGGGCACGTCGTATCACAAAATGGAGTGGCAGCCGACCCCGATAAGATTCGTGCAGTTCAAGAGTGGCCAACACCGAAAAATAAACACCAAGTTCGTAGTTTTCTTGGGTTATGTACCTACTATAGGCGTTTCGTTCCTGGGTTTGCCAATATAGCGAAGCCTCTGACAAGGCTAACTGAAGATGGACGCGAGTATGTTTGGAGCGGAGAGTGTGAAACAGCTTTCCAACAGCTGAAGCGTGCCCTGACAACCGCACCAATATTGAGCTATCCACGGACAGAAGGGAAATTCATACTTGACACAGATGCAAGTAATCTGGCCATTGGGGGGGTACTTTCTCAGATACAGGATGGACAAGAAAAGGTCATCGGCTATTTTAGTAAGGTTTTGTCTAAAGCCGAAAGGAATTATTGTGTGACCAGAAAAGAACAATTGGCCGTCGTGAAGTCCGTTGAGCACTTCTACAAATACTTGTACGGACGGAAGTTTTTATTGAGGACGGACCATGCAGCGTTGAAATGGCTTCTACAATTCCGTAATCCTGAAGGCCAGGTCGCAAGGTGGATCGAACGATTACAAGGATACGACTTTGACACCGAACATCGAGCGGGCACTAGTCATCGAAATGCCGATGCTCTTTCAAGAAGACCCTGTCCAACGGATTGCCGTCATTGCTCTCGTTTGGAAGAGAGGGTTTGCCAAGTATTAAGGACTACCATCGTCAACGACAATTGGTTGCCGGAAGAATTGCAACGACAGCAGGAGGCTGATCCCGAACTAAAAATGGTACTGGAATGGAAGCGCGTGGGAGAAAGGCCTGCCTGGGAGGCCGTCAGCCCTTTCAACAGAACGCTCAAAGCATATTGGGCCCAATGGGAGTCCTTGAAGGTGGAAGACGATCTCCTGAAGCGAGTACTGGAGAGTGAAGATGGCACCACCATTAGGTCTCAGTTCGTGGTTCCAAGAAGCCGAGTGGCTACAGTATTGCGACATCTCCATGACGGTGCCTCAGGAGGACACTTCGGTGTGAAAAAGACTTTGGAGAAAGTTAGGGAGCGTTTTTATTGGGTCAACTGTAAAGAAGACGTGAAGGAGTGGTGCCGGAAATGTGAACTATGCGCCACTGGTAACGGACCCTTGGGGAAACGAAGAGCACCTATGAGGCAGTACAATGTGGGTAGTCCTCTGGAAAGAATAGCCGTAGATTTTGCCGGACCATTTCCCGAAATCGACGATGGGAATAAATACATATTAGTGGCAATGGACTATTTTACCAAATGGCCAGAAGCATATGCCCTACCAAACCAGGAAGCTGCGACTGTTGCTGACGTACTAGTCAAAGAGTTTTTCAGTCGCTTCGGAGTGCCCATGGAGCTGCATTCGGATCAAGGCCGCAATTTCGAGTCTGTACTCTTTGGAGAAGTCTGTCGATTGTTGGGCATTCGCAAGACTCGGACCACACCGTTACATCCGCAGTCCGATGGAATGGTAGAACGCATGAATCGGACAATGGGCAAATATTTGGCCAAGGTCGTCTCCGATCATCAACGAGACTGGGACCAATACCTGCATCTGTTCCTGATGGCTTATCGTGCATCGGTCCACGAAACAACCGGTCAGTCACCAGCGTCTGTGATGTTTGGACGCGAGTTACGGTTACCGTGTGATCTGGAATTTGGGTCTCCACCTATAGAGCAGGAGGTAGCCGGGAATGATTATGTCATCAACTTAAAGAAGAAGTTGGAGGATATTCACGACCGAACCCGAAATAATAGTCGAATCGCGAGTGACCGGATGAAGGCTACGTACGATGTGAGAGCCCAAGAAGGAGGGTTTCAACCTGGAGAGCTTGTCTGGTTATACAACCCGCAAAGGCGTCGTGGCTATTCTCCAAAGTTACAGCGAAATTGGGAGGGTCCATACCAGGTGAAGAAACGAATAAATGACTTGATTTATCGCATCCAGAAATTGCCAAGGGGGAAACCAAAGGTGGTACACTCCAATCGTCTGGCGCACTATGAGGGAAATAATGACGCAGTCCCGGATCGGAAAGATGAGGCTGAGGTGGCTATCAATACCGTAAGGCCTGAAGATGATCAGCCAACCTTTAGAGAATTTATGGCTGCGTTTTCTGGAACTAGAAAAGCGCGATTCGGAGTTACGACTGAGATGCAACAAGATCTCTTCCAGGTCCCTGGTGATTATTCCATTGCCCACTGTGTCTCCGAGGATCTCCGTATGTCCAGGGGGATCGCAGTAGTGTTTAGAAATAAATTTGGACGGCTGAATGAACTTCGAGAACAAAATCCCTCTGTTGGTAAATCCTTATGCTTGCCTGATCATGACCGATCCATTTACTACTTGGTAACCAAGCAGTTTTACTACCGATAACCGAGTTACGCCGACTTGTGGAGGGCATTATGGAATTTGAGGATCGAGTTGCTTACCAGGGGTATTAACAAATTGGCAGTTCCCAAACTCGGCTGTGGGCGGGACCAGCTGGATTGGAGAATCGTTAGAAACATGCTGGAAGTCGTCTTTAAAGGTACGGACGTCAAGATCTTCGTCTGCAGTTTTGACCCACAGCCCGCATTAAGGCCAACGAAGAGTGTAGACTGTTACTTCTACCGTAATGGAACGTGTAGTCGAGGTGAAGACTGTCGATATCGTCACGACCCTTTCTACAGAAACCAGGGAATAAACTTATTCTGGGACAGAACAGACTTGAAGAGGGGGGCAGTGTAACGAGTGCAAAGCCTCGTCTGGCCGTCAACGGGCTGTGGAACATTCCAGAGCCGCGGCGTAGACGCACGGCCTTCTGGTGTATTCTAGAAATACATGGTATGTTCGGGCGACTTCTGGAACGTTTATAGGAGGGTATAAAGTCGGCTTCGCGGAGAAAAGAGGCAGTCAACAGCGAGTCGTTAACTGTGTTTCACGAAATAAATAGTAACTGTATAGATAAATGTTATATTAGAAATTCATAATCTGTAAATAATAGTTTTAATGGTTTATAATCATAGCGTTAATTTATAGTGTATTCATTAGTGTTTGTAAATAAATATTTCTTATTAATAGACGATTTAAACAGCACTTTTGTTATTATTTTGAAAAAGAACGTTACAATATTGAATTTATTCCTTGTTATTCGACTTTTTGCTCGAACTTTTGCATTCGAAAATGAAAAAAATTATTTGAGCAAGTAAAAGTATTTTGCATTCGAGACACCAACAGAATTTTTGGCAACGGCATTCTAATATTAAGAAAAATTAGGGAATTTCTTGATCATGAACACCCAGATCAATGAATTGGCAGGTGGACAGGGTGGGCCCCAAGATCTTCTGATCTAACACTTCTCGACTTTTTTCTTTGGCGACATTTAAATTTCGAGATTTAAAACCCAAGAGCTCTCATTATATAAGATTTTTGCCGAAGAATGATACCGCGCGAATGTAACGATATTTCCAGAGAATCCTTTGTAAATGTCCGTAGGAAGTTGGAGCGACTTTATTTTTGTTTAGAGAATAACGGAAGCCATTTTGAACTCCTTTTACGATAATTAAATTACTTGTTAATAACCTTCCTTTGTAAATAAAACTTTAAAAATCAAAAAGAAACATTTTGGCACCGTTGAATTATATTCACAGTTTATAATAAAATAATTATAAAATTAATCCCAATCCCAAAACCTGCAACAGTTTTCCACACGATCTGTCTTGTAAATCGTAAATAAAAAAATTATAAAAATGAACAGGTTGACACAGATTGAATAACTTGAAAATGCCAAAATTACCTAGAATAACCTTAAAATATCAACGGAGACCAAAGCTAACCTAGAATAATCTAAAAAATGTCAACCTAACCTCGAATATCCTCCAAATGTCATCAGCGACCAAACCTAACCTTGAATAACCTCAAAATAGAAATCTAACCTCAAATATTTCCTTTAGCTCATACAACTGAGATTTCATCCAGAGATAATTTCCAACGGCGCCCTCCAGAGGAAGTGTGCTTGAGCTTCTTACCTTTCTCATCACCTGCTCTTGCCTCTCATTTTGATTTTCTCCACTTTTGTTGCCCTTTATTTCTGTGAATTCCGTGTGATTGTCGAAAATGTTAACCAGTTCACATAAAATAAAGTGTTTTAAAATTTGAGTTTAAACCACTTCTACATTTTATATAATTATTATAGATATTATGCTTTAAAATGATACCAGACCACGCACAGTCGTTTTTTTATTAACGGTTTAGTGTTCAAAAGTGTTCACCGGTTTATAAGAAAACGATTTTAAAAATGTTCAATTCAAACCATGGTAAAGTGTTCTCCGTGTATTTAAATAAACCTCGCCGGGAACTTTAAAAGGATACCATGAACAGTCGTGTTGCGCTGATGGTTTCCTAATACTACCCGCGGAGTTAGACATTAGTCCTACGGCCAAAAGTGAAAATTTGCCCTTTTTTTTAACTTGAAATGTGTGCAGATGTTAAATAGCCGCCCCTAGCTTAATCGTATGTGCAGCGTTGATTACCTTATGTACGAGTTTGCTGAGCCGTTTACGCTCATTCTTTAACCTACTCTTGATTGTCGCCGTCCTCCGCGGACACTAGCTTGCTGACGATTTCTGACATATCTCCAACCTTGGTTGAGATCACGGCCTACTAGATTCATATAAGCTTCGCTTAAGCGAAGCTTATATTAATCTAGTAGGCCGTGGTTGAGATAATGTGTGAGCAACATCTATGGAGTTTTAATGGAACTACTGATTTTTGAGAACTCCTTCCTCACAGTCTTTACCGTTCAGTTTGGAGATTGTTTGCAATTGATCGTTTTCACGGTTACTAGATTGTGGGGAATGTATAACTTTCTATAGTTGTCGTAGATAAACAGTCTTACATTTTAATTAGACTAAAAAGAAATTAAAAAGATTAACAAGAAAAAAACTCTAATAACAATAACATCAATTACAAAAATAAGCACAGAAATAACAGTTTTTATTACACTAGATGTTCAAAGTGAAGACGCTGTACCATCTAACAATACCCAAGGCGATTATGAAATTCATTTCTCACATTCTGAAGAGCTTCAGGTAATATTAATCTAATATCATGTCGAATTATTTGCTACAGATTATTGGGTCGATTTTTATACACTTTACTTTTTAAGTATCCCCATAGAAACAAGTCTAATGGCGTTAAATCAGGGGATCTAGCCGGCCATTCCATCGGACCTCTTCTTTCTATTCTTTTTTTTTGGAAGATTCTTTACAACGCCATGTTCTCAAAATTTCTTTTCAATCCTACTAATCGTTGATTGACTCATGGGTTGATCCGGGTACGTTTCTCTAAAAAGTTGACACTTCCTGATGTGTTCGAATTCTGTCGCCATAACCAATCATCATTTAACACTGCAGTTCGCTGTTTCTCGCTCAATTGCGCCATTTTTTATTAATAAAATAGTTTATTAAAGGTAAATTCTACTTTAGAACAAGAAAATAACATTTATTTTATTGTTTACTTCTGACAGCCGTAACTAAGGTTTTTGTTTTATACGCAGGGACGAACCTAAAGAGTTTTTTTGGAGGGGGGTAACCTTAAAATTGCCAACTTATTACGATGAAAATACCAACTACTAGTAAGAAAATATTTTTATTTGTACCTAACATTATATGAAGCAAAATTGTTTTGGACGCATTTTCTTATCTTCTCATTTTTCTCAAATTGTGAAATTGCCAACTCTCGCTCAAAATTATCAACTTTGAGGGGGGAACTTCCCCTCCCATCGCCCCCTCATGGGTTCGTCCCTGTCTATACGGTAACTAGATTCATGTTGCAAATTTAAAGAATTTTTATTATTCGAACTTTAGGGCAGTTTTTCTCAATTTTTTTCAAATGTAACATATTGAAAATTGTATATAGTTGAAAAGACAATAAAAAGTACTACCGAAATCGACAATAAAAAATATAAGTTGTCATTTAAAAAAAACATCGATGACGCCATCACTTTAAAAACAAATGACATAACAAGTTGAAAATGGTACAGTATACCGTCAAGTAATTAAAATCGCTATACCCCTTCGAGATTTTTTCCAAACAATTAATTTTAACGAAGTTATCGAATTTATCCGCTACTTTATTTCCACACTGTATATAAAAAGATCTGAATACAATAAATCGCTGGCAAGAGGATTTTAGTCAGTGCTTTTTTAAGTTCAACTTTTAGAAATTTAAATCTTTCAGTATTTGAAAACTTGAATTAATTTTATTAAATTTCGAAACTTGGGGAAAAGTCGGGGATTTTCACCCATATATTTTTAATTCCCATCGCTGTAGATATTCAAAATCAAAATTTTAAATCTAAAAATTAATATCTGGTTTCGCTAAATTCAGCCTTCCAACAAAAAATCTAGCTTCTCAGTTTAGTGCAGAGTGCTAAGTTAGCACCTTCGTGGATCCAAGTTGTACACTGGGCATAGTAAACACAGTACTGTAATTCTCAATAAACCTGCAATGATTGATGTGCATCTAAGCGACAAATCAAATATTTCTAAAAACTTATTAAAGCTTTTTTTAATATACATTGTGTTTATAAAATGCCTTCCCCACCACCCGCCAGCACAACTTTTAAATAACATTAATTAAAATGTTAGAAAAAACTATTCCTTTCTAGAATAGACAGAGAGCCATCCACACAAATAGTTACATCATTTCAGCAAGAAACTATTCCATGTTATTATACTCTCTTAACATCGCTGATAATTGATTTGGAAGTCTGCCTGGTTTATGGTGCTGGCCAGGGCTGCGGTAGGGGCGCAAAGATATCAGTGACTTATAATAACATATCCTTACTGAAATGACTCTTTTTGTCGCCAGCTCTTAGACTAACATACAAGTTGTTAAAATTACGTGTATCAACTTCAGTTGTGGTTTCGTCGGCTGACAAACTACTTTTAATATAAATTATACATATACGTAAAATTCACGAAACTTCTTAAACTATATAAATAATAAGATATAATTTTATTTCAGGTTTCAGAAAATATTCGACGGTCATGCGACGCAAAGCGAAGTGTTTAATGCAATAGCAAAGCCTGTAGTGAATAGGTGGGTAAAAAATAATTTTTTATTGGTAGTTGATAGCACAATAAATTGTTTCATAAAACTCCATTGGCCTGCTTTTATATTGCAAAAGAACGGTCACGATAAAAGGTTTTATGGTAGTCGCATTAAAATAAGGCTATTTATTAGATAGTCAACATAAGCCCTTTGGAAACTTCATAAATCGATACTTATATTCAATTCTATTCTTTTCCAGTGTCTTAAATGGATTCAACGGAACCATTTTTGCTTATGGGCAGGTAAATATATAATCACAGCGTATAAGGTGGTTAAAATGTGTGCACTCTTGAGCTTTGAAGAATTACTGCCGCAACGTGAAACGTGAATTTGTATTTCAGTAATATATGCTTTCTCCGTTCTTAATATGCCTAATTAATAATATACTAAACTAAATTACTTACCGAACATTCATGAGGTGTACCACGTCAATCTTTTCGTCTGAACGACATTTTGCATGTAGGTAGCTCACTTGAAAATGTTGGATTCGTGTTTTCCCTAGGTGCAGTCATCCACTTTGAAGAAGTTGAAAAAAAACTGTAAGTGGTTGCAAATATTTATTTTTTACATAAAATTATATATTAATATAATTATAATTATATAAAAATATTTAAAAAATATAATTGTATAAAAATATTTTTTACATAGGAGTAGTTCGAAAAATCACTTTAAAGTGATTCTCCTGATAGCAAAAACGTAAGTTTTACTTTCGATACTACTGTAAGGTTCCGTTACTTTAAAGGGTTAAGCAATGCTTTCAGACAGATGGCAGGAACTTTCAGTACTACTTTAAAGTTTTAAAAACTTTAAAATAGCTTCGGGCAAGCTACAGCTACAATCATAATACCACTTTGAAGTTGCAACGACTTTAAAGTAATTATACTAAGCGGCAATACCGTTCCACATACTTTAAAAGTTACTCGTTTCAATAAATAGTAGAAACAACTACATAATTTGTAAAATATTCCGAACTGAAGTAATTAAACCTACAAAAACATAAATTTAGCTGTAGTTACGTAACAACTACTCAATCAAAGTTCCGATCTCAGTTACTGCTTCTTAGATGTTGCTTGGGATGAACCTTGTGCGGAAGAGAGGGGCGGTTTTTATTATTACGCAGGCTCTACGTGCGGCTGCAACCAACTTAACAAATGATATTAGCATAAATCCCAAATTTGTGTTACAGCTAAGGAAAACTGCAGAAAATCGAAACCAGATCTGCCGGTACCGGGCCGCTTGGGCGAGAGAAAAGATCGCTAGTCCTTACACTACCAAAGTATACTTTATTTCGCAACACAATTAACGATAAATAAGAATTTATAATAATACAAAGTAAGCATAATTTTTACTACATACTGGCTTTTTCGAAAAACACAAACTACATCCTTGGTTATAACTGCATAAGTGGCTGGATGAAAAAGAAATTGTTGTCACCCCCATTAGGCACACCTCCTCGTGTGACTACCGTTCGATTTCAACGCACCACAGAAGAAGAATTAATAAAATAATTTTAAGTTCTCTGCTCTCGCCCCATGCCTCCATCCTCGCTCTTTGAGCCCCTAAGCTTCATTGATATTGTCACGAATGGAATCCGCTTTAGGTTAAAATACTTCTGAAGCGTTTTAAGCTATCTCTCTACTGTAGATCAGAATAAACGAAATCTACAAAGCATCTGTAAACAAACATCTGCCAGATGTATCGATTGGTCAGCGCTCTGCTTTGTTATAGTATAACGAGGCTGCATGCCAACGTAACTCAGTTCTGAGTATCGAAGATCTACAGGCAGCCTACAGTTATAAGTGGAGATCAGTAGAGTGGTACGTATGAGGTAGCGGTGGTGGTGCGTAAGAAATACGCATGCGTTAATTTGTCATTGCAATATGCACACGCGCACTTCCGGTTTCCTATGTTTATGTCTGAGAATATTTTCCCAGTATACTTCTTGGTGTAAGCCCTATGTGGTAAAGTGTAAAGTGCTACTCGAACATGGATTCAAATCACGATTGCGACTGACTGTTAAAAGTTTAGTACAATTGTATTTGAGCTCCTTAGGATAAGGTATGCAAGTTGTATGATTGATAAAGTGTGGGAGAGCGTAATGTACTTGCTAGAATAGCTCCATTACCTTCATTTCATTCCCATAAGAGTTTGTCTGGAACCCCGACACTACAAATGCGGTAAAAAGGGGAATAGATTATGTATAATCTTTGTTGTTTATTGGCCCAGTCTCCAATACGTGTTCTATTCATAGACTTGGGTATACTCAGAAAACGTTCTTGACCAAGGTAAGGTGTATCTAATCCTCATCTTGCAAGTTCATCACCTCTCTCAATTCCTGAGAACTCACAGTGTCACAGCATGTGGTAACTAGATCAGATTCCTGCAGTTCATTTCTACCTGGTTTTTGAGTTCATCAAGACGGAATCCGCTTATTAGCTTCTCTCATTATTCATTCGAGCACATTGTAATATTGCGTATGTTTCCGTTTGAAAAACGGATGCATATCTACCAAGAGGATAGTTAAATTCCTCTCTTGGTGGTGAGCAGTACAGGCCAGCTTAAGCTCTTGATTCAGTGCTAGGACCGTCTGTGAACCAGGGCAGCTCTCCTCATGCTGGTCTTGTACTGCCTTCCTACAATCCTCGATCTGATATAATTATTTCGAAAGATTTTGGAAAAGAGCATTTAGAGGTAAGGTAATCTGTTCCCATATCTAATATTGGGCCTTCCAAGGTGATTTAAATAAAGTTTAAATGAACTATAGTTATTTGCCCATTTCAGTGAGTTACAGTTTACCAACCTTTCTTGCTACATTCTGTCATGTCCTTCTCTGGTCGCTATATTTATAAAAGATTCCAGTGCCCTACGCATATAAGCTTCCAGTGATTCCTGAATTTCTGAAGCAGCCTGGAAATATACTCTATGGAGTTCCTTCAAGCTCTCCCTAGCAGTTTCAGCAAATTCTCCATTATTAGTTTCTATGGAGGTTTGAGGGCACGTTGAGAGCATCTTCTGAATCTGGCACATTCCAAAGTTTTTTTTGTATCCTCACAGTAGCTCCTCCATGACGCTCTCTTGTATCTTCTCAAAGTTTTATGATATTCAGTAAGAGTGGTCTTATATATAGTTGTAGTCCACTCCCTGCACGTTTGCGTATATTGAAATTTCTCTTTACTGTTTGTGTCGCATTGACACGGGACCTACAGTTTTACTTCCTATCCGAGAAGAAAGCATGTTTTTAAATTTTTCTCCGCTATGAGGAATTACCAGCTCGGCCGGGGATCGAACCTGCGACCCTTGGATTATGAAGCAAACATGCAAACCACTAATCCACCGAGGCTGGCGTTGTCCCTCAATTGTTTCAAGGTCTATTTAGTTGTTAATTATTCTTGGAACATTAACCAGTTCATTATCCAAGTCTGCCATCTAGGCCTCCCAGTTAATCCTTCGAGGGTTCCTGTACATTTCAATCTTAGATTGTACCTACGATCTGAGCAAGATGCCTCATCAGTAACATACCATTTTTAATATTTAAACCAGTAACAGATGAAGCTACTGTTATATTTAGCACCTCTTTCATGTTTCTTTTGTTACAAAGGTACACCGGTTATTCCCCCTAATGTTGTTTGCCATAATGCATTGTAAACATAACTCAACTTTTTGATTTGTGACAATACTGCCCCAAATCACGCGATGAGAATTGGCAAAACAGTTAATATCACCTGAGATCAAGACTGAGATTAGCTGAGATTCCTACAATGGGTTGGTAATGGGTCGTTATGAAAAAGGTACGCTGATACGAAGATCACTTCTGCCGATTTCTGCCCCCAATCAAACCCAACTTTAACCACAGCAGCCAAAGTTGAAAAAGTGTTAACGGTTACTACCGCCTTCTTTCACTCTTTTCTGGTAAGGAAACAGGACCTAGGGTTCTTAGTGGATTCAGTGTAAATCATTTCTTTAACAAGAGCTTTAGAAGCTAAAATGTTGAAGATTCGTCTGGATGAATTTATCCGCATCACGTGAAACGAAGGTTTTTTCTGCACTATAAAATAAACATAAAATGCCCCGCGATTGGACGACATTGAAGCGCTCGTTTTTCTACCAAACTAAATAAACAAAGCTTAAACCTTCAAACGAAGAATTCACATTACTTAAACTAATTTAGGACACAAAATACGATACTTACTGTATATATAAATGCTCAAAATTGCCGGCTTGAGATCTTGTCTTTACAAATTTAAATTCCAGGTCGCAGGTGTTAACCCTAAAAGCTTATAATTAAATAATGGAGTCAGGAATAAATAATAATTTGTTGGGCGCCACCAAAGCTGAGGATGGTTTTCATAAAACATGAATAAGATTTGGAAAAATTGAAGGTTATCAGCTAAGGAACTAACGTCCTTATTAATTTTGACGTTAATTTAATAGCAAATTTACAGAACCGGACTTAAGATTTTTTGTAAATATGTTGCCAAAACTACATTTATTCAGAACTGATAAAAATATACCGTTACACACGTGATAATCCCGCTCCAAAACCCCCGAAGATCGCCTGTCTGAGCTTAAAATAAGCCCGACATTGGTCCTTCTTCAGAGCTCTGAAGGACACCTCATTAATGGAGTAGGCTATACTCTGCCCGGTCCTTTCCGGTGACCAGTATCGAGTCTGCTGATTCAGTCTCTGGCTACCGCTTCTTCAGCGATGTTTGGCACCTGGACACAGGCACGTGGCGTCAATGACTGCTAGCTCCGCGCCTTCTCAAAGTTGTACCTACTGTACCCCAGTCAGTCTCGGGTAAATTCGCTGGCATTGTATATCCATATGACCCCTGCCACGAAAGGGATTCTATTGAACTGCCCGAAATAGTACTACCCAAAACCTCAATAAACTTATCCCGTTCCAGTTCGGGTTGAGCCTGATCCAAGAGTTGACCAGATCCAAGAGTGCCATTATAAGGTCTTTGGCATCAGACCTGTGAAACTCAGTCGGTATGCTGCTCCTGGACGTTTTTGTTTTCTGTTGTTGTTGTGATCATCTTATATTCTTGTACTGCTTCATATAATTACATTATTATCTATTTCCTAATTACTTAATATGGTGAAATGTTGAGTAAGTAACATATATATTGTAATAATTGACCTTATTTCTACCACATCTCCCTTGGGGAAGAAAAAAAAATAAAAATTACAGTTTTTCTTTTTTTTCATATTTACATACACAAAATTAAGTATGATAAAGTTCAACCCTATTTTTATGTATTTCTATTAATTTATTATTGATATTTAATATTAAATTTGGATGTGAATCCCTTAACACTGTATAAGGACCCATGTATAATCTAATTTACTACTCTTATCTTCATTTCCTTTTCTCTCTAATCTTTTTTTGATGTACTGGCAGGTTTTTCAGTCTTTTAATTATCTTCTCTACTTTCCGGAGTTTTCTTCGTTCAGCCTAGGAAAGTTTTTTCGTTACTTTACTAGAAGATTACTTCAAGTCCATTGTTTCCACAATCCTTTGAGGAACTTGTTCTGTAGTGTCATAGTCTATTACCTGTGCAATTCATCTGTCAGTGGCTGTTGTTGATTAGTTTATCTGGTTGAGTTGCTCATCTTGTAATGATTTGTTAATATTAATCATGTCCACATTTGTTCCCACGAATATTGAACATTTAATAATATACTGTCTACATAAAATAAAGTGCGCCCGGTGTCCCAAGGAAGGATCCAGTAGATACCGATCTTCTGGACAGCTACGTGTCCGTTGGCCTGGCTTCCCCACTATAGGATTGCAGTTTTTGCCTGGAGTTGCCCTGGCCCGGATGATTAAGCCAAGACCCCTATACCGCCCCTGCACGCGAGAGCTAACCACAGTGGCGTGCCTGGTCTTTAGGTTAGACTCTCCCCGTTCTTTCTTCCCGGTGCAGGAAGTTAGCCACGACACGATATCTGACCGAGAGAGAACGCGGGAAAAGCGCTATCTTGGACTTTGTTCTTAAACACGAAGGGGATCGTATATTAAGGACCTTATAAAGCTTAATAAATTGCCTTAATAAGTTTTAATAAGCCATTTGAGATGATTGGAAGTAAGTAGGGAGGGAGGGACTTTTGTCCCACAGATTATATATATTATAGATATTTTTAAAATAAAAAATGAACTAATTTGTACAATACACATTAATAGGTACAAAAAATATTAAACACGCCATGATTAGTAAAAAAAGAACTAAATTTTAGTCTAAATTTCTTTTAGGGAGATTAGCAAATCAAATAAGTTTAACAAAAACAACAATAAGACTGTTTTTGAAAAAAAAAGAAGATATTCTCGTATTTGCAGGAATTTTGCACATTTTTAAGGTGCATGTACTGGAGTGGAGCGTAATCGCCCTATATCCCCCCCCCCATACGTACACCCTTGTATACATGTCTAACGTGCTGGACTTTCACCCAAGCGGGCCAGGTTCGACTCCTGTTGCCGGCAGATATGGTTAAGGTTTTCTGCAGTTTTCCTTAGCTGTGACACAAATGTGGGATTTGCGCTGTTCCATCTGTAAGTCGGCTGCAGCCGCACGTAGGGGCTACGTAATAATAATAATCGCCCCCTCCCTCCCGCACAAGCTTATAGCTTCTGGGGCCTGGTTTCAGGTTATGGGTTGTAGCAATTATTATTATTGTCTTTGCTAGTGTAAGCATTCTAGTAAGCAAACTGTTTATTAACAGATATTTCTTTAAGTTATTTACTTTCTATAGAAAGGTAAAGTAACTGGTATTTCGTTTTTTCCGCTAATTATAACCTCAATGTCAATAAGTGACAGCTCACCAAATCTAAAGTTCCTTACATAAGTATCGAGATTTTTAACGTTAGAGTCACTGCATCTAGTTACCTAGGCCAGCAGGTCGACCAGAGTACCGCAAACCGCCGCCATATTGGGGCAAACGAAACACGAACTTGTTCATTATTTGTTCTGTATTGAATTTAATCAAATCCACGTTTACTTTAAAAGGTTTTTCTTATTCTGAAAGATCAAACTTCTAATATGTCAAATACGTAAAATGTGGTTTTAATTTGTCCATTATTAAAAATCACCCTTCTCTGCCCCAATATAGCGGCGGTTTGCGTTACTCTGATCGACTAGCTGGCCTAGGTGACTAGATGCAGTGACTCTATTAACGTAACAACCACAGCGCTGCAATTTCGCAAGTCTACCACTTTATATGGGAAGGGATGAAGTGCACACATTTTGACTTTTCTATACGCTACGGTACTTAAAAATTAAGGTTCGTAAATGTACAAGCAAGCTTTGAAATATAGGTCGTCGCATACATTTCCACAACGCAGCTAGGCGTTTTAGAAGTAACGCGTCTTATATGACAAACGTGTCGGCTTCGACAGCAGCCGTATAGCAACTGTTACATGGCGCAGAAATAGCGCATTGCGACGACCTATATTTCAAAGCTTGTTTATACATTTTTGTACGACTATGCTATTTCGGATTGTTTACCATACTTGGTTTTAGAACAGTAGGTTATATTTACTGGTTGCTAAGCAAAAACGCGTCGGTAAGTAATTACTTACCGTTCAGTTCTGTCAAAAACAGAACGGTAAGTAAATTATATGTAATTTATAAAATAAATGCATGTTCTTTAGATGTCTCTTTCGCGAGAAATCATTTATTTTCTAAATAATTGGACTATTTAAAAAAATGTATGTTGTTTATTTAAATTTGCTCAGCCCTCTTCAATATCCCAATTATATTCGTTTTCAGATTCACTCATTCTCACGAGTTTGACAAATATCGTGACATTCAAAAATAATAGTAATTACAAACGTATCCATGGTAACGACAAAAACTACTTAATGTTTGGTGGATATACAGGGCAAAAATAAATTATCTTAAATCTATTTTTTTCGGGGATATTTTCTTAGTTAATACCTTTGTATTCATAATGGTCGTACAAAAAATAGTATAAGCATCTGAAACGGTAAGGAGTTTACCGATCTCCTCCAATATTGGCGACTTCGCTTTGCTCAGTCGCCAAACATTGTCGGCGATTGGTAAACTGTCCTTACTGTTCTTGATACTTAATATACTATTACGGACCTTGCCTAAAAGTTATTGGGATGCGCCAATAAATATAGATGGCGTTGCATACCAACAAAATTAAACAAAATGACTTCGATATGCGGTAGGTAATATGAAGCAGGCAAACAAAGAGACGCGTGCTTTAGTTGTAACATAACCTTCAAACCTTCCAATTTGACAATTACCCTACCCTATTCTTAGTTTTTATAAAATTACGCTAGAATGCTGGTCAATCTTTGGCGCGTCCCAATTCTGAAATAAATAAAATTAATACGTTTAATTTTTTTACTAATAGACTGGAAGCGGGAAAACGTATGCAATTACAGGATCTTCAGAACATTACGAAGATAGGGGAATAATTCCAAGAAGTATTGAAGAAGTTTTTGATTATATCAATAAAGTAAATCAAAAAAGATTCAGTTTTCGATGTTTAAAGAGCTAATATTTTTTTTATTTTAGACACCAGAGAAATACACCATCTATATATCTTATCTGGAAATCTACAATGAAATAGGATATGATTTACTGAATCCCAAACAACACATTTCATGTTTGGAAGAGTTACCGTAAGTTTAATGTCATATCAATCGATATATGTAAAACTCACCATCACATTTTAAAACACTTTCACAATTTATAAAGCTAATTAAAACTCATTTGACGGAAGTAAAATGTAAAAGAATAACCATTTTAGAGAGGCTGTTCTGTCTAAAAACCGAGATAGAGAAGGACTAGATCTTGAAGGCCATAAATATATAGAATCTACCGAAAACTTTTTTTTCCATGTTTAAAGATTAAGTTGCGTGACATAGCTTTTAATTATTAATGCATAAGTATAAAATCCACAGTTATTTAATAGATTCTGTTCTTTTTCCAAAAAAAGCACAAATACACCTTGTGCTTTCGATGTTTAGGTATAAACGGCAGAATTTTCTTCATCGCTTGAAAAGGATGGTCCAAAAGGTTATGAGAAAGCATGGCGTAATGAAAAGGTGAGTTTTAAATAATAGAGTTTTGGCATAGATTAGACCAGTAAAATTAGAGTTTAGCTTGGATAAAATTACCAGAGATTTGGATTTTTGGGCAATGTGTTCTAATATGTGCCATGTTCAACGGAAAAAAGTCCCAGGAGATACGAGCATTGAGATTTATTTGCGATCGTCCAAAAGGGTGTTGCTCGTGGTTTTTAGTTAAATCGCCCCCCGACTTACCCTGTGTTCGGCACTTGGCGGACCACATCGGAGACGTCACTGGTTAGCTTAGCACAGTTCCAGCTATTCAAGAATGTTTCTTTTTTGTTAGTCATGAAATTAAAAACATAATTAATTGTTCGAGACTTTTTCTTTGCTGCAAAGAGCACTTGTCTGAACTCATGCACAGAAATTCAGATGTTTGGAAATTTTTTCTGGGTTAGGCCTCAGAGTCCACAAATTCCAGGACCGGCTGGTTTTACTGACCTAAATATCTGCATCCTACTTTGTTAAATTTATTAAATCAATATAACAAAGCGGTATGTTGGCTTAACCAAAGGAGATATAACCTGTTTGTCTATAACATATACAGGGAGTAACAAAAGTATCAAAAGTAAGTGTAACAAATAATGGCTGGAACTTTTTAGCTTGAGAAGTTACAAACAAATGGTAAATACAAAAGGTTTTTCGTTTATCCAGTTGCATATTATGACGTTTTTGGTTTGTTCGTATCTTCTTTTGTTTTGTTGCTATAGCAACTACCTTTGTTTTTTTAAATAGCATCCATATCTTTTTTTTGCATTTCTGAAAATAATTTATTTTCCTCTGTTTGGTAATGCTAATTTATTATAACAAATAAAAGAGTTAAAAAATTAGAAAAACAATTTTTTTAGGAAAATACTTTTGTTTCATACTTTGTCGTATTATCTATGTTTACGGTATCGATGGCAGTCCGGAAAATGCAATTTTACGGTCTAGTATGACTGTAAATTTTGACTGTAAATGTAAAATCCCATTTCCAGGACTCATAACGTAAATAACTATTATTTCACACTGTGTCGCATTTCCTTGTTTACGGTGACGATTTGGGTCCGGTAAATGGAACATTACAGTAGTGAATCCGGTAAAGCGTTGCTATAACAACTTACCAGGCTAAAAAAATAAAGCCATTGAATTTAATGTTACAACACTAATAATCTTAATAACAGTAATAATGCGACGCAGTATAAAATAAAACATTGTACGTTATACGTCCGGTAAACTTTTACAGTAACTCGTTTCGAAATCTCAACTCGCTACTTGCTACTGTAAAAGTTTATTTACCGGACTATAACGGATAACGTAAATAGCTATAATTTTCTGGCCCAGTAAAAACTTCATTATTAGTCCGGTAAAGGACTTACGTGATTAGTCAGGTAAAGACTTCATATGACTAGTCCGTAAAGACTTGAAATGACACAGTGCGGTAAAGACTTAAAATGGCTAGTCCAAGTCCTGTAAAGACTTTGCCCGGTAATGATTGACTTACTTTCCTGCCGCATAGGTAATGAATAGAGTAACAAAAGTGATCAACTTTGTAAAACCAAGCTGTAAAAACATGGTATTTGCCTCGTTTGTATGCCTCTAATTATTTTTTACCGACTTTTCAGAATTTCATTTCGTTTTTATTTATTTAAAAAAGTCACCGAAAAAGTATTATGCAATAAGTCAATAAGTCAGGCAAGTGTCCTTACACAACTAACAGGTTTTTGCAATCCTGCAAGCTTGTAGGAACATATCATCTTGTCCTCTATTATTACGTAAACAACTATTATGCGGTAGAAGTTTAAAATAACCTAACTCCATAATGACCTCACGATTGTCGCATGTGGGCGACTTTCTCGCGAAAAGGGGTTTAGCTTTAGTAGAAAAGGTTCTAGTTAGATTTATCCCGTTCGTCCCCTGCTGCTCCATCGATCCTGTGGGAAACCATATGACCAGGTAAAAGGTTTAGATCTCATGAGGTCAGGCTTGACAATCAACTGGCGTTGGTCAGTCTATTCCTAGGGAGTTCTTACGGGATCCTAGTAAGCCTATAGCAAATTATATCTTAAAATGGGCGGTTAATGCGACTCACATAGCCTCTCACTTCTGAGACAACCTTACTTATATGTGCACCTACCTCCTGCCCAACTGTAAAGTTCGGTAAAGACTAACGAGGCGCTGTCGAATACACACGAAACTTATACACAAGTTTCGATGTACCAGTAGAAAGTCTACATGTCGGACTACTGGTACGAGAGCGTTCTAGTGAAGCTAGATCCTCCCAACGGGCGAACTCGTAAATAGCTCTGGGCCCGTATTCTTGAGCTCATACGAACAAGTTTCGCATACGAGATGTCATAAATTTTACGTCATCAGCTGCAACTTAGCCAATCAAATGTTAGAAGGTAATAGAGAATTACGGCATCTCGTATGCGAAACTCAAGAATACGGGTCCCGGAACTAGCCTAGATAATTAATAGAAAATGAATAGCAATCTCGTTTTCTATAGTAAGCCTAATAGCACTCACATGAGTGCTCACGTACATGTGGGAAACAAGATGTGTAGAAGGTACTCGGGTCTGGGGCGACAATTGTAACTATTAGAAGACAGGTGGCCCATCAACTTCAGTGTCGCATGGCCAATCCTCACGCATGCAGATACAACATGGTTCTCCAATGAATGTTCAATGTGTTTCCTATGTTAAATTCTTGGATATTTCCTCAATAGGATTAGTTGTTCCCAAGTCCAGTTGTCCCTTTTATAAGTTTTTTGATAGCCAGATGTCGTTACCTTGCGTAGTATCGAGCCCAGTACAGTTGATCTTCTTGCAAGTTTACCAGCTTTATCATTTTCTGGGATTTTAAAATTCCCCTGTACATGATTTAGGATGCTTTGAACGAGAGTTGGCTATGTTTTTTTTTCTTTTCGAGATTGGATTTTCAATAATGGTCCAAATAAATTGCAATATGGAGTACATCCGCCGCACCAAGAATAGAGTTCTTTCACTTCGGACCTGTGTAATATTTATTAATTTATTAAACATACCCTTTTAACTGTGTCAACTGTTGACTGTTATCCTGAATCTAACTTGAGCTGAGGTATGGTTTTGAGTCTCTTAAGGGCGGCCAAAAGGGGAAGCAAATAAAAAAAAGCACAATTATATAAATACGAAACAGATTACATTCGGACCGGAGCTGCTGAAAGAGAATTCTAGTTTCAACTTGGGACTGCTAAACCCTCGCTGCAGCTCGGTTTAAATAGACAAGCTTTACATATGATACTGTCGCGTGGCACTTTTATTTATATTTACATATGCTTAAATGCATATGTAAATTTCTATTTTTTCTTTCTATTTCCATGTATATTTCACACATTCGTCCCAGCAGGCTGTATATACGCAGGTTTCCGTAGGCCAACGTATAGTTTCGAACTATTCTGAGTCACTTTTAACGCCACGTGATGTTACAGGACCCAATAACTTCCGGAAAAATGTTTGTGGTTTATTTATAGCTCTTGTATCAGCCTTTTCTCTTGTTCTTAAAGTTCATTCTATTTCAGCTTAAATAACTTTAATAAACGTTCTAATAATAATTCAAATGTGACAATATCCTACATATTTTATTTTGTCTTTATCCTGTTCAAATAGACAATTGAGCTGTCTTGATGTTAAACTGTCCTTCGTAATATCATTTGTTACTGATCTAATGTAAAAACAGGAATCTGTAACTTTTTAAAAATACTCCTGCTTTATCCCCTTATTTAATAGTATAGAAAAACCCGACAAAAATTACGCTTGTTCGGAAGTAATGTAATACGCAAAAATTCTGGAATTAACTAATAATTTTTGTTTCTGATTGGTACTTACCTCGTCACGCAGTCGTAGTTATTATTGTAACATTACTTTTCCGCACCTAAATGTATGTTGCGCAGTAGGGCGCTCGGTATCTTTTATATATACAATATTTTTGCACAAACCCTGTAGCGACCTCTGTTGCTCACATCTGTTAATTATCTGTAAAGCTATTTATTAGCACGGTTCCATTCCTTATAATACCAAGCATAGTTCTTACTACTACTGCCAACGACCTTTTCTGCAAGCAGTTGCTTCCGCTACCAGACACCACTTTCTTCGCTTTTTCTTCGGTGTATCTATACCATTTTATTAGTTGAATATAGAATAATTTGTATCCAAAGAGGTTAATAGTGTGATTGGTTCATCGTCGTATTATTTAAATTCTAAATTGACTTTTGTTCGAGTTATGGATTCTACATTTAACTCAGTGGCGCCCAAAAACACCTCCACCTCACTTTGGGATGAATTTGATCGTGTAATCATTTTGGCCCGAAATCCGAAGGTAGCCTTGGCATGGCCTAATTTAATATTCTTGTACTTACTTATTCTAAGTAAATGATTAGTTACACTTAGGAAAATCAGTCACTGCACATGTCAACTGGTTTCTGATCACTAAATCCCTCTCAAAATAAAATGGTTATTCTTTACAAACCTGAATTTAAAAAAAAAATCAAAATTTCATAACATTTTCAATATTTCGCCACGTCTATCAACCTAATCTATTTTCATTTTTAGGCTAATGGATGTGGCGAAATACCGAGTAAAAAGGGACTACTTCCAAATTCTCCCTAGTAAATCAAGGTAATAATTATAACAAGAGAAATCAAAACGCCCTTTTAAAGCTCATAACAAAACCTATTTATATGAACTTCTATCAAATCTCCTTTGGGACAAACTAACTCTATACATGTATTCTGCAGAAAAGTGGTCCTCCTAGAAGACAGCAAGGGAGAATCACATCTACGTAACTTGAGCGTTCAGAAAGTTTCCACCGAACAAGAAGCAATGAAACTGCTGTTCCTCGGCGACACTAACAGGTTTGAAAAGGGGTAACATTAGAGTAGAGTAACTGAATAAGGATATTAACTGCTTATGTCTTCCTAATCTTAATTAAAACAAGGTAGGGAAAGAGTTTGCAGCAAAAAGGGTTGAAATTAAATTTTAGAGAGCAAGAGTTTAAATTTAATTTTAAACACTGGTTCTTTTGCAGAATTATAGCCGAAACGCCTATGAACGTTTGTTCGTCGAGATCTCATTGCATATTTACGATTTGTGTGACCTCGAAGAATAATAAATCTGGAAAAATAAGAAGGTCCAAACTGAATTTGGTGGATTTGGCAGGGTGAAATTTAGAAACTTGAAATCTGTAGTAGAAAGTAATCCAATTTGGAGATTTCAGATCGGAACGTATTTATAAATCGAATATAACTGGAACAACTTTAAGTGAGGCGAAATACATAAATCTGTCCTTACATTATTTGGAGCAAGTTGTGCTGGCTTTGTCGCAAAGAAGATCTCATGTGCCTTTTAGAAATAGCATGCTTACGTATATGTTGAGGGATTCGTTATCTGGAAATTGTGTGACTGTTCTTCTGGCAACATTGGCTGTAAATAAGAAAAATATTTGTGTAAGGGGGAAATGAAAACACCACGGCATTAATTAAAATATTAATTCATTTATAAAATATTGTAGGAAACGATAGCTACTTGTAAGTTCGCTCAAAGAGTTGCCGAAGTTAATTTGGAGGCTGTAATTAATGAAGAAATTGATCCCCAACAAGAAATAGAATACTTAAAACGGGAAATTGAATCTCTTAGACAGCAATTACTTCAGCATTCTAAGTTTAAGGTAAATAATTTTTTTAGTTATTTGCTCTTGATTTTATAATTAGAAACTAGAGGCTATACCAGTGTCTTTAAAAACTACTTTATTGATTGACCTCAAACAATCTAAAAGAATTTTGAGTTGCTAGGCTTAGTCACACTAGTACTAAATAGCTGGTGTTTAAATTTAAAATAAGATATATACATACATACTCTAAGCTTATCGTGAATCAACTGATGGTAGGGAAAATCGGAAATTCTCACTGCCTTGCCTGAACGGTCAGCGAATTTCAATTTGTGTAAATGGTAGGGTACAGAATCATGCAACTACACACGCTCTGGATTATAAAGAAGATTAGTCAAATGGGTGCTCGATTTTGAGCTTCTTTTATAATATTCACTCTTCAGAGCTTTATAATATTTTCCATTCGCAATTTCTTCCCCTTAATAACAGAAAAGTCTTTTTTAACCACCATTTGAGAGTGACCGGGCACTGGAAAGTGCATCTTTCACTTATTCTAACCTTTTGTTACAATGATACTGCATTAGTCCAAACATAAACCGAGCTTTGTTCTGTCCGTAACTGTTATCTCAGAAAATGTGCAGTTTTTCATCTTTAACAGGACAATGTTGTTTGTGTAAGAATCTAAATAAGACAGAACCTCATTTGACCCTTTCTTGAAGACTATTACGAGCAGTACAGAAACATGTGTACTTCTTTCGACTTGAATGAACTATGAATCCACGGTTGACTCTGAAAATACTTGTTTAAGATGTTTGTGACAGGCAGGGGTAGGTTTTCCAATAGCGAAGCAAATTACAAAATCATTTTCATCAAAGTTGACAATATTCAAAAAGTAAGCCCCTTTAAGCCTAGTTTAAATTTAAAATAAGATATATACATACATACTCTAAGCTTATCGTGAATCAACTGATGGTAGGGAAAATCGGAAATTCTCACTGCCTTGCCTGAACGGTCAGCGAATTTCAATTTGTGTAAATGGATGACTTCTAACATATTTCAAAATTTAGCGCTAATTTTGTGCTAATTTTGTGGCAATTAAAAAATTGAGTGCTCGACGTTTTTTTAAATACATTTTGCTAGCTTAAATTAAAGTTAGCAGAGTATACTTGTTTTATTAAAAATATGTCGCACTTAAAAAAGTACTAGATTATTAAAAAAATTAACAAAAATTGATTGTTAAACAAAAAATTGTTTTATTACGTGAATCATGCAGCACTAAATTATTTTCGAGTTTATAAATTTATTTGTATTAACTTACATTAAAAAAGTATACAGTGCGGGATTAAAGTATGGAATATTAAAAAAAGCATTTTTTTATATTCTATACTTTAATCCCAGGCTGTATATATTTATACCTATATTATGTTCTACTAACTTTACTTTAAGCTAGCAAAATGTTTTTTTTGAAAAAAACATTAAGTACTTAATTTTTATTTCAGTACTAATCTAGCACTTAAAAATCCACTATGTTATTAAAGAAAATAAGTTAAATAAATTACTAAACAAAAAATTGTTTTATTACATGAATTTAGTAGCACTAAATTATGTTTGAGTTTATACATTTTTTACAATAAGGAAAATGCTGTGCTAACTTTACTTTAAGCTAGCAAAATGGTTTTCTTAAATAAACATTAAGCACTAATTTTATTTAAGTAATAAGGTAGCACTTAAAAAGCACTACATTATTAAAGAAAAAAGAGTTAAATAAACCACTAAACAAAAATTTTTTTTACATTATTTCACAATAAAAAAACCGTTGTGCTAACTTTACTTTAAGCTAGCAAAATGTATTTGTTTAAAAAACGTTAAGCACTCAATTTTGAACTTAAACAGCACTATATTATTAAACAAAAAAAAGTTAAATAAATAACTAAACAAAAAACTGTTTTGTTATACGAATTTAGTAGCACTAAATTATTTTCGAGTTAATAAATTTTTTGCATTATTTTACAATAAAAAAACTGCTGCGCTAACTTTACTTTAGGCTAGCAAAATGTATTTTTTTTTGAAAAAAACCGTTTAGCACTCAGTTTTGCACTTAGAAAGCACTATATTATTAAAGAAAAAAAAAGTTATATAAATGACTAAACAAAAAATTGTTTTATTACACAAACTTAGTAGCACTAGATTATTTTCAAGTTAATAAACTTTTTACATTATTTTACAATAAAAAAACTGCCGTGCTAACTTTACTTTAGACTAGCAAAATGTATTTAAAAAAAAACGTTAAGCACTCAATTTTGCACTTTAAAAGCATTATTATATATTATTAAAGAAAAAATAGTTCATTAAATAACTAAAAAAAAAATTGTTTTATTACGCGAATTTAATAGCACTAAATTATTTTCGAGTTTAAAATTTTTTACATTATTTTACAATAAAAAAAACTGCTGTGTTAACTTTAATTTAAGCTAGCAAAATGTATTTCTTTAAAAAAACGTTAAGTACTCAATTTTGCACTTAAAAAGCATTATTATATATTATTAAAGAAAAAATAGTTCATTAAATAACTAAAAAGGAAAATTGTTTTATTACGCGAATTTAATAGCACTAAATTATTTTCGAGTTTATAAATTTTTTACATTATTTTACAATAAAAAAACTGTTGTGCTAACTTTACTTTAGGCTAGCAAAATGTATTTTTTTAAAAAACGTTAAGCACTCAATTTTGCACTTCAACAGCACTATATTATTAAACAAAAAAAAGTTAAATAAATAACTAAACAAAAAATTGTTTTGTTATACGAATTTAGTAGCACTAAATTATTTTCGAGTTAATAAACTTTTTACATTATTTTACAATAAAATAACTGCTGCGCTAACTTTACTTTAGGCTAGCAAAATGTATTAAAAAAAAACCGTTTAGCACTCAGTTTTGCACTTAGAAAGCACTATATTATTAAAGAAAAAAAAGTTAAATAAATGACCAAACAAAAAATTGTTTTATTACACAAACTTAGTAGCACTAGATTATTTTCAAGTTAATAAACTTTTTACATTATTTTACAATAAAAAAACTGCCGTGCTAACTTTACTTTAGACTAGCAAAATGTATTTTTTTAAACGCCGATTCAATTTTTCGATTGGGCACTAAATTAGCAATAAATTTCAAAATTTGTTGGTTATACTAGCTTAAAAGAGCTCAAAATGTTTGGATCTCAAGCCAACGAATGATTTTCTGATTCTCCAGATGCTTTCAATGCTTTTGTGTTTGTAATTTTTGAGAATCATCTGACGAGCAAGAATAAGTTGACAACCATAAGTGTAGTGTTTTCGTCGACCTTAAAAGAATCGTTAATTGCAAAATAGCAGTCAGGATATAACAAGTTAAAACGCCTGAAAACCTGAGGTGTTCTAAGCATCTTGTTCCTTTTTCATCTTCATTTTCGCTTTTCTCAATTTTTCTACCTGTGTTTCTATTTTTCCGTCTTTTAAACATTTTCCTTCTCTATTTCTCACCCTTCCGTCATCCTTCCTTCTTACCTTTCACCTGCCTATTTTCTCTTTGCTTCTTTGTTATTTTTCTACCCCCCTTTCCCTTTCTCTTTTCTCTTGCCTCCTTCCTCGCTCTTCCTCCCTTCCTCTTTTCTTCTTATGTTCTTTCTTTTCTCAGTTCCTCTTCTTTTCTTCAATCTTTTTTGTCGTTTACCTTCCTCAGTATTTAGTTCTTCAGTCACATTTTTCTCCTCTTGCTCTTCTAGAATTTATCGCTGCTCACTCATACAATATCATGGGCTTTCAAGAAGTACAGTACTGGACCAGATTACCTTAGAATGAATATAACAAATATTGATTCCAGTTACTTTTTAAATGCTCGTTATTGTTTAGATTTAATATTACTCTTGTCAAACGTCTCTTAAGCTAAGCACTTTACAAACCTAAAAAGAAACATTAAAATAAACAAATAAAGATAAATAATAGATATAACAAATGTGATACGTGTATCATGAGCGAAAAGTGAGTCTTTGTCATTCAAGGCGTATAGAGGTGAGCAATTGAAAGTTAACGACTTTTGGCAGCAAATTTCCTAAAATAACATAACCTAGTATGAAACGGATAGAAAACCAATATGTGTGAGTATGCTTAAGCACATGCAATTTTAATTAAACACATAGCCATCAATGCATCATACATACATATTGCTATGATATATTAATGTTTAATAAGCATCGCATTCGTGCGACAATTAAATTTTATGGTGATAAGCGCTGTACTAGTATACACTTTACAACACTTGACCATAAATTTATTTAAATTTAAAGACCGCTATCACTTATGTTTAGTGTAGCAAGGCAAACTGAAAAGTTGTACAAAAACAAACACCACTTACCTTTGTGATGAAAAGAAAATTTGCTCCGGCTATGATTTTAAAATCCAAAGACAAGCTCAGGAAAATTACATGAGAAAATTTCAGGCGGGTCGCTCTTTGACAAAAAATAAAATATTGTTCAACTTATACCTGTGAAATTCTGTTAATGGACACAAAACAAGAAAAATACACAAATGAATCTCCTTTTTAACATTTAAAATATTTTATTAATAAACACATAAAAAGAATGAAAAGAGAAACGAAAACACAAAAAATTCTTATTATCTAAAATGGATTAAATTAATTATTGGTGCCAATTGGATTTACCAAAATAAGAATTACGAGATTTAATTTTCTTTGTCTTGCTCAATTTCTATTTGATCAATCGCACGATCTTAAATTATAATTAAGAAAAAAAGAAACGAAATAAAAATAAAGTTAAATTTTGAAAATAAATTTTGAAATTCAAAAATTTTGCGCCAATTTAATTTAAATAATCAGAAAGAGGATAATTTTCTCTACCTTTTGGTATATTGCATGTCTAACAAAAAGCAAATTTAACTCCAGGATTCAATGGCAACCATCTTGAATTTCCTGACGAACATGGTTTTTACAAAATTACAGATAACAACATTTTCACATCTTATTGCTTCCTTTTCTATTTATTAAATGAATCCTAATACCCTATCACACAATATTTACATCAATTTTGGCACCGAAACTTTAATTGTTAACTAACAACGATACAAATTATAAGCTTCAACAGGCTAAACCGTCTCTATATAGAGCTGCCCACTTGAAAATTCTATTGCTAAAGGTGCACTAGAACCTAATTAAGAATATTGCAGCAAAACATTTTGGCTGCAAGTGCATAGATTAATGAAAATTATACATTTATCATGAAATTTGATAAATCGTTAAACCAGCATGGGATTTACTTGAAATTCAACAACAAAAACTGTGAGTATAGTGGTGATTGCTTGCATACACCTTTCCATCTATGCCTTTTATAATTTCCAGGTGAAACTACACCTTACAATGACTTTAATTATGAAAACCAAGTCCAACGACCTAACGATATGCAAATCGTAACTTGTCAAAATAATTTTTCAATTTTAAGTGAAAAATTCTTTTAAGATCTATTTCTTATTATTATCAAGTGATGTAAAGTGTATCCTTTACCTATTAAGTAACAAATTAATTTATTCCACTAATATTTGGGCTAGTTGAATCCAAAGCCCTAAATTTATAGGCAACCCAAATGACATATTCAATTATCAGTGCTGGAATCACAGCAATATCTAAGACAATGATAACAAAATTAGAATAAGATCTTTTCAAATCTGTTATGTGAAGTGTGACCATGTGAATTGTCATAAGACAATGAAAATCAAATAAACAAAAGTCATTATGGTTAAAATTAAATCAAAAGTCGGTTTTACAGCCAACTACGGAAAACGACCAAACTGTTAACTTGCAAGTGCTCGTTACTCCTCATAATATGTTTTTCTCCAACCGTTACAAAAGTATGACATTTTACGACTGTCAGGAGGCTCTAAGGTTGACATTTTCCATACAGTAAACAAAAATTGGTATCTTAGCAACAAAAGTATTCACTTTTAATCCTAGGAGCTAAAGTTGTCACTTTTAATCCTAGTATTAAAAGTGTTGATTTAAATTAAAACTTGGTAATTTTAATCTGAACAAGTTTATTCAACAATCTTTACAATTGATGTTTATTCACACTGATATTGAATACACAGTTTGAACAGGTATTAAAATTAAATAATCCACTGGAACTTCCAGCACCTTCATTCTTGGAACAATTCTAACACAGTCCAACACGTTTTCACTAACAATTATATTATTTTCCGATGCTGTGTCATTAGAAATGACAGTGGTGCTTGGTTTATCATTATTATTACCACTATCAACCTGCAGTATTCTTTTCGCAATATTTTCTTTATTCAAAAGTGAGTCTTCGATGTAGCCTTCCGCCACAGTGCTCGATCTCCATCCTCCGTGTCTTTTTAGACAAGTGAGGTCACCACCGCCGTCAATTAAAAGAGTAGCAGACGTTCGTCGTAATGCGTGTCCCGTGTACTCTTTCCAGTTGTCCAGGTTCAATCTTGCTACTTCTTGCGAGACGGCACTGATTTTATGAATACCGACCACCATTCGATGACACTTTCCACTAACTATCTGAGAAATAATCGACGTTCCACCAATCCGGATGGACGTAGAGCAACATATTTTCGATATAAAGTTAAATAATTTTCTCCCAGCACAGTAAAAGATCGTGGTCTCTTGGTTTTGGTAGTGGGAATTTTGATAATTAAAGCGGATTTCACATCTTCAACAATATCAATTGTTAGATTGACTAATTCATCAGAGCGGCATGCGCCTGCAACCCCCAATATTAGGACAACCTATAAAAAAGCTTTTTAAGAATTTTGTTCTTTCATTTTGAAAGCGTTTACCTTCATCATCAAATATAAATTATCAGGTGCACTATTCAAAAAGCGGTCAACTTGCTCCTTTGTAAATACTCGCGATTTTTTTGATGAATATCCCTCATTTTGTCTCTTGAGAAAAGCACGTAGCTTTGAATATTTACTCAGATCAATCCCGTTCTTTACATCCAACGTTGGCCGCAACATTGAATATTGTGACCAAAGCGTTGACGGCTTCATTTTATTTGCTAAGTTTGAGAAATACACCATCAGTACATCTTCTGAATACAACTGAATGTTTTTTTCTTTGCACCAATCCATAAAACGTCGATACGCAAATTCATAAATTTCTCGAGATTTCTTAGGGAGAAGATTCAAAGAAACCTCTTTCGCACACTCCAGTATCTCCCTAGGTACACCTAAATCTTCATCAGATTCCATTTTTACACAGTTTTCAACAAATTAGACCACAAACAATCACAAATGAACTCAATTAGCAAAATGGCGACCAATGTTTGACAAAGTGTCCATGACTACACATCGATACCTACTTTGCTTTATTATCCCAATGTAGTTTGAATAATTTTGTCCAAAACACAAATTAATAGTTCAATGGGTGATTTCGGTTGGAGAAAAAGTAGCATGTTTCATTCGGATTAAAGGTGCCTTTTTGTGACTCGCAATTAAGCATCCGCTCGGCTTCGCTACGCTTCGCCTCGCAAATGCAAAATTTGCTCGTCAAAAAAGGGGCACCTTTAATCCTAATAAAACAATCTACTATTTCAGTTTGTGAGGCAAGCGGTATCTTTTTTCTACGACCGTTCTTAATAAAATACAGACATGAAAAATATTTCATTTTAATTTTATTCATGCAGATGCCTATGCTATCTATGCTGAATCGAGTACACAAGATAAAACAGTCATCGGCGCACCGTCGTTCGGAAGAAAGGTTCTGCAGGATGTGGGGAAAAGACCTTCTCACTCTCTTGTGGGTACGTAAATTTTTTTATATCTTTTTTAACGGTCGTAGAAAAAAGTGTTTTTTTCGCGCTGGTTTTCCGCACCCTTTGCTTTTCTTAATATTATTGTCGAAGTAGTAACAAGCTAGGTAATCGTTATATGTTGCTTTGACAAAAAAATCTAATTTAATAATCTTTTTAATTCATTTTCATATTTTGTTTTTAGTGATCGCAGAAAAGAAGTAAATACCCATGATATGACGATTCGTTTGACAGTTTGTTGCTCGTGCGACAAACTCATTTCATTATTGACACATTTAGAATTGCTTTCGTTTGAAAATGGTAAAAGTCAATCCTCATATGTAGTAATCAAGAAAAAATGTATTTCCAAATCAATTATTTCATAAAATATGCAATTCTGATTTTCTTTTCAAATATGTACTTTCACATAGTAAGCTTTTAAAAAGACCAGTGCGACTACATAAAATCCTTATGTAACATTGATACTAACCCTTTCAAAAAAGTATCTATTTTAATTAACTTATACACGATATAGCCTCTATATTTCTATAAAGCTTCAATGTGAGTTATTTAGCAGCAGATAATAATATACAGTGAGATCGAAAAGTAAGGAATAAATTCAATATTTTAAAAACCCTTAATATTTAAAATTATCCCCAATTTCTTTGGCATTTCGAATTCCTGGTAAAATTCTATACATTTTTTATGTAGTACATATATCCTATATACCTAAAATTAAATGCGTTTTGCTAGTCCAGGTTTTTTAGACACCCTGCATGCCAAAAGATGTTTTTAAAATAAATTTTTTTAAATTATTTATTTATTTTTCGACCTTACTGTGTATCTCGATATTATATCGGGTGATCAAGGCTCATGGCCAAGCTCATATCCTTTTTTTGTTTAAAAATGGATTTGAATAAAATTTGGTACGGATTTTTTGATATACAGAACACAGATGGCTCATTTCCGGTTTCGTTGGGAATGGTGGCAAATTTCTGTTTGTGAATGGAATACCTTGCATATTTAAATTTAAAATTTTCTCAAAAGAAAATATCTTAGAAGGTTGAGAAGGGCCTGAAATGAAGAAAGTTAAGTTAAAAAAGGTACAAAGTAAAAAAAGCTATTTCACCAGTATCATAACTACAGCTAATTTATTATTAAAAGATGGTTATACTAATTTTGACCCGCAAAACCTAAATATGCATAGATATACAGGGTGTTCTATTCAAAAAAATTTGGAGTCATTTCCGGAGGTCATGGAGACTCATATCTATAATTACTTAGTTATGATCAGAAGATCTCAAAAAGCTATGAACTTTCCCTTACTTCTCTTCTTTCCCTTAATATATACGTCTTCAACGATTAATGTTACGCATTCAGTCTTATGATTTGCAAGTGGTTTACAAGAGTGGTAAACAAATGTACATTGCGGACACGTTATCTCGTTCTCCTCTACAAGAATTTGCTCTGGAAGATTTAGATCACGAAGTTAATTTACACGTTAATTTATTAACTTCTACTTTAGCAATTTCCAAAGATAAATTGAAATTAATTCAAGATGCAACGTCTCAAGACCATGCCATGGAAATATTAATAAAATATAGTCAAGAAGGTTGGCCAAATAATAAAAAAGCTGTTGATACTGCAGCATTACCTTACTATAACTATAGAGATGAAATACATTTTGTTCAAGGTCTGGTATTCAAAGGTCAGTCATTAATCATTCCATCAAATTTGCGTCGTGATATTTTAAATATTGTGCATGAAGCACATCAAGGTATCCAAAGATCAATTGCTTCTATTAAAGGTATAGTATTTTGGCCTAACATTTATAATGATATAAAAAATATTGTCTCTAGCTGTGAGTCTTGTATCAAATTCAGCAATAATAATCCTAGACAACCTTTATTACCTCACGAAATTGTTTACATTCCTTGGTATAAAATAGGTGTAGATTTTATGGACTTCAATGGACAGAAATATCTAGTGTGCGTAGATTATTTCTCTAAATATGTTGAACTGTCTATTTTAAAAAATGGTTTTACTAGTAGTATAGTTATTCGAGAACTGAAATCAATATTTGCTCGTCACGGAATTCCTGTTCAACTTATGTCAGATAATGGTCCTCCTTTTAATGCCAATGATTTCCATAACTTTACAAAAGATTGGGATATTGAACACATCACATCTAGTCCATACTATCCTCGTTCAAATGGTCTAGTTGAACGTACTATTGGTTCCCTAAAGAAATTTCTTAATAAATCTCTTCATTCTGGGACAGATCCATATATTGCTTTACTACATTTCAGGAACACACCCAAAGGTAGTTTAGCATCGCCTTCTCAATTATTGATGTCCAGGCGACTGAGATCTAAAATACCGATTTCCCATAAAGCTTTAAGTCCTCAACTCGTAAATATTAATCATTATAAGTCTGTCTCAGCTAATATTAAAAAGAAAATGTCATATTATTATAACAGAAATGCTCAGATTGATTTTTAAAGTTATTTGCCACATTTTGATACTGTTATCGATATTAGAACTAACATTATTATTATTATTGATCACATTACAAGAATTACTAGAATATAAAGTATGTATAATCAAATTATCATCTTCATTAAAAGAAATATTATGAACTGGTCGGTTTTTCTTTCTTTTAAAGCAAAATTTTGAGTAATGGCCAACTGACTTACAAAAATTGCAGTTTACATTAGCTGCAGGGCATCTATATCTATGTCTTTGTCCGCACTTACCACAAGATCGATTGTCTTGCTTACCAGCACTAAAATTGTTAGAATTAATAGTTCTTGACAGTCGATTACTAGGTGACATAGATCTGTTACGTATACCAAGACTTCTTTGACTTGAATTACTTCTGTGTTGGCGTAAGTTTGAAGACGATGACTGCATTCCAACAACTCCAACAAATTCATTATTAGTTGATGAAGACGACAAAATTTGTGAAGTTCTGGCTCTTGTAAGAATAATATTTTTGGCAATTTGTAAAGCTTTATCCAATGATATTGGACCTTCTTCAATTAACCTTTCTTTAATAGACGAATTAGATTCATTAAGCCCAGAGGTAAAAATATCTTTGACTAGACTTTCTCGCAAATCTCCAAATTCGCAAGACAAACTAAGATTAGTCAGATCAGTGACATAATCTTCGATAGACTCATTACATTTCTGACGTCTGTTAAAAAATACATGTCTTTCAAATGAAATATTTACTTTAGGTGTAAAATATTCCGTAAATTTGTCTATTAGATCCTTATACTTAACTGTATCAATGTCCATATTAAAACTATTAAATACTTGCAAAATATCTGCACCTAAATAATGTAACAATAATGCTACTTTTCTGGAATCATTTTCTTCTTCTAAATTGCTTGCTTTTAAGAAGATTTTGAATTGTATTGACCAGTTCTTCCATTCATTTGATAGATTAGATGAATGTAAATCCATTGGTGACAATCTAGCATTCATATTTGTTTGACTCTTGACAGACATATTTTTTTCTTCATTACCATTACCATTCGACATGTTGAATATTTTACGACAAATATGTGCAAATGAGACTTTAGAAAATACTTATAACACCTGACACCATGTTATGTGGTATTGATAGTGTATTGAAAATGAAATATATCAGACTTATGAAAGACTTGGTTTATTGACAAAGACTGTAACATGACATTATTTATTTTTTAATTACAATAACCATGACTACTACATAATAATAAGAACAATTAAACAATTAGATATACATAACACAAAGCAGATGCTTAAAAAGGACATTACTCCACGCAAATAATAATTACATAATAGCAGAGGCTCAAGGAGTCCGGGAAAATAACAAAAGAAGGGACCAAGAACTTTACTCCAAGCAAAAAATAAAAGTAGAGGCTCAAGGACACTGGTCCGAACTAAAACTTAAAGCTCAAGGACTTTGATCTCAAATAATGAAGCAAAGGACTAAAGATAAAGAAGCTCCGCTAGAAGTAAGCAAGATTGAACTCTAACTCTAAATATGAAAGTATCACTTACTTAGCTTATAGGATTAACCATGATCAGAAAGGTATGAACGCAATTTATGGATTAATAATTACAACTATGAATAATCCCATGTATAGCAAGTGCCACGAATTTTGGCGAGAGGTAGAGATACTTTGGGCACGCCCGACTTCACTCTGATTGGTACGGATATTCTCCATCGGCGTAAGATATAATTTCTTAGTATGCTTACAATTTAAGGAAATAAACATAAATAAAATGAAGCCCCAGACTCGAATTAATTGGAGATACATCTTTTATTACATTTCAATGTAGTATTTAAGGTACCAATTATAAATATGACTGTATTTAAAATAAA
This sequence comes from Agrypnus murinus, assembly GCA_929113105.1. Lineage (NCBI taxonomy): Eukaryota > Metazoa > Arthropoda > Insecta > Coleoptera > Elateridae > Agrypnus > Agrypnus murinus. Next base: position 4,290,165 of record OV816029.1, read on the forward strand.
AGACCTAGAGTGAATCTAGATTTATAATTCTATTTTGTTAGAAAAGTTTATAAACATAAAGTAATGGTATAATAAACTACATTCTTCATGCATCACTGTCGTCACTTAAAATTAATTATAAAGTCTTGAACAAATTTGTAAACCATATTTCTCGGCCTTTTCTTTCATTCAGCTTCTGTTATTTTACTGTGTATTCAAGTTCGGTCATTTCTTTTACGTCGTCCAACTTAAAGTTCATCTTTTATTTTCAGATTTTCTACTGTTACACGAGATCCTTCGGTTTTGTGATAAGTTTGCATTATATCACGAAGATCGTTTATCTTGTATTCTGGGATCCAGTTACCAAAGAATTTGCATGATTCACTAGTAAATGTTGTACCACTACCTTCTTTCACTATTCTTTCTATTGTTCTCACCGATACTCCGGCAGCTTACCATACTTTTATTGGTGATGTCTCTGCAGCTGAATTATTCGGTTTAAAATACTTAAAAACTTGAAATGCTATTTTCTGAGCTGGTCCGCCAAAAAACTTCATTATGACAAGGTTATGACATTTCTGTCCTCTTATCATTTATAAAATTAAACCTTATTATTTAACTCTCGAGCGCACGCCTCTGACCTGTAAGTATAAGTATACCGGTGGGCGGAGTTTTTCAAAAATTAGCTCACTACGCACTTCGCCTTCTCGCCAAGTTTCGTGGCGCTTGCTATATCAAGTTTAAGGAAATGTACGAGGTAAAGTTATACAGGGTGTAAGGGGATACGACGCGTTAATTTAAGGGGTGATAGAAGACATCAGAGGGAACAGAAAAGTCCTATACAACTTTGTTCTAAAACGTACTAATTTTTTGGAAAAGATAATAGTAATAATAGATAATAAGTTGGAACCTTTGACATCAAAGTTTCTCCTTCCACCCTGTATATTGTAGAAGAACTGTGATGTCACAAGTATACCAGCAGACACTACACGCATGGTCAACGCAAGCTAACCTCCCTTTCCATATCTACTTCTTATAATAAATAGAATAACCATATAGTAGTTATTTATGTACACTGCCGCTCATTTGAAAGTGCACGATAGACCCGATTTACTTCGGTTATATTTTCTATAAATTTCTCTAAGCTGATAAATAAATTATTTTAAACAAGTATTCAAAAATAAGAAACAACATTTCATTCCGCTGCTGCTGTTATAAACATAGATTATGAAATCCTGACTTACACGATGTGATTTTGGAGTATTACATTATAAAGATCCGTGCACTTTCAAATAAGCGGCACTGTACATACACTCCCAAGGTTTTACCAGGTACAAGACACCTTAAAAGGTATTTGTGTGTAAGTAGAAACCCCATTTATTATAATCCATCAGTATACTACGATCAAAAATAATTGCAAATAAAAACGTAGTATGCTTTGTTTAACTGTAAAAGTCGTTACGGAAATTTGTTTTGAACCACCTGAAAATCCCAAAACAAAATTTTGGTTAAAAAATCTATAATAATAATAGTCGTTTTAAATGTATTACATATTGAATTAAAATTATCTTATTTTTGTTGAAAAGAGTGCCATGGACATTGACAACAAAATTTTGTTTACTCTTAAAAGTTAACTAAAAGTGTCATTTAAATGCCGTAGTAAGTTGTGTAAAATTCTAACAAAATGGCTGAAATTATTGGTTATTGAAAAGGAAAAAACCGTTCGTTTGGTTGGGAAGGAAACAGTTCCAAACGGACTGTTTCTCCCTTTCAACGACCCATAATTTCAGCCATTTTGTTAGATAAAATGCCAAACAACCTACTATAACACTTAAATGAATATCTATTCGTACCCGGGAAGAGTAACTAAAAAACAACCGCATTTAGTGACTTTTCTAGTGTAAGAGGAGTACTCGGAACTAGTACGGTGTAACAATTGCAAAATTGTTGTAGTGTGAATCATGCTTCTACTTTGCAACTAGGTTTAATAGAAGAAAAATAGTTTCTAGGTTATGTTGATTTCCGTCAAACTTTTGTCCAAGTTAAAATGGCGAAAGCCTATTGAAATTCATTCAAATCTTTTATGCTTTGCACGTCAATATCAGCAAATATCAAAACAATTATCAAGTTTACGATAATTTATTTTGTTTTTGATGTGTATAAAATATTAATAAATGTTTGAGGTTTGATTAGCATTTGTTTTTCTAATTTCCAAGCAACACCATGCTAATGCCAACTTAAAGAACATTACAAAAAGTTTTAAATGGCTAGTTTAAGAAACTTTACAAATCAAAATACCCTAAAGGTTACTCTTTCTGCGCACGAACGGATTATAATAAACATTTTAGAGTAAACACAATTTTGTTGTCATTTCCATGGCACTCTTTTAAACAAAAAAAATATAATTGTTTAATTCAATTCTAACAATGCATTTAAAGCGATTTTTATTTAAGATTTTCTATCTAAAATTGGATTTTCTGATTTTCAGGTGGTCCAGAATAAACCTTCGTAACAACTTTTCCGATTAAACAAGACCTACTATATTTTTCTTCAATTATTTGCATTTATATTTGGTCGTAGTACGATGGTGGTTTATTATGCATAGGGTTTCTAATTATACACACCTCTTTTAAGAGGTTCTATACCTGATAAAAATTTGGAATACATTCGATTATAAACAACAAATATATAAGAGCGTCAAGCCGTCAAATGAGACACACTGTACACAGGGCGGAAGGAGAGGGGGAAAGACTCGAAAAACGACTCTTTCTCGTCGTAGGTGCGACCGTAGCTTTTTAATAGCAGAGAACAACCAAAGATTGTAACATAAAGTTACTTTCAGCAGATTGGTGCTCCTTCTTTGACTGGAACTATTTGGTCTTCAAGGTTTTGTGACCTAATACACACTAATTTCTTGCTTTATTATGCTTTGTATTTGAATTGTTTCTCACTACACTACTTTATTATTTTGTTCAAACAACACTGCGCATTAAATATGTTTCATTTATAATAAATTCAAATCATATTTGAGGTATTCCATATTTGAGCACATGTTCTCATAACATAAACTTGCCAAGCATGGTTTATGTGCAATGGGTGTACCTACCTAAGTTTCTGTGCTGTCAGTGTACCAAAACTTCAAATATTTCTTATTTGTTTTTTCGGGCCTTTGGACTGGCAATAAAGTGTTAATTTCTTTTTCTAAATGGCAGTCAGAAACGCTGTTTTAGAAAGGCTTGTCGAATAAGTATATTGGTATATCAGGCCCAGAAGAGAAGGGCTCGCCGAAAAAAAAAACGCGGTCTAATAGTAATACTAGAAACTTCATCGAGTACAAGCACTAATATAAGTAAAGTTTTTCGGGCCTATAGGACAGTCTATGGAATGTAGTTGGTAAACACTCAACCCAATAATAATCATAGGGACTTTTGGAGAAGGGCTCTCTGACGAAAAACATGGTTTGTCAGTTTTTAGAAACTTCATCGAGTTTATTAATATTTCAGACATATGGACTGGAGTAAAACTCGATTTAAGAAATCTAGAATTTTCTCCGGGTCTATATAGAGAGTCCATACATATTGGTAGATTTATTTTATAACGCATAAAGAATGTTGCAGAAAAGCTTGTTAAATAAAAATGTAACCATAAGCTTGTTGTAGCCCAGTCAAATTGGACAAAAAAAGGGCAATCGGTAAAAAAAAACCTAGAGTTTTGGCAAATAGCCTTAAACGCTTCCTTTAGACTTGGGTTGATGTGTGTCAAAAGTTCCCGCGGGTGGGGGGGGGTGAGCTCTAGGAGGGGGAGGGGTTTAAATGTCCCTTTTTTTAGTTTTTCGCTTGTATCTCGGGAACTATCACTCCTACAGAAAAATACTTTATACTCAAAATTGAAGCTAACAAGATTTGCTACAAAAATGATCTTACGCATTTTTGTCCTAGGACGTATGGTTGCCGAGCTATGAGCTTCTGAAATTTGGATTCTAAGTCAAATTACATTTTCCAGCTTTAAAAATCCTTCCAAACTAATTTCATTTGTATACGGTAAGCGTTTATATGGAAGTAGTGTGTGTAGAAATCAAATTTGAAGTTTTACAGAGAAGGATAGTCAGACGCGTCGCCCAACTGGAGGGCGTTTTATATCCCTTCTGTTGTTGTTCAAGGTCGGTGACCCAATCCTTCCCGCGGAGGGATCCCCTACTACTTCAGTCACACTCCTACCCTTATATTTAATTTCATTATTCAGTTTTCGACTGCCTATCGCGTCTCAGGGTGAACGGACAAGCAGTCGTTGGAGATGTCGGACTTCATTAGTATCCCAGACTAGCCCGAAGATAGAGGTAGGGCAGTTAGAGGTGTCGGGAAGCACTAGGATTTGAGACTAGCTTGTGGGCAGACCACACGGCGTTCACCCTTAGAACTGGTCGTTGTCTACCCAATCCCAGGCTTGCCTGGGCAACGGATGACGCGATCAGAATTAAATGTGTAGTAGAGTTATGCCGAGGTGTTTCGTTTACGTTTCACCGAAGTGTTTCTCGACGATGACTCTAAAACGTTGCTGAGGGAGCTCTGCTAACAAGAGGGTCCGGTGTGGGTGGATTGAATCTTACCTGACGTAGACGAATGGAGGAGATTCAAGTGAGGTTTATCTCGGTTAGGGAGTTCGCTCGCTAACCCATGAGAAACTGTATGTCACCAGGTAGCGTTTCGGAGGTGATAGTACGAAAGTCTGGCATATGCTGTCAGTTCCAGCGTCGAATTCCCAAAAATCGTCTAGAGACCTACACTTAAAGGGCGTTGATGCGAAGATACATAGCCTCTCACGTTCAAGACAACTTCACCTTAACGGCTACACACCGGGATGCTACTTTGATGGGCCCTTAAAGTAGCCTCGAAACGAAGCTCTGTCGAGAGCTCATTAGGCCTATAACTGGGAGATCGGGGTGGCAAACCCATTTAAAAACCAAGTCCCGTCACATTTGAGGTTGGATTCGATCGGGCAGTGGCCCCAACTAAGGCTTGGTTAAAGAACCTATGGTTTCTGATGTACCTAACCTAGGTTAGGGAATAGTCCTAATGCTGGACGAGGTACTTATCCCCGTATGAAAGAAGACGGGAGGGTGCCGGCGGGTGAGCACGTGTTAAGTCAATCGCTCCTGTACTAACCTGGTTAGCTAGTGGAGGGTGGATAGGCAACCTCGCTCCGACCAGTGAGTAACTGGGAGCAATTGCTGTGCAATGTGCTGATTGAGCGTATCTCAATTACTTCCTCTTTTGGAAGGAACATGGAGTATGTTATCACGAGAAATCATGCCTATCGCGTCGTACGGCTGTGATCGCGAATGTGATTTCACCCTCGCCTTATAATGGCTGATAGTTGTTTGATTTGTGATGAACCTGTTGAGAGTGATAGGAGTGTGGTTCTTGAGAGAGGAATGGAAGGACTGTTAAATGCCAGCATTGCAAGGCAGGATGGGAATAGCCAGAGTTTGAAGAACAAAACAAGTGGAGTTGTTCACACCTCCTGCCGAAAACGTTATACCAGACCACAATCTGTTGCTTCTGATTCAAGAAAAAGGGAAGAAACCAAAGTAAAAAACGCAGAAGGGATCTGTCGACGTTCCAACGTTCCAACGTTCCAACATTTGATTCCAAGGTGAAATGTATGTTCTGCTGTGGAGTAATTGATGAGGCGTTTGCTGCACTGTCGTTTTTGATGGTTATTCTGACACTGTGAACAGCACAAAACGCGCAGAACAAAAATGTCGAACCACCACCATCACCGCATCAGTCGATATTGACTTTACTGAAGAGATGGCAGTGACGGCTCAACAACAACTCTTTTTAAGTAACGAAAAAAATAAGGTCAGGTTCATCACTATGCTGACTCAGAAAATGATTGCTGATGGAATTCGAGTCAGACAGGCTGATGCTGATAAAACGATAGTGAAGTGTGCATTGGAAAAAGCAGAATCTGGTTGTTCTACTGTCATCGGCAAGGATGTGGATCTGCTGGTCCTGCTGATTGTTTTAGTTCCAAGGGAACAAGAGATAAATTGTTTCATACCAGGGAAGGGGAATGAGGAAAGCAGAACTTATTCTTCCACGGAATTGCAGGAACATGACTTTGCCAAGAGCATCTTGTTCATTCACAGTTTTAGCGGCTGTGATACAACCTCTGTAATTTTCCGAAAAGGCAAGTCATCTATTGCTAATTTATTCATGATGAACAGCAGCCTGCATTACATCTCCCACGTCTTTTACACAAACACTTCAACACAAGGAAGTCGCAGACGCAGGGGAACAGATGTTCCTAGCGATGTACAACGCCAGAGTAACAGACCTGGACAAATAACGCTACTTAGCCTTCCTAAGATCCACCACAAGGGTGAGGCCAGACCTCCCCTCTCTACTACCAACTAAAGGCTCTGCACTGCAACATTCATACAGAGTCTATTTGCAAGTTCAGGAATGGCTGGGAAACAAGCTGCCACCTACTGATTGGGGTTGGATGAGAGGGGCAGATGGAGATCTTCAGCCCTTGCCTACCTTGCATCACGCTGCCCCAGCTGCAATCCTATCAACAATATTTTGCAGCTGCACCAAAGGCTGTAGTACACGCTGTGGATGCCTTAAGACAGGCATTCATTGCTTTTCAATATGCGGTTGTGAGAGCGCGTGCACCAATGACCCTCCATTTGAAGACGAGAATTCTGTATATGAGGACGACCCTAGAGACCCCCTTGACACCCTGTAATGAACTGTTTGAAACTTACTCATAATGTAATTAAAATCACCAATATTAATGTACAAGACAATTGTAGACTGTAATTTGGTTTTAAATGCGAATAAAGCACAATTTTTGAAATTGTGTTACTTTTGTCAGCCCTGTAACTCTTAACAGGTTAGTCCTAGGATAAAAATGCGTAAGACTATTTCTGTAGCAAATTTTGTCAGCTTCAATTTTATATACAAAGCATTTTTCTGTAAAAGTGATAGTTCACGAGATACAAGCGAAAAACTAAAAAAGGGACATTTAAACCACTCCCCCTCCTCGAGCTCACCCCCCACCCTCGGAGACTTTTTACACACGTTAACCCAAGTCTAAAGGAAGCGTTTAAGACCATTTCCAAAATTCTAGGATTTTTCTCCACCGATTTGTCTAATTTGACTGGGCTATTGTGGGAACAAGATCAATAATTGGTCATACAGTAACAGCCATAAAGATTCTTGGGAAAAAAACTAGTCTAATACAGCTGCAGGCCTTCTAGTCAAATAATACTGTAATAATTTTAAGCTATGATGAAATAGACATCTGTATAAAACCAGAACGTAAAGGGTAATATGCTATACTATTGGAAAGCTCAACGCTCCTTAAGTCCAATATTATCAAGAGATCCGGATTTAAATTTCATTTTGTGAAGCTTTATAGGTTATTTGCTCTGTATCTTTGTTGCTTTAGAAAAAATATAGGCAACTGCTGTGGGACATGCACAATAGTAGTTTTTACATTCTTGTATCTTTGGTTGAGTTATATCAAGATCTCTACGTCTCTATCTTTATAGTCTCTTATTTGTTTTGTGATATTTCCAATATTATTTCCACTGATGGTTCGAGTTATCAGTCAGAACATTCTGCCGTCTACCCGATTTATAAACCAAAATACTGACAAATGCCTGTCACGATTGCCATAGACTTCGATTGATTTGGTTTTAAAGGCTTCAGTCGATCGTATCAGGACTTCTCTTTGTGTTCCATTGACTCTTTCCCTTGGATTGACGCAATCTATGAACTTAAGCACACTGGCTAAGTGAGTCTAAGTATAGGCATGTCTTGATTCAATCCAGTGAAATTCTATGCCTTGGCCTATTATTTGCCTTAGCTATGGCAGTTATTATTTCAGCAATATAAAAGAAAAAATTGAGAGAAAGGCTGAAAATTGGTATATAGACTTAAAATGTGGTGCTGAAAAACATATCAATACTCCCCATGCGTGTATTATGAGCCGGCTGCACCATCTTGAAAAATTGTTGTTTCGGTAATATTTTAGAAAGTATTAATTTTACCGGCTTCAACGTTCAGAATGAAAATGTAGCTGACAAAGTTTCCCACAATTTTATTTTTTTCTCGAACTTCGTATGTCCAATATTTTCTGAAATTTTTTAGCACCTGTCGTATTGTATATTCAACATTCAATAACCAACTTTGTTGTAGGAGCAGCCAAATTTGAAATATTTACGAAAAACGCACAAAGAAACGGTGCTGTTTCAAAATGTTGAAAAATAACAGTGAACTGAAAAAAATTATATCTCAGAAACTATTGGACGTACGAGGTTTGATAAAAAATAAAATTGTGGGGAATTTTGTCAGCTACATTTTCATTTTAACCTTGACGCCTGTACAATTAATACTTTAGAATATTATCGAAAAAACAATTTTTCAAGCTGGCTCACCCACGCATGGGGAGTTTTGATATGTTTTTCAGCATAACATTTTAAGTCTATATATCAATTTTCAGCTTTTGTCCTATTTTTTTCCTTTCAAAGTGTTATTTACCTGTGCTATATAATGCTTTTGTGCTTAAACATAGTGACTGTCACTGAGATGCTTGATCATGCTAGAGTTCCTAAATATGAACTGAGCACTGTGTTATTTAGAGTTAAGTCACGCATGTCAAATTTATCTAGTGACATTTCATGTTTTGAAACTATTTATTAGAAGGTTGGTAATCATGAAAATTGGTTTAATAAATCAAACTGTCAGTATGACAATTACATAAATCTGAAATTCGGAACAATTAATACTTTATTAAAAGCTGTCGTAAAATAGATATAATTATGTATTATTGTTTATAGTTTTAAAAATTCTCTACAAATAGTAAATAAATGATAATGTGCACATTCAGAATTTTTATATGCATACAAATAAACATGACAGCATAACCTAAAATTTGTCACTGACAGCTGCTGAATGTTGTCACTAAAATAAAAAGAGAGAAAAAGTATCTCTGTTTCAGACAGCTTAGTTTTGGCCTAGAAAAAGATAGATTTCGACATCTGTGTCCTAACTCTAAAATAACACAATTAAAGTTTTCATTTAGGAACTCTAGATCATGCTAATTAGCGAAAACCAAAATACTGTATATACAGGGTGTAGAATAGCTCAACGAACAATATTGTTTTACGTGCATGTTTTCCAAACGTTAATATTATCTCCTCTAATTATTTTACATACAAGATATTCAAGATTGTTGTAAAAAAATTTATTAATCGAATGATGCCCTTCGATACGGATTGCCTTTGATCGTTACCGGAAAAAGTAAAGAAAATAAAACTTCCGTTTCTGCAAAAATCAGTTATGCCTTGGAAACATTGGAACGACGAACGAAAAATATTTGCTACCTAAATGTCATTTTTAAGGTTATGTTGAACTGCTTCACTATTGGATTTATATTATAACGGTCGAAAGTTATAATCGGATGGCACTCCACATACAAGATGTATTTATGATTGATAGTTTAGGGAAGAAATTGTAAGATTCTTTGACGATAAAAATGATTTTAATGTTTTCAAAGTATAATTGATTTCTGATCGTTGCAATTCGTAATTCTTTCTTTATAGCATTCCTTAATATCTTCACTGTAAAATAATTAGGGGATACAATATTAGGGTTTGAAAAAAATGCAAGTAAAACTGTATTGTGCGTGAAGTAACTCTACACCCTGTATATCATCCTTAGTGTTTTAGTTTTTGGAACGGAAAGTCAGAAAGTTTCTTCACACTCACTTGTTCATCGCTGATCTCTGACTTTATTGTTTTTTTAGACATTTTGTTTCCAAAAGCTTTTTCTTCTGTTTTACTTCTGCAATCTTAACCTCCTTTTCTTTTTCTTTAAACATCAGGGCCTTGCGACATAAAGTTATTGTTCATAATCTTCTTTTCATCAGTACTTGTGGGGCACCCTTCATTCTTTGCTTCTCGAATTTTCCCTGTCTCGAAAAAAGCTTGTCGTAGCACTTCTGAAAATCTTTTTATTTGATTTGTGCTTTGTCAAGATACAGCTAGTTAATAATAAAGTACTTCATAGGCAGTCAAACAGATCTTAACGAAATGTGTTTAATATTAGTTTATTTTAAATTGGTAGTATCCTTTTCTTTTTTTCATACTCTTCCTCCGCATTCTTCTTCTTTTTTTCGTCTACTTTGTTACTTGAAAGTAGTGCCTTAACAACTTTGTGCTAATCATGCTTACTATAATACTATTACATCACTCTGCCATTCTCTTTATGGAATTACCAAACACATCTTTATAGAATATCATTAATTCACAGCTTGTAAATTATTTTTAAGCCTATCGAAATGTAATTTTAGTGCAAATATTATTCCAAAGAGCCAACTAAACGCGTGTAAATCAAAAACAATAAGCCGTTTTGGTGGATTGAGATTGAATTACAAGTCTGTCTAAGCTATACTTGCACTAAGAAAAACATCCTAACAGACCAAAAAGCTCTTTAGATACTGTAGATACAATCATAATTATACAGGGTGGGATTAAAGTATGGAATTTAAAAAAAAGCGAAATTAACCGGTTTTTTTAAAAACGCTGGAACACGTCGATTTTGTTTTTTAAAAATACACATTAATATGTGCGATTGACTTTCCGACTTTCATTTGTTTCTAAGTTATGACGTCTTTACAAAAAAATTTAAATGACAATATAGATTTTTTATAGTGGAATCCGATAGTGATTTTTCTTCCCTTTATGATCCTGCAAAAAAATCATAAGGTTGCATAACAAAAATTCTGAGAAAAATTGATCTGAACTTTGTAAATGTTTGTTAGTTATGATGTCATCACAAAAAATTTAAATGACAATATAGATTTTTATAGTGGAAACCGATAGTGATTTCTCTTCCCTTTATGATCATGCAAATAAATCATAAGGTTGCATAACAAAAATTCTGAAAAAAATCGATCTGTTATATCGATATATTTATAACATAATATCAATAATCTTGTTTATTGTTTCCAGCCTTATTTTGTGGAACTCCATAATCATGAAACAAATAAAGATTATTAAAAGTTTCACAGTTTTATTAAAATATACCTGACAATATTGTTTCGACAGCTATGCTGTCATTATCAAAGGTAATATAATTATAAACAAACACGTCGCTAAGGTAGATACAAAATAGGTAACTAGATAAAATAATAATAATAATAATAAAAATTAATAATAAAAATCATAATTAAACATCTAATACTTCCAGTAACGGAGAATTACTGAGCTCAAGTTGTTCATTCATTAAAGAATTTATTTAAAGGTATATTTTAATAAAACTGTGAAACTTTTAATAATCTTTATTTATTTCATAATATCAATAACATTAAATGTTCAGATCGATTTTTCTCAGAATTTTCGTTATGCAACCTTATGATTTATTCGCATGATCATAAAGGGCAGAGAAATCACTATCGGATTCCATTATAAAAAATCTATATTGTCATTTAAATTTTTTATGATGACGTCATAACTAACAAACATTTACAAAGTTCAGATCGATTTTTCTCAGAATTTTTGTTATGCAATCTAATGATTTTTTTGCAGGATCATAAAGGGAAGAAAAGTCACCATAAAAAATCTATATTGTCATTTATATTTTTTGTGATGACATCATAACTTAGAAACAAATGAAAGTCGGAAAGTGAATCGCACATATTAATGTGTATTTTTAATAAACAAAATGGACGTGTTTCAGCGTTTTTAAAAAAACCGGTTGATTTCGCTTTTTTTTTTAATATTCCATACTTTAATCCCACCCTGTATATTTCTAGATATCTGGAAAATTGTCGAAAGAAGAAAAGGAAAAATGGAAGAAGGTCATAGCCAATTATTTGACCGATGCCAAAGACGAGTTGCCTCTAGCAAACTTCGATATGCGCCACGTTCAATACTGTTTCAAACTACTAAAGGAAGCCGTAAAAGATAATGACAGCCAAAAATTAAAATTAATCTGTGCTAAAGATAGTAGTAAAGAGATAATAGAGCAATATAAAAAAACGATAGAAGAAAAGGAGGAAGAAATCTGTATCCTTTAGTTTTTAATGATTCTTAAATTCTAGATCACACTTTGTAGATATATTTCTTTAATACGATTTAGCTACCTTAAAATCTTTATTGTTCTGTGGAGAGAAAACTCAAGATGGATCAAACGCCAAAGTTAGTAGTGCAAAAACATATTCATTAGAAGACTTACAAAAAGAAAATATACCACCAGAATTTACTGATTCGCTCAACCTATCTCCAGCTCAAAGGGTGGCTTTTGAAATATTTATGCAAGATCCCAAGAATCGCCCAGAACTAGATTATTATAAAAATGCAATTCACGAGATTTACGAGATAGCAGGAACCTTAACAACTGTAATAGAAAGGTGCCAGGCTAGGATTCTTAACATAAAAGCCAAAAATAGAACGTGTACTGATAGAATTATGTCGGCAGAAATGGATTTAGAGATGATGAATCAACAAAGCATTTACAAGAATTCCTTAATGAAATTGCAAGAACTGAAAAAAGAAACGGACCATTTTAAAAAGGGCATGGAGCAAGCAAAATTGAATATATTGGAGAATTTTAAGCAGTGGTACGAAGAGATAGGCCGTAAAGAATACAATAATAAATCCGAAACCCGCCATCCGGCTTCCCCGAGAAATGTTGGTAATACTTTCAATGAATTTGCCAACGAGGAATTTGAAACGTTATGGAAGCAAAGCGGTGATAGCCAGTTTCTGGAGGATACTTATTCTTTGCTCAGCAAAAACAGAACACCGTGTTCACCATGTGAATGCACACCGCTTGTAGTGTCCGCTACTGCAGATAATGTATCAGAAAGTTCCTTGTATTCACGTTTGGATAAATACGCAACAGAAAAAGTGCATTCCTGCTTTGCAAGAAGTCGACCTAGAAGTCCTGTAAAATTTGCATCGGATATATTGAAAACAAAAAGTAGCTGTTTTAATCATTTCGATACCACCCCAGACCTTGGTTGTCTACCTGAAGACTACATAAACAGCGCACTAGCAATGGGGAATTTGAGAACGCTTGCGCCCAACTCTTGTTTTAATTCTAAAGAAGAAAGACGACGCAGTAGATCGAAGAGTCCAAGAAAGAAACACGATTGTAACTTTTCGTGGGTTCCTGAATATAGCGATTCTTTTAATTCGAAGTACAAAGATCGAAGCCGATCAAGAAGTCCGCACAAGTTTTACACCTTCGATTCGTTCTTTGATGAAGACAAGACAGGTTCTCATCAAAGCAAAGGTCGCAATCACAGTTCTAGTTTTAGTGTTGTTTATCAAGAGATAATGGGCAGCAATGACTATATACACGACGACAAATATTTAGTTCCGGAAAGGCCTTACAGTTCTCCTTCAGATAGGGAAGAAGAACAATTTAATATGCGATCGCGTATGAACAAATACAGAAGTTATCCTTATGAACAAGAGCTTAAAGGCAATCTAGAGCACAACATTAGTACCGATACAGTGTCAAGGATTTTGGAAGAAAAATCTACGAATAATTCCTTTTCGCAAAGCAGTACCAACATACCTCAAGTTTGGACCTTTAATAAGGAAAATAATTTTGCTTCGAAGAACCCTATATTTTCAAATAAGATCGGTGTTGGCATAAACTACTTCACAGATAGAGGTGACAATAACAAATTTGGGTTCGTGACAAACAACAGTGTGAATAGCGAAGAAACTCTACCAGATTTAAAATGTTTAAGAATTGATTCGTCTAGGTCCAATAATACAGCGTTAAACAAATGCGAGAGTCTGCTTTTGCCGGAAGATACAGAAGAATTTAGAAAATTCGTTAAAACTATACCGTTTACAGGAGATGCCGAAGTGGATGAAGAAATTATAAAATTTTATAGAACGAAGTTTGTTTGTGCGAAAAACTCATAAACGCTTTTATTTTGGCAACGTCTAAATATTGTTCATCTGCTGTGTCATTAATAAAAAGTATAAGGAACTACAAACGTATTTTTTCGGAAATCTACAAGAGCTATAAATTGTAGAAAGTAGAAATAACCATAGATAAGTCAAAAATAGATAATACGTAAGTCACACTGGTGTATAAGGTTTAAAATCTTCTCAAGGTCGTTGATGAAATCATTTAAACAGGTTTGTTAATAGTAAGGTTTTTGTGCCTGGAAGAACGTTCAACATCAACTCTTAGCAATAAAGCACTCATACAGGTTACACTGAAACAATTCGCCTCAGAGGCATGCTAATAGCTACTAGGCCTATAACAACAATAATACTCTCAGAGTCCTGAATAAGTTTCTGTCTCCATATGCCACTCTATCACAACCATTATGAGTTTACTTGTATGATTCAAGAATTACCATAGAACATTCTTTCAAACGGCTTGCATTAGCTAAAAAGGAACCTATCCCAAGCTGCATTTTTAGTCATCGCAACGTACCAGCAACTACCGGTGGAACTATTAAGTTTTTGCCACTAGTCACAAGCACGTAATTGCTGCGGTTTTGTTACGCGCCTGGGACCAAAATGGGGAACAATTTTTGGGTAGCAGGTACGTGGCGGCGTAGTAATTGCTACTTTCGTGGAACTTCTTTTCTCTGACACATCGTGTTGCGTGGTTGCTCTCTCTTGCTCTTGCAACTTAACAAATATTCTATCATTTTCTATACTATATAATGCTGGATCGTGTCACAAAATGAATTACTAGTTTATTTGTAATACGTACTTAATACAAAGAGCGATGAAATGTTTGATTATTTTGTCATTCCAGTACACCAAAATTATAAACCATTGCAACTTTTCTGTTAAATGTGATGATGATAGATCGAAAAATAACAACGCGCCTTCTTTAAATACATTTTTTAGTAAAACAATGTCTTTAATAAAATATGATAAATATACACAAAATACTTATAAGTTGATACACATGATAGAAATCATTTTTATATTATTCCTGTTATGTTCTTTTATGCGTTTAAATAAAAGATACTCAATTATTGTCATTAATTAACTTTATTAATATTGGGTGAGCAGGGCGAATTTCATACACAATGCCTAGACTGTAGAAGACGTGTGTCCTCCAAGCCGACTCAAGTGTTACTGACGCTCGCCCAGGGGACGGGCCAGGATTGGTTAGTTACATCGGTTACATCACTACAAATAAATGTTGCCAACTTCAAGCTACATACATAACAATCCCTAAGGCACAATTTGTCACCAATTTGTTATTTTTATTGAAGGTTATATAGTAAAATATCTATTAACAACCATAACAAATTGCAAATTGATTAATGATTATTGATTAATCCAACATTTTACTAGTAAATATGGAGATGGGGTAGTTTACGAAAAATTACTTTAATGTGATTCTCCTGGGTAGCAAAAACGTAAAGTAGGTAAAAACTTTAAAGTAGCTTCGGGCACGTTACTTTTACAATCATAATACCACTTTGAAGTTGCAATGACTTTAAAGTAATTATACTAAGTGGCAATACCGTTCCACATACTTGAATAGTTACTCAGAAGTAATGAAACTACATAGTTCCAATAAATAGTAGAAACAACTACACAGTTACTAAAATATTCCGAATTAAAGAAATTAAACCTATAAAGTCATAAATTTAGTTGTAGTTACGTAACAACTACTCAATCAAAGTTCCGATATCAGTTACTGCTACTTAAATGCTGCTTGGGATAGTTATTAACCTAATATTTAATCTTGGCTTAACTGCAGTTTTTGGATTATTACTGGATAATCTTCTTTCAAGTACTTCAAACTAGCTGGTATTAGGCCTTTAGCACAGAAACTTGTTCCAGGTACTAAGAGTTAGTTAAAAATACTCCTTTTGAATAAAGTGTCTATCGATAACTGCGTTTCAATCATAATATTTAATGTTTTTTTGTCTAGACTACCATAAATTATGTTTAGAAGAAAACTAGTAATGTAAAAGAAGGTAAGGTATGACCTCCAACAGTCTTAATTAATAATTTATTACTAAATTAAATAACAACTACATATTTGGAATGAATATACCTAAAATGTTTATTACAGTTTCTTTTAAAGTTGGTAATCTGATTTTGTGTCGTTAGACACACTGGTGTTTTCTTTTTAGAGAATTATAAAACATAAATAATAGGATAGCCATATTTATCTTTAACTGTGGCAAACTTTCACATAAGTTTTACGTTTATTTGTTCCCTTTTATGTCGAGTAATCTGAAACCTAAATCTGTCGATTGAGAACTTTAAGCAATTTAAAGTTCAAGGATAAGTAAATAAACAGTGTCGTTTTGACATATAATGTAAATTGGAATTTTATTTAATTTAAATTGATTTTACACAACCTACTGTAAATAATGTACTTTGGAGCCTAAAAACCCTAGAGTGAAACTCTATTGAGCCTGACCGTAACTGGCTCTCTCTGAGTATTATAACTGAGAACGTAATCCACACGGTGATTAATAATGAAAAACTCGAGGCCGTGTAGAGGTCCCCTCAGCATTATATTTTATATGTATTATATTTATTTGTCTGTTCTTTTCATACATGTTATTTTTTGCTGTTTATCTATGTATTTAGATATGTGTTCCTGTAGCAGACTTGAACAATAACGCTCTCCAGAGAGACGGCTACTTATGTTGGGTAAATCCGTCCCTCCTATGCTCATGGTCAAAAATAAAGTAATAAAAACTGCAATCATATTTAACTGTTCTTTTATTTGTGTGTATCTCTGTTCTTTCGCCCTTGTGAAGTAAATCAATCGTTAACAGTTTATTGCCATATGTTATAAAAAAGTAATTATGACGTAGAATCAAGTTTTTCTGTGCTATATTTTGTATCATAAAATGGTGTTATTTGTAATGTTGGCAGTGCTGTAACAACTTACTTTTGTTAAATATTGAAGGTAAGTCACCCTTGATCATTACAAGTTCCATGGAATGAGTTTAAATGACAAACTACTATGGTCCTTCACTCATTGTGCTGATACGTCTCCAAATGCTTCGCCATGTTATCATGAAGAATATCAAAAAGATATTCCATCGGGAATTCGTAGGCCCAGAAGGCAGATGCAGCCAGCGCGTCTGATGAAGAGACGGAGACAATAGCCAGTGGAGTACAACATATTCATCTCATCGTCTGCCACAGAAATCTACGTTAAAATTCGAACCGCCCTTTAATTTCAATAGAAACACTCTGCCGTGCGGAGGCGACCATCACGAGTAACTTTCTTTGCTCGAAAACCAGAGTAGAACCCTATGGTATGATTTTCAATCATTTTAGGAAGATACAACCAGTATTAAAATATTTAGCGGGCATAATTCATGCAAACTTCAGAGATTCCGTTCTATGCGTGACAATCTCACTTTGTGATATAATTGTGAAAAAATATTTTCTTAATATAAATAAAACTAGTCAGTTAGGACTAATGTGCACACTAAAACAAGTTAAACGTAAAAAGGATATAGTGAAATCCTGTATTTCTAGGTAAAAATTAGTGATAAAGTTAACGATGTGGGGATCGTTAACACTTTTTAAGACTTAATTGAAGTTTTGGTGCTTTTTCTAAGTCAAAATTTAGCTGAAACCTTAGAATATTAAACTGTAGGAAGGAACATAATAGTACGAATAACATAACTACCCGGCGCAATGAGCTTTAAAAGCGACGGATACGACGTCACACAGGCCGCCATTAGACACCACTTAAATCTGCTTTTTCTCCAACTTCGACAAACACGAAGAAGGAAATTACATTTCATAAGTATTCGTTTGTTTAAAATACAGGGTTATTATAAATGATGGACCTATTTTTAAAGATGAATATTAATTAAAGTACAAATCCAAAATAAACAATCTTTATACCAATGGAAAGAGGAAGTTCGAAAGTTTCGGCTAGCAATGATGGTTCCAGACGCGGCCGGTAAAGTTCGCGCGGCAATAGGCCGCCATTCGTTTCCCTCTCAGTTGTGAGTGAGATGGCTACTGTGGAGCACAAGGTTTTCTGCGTTCTTCAGTTCGCACGAAGTGAGTCACAAATTGTAGTGCAGCGGGCATTTCGCGCAAAATTCGGTATTGAATCACCAACGAGAAGAAGCGTTAAGCGTTGGTTTACGCAATTTCAACAGACTGGAAGTGTGTGTAAAGGGAAAAGCACAGGTCGACCGCGTGTGTCAGAGGATGATGTCAGACGTATTGAAGAAAGTTTTGTTGGCAGTCCAAGTAAGTTTACCAATAGAGCTAGTAGAGAACTTGGAATACCCCAATCAACTGTCTGAAAAGTTCTGAGACGGCGTTTGCTGTACAAGCCCTACCGATTACAAACTGTGCAGGCTCTCAACCCTAATGACACAGAGATGCGTCTCGAATTTTGTGGTTATGTGCTAGGAATGATGGAGGATGACGCGTTTCTGCAGCGTATCATTTTTAGCGATGAAGCGACTTTCCACCTTAGTGGAAAAGTCAACAGACATAATGTTCGCATATGGGGTTTGCAAAATCAAGAAAGAGAGTCACCGAAGGTAAATGTGTTTTGTGCCGTATCCCGTACAAAGGTTTATGGACCATTTTTCTTTGCGGAAAGAACTGTAACTGGAAGAACGTACCTGGACATGTTGGAACAATGGCTGTTCCCTCAAGTTATGGAAGATTCACAGGACTTCATTTCCAACAGGACGAAGCTCCGCCCCATTGGCACCTTCATGTACGAGGCTTTTTGAATGCATCCCTTCCTCAGCGCTGCATAGGTCGCAGGGGAAATACAGGCCTGGCTCTACACTTCTGGCCACCGAGATCTCCTGATCTCACCCCATGTGACTACTTCTTATGGGATTATGTTAAGGAAGTTGTTTACGTCCCACCTCTACCAATAACTCTGGACGATCTGCGGAACCGTATCACAGCTGCCGTGCACTCAGTAACAGTAGATACACTTGCTCGTGTGTGGGACGAGTTCGGCTACCTTATAGATGTTTGCCGTGCAGCAGACGGTGGACACATTGAACATTTATAATGTATTGCAAAGAAACTTTGAAACTTCCACTTTCCATTGGTAAAAAGATTGTTCATTTTGGATTTGTACTTTAATAAATATTCATCTTTAAAAATGGGTCCATCATTTATAATAACCCTGTATAATATTTATATTCTAAAATTAATTTCAAAATACTGTTTTAAAATTGAGGTTGGGTAAGTTTATATGCATATTTCGAGACATTGAGAACCGCTAATGGAAATACCTAATTACAAAACGTGAAACACCTGCTCTGCCATATTAAGACCCCATCTCCGTCCTATGTAGTAGATGATTATGCTCCTTTCTACAGTTTTATATTCTAAGGCTGAAACAGGCAGAGCAGGTCGTATTTAAGATGTATGCAGGAATGTAACTGCTCACCTGTAGAATTTGTTACTGAAATTTGAGTTTCATTTTAAGAGGAGGTATTTTGTTTGTGCAGTATCTTCGTATAACATTCAGGTTTGATATTTTTATTTTTACAAGTTTTTTTGATAAAATGCTTTATTGGAATTGACTCGAGTACCATCTATTATGTTATATATCGGCAGATTCGTAATTTTGTCATCTACAAGAAGGTGTAAAGAGTTTTTCTTTAAATAAAAATTTGTAAAATAAATTAGGGTTAGAGGAAATTTGTAAAAGTCATTTTCTTTTGTTTAATGTTAAAAGTTCAATTGTTTTATCAAAAGGTATGTAGAGGAAACCATTTCTTTAACAATTAAGTAGCTCTAAACCATCGAATGGAAAACATGCTCCTCTAGAGCACTTCTAATTAGACTTTTGTACGGTTATGTTGAAAAGAGGATATAACATCGAAAGTTAATTTCTCAAGAAAGTGAAAAGTTATTAATTAATAAAATTTCATGAAAATGATTAAAAGTTTGAACTTACCGATTGTTAATAAAATAATATATGGAATTGGAATTCAGTTATATAATAATATTTTGTATGGATTTTGATCATTGCAAATATCGATCAAGGATCTGATTTTTGACATTTTATGTTGATGTAAATGGAAGCTAACTGCAAATAGCTGTAGAGATGGTAGCAATTGGCTTCATTTTTCACAAATATAGAGATGGTATTTGTTTGTGGCCAAAATTAAAAACAACTAAAATAATAAACCGTGAGTACCGTAAAGATACCAATAAAAAAGAAAATTATAAACAAATTATAAGTTAAAAATAGTTTTTTTTATAGTTAGAAATTATAAAATTATTTATTGTATGAAGCGCCATTATTAAGGAATTTTGGGATTGATAAATTTAAAATAAGTATAAACCGCAATTTTTCGAAAAACGGCGGACACGTCAAATTTATTAGGAAGGAGGATATCATATGGTTATTTTCGTTCAGCTATTCTCAGCCCTAAAATAGGGGTAAGGTTCACTCTAAAACTTTTAAATGAGATGGGGTGGCAAGGCATTCCATTTGAAAAAAAAAGCTAATATGATTGCGCTGTTCTGTGCTAACAATGAAAATGCCGAAAGAAGCTCCCAGTTGTTCAACCAGCGACATCGGGATAACCACGTGAATCGCAAATAGTTATGCCCTGGAGTTAGAAAGAAAATTTTGGGAAACGGGTCTGTGGCAAATAAAAAGCGAAATGTTGAAAATCAGGGAAGAAATTAAGTGTTGGAAGTATAGGATTTAAGCCACGTTGTTATCTATCCTACTTTGAGTACAAGGCAAATGGCTATCGGGTATTAAGTTATAAATAAGTCTTTCATCATCATTCAACTAACATAAAAAAAGTTTCTTTAGTTAGTAAATCTCAGTGCATCCCACCAGTACAATTTATAACAACTACGCCCCGTTTTATTGATAGCCGTGGGCATCGGAAATTAATCTTTTCCAGCAATGGCACTAATTTTGTCGGGACTAATAATAAGTTCCGTGAAGAGATGAAAAAGATACAATCAAGAGCGGATGCTTCTGGAAACTCAATGGGGAGTCGTTTCAGCAGGCGCACATGAGTGGAATATGGAAGGGGATGGTCTAATCCGAAGAAAATACCACCAGCACCTTGACCGCAAAACACCCTACTGACCAGATCTGGCACACCGTGATTAAGGGTGTTGAAAACATTGTCACTTCGAAGCCGATTATTTACACCTAGAGCGACCCTGAAGTTCGAAAGCGTATATACAGGTTTGTCCTGCTGTATCTCAAGCTCGTTCTGATAGCGCTAGGTTAAGGAATATTTGCCAATTCTGTATTGTTGCATTGCCTTTCGACAATCAACAATCGCGCAATCTTCCCTGATGTCTTACGAGGCAAAGACAAGCATCTGGTTTTGAATCTTGAATTCTGAACTTCCCGTCAATTCCTCGACTTGACAACATCGACTTCTGGATTCAACACGAACAAATTGGCAAAGAAAGATCAATTGTCAAAATGTTATACGCGGTGCTCTTTATTGCCTGTATTGTTGCTTCTTATTGCCTGTATTGTTGCATTGCCTTTCGACAATCAACAATCGCGCAATCTTCCCTGATGTCTTACGAGGCAAAGACAAGCATCTGGTTTTGAATCTTGAATTCTGAACTTCCCGTCAATTCCTCGACTTGACAACACCGACTTCTGGATTCAACACGAACAAATTGGCAAAGAAAGATCAATTGTCAAAATGTTATACGCGGTGCTCTTTAGATCATTTTGTATCTGAAAATTCCTTTAGATTAATAAAAACTACATCTTACGTGAAAATACATAAATAAGTGAGCATAGGACCAAGAGAAATGGAAAAAATAGTGAGAAATATTGCACAGCATCCTTGTCCCCCACAGAAGAAACGTGGGACCAGCCCTAGCATTTATGTATTTTAATAAATGTTCAAGAACTGGCGCCCGTTATTCACTCGTGTGTACTTAGCGCCCTTAATTTCTTGAAACAAAAAAATTCTTAGACTTCTGAATAAATAAAGTAGAGTTCTAGAGTTCCTTAGGATATTAACAATAGTTCTGATATTTTAAGCACGGAAATCGAAAAAATGATTTTAGGGTGCTAACTTCAAGCAGCACCCTTATGTACGCAAAAAAGAGTTCAGATGGCATCTTTCGGCATAATTGTAAGAGTTCTAGAGTTCCTTATAATATTAACGATAGTTTTGGTATTTTAAGCCTAGATGAATTTTAGGGTGCTAACTTCACGCGGCACCCATGAAAAAGAGTTCTGATGGCATTTTTCGGCATAACTGTAAGAGCTTTAGAGTTCCTGATAAAAAATCGGAATAGTTCCGTTTAATTGACAAATATATAAACAATTAAGAAAGTTACTATAAAATTAAATTTGTCAAAATGACGGTTCTGAACAGAGTTCTGAGTAGCCCCCGAAGAGTTCTGTACAGAACTATTATTAGAACTCCTAATTAAACAATATTTTTAATTGTTATAAACAAATTAGGAGTGCTACTTCAGAAAAATCGTTTCGGACCGGTGGAAATGTAATTTGACCAGCTAGGCAATAGTTCTGAGCAGAGTTCTGAGTAGCCCTCGAAGAGTTCTGTAGAGATCTGTTAACAGAACTCCATAATTAAAAATATTTTTAATTGTTATAAACAATTTAAAGTTTGTAATTATGAAACACTTAATTTATTGAACTCGAACAATAGTTCTGAGTAGCCCTCGGAATGTTATGTACAGAACTGTTAACAGAACTCCATAATTAACAATAGTTTAATTGTTATAAACAATTTAAACATTGTATTTAAGAAACACGTGATTTATTAAACTCGAACAATAGTTCTGAGCAGAGCTCTGAGTAGCCCTCAGAGTTCTGTACAGAAATGTTAACAGAACTCCATAACTAACAATAGTTTAATTGTTATAGACAATTTAAACATTATAATTAAGAAACACGTGATTTATTAAATTCGAACAATAGTTCTGAGCAGAGTTCTGAGTAGCCCTTAGAGTTCTGTACAGAAATGTTAACAGAACTCCATAACCAACAATAGTTTAATTCTTATAAATAATTTAAAATTCGTAATTAAGAAAAACGTGATTTATTGAACTCGAACAATAGTTCTGAGCAGTTCTGAGTAGCCCTCGAAGAGTTCTGTAGAGATCTGTTAACAGAACTCCATAATTAAAAATATTTTTAATTGTTATAAACAATATAAAGTTTGTAATTATGAAACACTTATTTATTGAACTCGAACAATAGTTCTGAGTAACCCTCGGAATGTTATGTTCTTTTTATTATTTTTATAAATGACCTACACTATTGTGTTCCAGGCACCGATATTACACTGTTTGCGGACGACACAACTGCAACCAAGTCAAACACAAACTTTAAAAACCTTATGTATGAGCTTTCAAATATTAGAACCAATCTAACAAATTGGTTTTTATCAAATCAGTTAAAACTAAATAACCAGAAAACACAACTTATGATATTTAGTCAAAAAGAAATTGCTGATTATCAGAATCCTGACAACGTAAAATTATTATGTATGTACCTTGACCCCAAACTTAACTGGAATTGTCATGTTGATCATACATCCAAGAAAATATCTAAAAATCTGTTTGTTCTCAGACAACTCTATGGGCCAGTTTCCATAACCTGTTTAAAAATGGCCTACCACTCACTAATAGGATCTCAGTTATGTTATGGTATTATATGCTGGGGTCACTCCTCCAGCACTAATCGAATATTTAATCTTCAACGAAAAGCTATTCGAATTGTTAGCGGTTTACCGTTCAGAGCCGATGTAAGAGATAAATTTACTGAGCTTCATATCTTAACTTTCCCTTCGCTATACATTTATCACTGCCTTGTATATATCAAAGAAAATTTATATCTATTTCAGACTAACGACAGTGTTCATACCTGCAACACTAGGAATAAATACAAAATTAGACTCAATTTTCAACGACTTACTTGTAGTAGAAATGGACTCAATTATTATGCTCCATTATTCTTCAACCATTTGCCTAGAAAACTTACCTCTAAATAAATTTAAAAATACAATCAATAGGCTTTTAATTAAAGCAGCACTTTATAATATCAATGACTTTTTTCAACTTAATTTGGAAGATGTTACTTAGAAAGAGGCATTACTTAGTACTCTATTATGTTAAAATAACAATGAGACTTCAACTCTTCAAATACTTTTACATTATTAGTCTACTAATCCTTTTATATTGTGGTGAATTGTGATATTTTGTATTCATTATTGTTATTATTATTATGTATTTTATACCTTATTATGTATTTACTCTGTAATTGTTTTAATATTGACAACCGATACAAACTGTATAATGGTGATAAATAAATGAAATGAAATGAAATGAAATGTACAGAACTGTTAACAAAACTCCATAATTAACAATAGTTTAATTGTTATAAACAATTTAAACATTGTATTTAAGAAACACGTGATTTATTGAACTCGAACAATAGTTCTGAGCAGTTCTGAGTAGCCCTCGAAGAGTTTTGTACAGAACTGTTAACAGAACTCCATAACTAACAATAGTTTAATTCTTATAAATAATTTAAAATTTGTAATTAAGAAAAACCTGATTTATTGAACTAGAACTATAGTTCTGAGCAGTCCTGAGTAGCCCTCGAAGAGTTCTGTACAGAACTGTTAACAGAACTCCATAATTAACAATAGTTTAAACTCGTAATTAAGAAAAACGTAATGTATTGAACTCGAACAATAGTTCTGATCAGAGGTCTGAGTAGCCTTCGCAGAGTTCTGTACAGAACTGTTAACAGAACTCCACAATTAACAATAGTTTAATTACTATAAACAATTTAAAATTCGTAATTAAGAAAAACGTAATTTATTAACCTCGAACAATAGTTCTCGGCAGAGTTCTGAATAGCCCTCGAAGAGTTCTGTACAGAACTGTTATCAGAACTCCATAATTAACAATAGTTTAATTATAAACAATTTAAAATTCGTGATTAAGAAAAACGTCATTTATTAAACTCGAACAATAGTTCTGAGCAGAGTTCTGAGTAGCCATCGAAGACTTTAGTTAAGCCCTTTAGTTACGAGATTAAAAACCCCAAACCACCTTCAAACAGAAAAATGACTAAATAACAAATATGTAACAAATTCACAGGTGGCATTTCGTAGCAGCAAGAATGAAGTGTAGCCAACAAATGGGTCGCGCGATAAGTCTAAAAATCCTAAATTTAAATCTCCCGCTGACACAAAATGGCGCTCATAACCAGACTTGTACTACACAGACAATAGAATGTACTCCAGTTGATTTTATTAGCGCGTCCCAATAGAATTATCTTATTTTTTTTAGTTATGCGTTTAATTTTATAGATTTCTGATTACGTGATTTCTTTGTAAATACATAATAAGATGAGGAGTTACTTCAGTTGAACTCGAAACTCTTACTAAATTCACAGATAGGACGTCATACTTTTGCCAGTATTGACCGTTGAATATAAACACTATATAGTGTCCATTTGTATCGTTATAAGATACATAACAATTAAAAATATTGTTTAATATGGAGTTCTGTCGACAGTTCGGTACAGAACTCTTCTAGAGCTATTGAGAACTGTGCTCAGAACTATTGTTCGAGTTTAATAAATCACGTTTTTCTTAATTACGAATTTTAAATTGTTTATAACAATTAAAAATATTGTTTAATATGGAGTTCTGTTAAAATTTTTGTACAGAACTCTTCGAGAGCTACAGAGAACTGTGCTCAGAACTATTGTTCGAGTTTAATAAATCACGTTTTTCTTTAGTTAATTATGAATTTTAAATTGTTTTTTAATAATTAAAAATATTGTTTAAAATGGAATTCTGTCGACAGTTCGGAAGATAACTCTTCGAGGGCTATTCAGAACTCTGTTCAGAACTATTGTTCGAGTTTAATAATGCATTTTTCCTTATTACGAATTTTAAATTGTTTATAACAATTAAAAATATTGTTTAATATGGAGTTCTGTTAACAGTTCTGTACATACTCTTCGAGGACTACTCAGAACTCTGCTCAGGACTATTGTTCGAGTTTAATAAATCACGTATTTCTTAATTACGAATTTTAAACTGTTTATAACAATTAAACTATTGTTAGTTATGGAGTTCTGTTAACAGTTCTGTACAGATCTCTTCAAAGGCTACTCAGAACTCTGTTCAGAACTATTGTTCGAGTTTAATAATTTACGTATTTCATAATTACAAACTTTAAATCGTGTATAACAATTAAAAATATTGTTAATTATGGAGTTCTGTTAACCGTTCTCTACAGAACTCTTCGAGGGCTACTCAAAACACTGCTCAGAATTGTCGTCGAGCTGGTCAAATTACATTTCCACCGGTCCGAAACAATTTTTCTGAGGTAGGACTAAATATTGTTTAATTAGGAGTTCTAATAATAAGTTCTGTACTCTTCGGGGACTACTCAGAACTCTGCTCAGAACCGTCATTTTGAGAAATTTATTTTATAGTAAATTTTTAATTGTTTATACATTTGTTAATTAAGCAGAACTATTCAAACTTTTTGATCAGAAACTCTAGAACTCTTACAGTTATGCCGAAAAATGCCATCAGAACTCTTTTTTGCGAAAATGTGGATGCCGCGTGAAGTTTGCATCGTAAAATTCATCTTGGCTTAAAATACCAGAACTATCGTTAATATTATAAGGAACTCTACAACTCTTACAATTATGCCGAAAAATGCCATCAGAACTTTTTTTTTTGCGAAAATAAGGGTGCTGCGTGAAGTTAGCACTCGAAAATTATTTTTTCGATTTCCGTGCTTAAAATACCAGAACTATTGTTAATATTGTAAGGAAGTCTAGAATTGTACTTTATTTATTCAGAACTCTAAGAATTCTTTGGTTTCAAGAAATTAAGGGTGCTAAGTTCACACAAGTCCTATTCCACTGGAGTAGCAGGAAGAAGAAGGAGGATAATAAACAGGTTTATTTTGTGAATAGTACACAAAACTCTCTTTCTTTTTGAAAAATGCAAATAAATGGATCCAATGGAACAGTTCCAAGAGTACAGTAAGAACAAGTGTATTTACGTAACTGATACATTTCTTGTATCCATTGTTGAGATTTTCTACGAGTTCTTTCAAGTGTTTATTTGAAAAACACTTTTCAGAGATTTTCCACATCGATACACAGCAATGAAGAACTTGTAAAGTATTAATTGAAGAATATTCGTGTTATTCTTAATTTTATTGCCAATTTCCCATTATAACGGTTAAACAAAAATGTAGTAGACCTTACTTATAGCCGTTTGTTTTATTTTCCAATTATATTTCAGTTTAACAATCAAAAAACAGAAAAATAAAATTAAACATCTTTGAAAATCTCAATCACTTGGAATTGACTGGAGATTTAATTTCGCTTAAGGGTCCTCATAAACGCTCCAAGCCACAAAATTCCTGTATAGTTTTCTTCCTGTTGAGCTTTTAAATTCGCTCTAAGCGGAGGTCTTTCTATTTATCCCGTGAAAATCGATTGGGACCTGCGCGTATCTTTACGTAACGTCAGAGCTTGCGCTGGAAAATCTAGCAAGGAACAATTCCACCCAAAGGTTTTCCTCTAACAAGACAATAATTTAACAAAAAATCTCTTGTCGATTCAACAGTTGAACTCTTTTAAATCGAGATAATTACAAAGAGAAATTCTTCGATTGGCTTCTTGCGATGATTAGTGAAGGTAAGCGATATTAATGAGTTTTCCAAAATTGAACTTTGGTGCTAATTTCAAAAACTGCCTAAAATCTAAACTGTCGGCTTTCTGTTGCAGTGCAATGACCGGACTTACGGAGTAGACGATACGTTTTGGAATTTTCATCAGCAATTAGTGAAAGTGCAATTTATTGAATGTAAAAATTTATTGTTCGTGATATAACATTAAGGTCGGATGCTGTAAGAACAACAATTGGTTATTATATTTCCATTTAAGGCCGACCTTATATCTTGTAATCCATCGAGCCGAAAATCTTAGCAGTGGTGAGTCACTTTTTCCAAAAGAAATCTTTAGAAAACAACTTTTTTTTTAACTTTATTAAGTTATTTATTAATTGTCTTGTTGTTAACAGTTTAAATGGATATTTTTGTATAGAACCAACATGATAAGACTCGAGGAGGTCAGTACAATGCAATGATGTGTAATCGTATTCTTTGAAGATGTAAAAATTGAAAAAAAAGTCTCGCTCCTCGAATGGAGCCATATATCAATTGAAGATAATTGTGAAATATGATTTCTCTTAAAAGAGGCATGAATGCATTTGCAGTTTTAATTACTCTAGCAAGTGTGAGATTTATTAGTTATTTAAAATGCACTTTGCATGCTGGGTTTAATTGCAAAAAAAGGCTTTCCTAGTAATTGCAAAAACATATTTATAGTCTGTATCTTATATTGTATTTTAACATCATCAAAAAACTATAAAAAAATACTTTAACAGATATATTTTAATAAATCTATACATTAAATTATAGCAAAATTTATAGTACTGTTCTTAATTATTAAACATGCACGATATTTGGAGCATTTGAATCTTATTAAAAATAATGTAATCTGATCCGAAGAAACCTGCCTTATTGTCAATTTTTATATTTTAAGAGTTTCAGAATTCTTAAACATCTCAATGTATTAATGGTACAATTAAAATTCTTGGAGATATAAACAAAGAAGGAAGACTTTTTAAATCTTCTTTTTTATTACTTACTGAATAGTTATTTACTTCATTAAATAATAATAATTGTTAGGTACATCAATTAGAGCGGCATGTCAATTTGTTAATTAGTACTCAACAAGCAGACCAGTGACAGACTTGTTACTACATACAGTGTGTGTCATTTTACAGCTTGACCCTGTATGTCACCTGCAAATCATGAAACCAATTTATGATTAAAAAGTCTTAAATAATCATCATTTTATAGTATATTGTGTTAGAAGTGCAGAAATGTGCAGAGAAGTGCAAGAAAATTTCTTGCTAGTGTGAAATTAATGTTTATGCACATGTTACACACTATACTTTATCTACGACCTCAAAAAAGGAATAAAACACCAAAAGCTAGGAAAATCTAGAAATGTCTATAACTCAATGTAATAATCATTTATTTATAACATGAATACAAAAAATTGAACAATTATTTAAGTTAATAACAGAGTTTTGTTGGTGTCTTCCATTTTTTTAAATATCATAGACACATTTCAAATGTATTTTGGACGTAGTGTTGTTTCGCATCTGCGTTTTTGTTACTGTAAATAAATCATAACCTCAATTTTACAAATACATTGAATACTTAATGCTTCATTTAAAAATTATAAACTCCCAAAACATATTTAGGTTTCCATGTAACAGATCGGTTATTTTAAATGTAGCCATTAAAAGGATATATGGTGTTTGAATGTGCACGTAGTAGGGCCACATATTACGGCCGCGAGCCGTGACCCGCCTAGATGCTAGGACGGCCGGGAGTCGCTGGCTGTATGTAACGTACTTTACGGTTCAAGATAGAACTCATATAATGCAGCAAATTATAAAAACTTTCATTGTTGTTATTTAATAATAATAATGAATGACATTAACAGATATTAACAATTATATAATAATGTTATAATTAATCTATTTTACGTTAATTCAATAACAATTTTATAATAACTTTACATAGTAGTAATAATAACTTTATATGCTGGTAGTTGTCTCAGAGGTAGAGATATCGCTCGGAAAGCGGTCCAGGGTGCAATTCCCAGCCGGGGTGATATTTTTTGTATATGGATTCAAAATATAATTTAATGTAAAACAATAATTAAACAATAGTATGTTATATACCCAGGGACTAAAGTGCATCTTTTAATCCCAAATGTGAGTCCCAAAAAAACACGAGGGATTAAAAGGCACTTTAGTCCAGTGGCATATACGCTATTTTTTGTACGTCCTAAAGGACTTAATCGCAAAAATTCAAAATTTCGAAAATTTTTTCCGTAAAAATTAATCTTTACCTAAAATTTATAACTTTATTGGCCGATCTCAGAAAGCTTGATTAAGTTCTGATTAACTTAATTGTCATTAAATTCAAAATTCAGACATTTCATTGGCTGAGATTTAACAGACCTTGAATTTTATCCAAAATATTTCTAGATTTCAAATTTAATCACAATTAATTTAATCAAAGCTTAATCAAGCTTTGTGAAACCGGCCATATATATTTCAAATAAATAGTTAGAAATACTATTGCATGTGATGAAAATCCGAAATCATTTCCCACGTTCATTTCTGTACAGTTTACAGATTTTGAGCAATAAGTCATTTTCATGGTGTGAAATGTGTAATTTTCTATAGTGGTCGTAGATAAAATGCTTTATTAAAATTGAACTAAAAACATTTTATGTTTCACTTGCAAATTATTCGTTGGTTATACCTGTGATATCTTAGAATATAAAACTATAAGAAGAAGCATAATCATCTACCACATACGACTGGGATGGGGTCTCAATATGGCGGAATAAGTTATGCGCACATAAACTACATAATCTCAATTTTAAAACATAGTATTTAAAAATTAATCTTAGAATATAAATTTTATATTTAATGTTTTAAACAAACGAATACTTACTTTAAAATGTAATTCCTTCTTCGTATTTGTCGGAGTTTGAGAGAAACGCAGATTTAGGTGGTGTCTAATGGCGGCCAGTGTGACGTCATATCCCTCGCTTTTAAAGTTCATTGCGCCGGGTAGTTACGCTACTTCCTACGGTTTTATATTCTAAGTGTCATACGAACTATATAAACAAGTCCATAACAACCAGGGCATTATAGTTTATAACGCTCGGTCAGCGTTTACTTTGCAATCGGAGTCGGCGTTACGTTCAACAGTAATTTGGATCATTAGCCCACGACGTTTGCGTACGAGTGTGTTGCGACACGACAAATAACGACTATTTGCAACGTAGCTTGTGGGCGCGTGACCCACAAATTTTTTTGTGCCGACTTTTGCAAAAACTACTTAAATAAATTTAACTTATACTTTAAATGCCATTAGTGCTATTAGAACTTTTTTGTTTTCATGTTGGTAACAACAACAAAAAACATTTGAATTTAAATTATCATTTATCTGTATGATTTTTGCAAATTTAGTAAAAGTTGTTACCATCCGACAAACATAAAAATTCCTAGCTTTATAATAACTAATTTTTTACTTGTACAATTCTCGTGAAATATTAAATCTTGTACATATGCACCACGAGCGTTATTAGATGATAATGGCCATCGGGCGAGTTCCACCCCTCGGGCCCTTCAGGCCCTCAAGTTGGAGCATCGACGCCCTCCCGGCATTATCATCATCCTAACGCCCTTGGTACATAAATAACTATTATTTCTGTTTAAGAGAGTGGCATGGAAATTGACAATAAAATTTTGTTTACTCTAAAATGTTTACTAAAAGTACATATTCATTTAAGTGCCATAGTAAGTTGTGTTGTTGTTTTATCCAACCAAATGGATCAAATTATTGTCTGTTAAAAGTGAAAAATAGTTCGTTTGCAATTATTTCTCCCCAACCAAACGAACTGACTCTCCCTTTCAACAACCAATAATTTCAGCCATTTTGTTAAATAAAATACCATAACCTGACAATATTGTTTCGACAGCTAAGCTGTCATTATCAAAGGTAATATAAATAATGACAGCATAGCTGTCGAAACAATATTGTCAGGTTATATTTTAATAAATACTGTGAAACTTTTTACTAATCTTTATTTATTTCATGATTATGGAGTTCCACAAAGTAAGGCTGGAAACAATAAACAAAAAAGAAAAAAAAAACAGAATTTTGTTGTCAATTTCCATGGCATTCTTTTAAACAAAAATAAAATAATTTTAATTCCATTCTCATAATATAAATTTAAAACACTTACCTACTATTCAAGATTTTCTAATCAAAATTTGGTTTTAGAGTTTTCAGTTAAAACTTAAAAACTGAATTTTACAATTAAATAAGGCCTACTACGTTTTTCAATTATTTGTATTTATTTCTGATCGTAGTAGGCTGTTGGATTATATCAATGGTGTTTCTAATTACACACAAATCTCTTTCAAGGGGTTTGATAAAAAAACCTGGAATAATTGGACTGTAAATCACAAAGACAGAGGGGTGTCAAGCTGAAGTGAAACACACTATATACAGAATTTTGCCCGCAGTAACTTTTTTTTATTCCTTAAGGATTCAAGATGGCGGTCATTTTTAGAAATGCACCAAATCAAAAAATCTTTAATGTTGAGTTATAAAGTCACTAAAAGTGCCTTTTCGCTACTAATATGAGGTCGATGATTACCAAAATGCTGTCAACAGTGGCAATGTTTTACAAAACTGCGTTAACAAACACATTCAGGTGTGCAAATTGTTTCTTGTTATCTATTTGAAATGGGAAACAAGCAAGATGATGTTTGTAAGATGTTTTCGAATAAACAATATTGAAACATCCAAGAAACATACAGGAAACAAATGAAACGTTTGCAAACAACGGGTAAGTCAGGGGGAGGATAGATTTGGTGAAGGTGAAGGAGGTCAAGTCGATATAGGGTTAAGTCTGGGGGGAGTTTGGGGAGCGTGGGTAAGTCACAGGTGTTTGTTAAATAACTCGTCTAGGACGTGCTTTAGCCATCAATAAGCTATACGATATCCTTAAGATGCATGAGAGCTCATTAGAACGAGCACACAGTGTGTACTTTTGATCGATAAAGATGCAAAATTTGATTTGCAATTCAAGTATTCGGAACGCTTAAAAACTAGCAGAATTTATAATCATAAAACATTTCACAAATAAGTTTATTAAATCACAACGGAAAGTTGTACGATTTTTCGATGTCTCTAAGTTAACTTAATTAGTAAAGCGTTAAAGAATATCCGAGTTAACAACCAAGATTTTCGACATGGAGGAGGCGTATGAGGAACACAGTATCTGCCCAAGATCATTTTTTCTATCTCTCCGAATGCGGCACCCTGTTAAACAGCGTTGGCGAAGTGGACTCCAAACCACACCAAGTACTTAGTACTTGAATTGTTTTATTAATTACAGGGAAAGTTTTTGGGCAAAGTATACCTCGGTGATTTGCCATTGGCTTCCGAAGCAGAAGTCTTTTAAAAAGCCGGTGATATAATGACCCGAGTTTGAACCCGGGTTTCTTGGTCGGTAATCTCACACGCAACACTTCAAGATCGGATCACTCAAGCACGAGCAGTATTTGCGGTTAATTGTTAGATGGCAACCTGTTTACTCGACAAGGTAAATGAATAAAGTTATACGAAATGACACGGGAGCTTAAATTTTTGACAAAAGGGTTAAAATAACGTTAAATAAGGTAAATCTATACGTGCTACCTGTTCCTACTTTGTAAGGAGATCGTGTTGCTCGTTTGGGGGCATTAGGCTAAAGATCATTTGCATTGGGACAATATAAAATCTAGATTTACATTACGTCATTTAGTCGACAGTTTTTATTTTGGAGAGTGCTCGGTGAGTGTTATTATAGGTCGGTTATAGGTAATAGACGTCTATCTCACGGATTCTGAAAAAATCGCATAATATAGTATAGCAAATCAACTAAAGAACATAACCTTCATTCACAAATCGGCAAAAATATTCAAAGTAAAAAATGATCGTATGATGATACAGAGTTACCTGTTAGAGTAATCTACTGTACCTAGTTGTAATATAATTAAAATCGTGGTTGCTGCCCTAGCCTAAATTCTCACCGCACGCCACTGAGTGAGAGAGATAATTCAAAATTTTCGAAAAATTTAATTTTAGTTCTGCTTTTTTAAAAAACTAAAAAGTGCGGGAAGGAGTGAGAACTGCGTGATTTATTTAATAATTTTTGTGTGGTAGCTGTCACTCTTATTAAAACAGCTTTACTAAATATGTAGTTTGAAGATCATCACACATTTTCTGTAATTAGAAAAAGTAAAAAATAAAACTATTTTTTGGAACAACTAACTTATTAAAAATTGTAGGTTATCCGAAAGTTTACGACTCTTAATGGTTGTGAACTTGGCTAAAATGTCAAAAATATGAAACTAGCGTTGATTTTATTAGAAATTCTTGTATATTAATTCGTACGCATAAAATCTATGACGTGTGGGTAAAGATCGAGTGGAAGAACTGTATAGCCGAAATGGTTAGTTACATGTCTAAATATTACAGTCATAATGTTACGAGAACATTATGTCATGGTCAAAATACCACATGTTATCATGCAAAATATCCAGTCTGTCAAACAGTGAACAAATACAGCGACAAATGGTGAATAGTGAATAATACGTCTGAGAAAGATAGATATCATCGCATACTTGCCAAGCTTTACAATATAGTAACTTTTTTGTAATATTGGTGCTATATGTAACACTATTTAAATTTAATTGATGTTTGTCATTTTGACACAACTGAAGATTTAACACTGTATACTTTTCACTCTAACCTAAACCGTTTGAAACTTTTTAAAGTCAACAATACTTGCACGTTTAGTAACTAAATAGAAACATTTTTAAATACGATTAATAAGAATTTCAGATTTACTACCTCGACAATCAAGGGGTATTATGTTAATAATATGGAGGGCTGTTGCGATATAGATTAATATACGGTATTGGTAAAGCTTCGGTTAAAGACTGAATTTTCATGTGTGAGCAAAGGAAAAAATCGAATAGCAATACATCTGAGAAAGATAGAATAGTGATATACTTGACAAGTCTGAAAGAGTCACTAAGTTGGTGCTATAGGTAAGAATTTTTAAATATAATTGATGTTTGTTATTTTGACATAATAACCTAAATGTTTCTAAAAACCTTTCTAAAGTCAACAATACTTGTACGTTTAGTAACTAAAGAAAAACAACTGATAATTCCGCTGCGGTATTAGAAATACTTTATTCTATAAACAAAATGAACAATTATTTTAGAATGAACTTAACTATTTAATAAAATAAACAATTATTTAAATTAATTTAGCAAAAGAGTTTGTATTATTCTTCAGTAAGTAAATTAGATTTTAACTACCTATTTTGACAGTTATGTCAAAATAGCAAACAAGCTAGTCATTTGTTTTTAATTTGTTTTACCTAGCACCAACCTTACAAAAAAGTTACTATATTTTAAGATTTGGCAAGTATGCCATCATATCTATCTTTCTCGGATGTAATGCTACTTGCTTTTTTCCTTTGTTCACAAATGAAAATTAAATCACTACGCAAAGTATTACCAATACTGTAGATATAATAATAATATGGAATATCCTTGTCAATGGTCGATTGTTAGTTGCAAGCTTGAAACGTCTTTCAAATACTAGATAATTGTAAAACTGATCGACTGCAAACATAATAGTTAATGCCTCTCAATCAAGTTCGTAATAATCTCTTTACGATCTGGATGCAAATGCTATTGATCATTCTTCGCCGTTGGTTAAATAATACAAGATACGTGCAACTTCAGCAAGTCTAGCGCAACATAAATGAGAACAACTGGCAGTGCTGGATCCATGTGGTGTAAGGGTACGATCACTAGCTTGACGAAAACTGATTCGTCGGACAGCTGAGCTGTTCATCGGACCTTTGAATTATTTTTTAGAGGCAATAGGGCAAGCAGTTGAAAAGTTGTTTGGGTGGATGTGGAAGTAATATGTGGCCATTTCAAGAAATCGGCGTAATTCTTCTACATTAGAAGGCAGTGATATATGCTTGACGTTAAAAAATATCGATAATGTGATTCACACTATAATGTTAAAGTGCGTCTCCATTGTAGATTTGGTTCATAGAATTTAAAGAGCTAGGAATTCTTTTTGAATCTAACAATGATCGAATGCATACCTTTTTGACATATCCTAATTTATTGTACCATGAGCATTTGAACGAATTGTCGTGCAATCTTTCGCATTATGATCGTTTCGTCCGCAGCGAAAACAGGTATTTGTAATTCCTAGTTTGTCATAATCAGTCGCTAAAAATCTAAAACTTTAAAGATTTGTAGAGTTGGACGATGGAAATTTTAATAATAGAAAATTTAGAGAAATTAAAAAATCTTGGAAACCCGAGTTTTCTTTTTTCTTCTAAAAGCTCATCTCTCGGGTTAAAATCCGAGTCGGAGGACTCGATTAACATCGAGTTTTAAGGTTCTTAATTTGTAGAAAATCTGTAAGTAAAACTTTTGTACGTTTATTGGATTATTAATGGATGATCAACTTTTTGGTCTTGAGTTTTTTGAACTCTGAAAATAAATATTTTTTTAAAATCTATATTTTGAAACTAAGGTAGGTTATTATGAAGCAGTTAACACGTTAAAATAATTTGATATATTAAAAGTAAAGAGCTCGAGAGCTTCGAATTCTCTTTAAAATAATACTTTTACGTTACTCAATTATCAATAAATTCTTTCAGCACACACTTCCGTATTTTAGTCGTCGCGTTCATCTGACAGTTTGTTTTATTACTCGCTCTCACTGTCAGTTTTTTCTTTTTAATTTATGACCCCTTAAAGATAAAATTCAAATAAAACTTTTATTTGCTTTAGAAGATTAAACCACTGAATAAACTTCCAGCCACCATAAAACTACTCGTAATCCTCCCCTATAGTATGTCTAGTAGAAATCACCCCCATCGATCCCCAAATAAAAATTCTAAACGCCAATTTGAATTGCTGGCATATCATATAATTTAATCAGGGATGTCAAAATCACATCGGGTCGTGCTTTTTATATGTAATTTTAAAGAGGGCTATTTTTTCCCACCTCCAACAATAGGCAATCAACTTGAAGGCTCTTTTTTATTTGAAGCACAAATTTTGTTAGGACATAATTTATATTTCCATTCATTAGGACCTTTTCAAAAACAGGATGTTTAGAGACATGTAGTAATTTAATCTGATGTGTACAGCCCTTAAACAGCGGACGCGTGCCACGGCTTTTCGCAACAGCTGCTCCTCGGTGTTGTTATAGTTACTTCTACCCTTGTGTCCCCTTTTGAACGCATGCTTGAATTCCTCCAGCATAAATTTTTAAAAATTTGTGTTTATTTACATTAAGTGAGTTCTCATCAGATGGTTACGTTCACTTTTTTGTTTATTATGATACATTCTCGGTTGGTAATTAAAAATAGAATTCTTTATTTTTTAATAAAGCAAGCAACATACGAATATACACAGTTACAAACACAAGCCTTCCTTTTCATCTTTTAATAATAATTTATAGAAAGTTCAAAATCGTGCTTTATCTTTCAACATCTTCTTAAATATAAATATGTACATAATATTTACATATTTATTTAATATTTAATATACTCTTTTGAAAAGCGTTTAAATAAAATTAACGCTTTTTAAATCCTTTTACATGTTTTAGTTAAACGAACATTGACACAAAATAAGGTATTTTCAGACCCAGCGCGAAGTTTATTTTAAAACCATCATCAGCATTGCCGTCAGCGCTCCTTTTAAAATGGATTTAACTCGATTAATGGTTGAGAAGTTTCTAAATTCTTTTTTTTGATAAAACAAAAAAAAATAGAAGTAATTAACTAACGAACGGGCAGATGACAGATTAAGTGAGGTTTTAAAAAATTAAAGTGAATTGATTTTATTTAGTAAAAACTAACTGCTGGCTAATTGAAGTGGACCACTTCAATATTTTCAGGAGATGTAAGGCTTTATATTGAATTGAAACACAAATGGTACAATTTAATGTTCAATAAGGGATTAATTGTAAAATTACATGTTGGTCGTTTTAATACACCCATTTTCATGGCCGCAACACTGTATCTGTACTACATAAATAACATAGGTAGATGATAAGATAAATAAGGTAAGTACATACAAGAATGTGATTACGGATTAGTTAATTATTTTTGTATTCAATATTGTTACAATAACAGCAGAATTATTATTAAACTCCAGCTATCATATCTAACAATCCATGCCAACAAATGTATTTTTTATATTTTGCGTCTATAATAAAGCTGTTAAAGCACCCAAAACAGTGCGTTAATAGCTTATTTGAGTACTTTAATAGCTCAACTTTTTCAAAGTTGGTAGCATTGAAAAAATAATTAAAAAAAAAACATTAAATTGACAAAAACTTCACTCAATCTTCTGTGTCAATCAATGAATTTTCAAATGTCACATCAGTGTTGTCAACTACCACAAAAATCCCTAAATTTTGAAATTGTAATTTTTTTATTTAAAAAGGAAATAAAAGGCGCAAAATAGAAAAAAATAGCATAAAAAACTCGTTTCATAAGTCATTATTGCACTCGTCCTTTAGTAACTCGCCGCAAGTCTTGCGCTCGTCTTCTAAATATGGACTCGTGCAATAAATTTTGCCTTATGAAACTCGTTCTTTAATATACTATTATTAGTCCTTTTGGCTTATTATTTTTTTTGGGTGTTTCTGGAGTTGAATACATATATCCCACATACAAATAATCCCATCGGGGGGGGGGGAGGTCTCAGGTTAGGTTAGGTTATATATTAGCGTACAGCTTAGGTTATAGATGAGGTTGAGATTACGTTAGATATTAGGTAAGCTTAGAGGTTAGGTTATGTTAGGTCAGAGTTTAGATTAGTAGATTAGAGGCTAGGTTAGGTTAGAAATTAAGTTAGATGTTAGGTTAGGTTAAAGGTTAATTTAGATTATGTTTTTCCCTAGGTAGCATTGCGTAACTTGTGATCCCCCCTCCTACCCGGTTCACCCAAAAGAAAGAATCGCCTTCTTTTCTAACAATAATGCAGGATAATAGTACGGTTTCAATTCGCTTTTGATACATGCAGTTTGTAGGCGTTTGACACATTAATGTCACTAGTACTGCTGGGACAGTTCAGTTATTAATTCATTAAAGAACAGCTGATTGATGTATTGTGTATTTTACTGAAGTTACTGTTTTTTTAGTGTTGTTCTGCAAAGATCCTTCTCTCTTGTGATGCAATATTATCAACCGTATATTATCAGTATAATATAAGTGAAATCAGCGGAATCACACAGTAGGGTTTGTGGTTTTAATTTTTTTAAATATATTTTTGGGATTAGGCGGGATTGAGGAATGTATTCTTTAAAAATAGTTTTTGGATAAGGATGAATTTTTAAAAATTATTCTTGGACATAGGAATTAAATTTAAAAAATATATATTGGGATTAAGGATTTAGTTTTAAAAAATGTTTTTGTGATTGATTATCAAAAATATTTCTTTGGGTTAGAGATTAACGATTAGAATCTTTTTGGAGTTAGGGACTGGATTTTAGGATTTTTTTATCGCAGATAAAAAAGCAGATTTTTCAAAATATTTTGTGGGATTAAGGAAGGGATTTTTAAAAATGTTTTTTAGAATTAGCGTTTAAGGATTAAATTTTAAAAATATTTATTAGGATAGAGATCGAATTCCAAAAATATAATTTGATATTAAGAATTAAATGTTTAAAAACACTTTTTGAGATTAGGGATTGATTCTTCAAAAATATTTTTTGGAATCGGAGGTAAAGGATTAATTAGACTTCTTGTGAATACTTTTTGGTAATAAGGACTAAATAGGGATGAATGAGATAAAATCGGATTTTTAGAAATATTTTTTAAATTTCGAGATAAAGAATGAGATTTCTTTAAAATATCTTTAAGATTAACGATTAAGGATTAGATATTTTAAAATATTTTTGGGATTAGTGATTGAATTTCTAAAAATATTTTTTGGGATTCATTATTAAAAATATTTCTTTGGATTAGAGAATTTTGGATTATATTTTAAAAATGTTTGCTTGGAAGTTGGAATTGGTCATAGGGATTGATTTAATTCCTGATCCTAATTACGGATTGATGATTACTAATCTAAGGATTACCCAACCCTGGTAATAAGTGAAATTAATCTGGAATCAATTAAATTAAAATTTAATTCCAAGGAATCAAAAAATCAAGGTAAACTTCAGTTTGATTCCAGAAACCAACAAATCTCGTACATTATTTCCCAAAAGTCCTACCTTTGTTGTACAAATGTAAGTACAGTATGTAACGAAGAAAGTGCGTTTATCAGAGTGGTAAATGCTATTAAATTCTATTGTATTTTCATCATTTTTTCCAATCAATTTTAAGTTTCTGATTGGAATTTGAAGGTGAAATATTCAAATTTAAAATAGGTTTTACCTTGGTTTTTATGTTAAAATTGCATTAATGAAGATACTCCTCTCATCAATATTTATTTAAAAGCACATAACAAATACATAAATCTCTTTTTTTCTTTAACTTAATTAAGCGAATGGAAATAATTTAGGAAATACAACAAATAAAAATTCTAATAAAATCTTGGGCCTACACAACAAATAAACACTAAAAAGAAACTGAAAGTTATTTGCAAGTTTATTTTTATTTACTCATTAATTATATAATAATGGTATTATTTAGAATTTATAAAATAAAAAACTTTATGTAACTTATCCAAGAAGAGAAAAACTCATATTTGTAAATTTAACCCAATTCTTGTATTTATGAATGTTAATTTATTGATCTTATGTAAGTTAATTAATTAATTAATTAAATCATTAGCGAATAATTTTCATTATCTGAAATTCCTCATCATTATCCATGTATCACTAAAGAGAAAAAAAAATTAACGAGCAGGAGAAGGAACACTATAATTCATAGCCATAGTCACACACATATATCCCTATCTTTTTTAATTCCCATATGGCAAAATGGGTCTTCACGGTTTAAGGTTTTGTTGGCTCGTGCTGCTTGCTACAACAACCAGGGGTGCGGTGTGTTTTACTGGATGTGATCGAGGGGATCCCAATGAAATACAAACAGCAGTCTCTCACATATGCCTGCATATCACATGCGAGTGTGTAGACTCACAAACGCACTCTCGCACACACAGCATCACGCGTGTTGCTTTATGAAAGATCATATCGCAGTACGTAATAAACGTAACGCATGACAATGACATTATTCGGTGGCGGTGGCGCTTAAGTAGGATATTACGGAAAAAATGACATTTAAAATTTTTTTTTATCCTTCAAAATAAATTTACAAAAACGTGCTGTTTCGAAACTTCAATAAACCTACACAAATCGTTTTAGCACGTATTATTAATTTATTATTGTTATTCTGTATGAGTATGAATAAGAGATAAGTTAAATGTAGAGATTAAAAGTGCAATAAGTTAAAAAGTGCTCCTATTTATCCAGTGTTTAGTGAGTACAGAAAAAGCTTGTTGAGATAAAAACGTACATTTTAATCGTAGTGATGAAGTGTTCTCTATTATTTTTTTGTGGGTGAAAATGAACTCTTGTGCTATTTAAAGGAAGTTGCTGAAAAGGTTTACTTTTCATGGGTGAGTTGATGCAAAAGCTTCAGTTTCAGTAGTTTCTGGAATTATTATTAATGTTGTTGCTAGCTGCAGGTAACTATTTTTGGAAATAATTAATTTTCCTTTTGGTTTATTCTTTTGGAACGATTTTGTGACATTTATGCTGAAGAAAATTAATGAGTTCTCTACCTTAATAACATATATATGCGTGGGTTGCTAACATTTTCTTTTTCATGATTTATATTGCTGAAACCTTTGATGAAGCAGTGGTGTAATATTATATCATAGAATTACCTAACAGTTTTTATCTTCTCTTCGAAAAGTAAGTTTAGATCAAAACAACTTATTAATTTTCATGTAAGCTTGTGTGTAAATTTTAAAAGCTTGTTTCGGGCGGAGATATTCCGGGCAAGATTGCCATGTGCTGCAACATTTTACATAAATTATTCTGTACATTTCTTGCATTGTTGAGATATTGAAACCATGTCTTCAAACTTTTATATTCACTCAGGAGCTTGATAATAAAAAATTATAATACAATCTGACTTTAAAAGTAAAAAATATGTATGAGAAACTTGGGAGCTTCGAGCTTTTAAATATTTATCATTTTCTTCTTCAATAATTGAAATTCTGATGCTTTGACCTTACGTAACTTCGAAACCGAGCCTCTGAAATCCAAACGTAAAAAAGGGTTATATCTGCGCAAGTGGCTCAATAAGAATATTTCGCAAAGTTCCCACATATGGTACTCCCCATGACCGAAGAAGTTCCAAACTTACAAAAAACAATCAATGAATCAACTCGTTTGAATATTAATCCAAAAAAACCTTCTCATACCTTTAAGTTGAAACAGTTTTTGGACGTTCATAAGCCATAGCAACTAGGCAATTATGATCATGATTTCCTTATCCCAGCCAGTGTGATAACAAACTTTATTATATCACTTAAATGAATGACATAATGAGTTCTTATCCAAGCAGACGTAGATAATAGTATATTTATACAGGGTGTTTTGGAAAATGTGTCCTTCCCGTTAAAGGGCAATAGGGAAACATGTGTAGAGGAACATCTTACTAACAATTTACTGAAATGCCCCATTGAAATGACAACCCCCTTTATAAAAATAATAGGCACGCCACTGCAAAGTAGTAGATAAAAGTGTATGAATATTATGCCTATTAAATAGTACATACTTTTAAAGGTCATCAACAAAATAACCATAATAAACCCAAGCAGGTAGCCGGGTAAATAAATTCTTCGAAAATTGCAACCAATACAAAATAGTAAGTACGTGCTTTTAAAAAGTTTTAGCTAAATAATAACAAACATTCATTCTAACCATCTGTAAGTAACTGTTAATGACTTAGATCTTTAAAATTTGTAATCTGCAGTTTGTCCTCAACTTTCTTTGTGTTAAGGTGGCGGTAAACTTAAGTTTCGATTACGTATTAATACACGTTTTAGATTTAATAACTTGAGTGAGGTAGTGTTAAGTAGTTTAATTAATTGTAGTTAGTTACTGTTTAAATTATAGCAGAACCAAACACGCCTGCTGAATGAACGGAACTTTTCAAATCAACCATTTTCAAAAAGTACACTCACTAGAACCTGCAGATCATATACCGAGAGTGCAATTTTGCCAGTGGTTATTGGAACGCAAACAGGAAAATCCCCAGTTTGCACAAAATGTACTGTGGACAGACGAATGTTGTTTTACTAGGGCGGGAATTTTTAATTTACACAATGGGCCACATTTGGGCTGACGAGAATCCTCATGCTGTCCGAAGACATTATTTCCAGGCGTTTCGCGGTAAATGTGTGAGCGGGAATTTATCAGAACCGTTTAATAGGACCTTTTATTCTGCTCCA
This sequence comes from Agrypnus murinus, assembly GCA_929113105.1. Classification (NCBI taxonomy): domain Eukaryota; kingdom Metazoa; phylum Arthropoda; class Insecta; order Coleoptera; family Elateridae; genus Agrypnus; species Agrypnus murinus. Next base: position 4,333,338 of record OV816029.1, read on the forward strand.
ACGATTAACCGGTCACTGGTACCTACATTCTCTGGACAATGAAGTGTTCGACGGACTCCCACTATTGGGCACTATTGAGTTTTTGAATAACGAATACCCTAACCGGTGGATAGGACGTGAAGGACCCATCGCCTGGCCTGTTAGATCACCGGACTTGACTCCCCTCGATCTTTGTATTTGGGAATATTTTAAAACGTTAGTGTACAGGACAGAACTGAAAACCCGAGGAAGAACTACGCGCACGCATTGAAATCGCCTCAGAATAAATTCGCGCAAATGCCGATATGTTTGCTAGCACAAACTTGTGTGTACAGACAAACGGCGGTTGATTTGAACACATGTTATAAAGATTGTTTGCATCTAAACGGTAAGTTTTACTCATTTTGTTAAAATGAGAATCGTAATCGTAAAATAAAAAGCAGGCAATGAAATTTGCATCACAATTAAGTCAATGAACGTATGTTATATTTTATTTACCGACCTTAATAAATGATCAAGTCATCAAGGTAGTGAGTCACTCGGCAACCGCTGCTGAAATTCAATTCTGTTGTTTCTGTAAATTGATACGTACGTAGCGGAGGTCAGTTATTAATTTAGTAGTGCAGATGTGAGATCAATTTTTTTCAATTTTTAATTTTTATTTTATGAGTTTTGGGGTCTCTATATGGTCACCTTTCACCCCCTTAAAGCATTGCATAGTTCTCCGGAACACCCTGTATACCAAGGGACTAAAGTGCCTGCTTTAATCCCGAAGGTGCAGTCCTCGGGATGCAACAGTCACCTGAGGGATTAAAATGTACTTTAGTTTCATGCTATATAAGCTATTTTTTGCATTTCGTTCTGCCTAATACTAAAAATGGACAGTTTTATTGAATATAAATACAATTACAAAACCTGTTGAAAATGCTAAGCCTTTATTAAGCCTTAAGCTCTAGTGAATTCCGGAACTTATTCCTAAAAATGTCCTTAAAATCCTTAAAATGTTATTTTTAACATTTTAACACAGTATTTATCAATCATTTATTGTGGAATATGTGCTACCCACCCTTTCCAGAGTCCTTCCGAGTTATCCACCCACCCACCCAGTTTAATAATTCTGAATTGTAGTTTATTATATTCTTTATTATTACCTACCCTCTTTCTCAAAGTATTCAATTGAGGAAGCAATCCAAGTTTTTGGTTGTCTGTTCACGGGCAGGGCATGATAAATACACATATGGAACAAACAAAGAATACAAACAATGCGCAACTATAAGTGTAAATAACAAAACCATAATATAGACTACAAAAAGTACAAATTTATTACAGAAAATAATTACAGAACAATTACAATAAATTAAATTTAACATGACAGGAATTTTTAAACGATAGAAGTAAATGTAAATGAAAAAGGGTACCAACGTACCAAGTACCAACCTTGATATTTAATAATTCATTCATGTAAGATTGTAGCATTGCCTATACTGCAGTGGCAATCCTGTTTGCATTTTTGATGATGTAACTGCACTGTTATCGTAAAAATCCTATATTAAATTCTCCGGTGGTATTACATAATAACGGGTGTTATTATGTAATTTAACTATGATGTCGTTAGTTAGCTGTGAAACGTTCATTGTGAACATGCCGCAAACACACGCAACCTTACGTTTATGATTTTCTAGCAAATGTGTGACAGATGGAAACGCTTTGACATTACAAAAGTAAGGTTAGTACGTTTTGCGGTTGTTCACAATGACCGTTTCATCGCCAACTTCGACGTTCAAGTAACATTTGCTGTTTTACGTTTAATCCCGGAGAAATTAAATGTAATAAAAAGTGACACTTTAGTCTTTCAAACACAAGATTAAAATGGCACTTTTAATATACTGAGTGCAAATAGTATATTAAAGTATTAGTTTCATAAGACGCGTTTTTAGCGCACGCGTCCAAGTTTAGAAAACGACCCGCGAAGCGGGGAGTTTTCTAACGGATAAGTGCGCTAAAACGCCTTATGAAACGAATACTTTATACTATTTTTTATACTTGCGTCGTTATTTCGTTAATTATTAAAAAATAAATTAGTTTTAAATAAGATTTGTTAGTGAAATTTTGTTAAGTACTTTTGACAGTTGGCTACACTGAAAATTCAACTTCAGCATTTGTTATTTAAATTGTTTTGTTTTTATAAAATTAATTTAGTTTCTGTGACAAGAAGGTAAAATGGTCAGATATTCTCTCCCTCCATCTTATTAAAGAATTAACTTATCTTAATCTTAATCTTATTAAAATATTGGAATTTAACCATATTGATAGATTTATAACAACTGCAGAAAATAACCAACATTTAGCTATGAAAGTAAGTGAAATTTTGTGCTAAATACTTTCAATTTTTAATATATTTCAATTATTTAAGTTTGCGTTAATAATGGGATTCTGTGGTGCCTGCCGAAGAGATGAATTGACCAACATGTTATTAGACGATATTGTGGTCAAAGATGATGTGTTCACTGTGACTGTAACAAAAACAAAAAATAAAGTTCGAAGCGAATTCTTAATTACAGAGAAACTGTGGATTGATTTAATTAAGCAATATTTGAGCCTAAGGCATAAGAAAATAAACCACAGGCGGTTTTTTACAACCTACCGCAATGGAAAATGTATTTCCACTCCTATCGGTATAAACATTATGGGAAAAGTTCCTTTTATTATTGCCACTTATTTGCATTTAGCCAACCCGAAGCTTTTTACAGGTCATTGCTTTCGACGTTCAAGTGCTTCCCAATTGACAAACAAAGGTGGCGATTTAATAACTATAAAACGGCATGGAGGTTGGAAGTCTTCAGCTGTGGCTGAGGGCTGTATTGCTTCAGTTAAAAAAAATGGAGGTAGCTGAATTGCTATCTAATAAGCCATGTACTTCCACTTCAACGGCTCAAGTGGTAATTGACCAGTCTTCCACTGCATCATGTTTACATGAAGAATCACACACTTTTAGCAGCAACCCGATAACGAGTCAACAAAACATTGTTGAGGGGCAAAATTTACCTTCATTTAAGATTAATGCCCAGGACACTTCTGCTGTTACAACCAAAGTGTATAATAACTGTACTTTTAATACAGATGTATAAAGAATAATTTGTGAATTTATTAAATAATTTTTAATTTAATTAATTTTGTGTATGTTTATTTTATATTTTAAAAGTTTAGCATTTTATCACATAACAACATAACCGCACTTTTAAATAACGGGTGTTCATTTAAATTCGTAATCTAGCAACCTTTGGATTATTGCCTGTCTCTATCTGCGACGTATTATATCTGTCGCTCTGTCTTCTTTCATTAAAATTCCAAAGGTTGCTAGATTACGAATTTAAATGAACATGCGTTATAATAAGTTTGACATTTAAGAACAGCTGTTAGGTGCTACCAACTTTAAAAAACAAAATTTTACTGTCTCCAGTACTCTAATAAATCTCATTAGGACACGCAAATGCGTGTCCTAATGGAGTTCATTAGGACACGCAAGTATAAAAAAACAATTTTAGGCGCTCTGCTCCATCATCCCCCATCCTTCACTCCCAAGCTACATTAAATATTACCAAATGCTCCCCTGAGAAGTATTATTCGACTGAAATGACTACGAAAGTCCAATCAACAGGCCCCGAGACCACCATTTACCCTTTTAAATATCCCCTCCAAATATTCATCGGAAATTTCCTCAAGTGACACATCAGTCGACCATTTAACTCCAACACTCTGCAGAAGTCCAATAAAACTAATCTTTAAGACTTTTGCTCCACCACCCCCACCCCCTTAGATCCTTAAGCTACATGGAAATATTCATCGACCTTCCCCTCCTCCCATTGTGAGGTATCGTTTGACTGTAAATCACTATGAAAGTTCAATAAACAGTTATACTGTGATGATTTCCAGCCCGAGACTCCAATCCCTTTTCCTGAAGGTTTTTTTTCAAATATTCATCGAAAACTCCCTTCCTGCTACATATCATTTTACTCCAATACACCGCAGAAGTACAATAAAACTACTTAAAGCTCTTTGCTTCACTACTCCATTCCCTTCGCACGCCTACCTCCTCTTACTTTATCCCCTCAAGGTCCAATAAAACATGAATCGATGTTCCCTACCTCATGTCTCACCTTACAAAAATCAAGCAAAAATGTCCATTTGTGGCCATGAATCAACTCCGCACCCTTCGATGTTGCAAGTCAGTTAATATTACTCTTGCGCCATTACACTTATCCAAATGGTTTTCACTCGTTGCTAAAAGTCACACATTTAGTATATCAATCGATTCCCTTCGATGACACACGTCGAATGGTACCACTTCTGCGTCATTACTCCCCTTCTTATGTCCCTGACCTTTTTAAATATCCCAAAAGACTTACTACTGTATAAGTCAACACATGTAGCACATCTATCAACTCCGCTAGATATCACTAGTCGGATGGCACCATTACATCCCTTCATATGGTGTTCAGTCAATTGTAAATTTTTCAAGAGACATACTGCAGAAGGTTCACACATTCAGTACATCAGTCGATTCCCCTCGAAAATAAAAGTAGGATGCTACAACTTATGTGTCATCACTTCTCTTCTAATAGTCTGTAACCTCTACAGAATTCCCAAAAGACTTAATACTGAAGAAGTCCACATATCAATCGATGTCATACGTCGGATTGTACCATTCCTCCACCATTACACCCCTCCATATGGCCTCAAATCAATTTTAAATTTTTCAAAAGACTTATATTGAAGAAAGTGACATTGATACATCAGTCGATTCCCTCGATGACATGTCGGATGGTACCACTTATGCCCCTTTATTCACCTTCTTATAGCCTCTGACATCTCTAAGATTCCCAAGAGATTTAATAGTGCAGAAGTCCAAGTTTCTAAGAGACTTATTCTGCAGAAGGCCACACATTTAGTACATCATTCGATCCCCCTCGAAAATAAAAGTAGGATGGTACCGCTTATGTGCCAATACTCCTCTTCTTATAATCTGTAACCTTTTGAGAATTTTCAAGAGACTTAATACAGAAGACGTCCACACATGTAGAACATCAATCGACTCCATTCGATGTAACACGTCAGATGGTACCATTCCTCCATCATTACACCTCCTACCCTTCATATGACCTTCAATCCATTTTAAAGTTTCCAACAGACTTATACTGAAGATAGGTGACATTAATACATCAGTCGATTCTCCTCGATAACACAAGTCGGATGGTACCACTTCTGTCCTATTACATCTCTCATTATGGCCCTAGCCTCTTTAAAATTCACTTAATAATGCCGAAGTTCACACATGTAGCAAATCAATCAATTCCACTCGATACCACAAGTCGGATGGTACTACTACTGTTTTATTACACCTCTTCATATGGCCTTCAGTCAATTCCAAAGGGAAGTTTCTGAAGCTTCCAAAGGGCTTATACTACAGAAAGAAACAAATTTAGCACATTAATCGATTACTCTCGATGACATAAGTCGATTGCTACTATTGGTCGTTGTGACTTCCAGTAGTCTTTAAGTTCCTGTAGTATTGCCCTTCTGCAGGGAACCATAAAGAGAGGTGTAAAACTTTTGCGAATTGGACTTATTTGCACACAAAACCATTCAAATTCTGACAGTTAATAAGTACGGAGATTTAGAAAGTGAAACTGATAAAAACTTTGTAATTTATAGAAATTCTCTTAAGCTTTGAAAATCATATTGAAATTAAATTTCTGATACAATGAAACTTCGAATTTATGTAACAATTAAGTTGTGAATCTCTACAACTACAAAATGTCAGACTTAGACATTCTCAGAATTTAATCCCTAAACTGTAAATTTTGTAAGTTGTGTAAAAGCTGTAAAGCTGACATTTGAAATATTTGTAACTCTGAAACTATTTACAAAACATGTACAAAATATGGTTTGACACTGTAATCTTGAGGCCCTGAACTGGAAAATTACGCCGACAAAAGTGGAAATTCAATTTAACTGTTTTACTATAATCCGGAGATATGAGTTTACTTTACCGTATAGACGCAAGAGCGAACGTTATATACCTTGTCGAACTCTTCTCGTCAAGATACCCAAGAAAGTCTCTGAAGTCATGACCCGCAGATCCGTCGTTCAAAAGATATAGCAATTTCTATATCCCATGTTAAGTCTATAGGGACATGTTAAGCCTATGAAACCATGTTATGTCTATGGACACATGTTAAATATACGGGTATATGTTAAGTCTACTGTCCATGTAAAGACTATGGAGACATGCTTTGCACTAGATGCCTTTAACAGTGTTATTCAGGCGCCATTTCTTATAGTTTTGTTTATGATTCCATTGTGTTCCATGTTAAGGTTAGGTTAATTTTCTCATTATATGGTGTTCATGTCATTAGAATAGGTTAGGTTAGGTTAGGTTAGATTAGGTTAGATTAGGTTAGGTTAGGTTAGATTAGGTTAGGTTAGGTTAGGTTAGGTTAGGTTAGGTTAGGCTAGACTAGGTTATGTTAGATTATGTCATGTTAGGTTAGGTTAGGATAGGTTAGGTTATGTCATGTTAGGTTCACTTGATTTTATTTTGTTCCATTATGATCTGAATTGATCATTCTCCATAGAATTTACATGTAAATTTGAAAAATCGATATTTCGTAAATGGATGGTCTGTGGTGTTTACTCTCTAGACTTTTCTGTTCAGCTTTGACAGATGAGTCTAACCATCTCTAACAGTCCCTCCTATCGGCCATACGCTGAGTCAAGTCTTACCAAAACCGAAAATGAGACCAGAAAAATAGAGATAAAAATAGAGAAGAAAAAAAGATAAAAAGTGATGATATTATTCTTTGTTGGTAAAAATGTACCCATGTTCTATTTAAAATAGGTTGCTGAAAAGAAAATGAAGTATATCTTTTGATGAGTGTTTTGAGTAGAACTCGGGTGGCTGAAATACGCCTAAAAGGAACTTCTACGTGGGATTGGGAGTCACAAAATGAAACCTAAGATACTGTTTGGAAGCTCATATCATAATAAATCTAAATCCAAAGGCAGTCAAAAATTGGAACTGGTAAAACGACACATTATTAAAAATTGAGATTATAACACCAACGGGTAGAAGAGAACCCCCAGGATTTGTTTTCTTTAAATTACGTAAGCCGTTTTGTACGATTTATATATTTCTTTCATTTTCCGAAAAGAAGAAAAAGAAAGAAAACTAAAGAATATATTGACTGTTACGGAGAAAACCATAAAGAATTCTATACCTCGGTTCTCGGAACTCTTACATTTTTCACGTCGCTTTTTCTTTGAAATGAAGCGGTAAATCTATTCTATAAAAAAGGTGTCGATGTGATAAGTTAATTACTGTTTTAATGTGAAAATGGAAAGATATGAAAAATAAATGTCCCCCACATTTATCACCATACCTTCCTCTCTGTGTCGAGCTCTTATCATGCAAGCGTTTAGAGGCAAAAATTAAAAAGTACTCATAGGTATTTTATTTGCTCCGTACAAAGCTTTATTTTGAGATATGTTTTTAATCACACGATAAAAGAAAAGACTAACTCATTGTCATCACTCATTGTCGGCTGAATTGTAGTTAGTTGAATAATAATAGTTACAATCGACTTGTTTTGTTGTTTCTTGTTTACAGGATTTTGTTTCTGCAGTCTATAAGAAAGCTCTCATCATTTTTAATGACTTATATTTAAGTGATAGTATTTTTCTTGCGCCCACACAATGATAAGACGTCTAATTGTTGAAAAAAAGCGGAAAGAGTTATTAAAATGGAAAGAAATTTACCATTGTCAATGTTCCATCCGAAATCTTCAACCTTTGGTAGCTGCGGGCGGGATTCTAAGGAATGGTACCACACTTTCACCTGATAATACGCATTCAATCTGTGAAGTCTCAAATAATTCTCCGTATGGGACAATTTTGCAATAACTTAAGAGTTTGGTGCCATTCGAAAACTTTTGAGTTGCTTCTAGTGCCGCTGCAACAGGCATACATAAAAGCAATCCGTGTGTTCTCCAAGGGCCTTTTAAAGGAAATAATCGGATCTCGCACTAGACCAGATGGATTTCCCGTGAATTATAGAAGATTCCTCCCATGCTAATAAGTACCAAGCACTGGCTTGGGACTATGGTAACATAGAATCCTATACTTTCCCTAAAGGTCCCGAGGTTAGTTTAACTTAAGAAAGGCCTTAGGCCCACCTTGAAGTGAATAGTTATTTCCGTAATAATGTGCAGCAGCTGATAAAGAAGCTCTGCAATATTGGTGTGTAGCGTATGTCGATACAGTTGGCTATAAACTTGAACATAGGCTTCAATCTTCCATTTCTGATTTTATTGTAGATCTTATTCTCATAATAGCCCTAGACTGTTGCAGACTAAGAGCTTCTATTAAGCATAATCTATTAAGCTATCTCTGAAGTCGTGGTCAAAACTAAAAAATCTAACAGGAAGCAATTTCTGCAGTCGTTGTTGGTCGACAAGAATTGCGAATATTTGCATTAAACGTATTTTACGTGAATTAGACGGGAATTCCATTGGAACTTCTGGAAATTCCATTGGAACTTCTAGAAATTCCATTGAGATTTCGCGAATTCCGGAGAATTGAATGAGGATTCTTGGGGATTCTGGGAGATTTCATAGAAATTCCTAGGAATTCCGGGATCCATGGAAAGTTCCGAAAAAAAATTTATTTAGTATTAGTTATATTTATGAATTTATTTATTTGCTCTTTACTCTATGCTATTATTAGATGGTTGTAAGTAGTGTTTGTCGATACAGTTGGCAAGAAACTTGAACATAGGTTTCAACGTTCCATTTCTGATTTTATTGTAGATCTTATTCTCACAATAGCCCTAGACTATTGCAAACCAAGAGTTTCTATTAAGCAGACACTATCACTGAAGTCGTGATCAAAACCAAAAAATCTATCAGGAAGTAGTTGTTATAGCAATTCTTGGTAGACAAGAAATGAGAATATTTGCATTATACGTATTTTATGTGTTTAAGAGACGGGAATTCCAAGAAATTTTATTGGAACTTCTGGAAATTCCATTGAGATTTCGCGAATTCCGGAGAATTGAATCAGGATTCCTGAGGATTCTGGGAGATTTCGTGGGTATTCCTAGGAATTTCGGGATCCATAGAAATTTCCGAAAAAATTCTATTTAGTGACAGTTGCTATTTATGAATTTATTTATTTACTATTTATGTTATTATTAGATGATTGTAGGTAGTGTATGTCGATACAGTTGGCAAGAAACTTGAACATAGGTTTCAACCTTCCATTTCTGATTTTATTGTAGATCTTATTCTCAGTGGCGGCGCCAGAGGTAAATGAGCAGGGGGGCAAAGCAGCGGCACAGGAAATATCTCGGTGGGCACCGTACCTTTCCACGCGATCGTAGCGAGCGGGCGAAATTTTGACATTATTATTGTTTTTTTTTATTTAAATCTACCCAAATCTTCAGTTTTTGCTTTTGGGCAAAATAAAAGTAACAATTTTATGATTTTTACAAATTGCAACTGTGAATGTCATTGTGGCTGTCAAAACGCGATAAACATCTGAAATGTCAGTATCTCACAACTCTTGAAGTCCTACTGAATGACGTTTAAAACTCTGTCTCTTTGCTCCCGTTCACAACCAGCTGTTACACTCTATTGGCAATACTTCTCCCTATTGTTTGCCAGTTTGCGACTGACGACTGTGCTAGCGTATGAGTCATACCAAACATGCAGATATTTATAGAACGCTTGAATTTCCAAGTTAAGGCTAAGCCTTTTTCTGATTCATAATTATTAGATTTTAAATACAGGCCTACATAAGAAACAGAAATAAAATATTAGGTTTCCTGTAGTAATTTTAATTTGTACACTAAAACGTGAATTATACTGTATCAATATCATCATTTATTTATCAAAGATGTTTTTTATTTGAAACCTGGGGGGCACCGGCAGGGGCACCGCTCAATGTTGGGGGGGCCCGCGCCCCCCCAGGCCCCCCCGTCGCGCCGCCCCTGCTTATTCTCACAATAGCCCTAGACTGTTGCAAACCAAAAGTTTCTATTAAGCAGACACCATCTCTGAAGTCGTGGTTAAAACCAAAAAATCTATTAGGAAGCAGTTTTTGCAGTTGCTCTTGGTCGGCAAGAATTGCGAATATTTGCATTAAACGTATTTCACGTGAATTTCGGGGAAATCCATTGGAGCTTCTGGAAATTCCATTAAGATTTCGCGAATTCGGGAGAATTGAATAAGGATTCTTGAGGACTCTGGGAGATTTTGTGGGAATTCGTAGAAATTTCGGGATCCATAGAAATTTCCGAAAAAAATTTATTTAGTGTTAGTTGCTATTTATGAATTTATTTATTTGCTATTTATTATGCTATTATTAGATGGTTGTAAATAGTGTTTGTCAATACAGTTGACAAGAAACTTGAACATAGGTTTCAATGTTCCATTTCTGATTTAATTGTAGATCTTATTCTCACAATAGCCATAGACTATTGCAAACCAAGAGTTTCTATTAAGCAGACACCATCTCAGAAGTCGTGGTCAAAACCAAAAAATATATCAGGAAGCAATTTTTGCAGTTGCTCTTGGTCGGCAAGAATTGCGAATATTTGCATTAAACGTATTTACGTGAATTCCATGGAATTTCATTGCAACTTCTGGAAATTCTTGGGGATTCTGGGAGATTTCTTGGGTATCCCTAGGAATTTCAGAATTCGTGGAAATTTCCGAAAAAATTCTATTTAGCATTAGTTATATTTATGAATTTATTTATTTGCTATTTATGCTATTATTAGATGGTTGTAGGTAGTGTACGTCGATACAGTTGACAAAAAAAATCTACCAGGAAGCAAGTTTTGCAGTTGCTCGTGGTCGACAACAAATGCGAATATTTGCTTTATACGTATTTTAGTATCCGACTACTCATCCAAACAATCAGCGGTTTAACCAAGTTATAATACTATTGAGCAGGAAAGCTCTACTTTTGAATATTATAGTTTTTAGTTTTTTAAAATTTCCAACGTACCATTGCAAGTAATGATGAAAGCATTGCATTTGCTTCAAAGCAGAGCCTTAGTTAATGCTATAGTGATAAGTGTCGATGTTATTCCAGGATAAAGTCCAAGCCACAAGTATTTGGGTACAGATTCTACTTCTAAAAGCAAGGGGATTGCTTCAAATACTTCAGAGACTGCGGGTTCTGCAGGTACTTCATATCTCGTGCTAAGAATTTCCATTTCCCACGTTGAGTATTTAAATCTTTCTTGGCAATGAGTTTTTGATTTCTTCGTTTTTCAACGGTTTGTTGGCTTCAAAATCTAAATGTGGCGCAGAATTATTCGCACAAGCCACGCGTTAATTTAAATCGTGAATAGGTAATTTTCGTGTTTTTAACTTGTATCAAACCTTGGGTTTTGAAAACATTCATTGTTATTATCTGATATTTAAAACTTTGTAAGTTATAATCCCAAACACTTTTTATACTGATAACTTTTATGACGCTGGATAATCTTTGTGTCAGTTATTTAATAGAAACAGTAACTATATATTTTTTTTAATATTCACTATCTAACATTCTAACTGGGTTACGATCAGCGCTAGGACTGTTTCTCCTGCACTCTAAACAGTTACAGAAGGACTGCGCTGCTTAACATTAACTGGAAATTAGTCACCATAGATATGTTTTTGAGGCACCTGTTTCAGATATAGGAAAGCTGACTCATACAGTACTCCTACAGAAATAAAATTTCCTAAAATACCTTATAATAAAAAATATATTTAAAGGCTACTCGTAATGATACATCATGCAAAACTATTTATTTTCCATTTTTAATATTAGTCTTGTTGTTGAACTTATTGCACCCTTTTATGAGCGTTTTACCGTCTGTTAACATTTTGTTGATATTTCCTCGATTTTCACCTTAACCGTTTGGAAGGATTCATTTTCCTCTGCATTTCAGAAAGTTCACTGGTTCAGTATGATTTAGCTTCAGTATTGAATTATCAGTTTTAATAACTTTTCTTTTGTTTTGTATTGAATTGTACGATCGAACCCTGCTTTATTTAAATAATCGGTAGTGCATATTGTAATGAAACTATATATGTAGTATGATTAAAACAACTTCTTCCAGATATGCCCGAAAACAAGTTACTGAAGTGTTTGATTTTTGGAAGATTAGAATTACTCGCACAACCTTCGAAGTATAGGGCTTCTTAAGGATGGAAATCTACATTTTGATTTAAACAGATGAATCAGTCTTGTTCATTTTTTATAAAAGAGCAAATACAATTGAAAACAAACGTTTAAATGAAATAAATGTGCAGAATTTTTTTACGCTAAGAAGTATACAATGCGCAGACACGAATCCATTTTCCATCTTTTAGGCGAGGTTCGAGTTCAGTATCGTGATAAGCATGAAAAATTCGCGCGCGCGAATGCATACCTCCTGTCTGCAAGAAACCTCTACGCCACTGATCATCAACTGGCTGCTTCTCGACGGTTAGATTTCTATGAGTCATCATGTACTCCTTAGAGTAAATGGGGTCTACAAGGATGATAAATACCATAGGAATTCCATTGGGACTTCGGAGAATTTTATAAGGATTTCGTGAATTCCATGAGGATCCTGGAGCATTTAATGAAAATTGGGGATTAAGGTGCTGCGGAATTATGTCGTGCAAGAATGGGAAATTCGACGAGGATTCCAGGGAATTCTATTGGAACTTCTGGAAAATCCATTGAGATTTCGGGAATTTCATGGGGATTCCGGAAAATCCAATGAGAATTCCTGGATATTCCTGGGAATTGCGCGGAAGTCCATGGAGATTTCGAAAAAAAAATTTATTCTACTGTTCATTTTTTATAAAATATCAAATGAAAATAAACATTTCAATGAAATAAACGAGGTGGTGTACGTAGAAGGGTAAACCGAAGGGGGTTTATGGTGTAAAATCTTTTTTCTCTAAAAGAAACTTTTACGCCACTGATCATCAACTGGCTGCTTTCCGCCGGTCAGATTTCTATGAGTCGTCATGTCATGTACTCCTTTGAGTTAAAGGGGTCTACAAGGATAATAAAAACCATGGGGATTTCACTGGGACTTCGGAGAATTTTATTACAATTTCGTAAATTCTATGGGGATTTTGGAGAATTCAATTGGAATTGGGTATTAAGCCGCAGGTGACTTATGATGTGTAAGGATGGGGAATTCGACGAGGATTCCAGGGAATTCTATTGAAACTTCTGGAAATTCCATTGAGATTTTGGAAATCCCATGGGGATTCCGGATAATTCAATGAGAATTCCTGGAGATTCTGGGAAATTTTAAGGATATTCCTGGGAATTACCGAGAAAAAATTCTATTCTATTCTTGTTTATTTTTTATAAGATAGGTAGCGAAAAAAGGAACGTAAACATTTAAATAAAATAAACGAGGTGGGTTATGTAGAGGGGTAAACCGAAGAGGGATTATGGTGTAGGAACATTTTACTCTAAGAAGTACACAATGTGTAGAAACGAGTTTTTGCAAGATGTGTCTATTTTCAATCTTTTAGGTGAGGTTCGAGTTCAGTGAAATTCGCGAGCGCGAGCGAATGCATGCTCCCTTTCTACACGAAACCTCTACGCCACTGATCATCAGCTGACTGCTTCCCGCCGATCAGATTTCTATGAGTCATCATGTATTTCTTGGAGTAAATAGGGTCTACAAAGATAATAAATGCCATGGTGATTCCATTGGGACTTATCTTATTAATTATTGGGAGAATATTTTTAAGATTTCGTGAATTCCATGAGGATTCTGGAGAGATCTCAATGGGAATTGGGAATTAAGCCGAAGGGGAATTATGGTGTGCAAGAATGGGGAATTAGACGGGGATTCCAAGGAATTCCATTGGAACTTCTGGAAATTCCATGGGTATTCCTAAGAATTGAATGAGGATTCCTGGGGATTCTGGGAAATCTCATGGGTATTCCTGGAAATTTCGGAATCCATGGAAATTTCTGGAAAAACTCTGTTTAGTGTTAGTTGCTATTTATGGATTTATTTACTTGTTATTTATGATATTATTAGATGGTTGGCAAAAAATGATGATACTTGGAATTCTATAGAATGAAAATTAATACTTTTAATTTTATCGAGAGAACCTGTTTTGTCACTATTGAGTGCATGATTCTGACGACCTCAAAAACATTAGTTTTTAAAACTAAATAGTTTTAAAATACAGTTTGATCAGTAGTTGTTCTCTTTATTTGCTTTTACTTAATTTATTGATAAGGGTTGAAGCAAAGTACTACTTAATGTATATCGTTCCCATCTAATGGTATGGCCCATTTAAGAAAATCAAGTTATGAGCGAAAGACTGGTTTAAAAATATTTCAGCTTTAATAAATTATCCGTAATTTATGATTCCATCATTTTACTTATTATTTCGAATTATTTCGACGAATTATTTCTGAAAAAACTTCAGATCTTTATTTTGAAAAAAATTTCTTTTGAGAAAAAATTAAATTTGGAAATGTGGTTACTAATTCTGATCTACGTAAAAAATAAACATTGTTCATTAAACAGTCTCCTATTTAAAACGATCAATACTCACTAGAACTGTAATGTAACTATTGATGCTTAATATAAAGACTTACTTAACATCTACCATCCAACCATATATTTATAGGTTTTTATAGAACAAAACATCCAGCTTATTTTAGCTAAGCGTTCAACGGAGATTCCACGGTAATTCCCTGAAAATGGGAATTCCGGGGGATTCTATATGAGAACTTATATTCCATGGGGTCTTCCATGGAAATTCCGGGGAATTCCAAAGAATTTCAGGGTGATTCCGAGAAATTCTACAGGGGGAACATCAAGGGGATTTCGGGGCATTCATTAGAAATTCCAGGGGGATTCCCATGAAATTTTAGTGTACAAACTTTTGCGTTTGAAAATGCTTTTGAAAACCTTCAAAGGCATCTCGAACAAAATACACTTACACGTTTCGGCCATTTTTAAGGAATGAATTTTTAACATAGACCGTATTTGTTCACGATTGAAACCATGATTAATTTAAAATGCTTTGAACTAGCTGAACTGAAGTGGCAGCCTAATAAAAATGTAACAAATTTGTTATGACTGACCTATTTTCTTTCTGGATGATGCTGCCCACATGCCTAAAATATGGTCCTTCTTTTTCTGTGCTTAAAGTCGTCCCTGGTTGTGCTGGAAATAAAAATTTGCATATTTAAACCACAAAAATATTTTCTTTCTTTTTCGATTGGATTCGATTCGATTTCGATTTAATAGTATTAATACTATTAATACAAACAGGATATTCATAATAATATCTACAGTTATATGAATTTAATAAATAAACAATTATTAATATGCCTTTTAGAATCTTAATAAAATGTTATCCATATTCATCATATGCATGTTTTAAAAAAGGTTTAGAATTTCCCTCTAGAATTTCTCTTCCACACTCCGCAAATATTACTGTTGCGAAGTCTTTACAAAAAAAACGCACCATTTGCTTTGCAAATATCCCTACCCAGTCTAAACATATAACTCCCAACTTCCGTAGTTTGAAATAGCTTTCGTGAATATAACCGCAAGTCGAGAAATTCGATACGTCGCGTGCGTTAGCAAAAGGCTCAAGTTTGTAATAAATAATATGAATTTTCATGCTCAGAAAGTGAGAAATTCAAAAGGAACTGTAGTGAAATGTTTACTACTTATAACGAGGAAATGACAATTAAAATAATTATTTCTATGCATTACAATAAATGGTTATTTTTATTTCAAATTTAAAATTAGTAAAATACTTCCTGTTTTGAGTAGAGGCATTATAAAGAAAATGGTGACGACATGTTTATTTTGAAACAAATAGATATATGCCCCAAAAGGTTTAAAAATACCATTAATTAATCTAAAATTAATTGGATGTGGAAAGTGGTGAAAAGTCTTACAAATAGCATTTGAAAGTAATTATGGGGGCTGTTAATAAGTGCTATGTGCACTAGAGAAAGGCTTATTAAAAGGATTTAGAGCACCGCTAATAAACTCTTAGAATTTGAATATTTTGATATCTTTTACCGTTTCGCAATGATTGGAGAAGTTTAAGCAACATGTTCATTGTTCAATGTATTTTTTCTCGAATTATCGAATTTGCCGAAATTCAGAGATTTGAGATTCATTAACTTATTGGAGATGATGCAGATACAGCTCAGACTTGAGATTCAGGTTTTCAAAGTTTCAAGACTTTGTTTTTAAGTTTCATGGCATCAAGTTGTAACATTTTAATTTATCAAAATACTTTAAGGTTAGGTTAGTAGATAAAGCACTTCCGTTAAAGCTAGATTTAAATGTGTGAAATATCAAGGTTTAAACTGTTAAAGCTCTGGAATATCCAAAATTTTGAGTATCATCGTTTCAATTCTAGATCTTGAGAGTCTTAGATGCTTAGAACTCAAATTATTGACGCTTTAATAAAAGTTCTTAATGCCAAAGAAACTTTCTGATGTCTGTTGTTTTCAGGGAACTATTAATACTTTTTGGAAATGGACGAGCTGCTTTAAGATTTCAGTAAGTTGACCTATTCTGCTGAACTTACTGCATCCTTAATTAAAGATATATATCCATGTCCATATTTAGTTGCAAGCATTCAGATTATTTTAAAATTATGCACCATGATTGCTGGATACACTCTGTATATGCATTAATTTTAAAGTTATAATTAAGAAACGGTGTACTAAATGGACACCCTGTATATTTGTGGACAAACTCTGAAAGTTTATAATTGTGCTGCAGTCAGATCTGTAGGTGGAACTCGTACAGTGCAATGTGAAAATCATAATATAAACAGAGAATGTTCAAAATTTGAGGTATTTGCTGCAGATAATACAGCAGTCGTAGCGACTAGCGAGTGTCACTCCAGGATGTGTTTATCCGTACTTGAAGAAAAGTCGAGTATAACTTGCATCACACATACATTGAGAAAACTTTCATTGTGCAACCTACGAAAATACGAGTGCTTTAACTTTTAACATTTTAACATAACGTACTTTTTCTTTTATGGTTTTACTCCATTATAACTGAAATTTAAAATAAAACAATTCTTTACGATATTTATTTATTTAAAAAAAAATATTTAAATAAAAATAACTTCTTTTACTATTCTAGGTACACACAGCTTTTATGAATAAAATAAATTTTAAAAAATCAATAATTTTAATTTATCTTATTATTATTTAATAATTTTATTTAAGGTAGAAAGTCACCCAAACCTTACAACTCAAGAATTACATAATTTAAGTATATTTGGTAAATTCAATGTTGCTCTTTCGATTGATACCCGAAAAACGGCATTTCACCACGTATATACCGAGAAAACGATTAACAAAGTTGCAGTCAAATACATTGATGCATATGGGTGTACACAGTATGCCCAAGAACAACTTGAAAGTTTTATATTTAAACAACTCACCATGTATATGAAAAACTATGTAACAATAGTTTAGAAATTGTATTTTATATTGACGTTAAAAAAACTGCAGTTTACCTCTTAGTTATTGAGATATTTCGATTATAAACTTGTATTCCAGCTGTAACCGGAAACTGATGACTGAAGTCCCTGCACATGCAAAACCCTATTATATGATCTGGCAACGTTGCTTCGCGCGGAAATTCAAATTTGATATGTTAGATGAATTTATGTTGGTATTTTTTATATTACTTGAAAATAATGATATACGTAAATAAATTAAATAGATGAAATCAAATATAATAAATAAAATTGAATGAGATAAAATGAAAATTGTATTAACATTGATTTTTCTCATTACTTGTACGTGATCCCAGACGTGGTTCGGCGATGTGGTCGCGGACTACTGAGTGCGTGCTCTATATTAAAGAGACACTTTGAGTGGACAAATCAGTCTAATTTTTGATTAATAAGTGAGTAAATATGAAGTTCATTAGTAACCGTTTATATGTGTATAAAAAGGATCGAAGTTCTGTACAGCAATATTGAAAAACAGTGATAAACTTAAAACGGCCTTTTTATTGTTAGTTCCCGTTCTTGAAGCAAAGCTTTCTCGCAACTTTTTCTCGCTACTTGACTTCCCTATAATATCCCCTGCTTGCTTCAACGTTGTTTTGCTCACAGCAGACATGTCAAGTGATGTGAGAATCGCGTTGATTTGACTTGCCCCAATACCGGCATCGATCATCGTTGAAGATCAATTTTTGATTAATTAATGTTATACACAAAAAATTATAATGATAATAGGAAATAGTATCAAGAATCTTCTACCTGCTGCAAGTTTTATATTCAAAACATGACGTTTTATAGAATCATCATTGTATGTTTCTGATCTGTGAACGTATTTGACAACTTGGCAAGAAGGGCAGCGAATCGACCAAATTGAAGCTATACCACACACTTGTTCTTTTATGATGTCATCAAAAAATAATTTTTGGTCACAATCATATTCATAACACCGCATAAAACTATTTAACGTGCAGCAGTCAATAATTTTTACCAAACTCTAACCTCACTTTGGTTTTACGTCAAATACTGATCGTACATTGCGTTGCCAAATCTTACGCATCAACGTATACTACGTTAGTAAAGCGAACAACGATGTTATCATTATTAATTTGTTTTCTGGTTTAAAATGGCAATTTTTGTGTGCTAAACAACAAATAAATAATTTTTTAATTTTCTATAATGTTCATATGTGAATTAAAATTTGTTGATTTTATTCATATACAGCAGCTAGCTTGACTTTAGATTTGGGTGACTGTCTACCTTAAGGTATTAATAACCTTTGACCGGTTAAAATACACTTTACTCTTCAGATAGCCCCACTGGAAATAGTCTAGGAGTGTAAGATTAGGTGTTCGTGCTGGTCACATAATTGCCACACGCCTCCCAATCCATCGATCTGGAAACACCGTATTTAAATATTTCCGAACAGCAACACTAAAATGAGGAGGTGCTTCATTTTGCTGGTACCATAAAGTATTATTAGGAATGTCGAGTTCCTTATGATCGAGATATAGCACGACTAAGGATGGAACAAGATGGTTCGTTAGCAGCTCCAAATATTTTTCTGAAGTTAAAGTTTCTTCTATAACATAAGGGCCTAAGAAGTGTCACGTGGAGTTTCGTGACTGAGGGTCGTAGTCAGAGGTAGGGATAGAAAGTAAACACTAGTCACAAATCAATTATATACTAAACAACAAGTCACAATACAATAGGTTACAAACATAAGTATGTGGACGGTTAGGTCCTCCTAAAACTAACATAAACATGAGGGTGATCGGAACCATCCTGTACTAGCGCTATGTTCTACAACTAAGCGTTAGGAAACCAGGTAAGCGGTATCCCTGGGTACTAGCTTCTAGGCCCCTAAAATACTACGACTAAGCACATTAGGGATTAGGTAATCAGTGGCCCTGGACACCAGATTCTAGATCCCCTACAATGAATTAATAAAAAGGTTTATTACTAGGTCAGCTTCAAGTTGTTGATTCGTTGGAGTCGTTGGAACGACTGAATTGCAACTTGATACCTCCCGGTTTATATACTGTATATTGCGGAAATCATTAGCATATTAACGTGAATCTGTAGGTACGGCGGCGTTCCGCGTATCCGTTGGTATTTCCTAGTGCGGCATCCAGTTGTGGCTGAGCGTAGGTCGATCGCATGATGTGCTAAGTAGAAGTTCTTGGAATGAGAGCAGCTGGCTCGCGTGTGTAGTTAACATCAAGCCAACGCTATATAATGTTACGAAGAAATGTATTAACCTTGGAGAGCAGCTGGTTGCGGTATTTGTGTTTTTGTTCAAGTTCTTGAGACAACAGAAGACTAACCGACATTATTATTAGTAGCTAGTGTTCTTGTGGTGCTGTCGGGAATCGTCTTCATGGCCTTTTTCGAAAAACTGTTTTCCAATTTTACTTACAGTGGACTGCGTAAAATCATCTTGATCAGGATACGTCATATTAAATACGAGTAAATTGCAGACTTCTATCTGTGTATGTTGTTTATCCCCACATCCCCTCGCAATTAAAATTTCAATTATTTGCTTTTCTGTTAAATAGCGACTCATTTTCTATCAACTACACGAGATTAACTGACAAAAATATAGAAATACAGAATCGACTACTTTCTGTGACAGTTGTGTTAAATTCGAAACGATTTTCTTTTTGAGAATAAAAGGTAACCGTAATTTTATTCGTTTTATTTCTCATTACCAGTTTTGTAAACTTTAAACGATCATAATTTTGTCAAATAACAGTTGAATATCAAAAACTAAATGCATTAATGTATGCGGAAATTCCAGAAAAACCATAATTTGCAGGAAAAAGTAGGGTTTGCTTTTTAAAAGAAAATGATGACGTCATTTTGGTAATTTTTCGATAAGCTGTTGTAAGTCTTGGTTAATTTTTGCAGTTTGTGTTGAATAAACATTTAAATAGAGTTCTCCATCTCGCAGAGAATTCTTTTTCAAATACCGACCACAAGCGAATTCGTAAAAATCATCACAAGGTTCAATTCGTGGATTTATGTATTTGCGTATGCTGGCCGCGGCAACCTTGCAGTGCGGAGTTTGGCAAATTTGTAAATCTTTTCTAGAAATGAAAGGTTGAGTAGTACTTAAAGTTGTAACCTTAACACATAGAAATGGGTAGAATATTTATAAATATTTATATACAATATATCACATCAGATGCAGATAAAAGGAAAATTGGCCATTATACATGCGTCGCATTGTTGGTACCAAAACTGCCATTTTTGTATGTGAGTAGGCGTGCAATAATAATGAAGTTAAAAATCAATTAATATTTCACAACTAAGTATACAATAGGTTTTTTGATTAATTTTGTTTAGGTAAGTGAATACAACGTGAAGGACGTTTTTATATGTTGTTATTATATTGTAAATACAAAAGCTTTCTTTGCCTTCAAACTATTACCATATAGCGAGTCCGTTGATATATGTCCGCAGATTCTATAAATTTACTCATCGTTATTATACGTATTATTAAAACAGTCGTAATAATGAACATCAAAGAAAAATATGAATGATACTGCAACTGCATATTTTCCACCAACAGTTAACAATACTTACGTAAAATGTGAGTGAGGATAAAACATTAGAACATTTTTAGTGACTGCTACAATTAACCACACTATAGGTATTATAAACTTCATTATTTGTATTTTTTGGCTCTTGAAAACTTATTAAGTTTTCTGAAAAACCAGAATGTACTGTTGTCGGAATATAAATATTCTGAAGGTAGTTCTGCTTCCGTCTTCAGATGGTTCGTCTTGAAAAGGTTTTGCAGTTTTATTTATCTCTAATTGGTTTCGAACCAGGGTCAATAATTTCTCTTTAATTATAGCGACGGTTCTCTTGCCACTGAGCTATGAAGTAATGAATTTTTAGTCATTTCGCAGGTGGCTACGCATGTCTATTACACTGTACTACTTTGACACAGTATTGGTAATGGCGAACATTGTCAATCTATCAATCTCTATCAAGTGGGATGTTTACGGCCAAATAAATTAAAAAATTAACTCGAGTTACCTTAAACATAAGGTTTTTCACTTACCAATAAGTACTCAGAAAAAGATCTTTGTAAAATTATTTCCGCCAACAACTACGCATGTATTTAACTCAAAAATTGCACTTATACCCTTTTTAGTTCAAGCTCATTAATTATAGCAATAAATTGCTTAGGCGCATTTTAGTTGTTTAACTACTGGAGTTAATAACTTGCCATTTTAATTTTATATGTTTTTGCTAATTAACAATAAAATGTTTAAAGAAATATCGGCAATAAACTTCTATAGTGTCAATAAAATTATTTAACATTCAGCAATATAATTGCAACCTAATTTATGTGGTTTTGTTAAAAATGAAGAATGGGTGAAACGAAATAAAGCCGAAGATTAAAAGGTAGTTAAATTAAACTCTACCTTGATATATATTAATTTTGATCGAGCAATTGAGAGTGACTATGGCTGAAAATTTGAAAAAAGTTGAGTCGTCCCTCTTGCATGCATCTAACATTTTCATTAACAAATTCCTCAAGGATTTGGTACAAGCAATTGGTAAGGGGGGGGCACATTGTGATGTAGTTTCGTAAATTTTCATCCTCTCCTATTTTTAAGGGGAGGGAGGAACTTTGGAATTTTAAATGGGATAATACATCTTGTAGTTTGAAATTCGAATCTACGTAAAAGAGCTACGTATTGATATGATATTGATGGGGATTGGTTAATATTTATTGTTGGGAATAATAAACCCTCCAACACTTGATGAAAGATGAAAGGTTATAAATTCCAAAAAAAAATTATTATTGTTAAAATTCACAAACACAAAATCATGGTAAAACATTCTGAAAATATACACAACTAAATATCACTTAACTTTATCATCAAAAAAGAATTCTCCGGCTATAATTTATAAACTGCAAAACAAGTTCCATAAATGCATGAGACGAAATCAGGCGGGTCGCTAATTAATTAGGCAGCTATTTAAATTAAATCTGTAAAATATTGTTAATGGACCAGACACAAATAAATTTCTTTCTAAACATTTAAATGGATAAATCTTATTTATGAACGTACAAAAGAAATAAAAATTTTAAATTCATTGGAGAGGAACGAAAAGAATCATTAATATCTTAAATTTAAATCAATTAAACAAACGTGAAACAAAATCAATTAAATCTTGGTGTCAAATAGATTTAACAAAATAAGAATTAGGAGACATTCTAATTCTCTTTGTCCTGTTTAATTCTTATGTGATCAATCCAACAATCTTAAATTACTATTAAAAAAAATTAAAATTGAAAATTATTTTAAATTTTAAAGTTATTTGCGCCACACAAAAAAATTAATCACCCTAACTTGAAGATTAGCAGATTCCTGTTATAGTTGGTAAAATTACCTGCTTATTTGTTGACAAGATGAGCACATTCCAGATCACACTTCAAATTGATCTTATTTGTGATTTATGAAGATAATTATAATTATTAAAGGTGCAACATGCATCTTCCATGACGTGAGTACATAAAATAATTTGTTTATTTGCAACAAGATTCCATTACCTTTTTTTAATTCGTTCCATTCAAAATAAAATTCCAAAAAGTTACTTCAATTTATGAGATCAGTCTGTACACCAAATCAACACTTCACTTTTGTTTTATTTCACTTTTACTTCACTTTGATTGTTCATTATAATTATTATTAATTAAATTATTAAAAAAATAAAAAACACGATGACATGTGTCATAAACTCGCTTTGTTGACTGTTAAAGTGACGTAAACTTCACCAACATAACCTCCAAATTTTAACAAAATAACATACACACTGACATGACTGCTGCTCTGTATGGAAATTCAAGAGAGAGTAACCAAATTTTCATGCTATTTTTATAATAATTGGAAAACAATTACGAATCGCTAGTGATTTTCCTAGTTCGGAACTAGATTAATTTAGTAAGTTACTAGAAACAAAAGAGTCTTTTACACCAAAATGTTCATAACCACATTGTTAATAATAAATTATACTAATTGTTTAAACAAATGTTATAAAATGAAAGATGAGAATTTTTCCTTTATTTTGATACCTAACATGGCTATCAAAATGCGAATTTAGAGTTACGAACAACCATCTTGAATTTTCTCTCAATCATTACTATACAAAAATTCAAATAAAAACATTTTAACATATTGCCTACATCCTTTTATTAACATCAAATTAATCCTAAGATCCTATCAAACAAAAATACATAAATCTTGACACCAAGATTATAAATATAAACTAAATTTTAACATTCTAGCAGACCAGGCTGAAACGTTACAATTTTGGGATTTCAAAGGCCTAAACCTTCTTTATAAAAAGTTCCCCACTTAAACATTCTAGTGTCAAGTGCAACCTAGAACTTGGTTAACAATATTGCAGTAAAATGTTTTACTTAGACATTCAAATAACATTGAAAAATATCAATTTACTATGGAAAATTATGAATCGTCAAGGAAATAGAACATTTTCTTTTAAATCCAATAATAAAAACTGTAAGTAAAGTAATAAATACTTGTGTATACCGTCTCAATTATGCTTTTAATAATTTCCAGGTGAAAACATGCCATAAAATGGCTTCAAAATATCTAAAAGTCAAAATATCAACCAACGACAGAAGATCGTTCATCTTAAAATTGAGTTTGTGAAATTTAAGTGAAGAATCAGTTTAGAATTTATCCCTTATCACCTCACAGTGTTGTAGTGTATATCCTCAACATATTTAATGCAAAGTTTTATTGTTTTAAAATAAAAATCGTGAAATCCTTCTTTCGCCTGGAAGATAGGCAACACATCGTGCATACATGTAATTCGGGATGCCTATATCATAACAGTATGTATACAAAATATTATTAAATTGACGAATTTTACAAATTTCTTAAGAAACGAGTAGCCTCAATTATTAAACACAAATTCTGACATGTGGTTCCAGCAGGATAGGGTACCCCTTCATTATGCAAGACAGACCCGAAATTATTTAAATGTGATGTTTCAGACCAGGCCGATTGCTCTAGCTAGTTCGATAAACTGTCGCTCTCGATCACCCTATTTGACCCCTTTGACTTTTCCTGTACGATTTTATAAAAGAAATAGGTATTGGGACAGTACCCACTAAAGAAGAAAATATAAAAAATCGTATCCGACATTCTTGTCAACTAGTAACGCCTGAAATGTTGCACCGAGTACGGAATTCTTTTAGGAAAAGCGTGAAAAATAGTGTAGAAGTTGAAGCCATTTCGAACACCTTCTGAAGCATGATAGACGTTAAATAAATTGAAATGAAATGGAAAATTATTATTTTTTATTTCTAATCTAGTAATTAATGAATTATGTAACCAGTGGAGCAAATTTAGTAATTTTGTGTAAACATGCGTAGTTTTTTATATAGATTCCAATTTCAAAAAAGAAGAATATATCATCCTATTTAAAATAAAAAAAGTTATCTCCAACCCCTTAAAAGTGGGAGGTAGTAAACGTCTGTACCGAATTGCATTCAGACAGTCCAAGTCGTTTTCGAGATATCGCTTTAAAATCCACACCCTGTATACACAAAAAGACGTTAGCTGAACAAATAAAAATAGCTAGAACTCTCCAAATCACGTGGAATGGTGGATATAAAAAAATCCAAGAGCAACAGGTTCATCGAAAGCGGGGCGATAATAATAATAATAATTTAACTAATTTGCTAGTTGCAGAATAATAAATACAACTAAAGCAAGCACAGACTAATATTATCTATTCTCAGTAATTATGAAGAAGTTAGATCGAGACGATATATTTTTATGCCTCTCTTTTAAAATATTTTCTTGCCATAGTCTTACCAATTACTTGAACCTATTAAATCATTAAGAGATGTAAGTGGTAGACTTTAATATAGTTTACAGTTATTATATTTTCAGTATCTATCAAAGACTTATATGGACAAGCTTCATTCAGTGTTACTTTTGTAGCGTATTCCTCAACTGCGAGTGTCGTTGGATACATTTACATTTTTTCTCGTTTTACCAGTTATTGCTTACGTTGTTGATGATTAACATGTCAACGTTTTCTTACTCCTGCTTCATGAATTGTTTTCTTGCTTTGATGACATTAGAATTTTTCCACTTATATCGAAATGCAACGTTTAATTGATGAACTCGATATTCTATTTACACCAGATATTTACACATAATCACATAGACAGTCTATTTATTTTTCTGGTATTCCACACTACGCAGATTGTGATAACAATATGTTTTCGTGTTATCATACCGATGTCATTTTTGACATTGGGGTATCTCACGATCAGGTGCGGGGGTTCTACTTTGATAATGAAATTTAGTAGCTTGTTTACATTGGAGATATCATTGTTGTTAGAATTTAAGGAAAATTCCACATTAAGAAATTTCGTTAGTTTATTTAAAAAATAAGTTTCGGTTCCATTTTCACAATAGCCCTCAAGTTTTGAAATTTTGTGTTTTAGTACTATCAGTCATTTGTCCATTGTTAGCCCACGTTTGCCACCAACTAAATTCGTTTGCCTTCGCTTAACTTAAAAATTATGTTAAAAATAAATGTCGTGGTAAAATTATTTAGGTATAAGTCAAATAAATATGTATTTTTACCATAACTTTAAAACTAATTAATAGGTAACCGTGTACGTACGTTGGTCAAATGATCAATAAAGAAAATAAAAGAAAATTCGAAGATTAATGGCTGAAAAGTCCCGGGAATTTCCATGTAATAATTCTCGTAGGATTAGTTACATAGGAAGTAATAAACTTAAAAAACCCGTTTTTTAAGATCACTTTCATTGATCCTCTAATTACACTTCCCCAAAAGTTCTGACTGAAAAGGTGCATAAATAGATTCTCCTAGAATAAAATTCTTTAGTTTTTCTTTTATAGCAGTAATTGTTTTCGCTTAGTTTTAAAAGACATTTATAGATTTTACAATAAATACTCTTCCTGAATATGATGAGTCAGCCGAGCAGCATGAGTCGATGATTTCGAGAATTCGTTTGAAGTTTCAAAATAAACAAAGTTTTAAATACTTTGCTACTTACTAGGTAAAGTACCTGGAATTGCACTCACATATTTTATTATTTCTGGTGTTTTCTTGAGGGCCAACTTTACGGTCTTTCTTTGAATAGCTGCTGAATGCTTGAATAGAAGGATAAATATTATGGATTACAATGCGAATGGATCGATTTTGCTTGGATTGGTAAGTGTGAAATTTGGTGTTTTTATTATTGCTGTACCTATAGTGTTCAGAAGAATTAAGTTGAATTTTAACTTGATCATTGTTTACACTTTTGACAGTAGAGAGATCTTGGGCATACAGTTTAGTAGCTGAGTTAGTGGTTGGGCGAGGTAAATGTAGGTGTGTATATGTTGGATTTTGATGTATTTATTTCTTTAGCTTTATCGTCTTTATCTTTTTCTTTTTCTTGAATTTTGCGTGATATTATTGCCTTACAATTTAAATTTTGCAGCAAAATAAAATATTTATCACACTATCAAGTATCTAGACCTTGTTTGTGAGCAGAAGTTAACACGTCTTTTTGTTTAATTATTTGAATTTGTAGAAGCGAAACGGAAAATTCGACTTCTGGTTTCTGATGGTTTTGTGATTCTTTTAAGCTCCCGAGTATTTTTGTGTTTTCAATCTTCGATGTAAAAGCATACCTGTTAGGGTTGGCGTTTATTCTATACAGTAAAAAAATCAGCCCCGTGAACAATTTTTAGAGTACTGAGTAAAGATTTTAGAGTTAAAATTTAGAGTAGAAAGACATTTCTTTCACTCTTTTCTTATAACAAAAATAACTTTTTACCACTGAAATCTATTTTCTCTCTATATCATTAATAAACTCTATATAGATTGAATATTCAATATAATAGTATTCTATAGTATGAGCAAAAAGTAACTCCATCAAAAGTACCTTTGGAATTTTGAACTCATGTGTATTATAACACCAGAATTATATCAAATTAATAACAACTGTCACTGACAAACGACTCTGATTAATATTTTGTATAATTTTCTGGTGTTATAATACACATGAGTTCAAAATTCCAAAGGTACCTTTAATGGAATTACTTTTTGCTCACAGTATACTTTAAAAGTGTAACAAAATCCACTTTTCCAAATTTTTTAAGAGAAGAAAAGCCGTTAAATAGTGATCTAAATTGTAAAAAAAATGTTTGTTAGTGTTGACGTTACTCTTTCTAACAAACAATTTCTAAGTAAAGGTTCCGGGGTATACTTTTTATGCATGTTTCATTTGCAATAAATATAAATCACTTATTTTATTACTGACATTGACCTTGGAAAACTACACTATTTTCACTCAAAATTTTAATCTAAATAGAAAACAAATTATACAAAAATTGTTTGATTGTTAATTATAAAATTATCTATTATCTTTTTCTAGAAATCTTGAATTTTCATGAACATTTATTGAATTGATCTGGTGGAGCTGTGTTGTATTGTACTGCTGTGTCTCAAAAAGAAGTTATCAAATAATAATTTTATGCAAAAAATATATTAACAAATTAATTATAATCTTTTTAAAATATATTAACAAATTAATTATAATCTTTGCAATTTAAACACACAAGCTTAACAATACATTGTATTTGAGAAATAAAATGATTATATATAGCTAATAAATTAATCTTGTGTAAGCTAACCTCTGTTGTAATAACACTTTTATTAATTTCTAACAATAAAGTTACTGTTTGCTGCTTGTATAATAAATTACACGATGATGATTTCCTTCATTAAATTTAATGTGAGTTGTGTGATTATCATTTATTATTAATAAATATGAAACATAACTACTAGTTTTTAATCTGTTTCAGTAAAGACATAAATGGATACACATTAATAATGCATAGATTGTAAAAATTATTTCTAAATAAAAACACTATTTAGTACTAAACGTTTATTTGCAATATTATATCTTCCCGGTGTGACACAATCGTAGTTCATTTAAATGTTATCTCCCTGTTGTCTGTAATTTTTGTTGTTTGCATATAACATTCATGTGTGCTAGTTTTAATGAATTATCTATCACGCCTCTACGTGATTATTATTCGCAGATAAAACCCATTTGATGCATGTGTGTCGGAATGTATACAGTTTATCTATTTTTTCGACTTTTTGTTCGAACAAAATCCCTAGCAACCATATCATTACACATTCACTCAACAACCTAGATGACTGATTGATAAAATAAAGGGTGATTCAATTAAACTTGATAAAAGTTGGATATTCCTGTAGGCATATGGAAGCATGATCCAGCAATGTATTATCGAATGCAAAAGTTCTGACCCCTGAGTTTGAACGCGCATAGAAAAAAAATTAACAGCTCAAAATCATTTAAATAAAAACAGTTAGATAGACAATTTATTTTTGTATAAAACGTTAAATTTGCAAAATTATCTAATTTTAGGGTTTTGAATTTTCGCAAATTATTTTACAAAAGTCCGGTTTTTTGGGAGTTTTGTATAGCGTGTCTTTAATAATTAATATTTCAATAACTACTCGACAGAATTGAATGTAAGAGGAAATTTTTGTAATTTGATATCTGTATTATTTCTCAAATTATTCTATGAAATAGAGGGTGAAAATGCATTCTGGTGTTCTGGTGCATTAATCAAAATCTTTTTTTTGAGTAAGTATAGTATTTTTTTAATAAAACAACGAATACGTTAGGAAATTTTTAAAATATTGACGAGTTAATAAATAAATTTATGTGAATAGAAAAAACATTTATTTAACCTAATTTAAATATTTGGGATTTAAGAAATGTCAGTTTCAAAGCTTCTGATACATAATTTTATAGAAATTTGTAAATGCAGGCTATTAAAAATGTTGCATTACAATCTAGCGATTTTCGCATGTAATATGTAATAACGCTCTCAAATCACATTAATTTGACGTTTTGTGGCTTTCAAATGTAACTAGTATTGCCAAACTACTCTAATGTTTAATATAGGTGAGCATCACCGGATGCTTAACCTTCACGTCTATCATGTCTTTCATATTGTTAAACAATCTACTGAATGTCAATTTATGACAGATTGTAGTTTTAAATAATTAAAGTAAAAAAAAATGTAACTAATCTTACAAAACAAATAATTTCCAAAAACAAATATTATTAAATTATTTTCCGCTGTTTTCAGTATCACAATGAGCGTATTGTTAACGCAAAGTAGAAAAACTATTTTTAACAATCGAAGAATGCAAAAATTAAATTATTTCATGTAACATTCTTCACTGAATAGCATTATCTTCATCATCCCTTTTAGCATAACTTTTTTATGATTTTATAATTAATTTACTAATTAATTTAATAAATTATTGTTTTCAATTGAAGCTATAATTATTTTTAACATGTATTTCTCTATGGGCCATCATGGCCTATGAAAGGGGACTATTATTATTATTTCCCTCTTACCGTATTCTCGCGACAAGAATTATACTATACAGGCCCTGTCACATATGAGTTGGACCACTGCATGTTTTTGTAATTATTATTTAATAGTCAACAAATAATTATCAGTAATTAAACGATTATGTTTTTGTTTGTGCATGATATTAGCTCGATGCAAACAAGTAAATGAAGAATCTGATCACGAGGGAGAGAATGTAAAATGCATCTCAAACTTGAAACTGCCAACAATACGGCCACCTAGGTCTTGCGACTTGACTCCCTGCGATTTCTTTTTATGACTATTCGTAAGGATTTCAATATCTACCACTCCTACAGGTGATTAGGAGAATTCTAAGGAAATAATTAATTACGAATAAAATTGCAATGTTAAAAATCCGATTAACAGAAAAACCAGCATAATAAAAGAAAAACGGGTTTGTTATTAATAAAAATCGTATGTTCAAGTAAATAAGTAAATTTCACTCCTCAAAAGCTCTATAGTTCGAAGATTATACGAGTAGTTCTACACTTCCATACCTAATCAAACACGCAAGTGACCTTTTCTGGCCTACTCTAATGAATGTTCCATATGCATCCTGCCTACCCTATTTTCTTTCCAGTATCATGATATAAAACGTTATCCCATGGCGGCGCAGCGTTATTCATTAAAGTCCGTAGACACGTTTCAAATAAATTATTGATCGAATGCGCCAGACATCCATTGGGGTTGAAGTGCACCCTCAATCTCTGTGTGTGTGACTGCTGCACGCCAGACAAACCCTGACCCTTGGGCTTGCACCGAAACTCCACCCTCACTACAATGTAGAATGTAGTATTACAACCTATGTTACGGTCGATATTGTTAGTGGTAATAATATTAAGCTTTAATTTTACGGATGCAGGATTATGAATAATCTGATATAAGTTTTTAATTAAATAGTGTTGAGCTTGTCGAGAAGAATAAATAGTTTGATGAAACGTAATTCCGGAAATTTATTTAGCTTTATCGCAGATCTATCAAATTACACAGTGGAAGTCTAATAATAGGAAATAAAAAAATATATTATGTATACAGGGAGAGGAAAAAGTTTAGAATAGTATTTATTATCCCTTTATGGTTGACTTTTGAAACAACCACTTGGATTCACGTCGATTTTGTTTTTTGTTGGTCTGTTTAGTATGAAAATTAATTCTTGTCCCCCTCCTATAAGCTATGACCGGTCTGAAATAAATGGTTTACAAATATCGGGGTCTACATATCCAAAAATGTAATATTTGGTTTTTTAACTTCTATATGCAGATCTAATCTGCGCAGATTTCCCAATAAAATCACTGAATAAAGAAAATTACCAATATTTGGTATCAACAAGATGGTGTGCCGCCACACTTTTGCAGTTTCTGTAGGGCAATATCTGGAAGAACCTTTGCCCTTACAACCATTGATTCTATTCTTTGATAATATACTAGAAATCTAATAGCTGAAGGAAGGAATAACTTTAGAGTGTAGAAATATTGACCAATGCATCAGAGAGATAATGAGTTAATGAATTTCAAAATGAGTGTTATGACTTATGGGTGGTAATTCGAAGATTTTACTTAATAAATAATTTTCCTTAGTCCATTTTTATATTGCTTTAATAAATAGGTTTTTTATTTTTAAGTTCGAAGAATAATGTTTTGTTTTGACCATTCCAGAGACCAATCCCTCAGTTGGCGAATACTTCAGATATTGTCTGCTAGGAATTCCAAAATGTGATGGTGCACCATCATGTTTTCCCGATGATTTTATTAAAAAATCATCGAAAACTAACTAAGAAACCAAAACTAATTTATTTTGGAGATGTAGACCTCTATATTTTGTAAATTATTTATCTCAGAACCCCCCCCCCCCACGATGTGTTATTGTGGAACTCGGAAATAGAGTACTTTTATTGATCTCACCCGATCATTACTTCTTGCGGGCTTGCGTGTCGAATAGTACAAACATCTAAGAAATAGTTAGCACAACCCCCAGAGAACCTTACAACAGTTCGACAGGAATTCCAGAATAGACTTTTCTATTGTCAAGAAGTTCAAGGAGCACATCTACATAAATCACTACTTAAATAATTATATTATGTTTATTTGATTTTGAATGAATTTAAGTATAACTATAATTATAGTTTGATGCGATAAAATAAAAAAAATAGTTTATCAAATGCAGTTCACTCGATTCATCTTTCATTTCAAATTATTGTGTCGTTGTGCGTCGCAATATCACCGCTGCATTAAGCAATTTTTGTAGTTGTTCAAAAAGTAACTTAAAGTAATTTTAAGTCTGATTTTCCTAATTTAAATGCTTCAAAAGTTTAACCGAGGGGGTTAATCTTTAATCTTTAAAAGCTTGAAATTCTGTAATTAAAAATCTGAAGAAAAGGAAATTGAAAATTTTAAAAACTAAAATGTTAAGTATTTATTTATCGTGTGGCAAAATGCGTAATAGAGTATACAGTGTAAATACATTCAACGTCGTTAAAAATGCCTGTTAAGAATATGTGGTGTGGCACCATCTTGTTGATACCAAATATTGGTAGTTTTGATTTTTAATAATCTTATCTGAAAATCATCACTAAAGTACTTTTTGAAAACGCAGACCTCCATATTTTGTAAACCGTTTATTTCAGACCACTTTTATGGGGTATTACGGAACTCTTTGATTCTAGTGAAAAAGATGGAAAAAAAGTATAAAAAATAGTCGATGGCATCCTAGCTCATATAGTGGGTGAAAAGTTTTCACACGAAACAGACTTCCAACAAAAAATAACAAAATCGATGTGTCCGAGTGTTTTGCAGAAAAGCAGAAAAAAAGACATTATTCTATACTTTTGCGGGCACCTGTATACCCTCTAAGTAGATGTAATTATTTAGATTTTCTAGCTAGCCAATTTCCTCCGTGTGTAGGATAATAAGTCCTCTATTAGCTAACATATTTATGGATAATCTAGAAGATCGAATATTTGAATTAGATCTTTCTAAACACATTATTTTTTGGTTTCGTTACGTTGATGACATTTTAGCTTGTTTTGACAGTTTTTTTTAGGTTATCAATGCATTTTTAATTCTTATTAACAGTCTTCACACAAACATCACGTTTACACTAGAAACAGAATAGAATAGAGCTATTAATTTTTGTAGATAAAAACAATTAATACAAACAATGAATTTGATTTTTCCATATACAGAAAACCCACAAGCACAGACGTCACTATTCCTAACGATTCATGTCATCATAAAATGCATAAACTAGCGGCTTATAGATCTTTAGTACACCGAGCTTTAACTACTCCAATGAAACGATCACATTTTGATAAAGAAATTTTAATCATCAAACAATTAGCACATGCAAACCATTATAACCATAACATGATTGACACTTTAATTCAACAAAAAGATTATAGGTTAGCTATCAAAAGAATATTTCCAATTGACACTCAAATACAAGACACAAACTACATATCATTACCATACTTTGGCAAGATATCCGAGCAAATTGCAACTATAACAAGAAAAACCACCAGTTACAAAATAACCTATAAAACTAACACTAACACCTTTTCATTTTTATTCAATGCTAAAGACAAAACACAAGATATCATGAAATCCGGCATTTACCGTTTGTATTGTTTTTTTGTAACTCGGTTTATATTGGACAAACACTTAGAAATTTCGAAATAAGATACAAAGAACACGTACGCTCTTATAGACTTAAACACCCAGAAAAATCGAATTATGCCAAACACATTTTAGAACAGAACCACCCAATGACACCTCAAAACAACATTAAATTCTTACATTTTTGCAACAACAAACACAAATTAGACATTTTAGAAGCTTTTGAAATATACAGACATAAACGCACAGTACCTTTAATGAATGAACAAACTGAGCTTAGTAATTCTCCTTTATTAGAAGTGTTAGATATTTAGTTTTTGTTATGTATTGTATCTAGTTACCTATTTTCTGTATGTATTTATCCTTAGCAACGTGTGTGTTTATCAATCTTATCTACCTTTGATAATGACACAAAGTGTCGAAACAATATTGTCAGGTTAAGATATTAATAAAACTTGTGAAACTTTAACTAATCTTTGTATTTATATTATATTTCATGATTATGGAGTTCCACAAAGTAAGGCTGGAGACAGTAAATGTAATGATGTCTTTGAAGTTGATATGTGCTATTGCCTGCTACTTGGACACTCGGGAAAAGGCGATCTTATCCCAGTGTGGAGACGATCTAAGCGTTAATTTATAATATTTTTGCCAAATTTTACTATTTGCTAGACTGCATTTTATGCCCATTATGCATGGGCAGATATGGGTTTTTAATGATTTTGTTGATGTTCCTGGTGGGAGTTGTGGAGGCAAGTTGGCAAACTTCCGTAACTCGCGTGCCAGATGTATGTATATAAATTTGAAGAGGATTGGACCTAACACAGATCCTTGAGGCACTCCATGCTTTAAGACTTCTTGTTTGCTCCATGGTTTGTCTGGTCCATGACAACCCCGGAGTTTCGATACTGCTTGCTCAAAGTAGATTTGAATAAGAAATTTAGAGACACCAACATTAGGCCAGCTTACTACAGTAATAATATGCTTAAAAAACTAGTTAATAACAAAATTGCTACAAAAAATGTTCTAAACAAATCAGGGGTTTATGAAATTCAATGCGATCAATGTGTTTATAAATATATAGGTCAAACTGGTGGAAGTTTTCTCACTAGGTTTAATGAATATATCAGATGCTAAAAAACTAAAAGAACTGACCAGACGAGCATTCAGATATTCTGGAAATTCTTGTAAATCAAGCTACCGTTAATCCTTCTTAGCCTTGTACCTATCACATTTTTAGTTATAACGGGTTGCTACCCTAGTCTATATATTCTTGTAATTTATATATATTTCTCAAATTCTACAAGCAATGACAGTTGCCATAAGCCCTTTTGAATTTGACAATGTAATTTTGGAATCTGATTTCCCATTTATTCACAATGAAGGGAAACCCCTATATGAATTGTTCAAGGTCACTTATCCAAGACATGTAATGCAGTACGTTTGACGGCGAGAAATGTTTTATACAGGAATAAATGAGGATGTCTACAATATAGTTACTTCCACTGATGGCGATTTTCTATTTTACTTATCGCAAGCAAAGCACTAACTAATATACCACTGTCATAGAATCTCGGCGTACATAATCCTTATATAATTCTTGATTTATGAAAATGGTACGCTTAACTAATGTAGCATATTTTTAAAGGTTTCGTTGTATCGCATTATTGAGAATAGACTCATTTATTTAGTAAGCCTTCTAAAATTAAAATTGTATTAAGTTATGTGTATAATAGGAAAACTAATTGTTATTTTTTGTTTCAGGTAAGTCTCCACAAGACTATAGACAAATATGTAAATGCTTATGGGTAAGAAAATATTATGTTATATTACCTTATAAGCGATGAGTATGCGTTTATTTTTAAAACATAAGCTTTAAATCCGTCTTTCAACCATTTTACATACTATTTTATTTGTTTGGACTAATAAGGAAGCTAGGCAAAAATAAGTATGTATAATATAATATTATGTATAATACATTTCACCCCCTGTCTAGTTTCCTTGTTTTGTTAGAAACGCCATTTATTATAATCCACCAGCCTACTACGATAAGAAATAAATAATTAAAAAAATATAGTAGGCCTTGTATTGTAAGGGTCATTACGAAAATTTGTTTTGGACCACTTAGAAACCCCAAAAACAAATGTTAGTTAAACAGTTTTGAATAATAATTGGTTTAAACGCATTATTAGACATAAAAGTGTTCTATTTAACAAAATGGCTGAAATTCTTATTGGTCGTCGACTAATTTTCAATGACTAATAATCCATAGGAGAACTACAGGAATTACGAGAAGTACCAGAAGTTTAAACAGTCCGAAAAAGCACAAGAAGGAAAGTACATATTTCAAAGAATAGTGCCTAGTCTTTAGGGTTGTAAACGTTCAAAAGTACTATGTTATGTTTCATATTTGGGGTGCTAGGTCTAAAAGTGTCATAGTTTATGTTTGAGTAAGTTAAGAGATTTTGAAGTTTTAGAGTCTCATGAATGCGATTACGTTAAGATTTTGGGGTTTCACCCTTTCAAAATTTTACAATTTCTGAGCTATTGTGGTTTTAAGTGTTAAAGTCTTAAATGTTAAGTTTTAAGCCTTATAGCTTCAAAGACTGAAGTATTTCTAGTTTTAAAGTTTTAGTACATCAATGTATAGGATTTATGTATTCCCAGTTTCACAGATTTTAAAGTTGTTCCGGCATACAATAGAGGTTCATGTTTTAAAGTATCATATTTTCAAAGTTTAAAAATTTTTTATATTGAAGTTTCATTAGGCAAATCTCAAAGAATTTCAAAAACAAAAATCTCATAAGTCAAAATCCCAAATAGACAGAATCTCAAAAAGACAAAATCTCAAAGCTTAAAATCACAAATGTGAAAATTTCTATAAGTTAGATTCATGAGTACAAAGCCAACGAGAAAGATTTGGCAACGATCACAACCATGATTAGAATTCAAAGGGAAAGCCGAACCCGAACCGAACCTAACCTAACCTAACGTAACCTCTTAACCTAAATGTCGGATAGAGCACTTATTGGCCAAACTGAATGCAGCGACGGTTCGCTATGTGACGCAGGTTACACGCTGCTTCACCAACGTTTTCAGCGCGGCAACATGCAACCTGTCGCGAGCCGCCGCTGATTGAATGCAAAATATATCATAAGTATCGGACTTGATCGGTTACTTAAATGCCAAAATTTACTTTTTTTCTGCAATACTTTTTTTACTATAAAGTTATGTTAGCTTTGCCGTAAAGTTAGCAGAACTTAACCTAACCTAACCTAACCCGAATCTCAACCCGAACCGAACCTAACCTAACCTAACGTAACCTTTTAACCTAAATGTCGGTAAAGCTAGAGAGCACTTATTGGCCAAACTGAATGCAGTGGCGGTTCGCTATGTGACGCAGGTTATACGCTGCTTCACCAACGTTGTCTGCGCGGCAACATGCAACTTGTCGCGAGCCGCCGCTGACTGAATGTAAAATATACCATAATTATCGGACTTTATCGGCTATTTAAATGCCAAAATTTACTATTTCTTCTGCAATAGCTTTTTTAC
Source organism: Agrypnus murinus (assembly GCA_929113105.1). NCBI lineage: Eukaryota > Metazoa > Arthropoda > Insecta > Coleoptera > Elateridae > Agrypnus > Agrypnus murinus. The sequence goes on from OV816029.1 coordinate 4,370,577, forward strand.
TATAAGGTTATGTTAGCTTTTACGTACAGTTAGCAGAACTTAACCTAACCTAACCTAACCTATCCTAACCTAATCTAACCGAACCTAACCGAGACCGAACCCGAACCGTACCTAACCTAATCTAACGTAACCTCTTAACCTAAATGTCGGTAAAGCTAGAAGCACTTATTGGCCAAACTGCATGCAGTGGCGGTTCGCTATGTGACGCAGGTTATACGCTGCTTCACCAACGTTTTCTGCGCGGCAACATGCAACTTGTCGCGAGCCGCCGCTGACTAAATGCAAAATATACCATAATTATCGGACTTTATCGGCTATTTAAATGCCAAAATTTACTTTTTCTTCTGCAATAGTTTTTTTTACTATAAGGTTATGTTAGCTTTTACGTAAAGTTAGCAGAACTTAACCTAACCTAATCTAACCGAACCTAACCGAAACCGAACCCGAACCGTACCTAACCTAACGTAACCTCTTAACCTAAATGTCGGTAAAGCTATAGAGCACTTATTGGCCAAACTGAAAAACGACGGTTGGCTATGTGACGCAGGTTACACGCAGCTTCACCAACGTTTTCTGCGCTGCAACATGCAACCTGTCGCGAACCGCCGCTAACAGAATGCAAATTATAGCATAATTATCGGACTTTATCGGCTATTTAAATGCCAAAATTTACTTTTTTTCTGCAGTAGTTTCTTTTTACTATAAGGTTATGTTAGCTTTGCCGTAAAATTAACAGAACTTAACCTAACCTAACCTAACCTATCCTAACCTAATCTAACCGAACCTAACCGAAACCGAACCGTACCTAACCTAACCTAACGTAACCTCTTAACCTAAATGTCGGTAAAGCTAGAGAGCAGTTATTGGCCAAACTGAATGCAGTGGCGGTTCGCTATGTGACGCAGGTTATACGCTGCTTCACCAACGTTTTCTGCGCGGCAACATGCAACTTGTCGCGAGCCGCCGCTGACTGAATGCAAAATATACCATAATTATCGGACTTTATCGGCTATTTAAATGCCAAAATTTACTTTTTCTCTGCAGTAGTTTCTTTTTTACTCTAAGGTTATGTTAGCTTTGCCGTAAAATTAGCAGAACTTAACCTAACGTAAACGAACCTAACCGAAACCGAACCCGAACCAAACCTAACTTAACCTAACGTAACCTCTTAACCTAAATGTCGGTAAAGCTTTAGAGCACTAATTGACCAAACTGAATGCAGCGACGGTTCGCTATGTGACGCAGGTTACACGCTGCTTCAACAACGTTTTCTGCGCGGCAACATGCAACCTGTCGCGAGCCGCCGCTGATTGAATGCAAAATATACCATAAGTATCGGACTTGATCGGTTACTTAAATGTCAAAATTTACTTTTTTTCTGCAATAGTTTTTTTTTACTATAAGGTTATATTAGCTTTGCGTTAAAGTTAACAGAACCACATAGAAATGTCAAAAATTGTAATTCTTTGTAGCAGGATAATAGCAATAATTATTGGTCATTTAAATGCCCAACATAATTGTATAGAAATTATACAGGAGTTGACACTTCCCACGAGTTGTCAATCAGTTTGCCACTCAAGTTGTATATACTACTTTTCTTACCTGGTGTACTAGAAAACTACAACTTGCACAATGCTTGTGCAGCGTGCGAAATGGGTTTTTTCGGACTTGTGCGCACAATACGACAGTAAAGTTATATAGACACGATACGAAGGGTATATTGTGTAACAAGGGCGGGAAGTTGACGAATTCTGACGAGTGGATTTCTAGATCGAGGAGAAGCCGAGAGCTAAAGAAATTGTTAAAGAGTACGTAATATTAACTTACGTGAAATGTACGGAAATTGTAAGGTATTTTTGTACTTGGATAAGAGTGGTCACCTTGGCCTCGACGCAAGATCAGTCGTTGTAAATCGCCAGTTTTACGCCCTAGCAGTGTAATGTACCCACTGTTCTCTTATCATCCTTTACGGTAAAGCTAGCAGAACCTTATATTAAAAAAATACAATGCAACAAAAAAATTTTGGCCCTTTACATAACGGATAATTATATATTTTGCATTCAGTTCTGCCTTTAAGTGCTTTCTAGCTTTACCGACATCTAGCCTAAAGTAACCCATACACCTATCGTTTCTAAGTTTCAAGGTTTCAAATATCTCCCACGATTGAACGTTTTGTATTTTCTGAATTTCATACTCAAGTTTACAAGCTTAAGCTCAGTTCAATATTTCAATAATTAAAGAGTCATAAATATGACCTAAAATTGCACAATTTCCTAATTTGATTTTTATGTGTTTTTAATGAATTCAAAAGCTATAAGGTAAGGCCCTCCTGAAAAGTTTCACAGAACAAATAAGAAACTTGAGGATAAGCGTTTCAGTTTTAAGAATTTAGGTATTTGTTAGTTTCAATGTCAACTCAATATTCAATGTTTCAAAATTTCAGAATATAAAATCTTTTCTCAGGTCTTCTGAGTCTCACGGAACAAAGATCTTCGATTTTTGAAAAAGCACCAAATTTTTAAACATTCAAATTCAAACTTAGGAAATTCTAGTGGTTCGAGACTCTAGGCCTTCAGATATTTAAAATTTCAAAGCCTAAGCGTTCTAAAGTCTTATTTACTTATTTGCAAATCTTGTGTTAAATAATAATCAGAACATTCCAAGGTCACAAGTTTCAAATCTGGATGCAAAGATCTGGAAAAATGGAGAGACCTCTAACTTAAAAATATCATAATCGTTTCGGCTTAAAATTTCATTCTTTCTGAGTTTCATTCGCGATACCAGTACCACCAATAGCAATTCCAATACTAGTACCAAAGCTAACACTAAACTAATACCAATACCCATATCAGTACCAACATCCATACCATTGCAAATAATAATTACATCACCAGTGTCAATACCAACATCAATATTAATAAGAATAAGGATTATGATATTAAGGATATGAAATATGGAAGTCCTTCAAAAGTTTATACCATGTGGATACCAATGTAAATATAGCTAACTAATACGAAAACTAACACGAATACAAATACAAAGGCTAATAGTACGTAAATACGCTATTAACACCAAAACACTGAAACGAAACCGATGAAGCTTTTTCTAATAAAAATGAAAAGATCCTAGGTTAGGTACATACATGAACATTCACTTGTTGACGCAGTGACGCGCTAGCCACCACTGCTAATAAATTATTGTATACGCTCATGCGATGATACCACGTGGACATAGACGACGTTGTTAGTTACACTATAAATAGTGCTATTTGCATTTGAGTTTATTTTTATACCTTAAGAAATTGCAAAAAGAACATTCTTTAGTATGTTATATAAGGTGGGTTTCCACAATTTTTAAACAGTTTATCCCAAAAGTCATCATCATTTTTGTTTGGATCTTCTATTACAGATAAATCATTAGCAATCAACAAACAATGTTTCTTTTTGCCCACTTTTGGCCATGTAATTCTTTGCAGTAACTCATCCGCTCCAGGTGTAGGGTTACTAAAAGCAAATACAGCAATTTTAAATATTAAACATGTACTAAGACATTCTACAGAAGATACCCAGTTCTAGCAAAATTTGTCCACATTGTTACCATACGTTTACTAATAAGCAAATCTTGTTCACGAGATATTGGTGTTGTTATCAAATCTGTACGGTACCACAGGTATTGCATTTCACCGTAATGGCCAACTCCACCTACAATAAATCCTTAAAACATTTGTCAATTCTAATTTATGTTGAAGTTTACTACCAAAATTACCAAGCTGGTACTGTCCTATGTAAGTGAACTTATAGAAATATGTTGGAATGTGCTTAAAGGTGAAGTCTACTGATTTTGAAATTCCGCGTACGTAAATCTCCTGGGACATAAACTGAAATGATTTCATAAACACTCAAGAAGGAACATTACTACTATGCTGAACCCACCGATGACCATTCACTTCCATTTGTTACATTACCATCTTTAAAGTAGAATTCTTTTATTCGGGTTACAACATCATCAGCACACTTCGAACCTTTTTTTATATTCATTGAAATCGGAATGAGAAGCTCTGGATACTTCTCGTAGATATTAAGATTAACATTTCCGGAACGGACATCTATGAATAAACCGCAATATGTGTTAAAATCTGGCCAATAACAGCAATTACTTACAAGAATATGAATGAGAACCTTCTTCCGTGTTAAAACCTAATAGATAAGGAACTTTACTGTAGCTTCCTTTCTTTAAACTTTCGTACATGCTTTTAGTTAGGAACGCTGTAGAACTTTCTCTTTCAAGTGATGGAAGAAATGGAAAACCATAGACTGGAATATAGGGTCCCTAGAAGAGACACGAATTAAACAATTTGTGCTGGTATATACCAGTACATACCACAACTAATGGTAAGACAGAAGCCAATATCAATTTTCTGTAACCTATAGTTCGTAAATGTTTAATTAAGTCTTTGCTATTACTTGTTTTTATACCCAAACCTTTCCCCAATCTAAATGCCATTTGTATAGGATTCTTTTGAAATCCAGATATGCTCAAAGATGTACCACTCTGGCCTATCGCTTTATGAAAGTACCCTTGAAGATTTAAATCTTAACTAGTAATATTATTTGTTGTTATCTTAAGTAAAGCAACCTCGACTTTTAGGTGATATTAGATGATAGGAAACTGCTTTGCTCCCTGCGCTTTCGCCAAATATCGTTACTATGTCCGGATCACCACCAAAACTTCTTATATTCTGTTGAACCCATTTCAGAGCAAATAGTTGATCTTTCAATCCGTTATTTCCTTCAGCAGAACTATCTTTTGTGCTTAAAAATCCAAAAACGTTTAGACGATACTGAAGAGTAACTAGTACGATTGGTTTTTCCATTAAGAAATCTGGTCCGGTCGATTGGGCATTTCCTTGAACAAAGTCACCACCATGAATCCATACCATAACTGGTAGTAGGCCAAATTGGTTTTTTCTTTCTCTAGCCTGAAATTTGAATTATCGAGGATTTTATTCTGGAAAATGATGAATAGTGACGAAGCGTATGCAACACTATAATATGATCTTACAGTTATTGGATCGTAAATGTCCAAATACAAGCAGTCTTCACTGCCAATAACACGATAGCGACGTGTTAATTGAACGCATACTTCTGCAGGTTCTGTGCTGTTTCGGATGCCATTCCATTCTTCGGTAGGTAGAGGTGCCTTAAATGGTAAAATATTAAACCCAAAATTGTACAGGTTTGTTATTATATTATACCTTAAACCGCAATTCACCAACGGGTGGCTTAGCGTATGGTATTCCTTTGAATGCGTAGAATTCAGTCGAGTTATCGGCTTCACTTATCACAATTTTACCACGTAGTAAGCCACTATGGACAGATCTTACTAATTTATCTTTATTGGAGCACACAAAATTTGAAAAAATCAAGTATGCACATAATAATTGTAGTAAATATAACATTATTTCTCTTTGGTTTCAACTGGTAAAAACTCCCCCTTTTTCTTTATTACATACCGAAGATCACTTCCTAAGTATTATATCATGCGGTTGGATGATGATTTTTTGTCAAGGTATACAATATAATATATAAATATATGTAAGGTTAGCCATTAACGATTTATTTTTAAAGGCTAAAGTTACCTTGTTGCTACCGGTAAAAAATTGATAAAAAGTTACTCTAATAATTAAGTCTTTATCAAAATACAATTTGCGAACAGTAGGGTATTAGTTATAATCACTCGCAATTATTTGCAAGGTTACACATAAATCGATTGATACAAGTAAAATAATTCAAATTGGATCCTTTATTAGTTTTTTCTATTATTGTTAATATTTCGTCATCATGTTTTATCTGGACAATTTTGCAGTTTTAAAGTTGGGTTAGCTTTCGGGGTTGTGTGAGTTTTAGAATAACTACAATTTTATAAACATTTACATAGATCAGTTGTATTGCAAGGAATTACATAGAATGTATGTATGGGACATTGCAGAGAACATACAAGAAATTGTAGAGCTTTTTGGGTATTTCAAGCATATTATGAAGCATTGTAGGATTTTGACAAATAAACTGCTGCAATCTTTGAGGAATAGCAGAAGTTATTTATGTGACATTTTAGAAATGTTTTAGAAAATCTCTGTGCAAGACATTTAAAAAAGTGCAAGATTTTATGGTCCAAATCCGGTAGTCGTTGTTTATTCATTGATTCAGACCGTGAAGGGATTTGTGTTTATTTACAAAGAATTACTAAAAGAATCTAAAGCGGCATTTCGAAGACTTTACAGAAGATTAGAAGCATCCTTAGCCATCAAATGAATACTAAGAAAGCGCTTATCACATAGCGTCGATGTAATTTTATCACAAATATATAAGAAACTATTTATATGTACTAAAAAAGTCCCGTATACATACAGGGTGATCCAAAATGACTGAAGACAGTTTGAATTTACCGCCACGTTAAAATATTGTCGCGATGGCAACATGAATACTTTGTAGACATTTTTGTCTTGTTTTTATTTTACAGTGGCGTCTCAATAATAATATAGCTTATAAGCTTCATTAATTTTAAGCAATAAACATATTTGATAATAAAATCGTCTAACAAACTGTAGTTCTAAAACAAAACTGTTTTGTAAAATAAGAAAACAAGCGAAATAAAACAAAAAACAATGAAACCCTAGAACAACATGGCAAAGCACACCGATGTAAACGAGAAAGTGACGAGTTGACACTGTAATTTGACGCAACACGTTTCAATAGTGCTACACTAACAACGTGAAATACATGAAAACCTAAGGCGCGAAATTCAAACCGACCTCACTCAATTTGGATCTCACTGTGTAATATGTTATACGTGGTTTATTAGGGTGGCCGTTATTTTGCAAAAGTTAGAATTTTTAGGTCGCCCTCCCTAGATCCCTTTCAAATGCCAACAAAAACGAGCTGTGCAAAATTTCAGCCCATTTCGTCCATATTAGCCCATGCCACAGAGGCTAAAGTTTTAAATGGGATTTAACATGGGTATGGTGCACTGCTAGAAACTTTGCGGCATAACTTTTATCTTTCTATGTTTTAACGTGAAATATTGTATACTTATGTTGCTTAACACGAATCTGAAGCCAAAAAAACTTTGGCAGTTCCGCAAAAATACTAATTTTAGTGAAGTTGACTGATTTCTTGACAGCTGTAAACTGGATTTTGTTGTCCGTGGTACATTGAAAGGTAAAAAGGTATCGAGTATGTTATCGGATGCTATTTAGGGTGCATATCAATCCCCTAAATTCGTCCGGCGGGGAAAAACTGAAGAAACAGCAAATCTAGAATACTTTATTTGCTATCCGGTTATATTAAAATAAATACGATCTCTAAAGTATTAAGCGAGTTAGAGCTAATTCTTACTCAAGAATTATCATTAGATAAACGGAAGGATACTCACTAGATTAACTTCTAACTCCCTTATTATGCGTATTTCTATTTCTGCAAACATAGAAAGATGTTTATATCGTGATAACTTTTGGACGACACAAGATATCAAAAAATTAAAAAAATAATTGTTCTTAGTTCGAGATTTTACTATCCAACGCTTTTTGAAACTTTGAAATTGGCTAGACAGTAACGAAGATATGACCAATTTATTCCGACAATGTATAAATTACCGCTGAGCAGCGATCGTTCTATCTCTATTTGCACCCGTCTTCCGTCTCATTCTAACGCACTGCTCTTACCAGGTTCGTAAGTACATACAACTATTAGCACAATATTGGAGTTAAAAATGCAGGTGATTTAACATTTTGTTGAAAAAAATTATAAAATTCTTACTGTTTTTGTAAATACGACATTAACCTTAACACGGAGAGTTCTTCAAGTTATTCTATAACAGACGATGAACTATTACATTTAAGTTTCTTTAAATTTATAAAAAAGAAACAGATACGCAGTTATAAAAAATGTGTTGTGTAAAACGGGCGGGAAACTTCAGGAATCCACTACAAGGACTGCGGAAACTATTCAGTGAAAATGAGATTAGATATGCAAAGTCATAATAGAGAATTAATAGAGCTTCTTGATATAACACACAATTCAAGTAAATTAATGAGGAAAAAGTGTTATTCATCGTTTACGCGCATATATAAAATATTTCACTATGAAATTAAATGTAGATAGTAGTCAAAATATAAGGCATGTGAAGTTAGAGGACAAATTTCGAAAAATCAATTAAATAAACAGTTCCGGATCGCAGCAGAATAGTTCTACAGTTCTTGCTAGCTTTTTTAAAGAGTTCTGCAGAAAAACCCCCAAAAACCTGAGATAACGAAATTGCCCGACAACTTCACGATGCGGACAAATTATAAAAAATGCAGAATATTTTTGGAGTTCTGAATAGTACGATAATAGTTCTAGATAGGTTTTAGAAATAGTTCTGAAGAAATCACGGATAAGAATAAAAATAAAATTTCAGAAATAGAAACAAAAATTGCGAATATCTTTCAAAATTCACTCCAGATCGAAATTAAGAACTGTTAGAACTCTTCTGCCGCAGTTAATTAAATTAACAATATCGCAGCTCCTGATTAGAGTTCTGGGTCGCGGCAGAAGAGTTTTAACAATAGTTCTGAAGAATTTTTTCGATCGCGTGAGAATTAAAGGAGCTATCCCAATATTTAAGATTAATTTTGATAATTTGATGTATAATAGGAGATGAAATTAAAATCAACGATATCGCAGTTCTGATTGGAGTTCTGGGTCGCGGCAGAAGAGTTCTAACAATAGTTCTTAAGAAATTTTTCAATCTGGAGTGAATTTTGAAAGATATTCCCAATTTTTGTTTCTATTTCTGAAATTTTGTTTTTATTCTTATTCCGTTATTTCTTCAGAACTATTTCTAAAACCTATCTAAAACTATAGAACTATTATCGTACTATTCAGAACTCCAAAAATATTCTGCATTTTTTATAATTTGTCCGCAACGTGAAGTTGGCGGGCAATTTCGTTTTCTCAGGTTTTTGGGGGTTTTTCTGCAGAACTCTTTAAAAAAGCTAGCAAGAACTGTAGAACTATTCTGCCGCGATCCGGAACTTTGTTTATTTAATTGATTTTTCGAAATTTGTCCGCTAACTTCACATACCTCAAAATATATAATAACAAAACTGAGGTTATTCTAAAAAACAAAGGGATAAATTGTGGCGAGGTTTGGGAAAAATTGTTGGGGAAATAAAACATGACATAACCAAAAAAAGTGTATAATTCAGTTACAATTTACGACCGATATGTCCTACTGGGTGGTAACTAGAACCCGTAGTATTTTCTACGGAAACTGAAAATACGTTGTATTTTTCAGATCTTATAAAAATAATGAAGCTACTTTAATGTACCCACAACCACAAAACAATATTTATAACGAGGTGGAAATGCTTAAAGATTTGAGATTTGAATATCGACCCATGGTGCAAAGCGTACTTTATTTAGTAGCCTCGCAAATTAAAAAAAGACCTTTTAGATGTGGAAGATGCTGATATTTTAGCAGTTACCTGGAAGATAACATGAAAAAAAATTCCATCATCGCTATTGAATTACCTAAGTTTGCTTTTGTGTGATTAAAGAAAAGTTTGCTTTTGTGTGATTAAAGAAATCAGAAGTTTAAGCATTGCTCAGGACATTATTTTTTACAATTTGCAGCAGACAATGTAGACGTGTTAAAGGAAAC